>CM023192.1:1200000-2400000 GCA_013167095.2 Daphnia sinensis | reverse complement strand
GTGCAGTGGAAAAAAAAAATGCGCTGGAAATGTTTGAAAGGGACTAACAGAAAGCGACGCTCGTGACAACGTCGATAATGATGAACTGATTAGCAGTCTCGTGCTTTTAGCAAAACACAAGGGGGCGGCTTTGCACTCCTTCCGTTAAGAATGATGGAGTGGAAACTGGCGTCAAGGGGGGAGGGCCAATTGGGCCGTTGAAAAAAGAGAGTTAAAAAACTTTTTTTATTTTTGACCAGCGCATAAGTGAGCGTCGCAATGAGTTGATGAATCGACTAGTCTGTCTTTTGCGCCTGTCTTTTGTTTTTCTTCGCTTGAAATAGTTTTTTAAAAAATGTATTTTTTTTTTGCCCATTTTTTGACTGAAATGATCGGAACAGAAAGAATAATGGAGGGCAAACATCTCTTCGGCCTGCTGCTCATTTGCTAAGCCGTAACGAGCTATGTGCTCTCGTGTGTGTACGTAATAGTTTGAGGAAAGCAAAAAGAAATGTGTCCAGCTTTTCCGTCTCTTTCAGTCACTTCTTTTTCACAAGAGGGAGTTGTGCCTCATATCTTTTGCTTAGCTACTGGTGCGGCTGCTCTCTATCTGCTCGTGCACTAATAATCCTAATGATCTTCACGACAGCTGGAACCATCGCTTTCGAGAACGATGCGCAAGACACGCATCAGAAGAGAAAAGGACCCAGCATATAACATTAAATAAATAGCTTCAACCTATATAGCGAACGGCCAGATTCGAATCTCATTTTGCTTATGACATCGGGACTCACGATTTCTCTTGTGATGGCGAATACGGAATCGCCGGATTAAAGCTGTATACATCTAAAAAAAAAAAATCTTTTTTTCTTTTTCCTTTCGCTCCGGAAACAAGAGAATCCTTATTTTGGAAGTCCTTCTCTATTTTCAGTAGTACGCAATAATAAAGGATCTATCAAGAACGCTTCCGTTTCATTATTGGCTGTAAAAGAGGCTAATATATCGAATGACGTCGCGCAAAAGGACGACAACAACACACACCCAAAAAAATCCAATCGTCAGAAGAACGGACGTGGAATTTCCAATTAAGAAAAAGCCCCACGTTCACATATGAAAAGCTATTGTCTTCTTTCCGATTGGGAGGGGGTGGCACGTTTAGAACTCGAGATGAACTCTTTGACCGGTCATATAGTATGTCACCTTGTTATTGGACAAACTGACACAATATTCGTCCAGGAAAAAAAAAAATAATAAATTAGAAACCTACCCTTAGCTGGGCAAAGGGATTTAGAGACTGGGCACAGCACACATATGGAGAGAGAGAAAGAGATGTTGCAAAAGGGGTGTCGAAGAGATCGGGATGTATGTACTAATCCTTTTTAGCCTTTTGTTGGGTGGCTGGCTGCGCTTGATGGAACACTCTCTTGATATCTGTCTGTCTCTTTTTATACCACTTTGGGCTATATCTGTGTGCCCAATGGGCGATCCTCCCCTCCATCGTCCAGCTGAAAAACCCCTTCACGTTGCCCCCATCTCTTTTGCTGTGCCCTTTTTTTCCGTATCCTCTCTCTTCTATAGATGTGCACATCCATTTGAAATGGGCAAAATTGACGATGAGCCATCTGTGAATCCTCATGTCGTTTTCACCACACCCTCCTCGCCAGGTTCCGACCCTTCTCTCGTTCGGAAGGACTTTTAACCTCCTCCTCTTTTCCATGCAGTCTGGGCAAGATTCAGCTGTCCAGTTATATATATAAAAGAATCCTGCGTCTGTTACAATAACGAAGAGCATTTTTCGATCCGGGGCCTTTTGTTGCAGCCCCACATCCCTTTTCCCTCTGTGTTTGTGTTACACACACATAGAATTCTATTGACAATAACTCAACCAATGACATACCAATTTTCTGTGTCTATTTCTTGTGTGTGTGCGCCCTGTTATTGTGTTTTGTTGTTGTGTCACCACCCCCCTTCAAAAAAAAAATCACAAGGGTTTCCGATCGATTATCAATACTCTTCTATACAAATATACAAACTAGTATATATAGTGCTATTATTTGTATATGAAAAAGCTTTACACACACATACGGTGTGTATAACATGGATGTATAATGAAAAAGAGATAGCCAATCGATGACTATCTATAGGCCTCTCATTTTACATACACCATCGAATGTTATAAGTAACACGATTATTTTTAAACTTGAAAATTGTTATTAGAAAAAGAACGATCACATAACTGTTTCGGTCTATAGTTTATGGCGTAGGAGCAGCATAGTGGAAGAGCGTCAGACAGAAAGAATTCAATTAAGAGGATCAAAAATAATTTCACGGTGGACAAAGTATGTGTAATTATACGAAGAACGCACACAAAATGTCTGAATCTGTGCGGAGCCAACCGTGATTAATGAAAGACCAGCTGGACGCAGCTAAAAATATATCTAAAAAAAAAAGTATTTCCTTGTGTTATTAATCTATTTGATTTGAAGTCCCTAAAACATAATTATATAGATCATTTCTCTTTCTTGACTACACAGCCTTTGGGAAGACGGGCGTATAAGAATAACATCTCTTGACTAAGACGGAAGTCGGTGTGGCGGCCCAAAAAAAAAAGGGTTAGATTGTTCATTTTCGGTCCAGCTGCCCTCTCAGACGTGTGTCCCTGGTCCAGCTTTTCAAACTTTGCTGGCTTCTCTCGCGCTCTAATTAAACGAAAGACCCTTTGGAACACTCGCCTTCGGCTTCGTCTCTTATTAGTCTATGACTAAATAAACAATGGCCCCATTTTTTATTTTATTTTATTTTTCTCACTCTACGAAGCATCACAAGGGGGACTTCTTGATCCCTTGCCTGGCAATGGAAGAGACATCACACACACACACAGAAAAAAAATAATAGTTCCAACGTATATAAATATTCTCTGCATAAGACCTCTACATCGTTATGGATACAGCCCCCCCCCCCCCCTTCCAAAAAAAAAGGAGGACTCTATCTCGGCATACAACACAGCTGATGAGCTGCCATCCCTTTCCGGCATTAGGATCAGATTGAGGGACTAGAGAATTAGAGAAACAGATCGACCAAGAAGCTAAAAAAGAAGTATAGAGCTAGCTCCCTCCTACCCCCACTAGCTTCATGACGTTTTTTTTTATTGATGAGTAAACATAGCCCGAGTTTAGGCCAAGAAAGAGAGGCTCTTTTTGCGTTCGTGAGCCTTAACGAGGCCTAATGACAGGCCTCACTGGGGGAACACGCGCTAGCAAATGATCCTCTGATTTACGTAACAAGTTACGTGTGTATATTACATTCGCTGATGACGTTTACACACGATATGGGCCAGCCCCACAGTTCGATAAGGGCTGACCAGTTGATCGTCCATTCGTACTATTCAATCAACAAATAACATAAGCAACGATTGACAGCTGTTGAAAATATTCCAAGTTACACGCACCTAAACAAGATATACGGCCGCCCCATTTAAAAAACCGAAAGATCGGACAAATAAATAGCGGAAAAATTAGAAACATCATTTCTTCCCTTTTTTAAAACGCTGCTATTGCGTGGCCTGTGTGTGTGTGTGTGTGTACACACTGAATGCGGGTCGCGTGCTGTCCATAGTTCGGGGCGTCTGGATTGCGTGTTGGCAAACCATTTCCAGAAACTGACGTGTAGCTACTGTTTATACTTCCTCCTACCCCCACATACTACTCCTACCCCGAAATCTGCCCTCACACAGAAATCTCGAGTTGCTCCGTGATGGTCAGTCGAAAAACAAAATGGAACAATTGCTTTTTTTTTTTTTAAGAGCTTATAGGCCTTACAGGGAATGTGCATATAACGGGTGTAGGGGGGATAGCACGGGTGCAGAACTAATATCGATAAATAAATAAATAAATACCCCCGGTATATACGAGGAATGAACGAGTGATGGGGTCACACACACATATACAGAGTGGAGGGGGGGGGGGGGAGGTGGACTAATCAAATTGAAGCAAGCGACGCGACGTCGGATATATAGGCGGACGCTATTGTTCTGCGGATTCTTGGGACGACTGGTCATCGTCAATGTTGTCGACATTAGCAGGGACTGTGTGTGTAGGCCCGTCTGCTTATTTCGACGTTATCAAAACGAATGCTTGCTTTTATATACATCCACCCCCTCTCTTTTCTGTAATGTTATTGTTTGCTACGCACATTCGCATCCTCTGATCGCTTGCTGATGGCTACACTACCCTCATTTTCTTGTTACATTTTTAACCCCCCCCTACCCCCGGTGTAGTAGGAAAAGACAACATTGCGGATGGCTGGACACACGCATTTTTACAACGTCTATATACCCCTTTCTGTGCGGCATATAGACGAAAGCCATAAACGCATCCGCATCTGTGAGATTTGTAACATCCAATATGTCCTCCACCCTCTCCCATCCTAGAAATATACGGTTGCACCCGATTGAGCTGGCCAAACAAAACACGGCCGGCTCATAATAAATACAAAAAAACCCCGGAATTCGGAATGTCTTTTTATTATATAGTCCGTTCTTCTCTTCCGGCCAAGACAAAAAAAAAAAAAATCCCATGAAAATCCTACTGTTCTCTATTGGCCCGTCCATAGAGAGACAGCGGTGGGTCATATCGGTTCAAACAATTTAAATCTCTCTATATAAATTGCAAGCCTTGTAACCCATGTTTTTCTCTCTCTTAAAGGTATATATACTTTGGTTATTCATAAACACATAGCTCTCTTATGTCAATTGAAATATAGGGGGGGGGACGGCTTAAAGTCTTTATGGCCACATATATACAAGTAGGATGAATAATAGGAAGAGCTCCCCTGCTGGTCGTCTACCTGAACTGTTCAGGTGTGAAATATGATGGAAGTATATACATCCTTAAAAACCTAATTCTATAACATGTAGTACGTGGGTATACATTAAGAATGCATCAAAATCGCTGCACACTGGAACACTTTCTATAGATGCGCACGGTAGTTTGAGAGGCAGATTAGTATATATAACCTGGAGATGAAAATTGTGTTCCAGTATTGTGGTACTATATACTATATACGAGAGATTTAATATTTTGCTAAGACCCTGTTCGCAAACAAAAACATCTGTCGTTTCTATTACAAGTTTTTTTTCTTCAGGACACAAACATGGCGGAGTCAAATGGAAAACAGCAGCACGTTTTCTATAACGAGAGAATAACGACATGCGCAATTAATAACGACCGACAGTAGAGTTCATCAACGAGATTTCAAAAAAAACGACTTTTGCATTTCGTCTCATCATTTTTTATGCTTCCCCCCCCCCTATTCTCATTGGTTGCAAATGTAAAAGGCAATATCAATAATCAAGGAGCTGAGAAAAAAAAATTCAAATTTGTGTGTGTGTGTGTATATACATTCGAAAGGGAAGAAACAAATGACGATAGGTTGGTGGCAAAACGAAAAAAAAAACCGGTCCAAAAAAACTGATGGCCACCCATCAACGTCGTTATTCTTTTATTTTTTTAAAAGAAAATTTAAAAAAAACCGTCACATTTCGCCCGTGTCTGATACGTAATCAAATATGAATCCGTCAAGTGTCACGCGTTTGAATTGTTTTCAAATAATTTTTTTTTCTTTCTTAGAAATTCCCCTTTTTTTTTTAATTTGTACCTCGTGAACGTGAATAGGACGTCGCATTATCATATATAATTTTTTCTTCTATATATACGTGATACACTTTTGGGATTGTGGGAAAAAAAAACTTGATTGGGGAATAGAGGATATAATCAGGTTGGCTTACGACTATCGTCTTTTGTTTTTTTTTTTTATTCCTCGCCACTCGTTCTAAAAATGTGTTGACCAAGAAATTTCGTCACCCAAAGTTTCTCGCTATGCCAATCAAAAAAAAAAAGAAATATGTACCAGACGAATAACTGGAACGACAAGTCGGGAAAAAAAAATAAATTCAAATAGACGCAATCAACAGCCATCGTGTTGGGACACTTTTACGACACACTGAGGGGCATTGTAAAAAGTCGGACGCCAAAAAATTATTACTCGTTATCAATCCCCCCCCCCCCACAAAAGTACAAACCGACGATTTCAAATTTAGCGCTACAGGAAATGCAGGATACACCGCAGACTTTACACACAGCGCCTGTATCTATGTAAATCATTTTTACCTGATGTGCATTAATGAAAAGAAAGCTAATAACCACAAAAAGCCACACACGTATTCTATTTTGATTTTACATTTATTGTTTTGCTATATAGGAAAATAATAAAAATCAAGGATTTGGGTGGTGAAAGGAGGGCGCCCCCCCCCCCCTGTTATTTGTATACACGGGCGACTGATTGTCACAGGAGAGGAGGAAACTGGCTATAGTTATTTTTAAATTTACGATATGATTGCCAGCAAAGCGCAATGATGATGATGATGCATCGTTCCTCCATAAAATAGAAAACGCGCCGACTAAACTTAATGAGGTTATGGCTTCCTGTCTGACTGTGTTCAGCATAATAACAATGATGATATCCTTATTCCCCTCCTATCTCTATATATCTATGCATTATGGGCCCGATTTGACAATAGACAATATAGGCCCCGGCCTGCTGACTTTGTTCACATCATCGTTGTGTGTTCACGTTAACAAAACTCGATGACGTGCACGCCAACGTGTCGTTCGGTCACCTATAAATCATCAAACATGATCGCCCACGTGCTCATTTCCCCCCCTTTTATTATTTATAACGCGTTTTCCTCCCCCCCTTTTTCAACGGCTTCGTTTTTTTTTTTTATTAGCTTAACAAATCATGGGGCAATTCATTAAAAGCTATATTACTCGATTCTCATCATCATATCGTGCTGTCCTCTGCTAGTATAAGTTTGTCCGTTTTCAAAAAAAAAACCAAATTCCGCAGGAAATACACACCGGATGGCCATTAGCGCATTAAAAAAAAATTCTTTAAAATCTACAACAACAAACCCATAAAAATAACGTATCTACTTTTGTACGACCCATTTTTCTTGTTTTGTTTGTATTGATTTTTTTATTTTTGAATTCAAAAGCGTTTGGGCCCTGTGTGTGTATATCTATACCGTGTGATTTTTAACGCTCCTGTAAATGCCTTCAGCTGTGAAAAGCCATTGTATGCTGGTATACGAGAGAGCCTATTGCGGGCTGCCAAACAAGCGCATTAGCCGCTACATGAATTTTTTGGGGGGAGTCTTTGATACATTTTATTCGTACATATACCTTTTTCGTATACATATAGATATGCGCTGCTCTTCTAGAAACGAACGACAAGGCCCAACAAGAATTATTAGCCATTGTCGATATATATAGGTTGGGCACAAACGAACGGCTGGCCATATCACCCACACTTTTCTTTTTTTTTTCGGTCCCCCAATTTGAACCTTTCATGAACCCGTGGAGGAGGAGGCAAAAGCAATTAAGCCGGCGCCATAACCGTTAAAGAATCCCCCCGGTTATATTCTGTTTTGCCCAAGATCTTTCATGATGGCCTACACACACTTCCCTCCATCCTTATGTTTACTACCCCCGGCCGATGCGGAGCTGATCAATATAGGTCTACATAGTGAGGGGTTTTACTTCAGAATTTATTTTTTTGTTCTCTTTGATACATAGAGAGAGAGGCACTTGAGGACGTGGGATGACCTTACTACCCTCTCTTGTTCAACATTCAATCAAAAGCCCGTGTGTGCACGAATCTTTCCCGTGTCCGGATATCCTTTTATTTCTCCAAAATCTCTTGATATATATTTAAATTTCTGCCTTTACTTTACGTTTATGGCATACATAGAGAGGTGGATTAAATTTGATGCGATTGATGGATTGACTGGGCGACACTCGAACACATCAGGCAACATCGACTCTTAAAAGGGGGGGTAGGTAGAGACGGTGGAGGAAAAAAAAAATCTAAGACGACGACATCAATGGAATAAAAGAAAGAAAAAAAAACAATAAGGATGGAACAGAAAAGTATAGGAGCCCTGTCTGATTGGCCGATCAATTATATGCTGTATATATATAAATAAGGGCTTGTGACTGAGAGACAGTATAAGCAATGACAGTTGCGCCTCTGGTGGCATGAATCACGTTGACAGGCCACATTCCCCTGTATCACCTTTTATATATTTATATATATAAGCCCGAAAAAAAACAAAAGAATAAGAAGCATGGTGTGTGTGTGTGTGTACGAGAGATGGCACGCTGGCTCCATTATCAAACACGACAAGAGTCTCGCATTCCTCATCTCCTTCGTATACAAGTCCATTAGAAAAAGAAGTTGGATCCAGCAACACAATCAGACTTGATCATTCAGCTAGTCTAGTGTTTATGTATATTCGTTTTTTTTTTACCTACCTACCTACCTCCCGCTCTGTCTGTTTCTTTTGGGGTCGTTCCTCCCGCCCCCCCCCCTTCTCAATGTTGATACTAGCCTTGTAAGGTAGCCCCATATCAAAATGTGCTGCCAGCGATACATCGGGCGCCTTGATTTATATTCAGATGACGATACATCAACGACCACTTCTCTTATGTCCCTCCTCTTCAAAAAGCTTCAGACCTTTTTTTTTATTATTATTATTTCGAGCTGGACAAAATAAAATTAAAAAAAAAAATAGATTTCAAGACCCAATTTTTCCTGTCCAGATGAGACTGTGTGATCCATTCGAGCCACGTCCCAACGTCTTTCGTCACATTCATCAATAGGCCTCGCGTAACCATGTCAACGTTTTCTATTTTCGTTTTTTTTTTAATTTTAAAATAATCAATTCTCTTATTTTAAAAATATTTTATTCCTATGACTATCGTTTTTTATTTTAATGATTCCGTGTGTCCGTTCCAGCGAGATTTTTCTTATATAACGTACACAATGCCAGTCCTCTGTCTTTCACAGCGCTCAAATGCGTACATAGGAAAATTGAATAAAAAGGAATCAAATAAGAGTGCGGATGCTGTTTTTTTTCTCACTTCCGCCGAAGAACACACAAAACCCCGAAAGGCCGTTTTGGCCCGCTCTTTGTTATCCTAACCTCATAACACTGCCGTTTAACCCTTTCGCATTTTCATTAGTTCGAACCGCAAAGCTGCAGTGTTAGAAGACTTTTAAGTGTTAGGGCGTGGCCCCCCAAGTTATTTTTTTTTTTTAATGCCGCGTTTTGTTCCAAAAATTCGACAAACATCAAGGTCGTTGTTCCATCCTTGAGCATTCTCTTTCCTTCTTTCGGCTCTTCTCTTTTTTTTTTGTTGGACAGACCGCAGCGGGACACATCCACGCCACACGCCGCTCACGCAGAGACACAAAGCATTTTTTTTTTTAAGGAGGGGGGGAGGTTAAGAAAAGCTAAAAATAGATCACGGACCAACACAGTCGGTTTTCGCCCATTTTCGGTTCATTCTTTTTTTTTTCTTTTTTTTTCGGGTTGCGCAAAATATGTTCGGCGTGCTCCCGAAAAATGGGAAACAAAAGAAAACGATAAGAACTTGAAATGGATTCTTAAAAATATATGTACAACGTATATACATTAATTATTTTCTTATTTCTGTCAAAGATGGAAGTTGCCAATTCTTCTAAAAACCAGATTTGATTTGAACGCGTCCGTTCAATAATTCCAAAAATCGATGGAGAATCAACCCCCCCCCCCGTGCAACGAGAAAGGAAGTTGCCTAATGCGATCGAAGCTAACATCCATATACAAAACATCACATTGGGTGGCATTTACATTCCTAACGTTTGTCACAATTTCAAAACACAAAAATCCTTGATTATATTAAAGAAAACTTTATTAATTCGGGTTTAAAAATTATACAATCAGACTATGTGGCGCTGCGGTACTTCAATTGTTGTTGGCCAAAAGAACAAAATAGATTCGAAATAAATCGCTTGTTCCAAATTCTTAAAAAAAAAGAAGAAATAGTCCCGCACGATGTACGCACGCAGAGGCGCCACCAATTAAGCCCCTAATGGGGCGACATGGCTTGTCGAACATGGCCACCGTGATTCATTAACTCGCGTTACGTATAAACCACACACACACGGTTAAGAGCAGAGCACTTGTTTTCAAAAGTATATTACACTTGTTGCTTTTTGTCGAGCAATTAAGCAATTTCCTTTTTTCTAAATCAATAATAAATACGCATGGTGACCCGTTCGTGATTCAATAGAACGCGTGTGTTTTTTCTGAACGGGTGGGGGGAGTTCGCCAATGAGTGAAAAATAAGAATATAGAAATAGAATAACACAGGAAGCTAAACACACGGAGCGCGTGCTGGATTGGAGGCTCTTGTGTATGTGTGGCCCTTATACCTTAATTACCTTTCTTTTGAAAAAGAAACGTGCCGTTTACGACCTGATCGATTTCCTTGTTTTTACTTACTCCCCCCCTCGTGCACAAACGAGCGGTAATAGTTAATGAGGTCGGTCTGCGTGTCGCGACATGAAGCCGATCTCTCGTTTATACGTTAACACACAGAACTCTCTGTACTTTGCAGATCAAAATTGCGCACTCGCCGCCCAATGTCCGTTTCCATATCTTCCCTAATTAACTGTTCCCTCTTTTTCTTTTCTCTATTAATACCGCACTCTAATATACACAGAGACAACCGAAATGTGGGAGGAGAACATAAAGTTAGAAAAAAAAAAGGGCCGCGTATATTTAACTTTTAATTTCTTTCTTTTTTTTTGCGGCTAGACGTTACAGGAGGTCTTATCGGTAAGCGGTTTCACTCGCAAAGACAAAAGAATTAAAAAAAATAATAAAAATACATACAACTCAAAGATGGTGAGGGAGCAAAAGGTATACACAGCCCCCCCCCTTCCTTCTCTTGAGTCAAAGGTATAACTATACGAAAGGAAGGGCGTTTACCTTAACACAAAATATACTACACCTTTCGTCCAATAAATCTGACCATTTCGAACTTGGGCCCGTGTCTTTTCATCCTGGCGCCAATCGCCTAACTGTTTTTTATTTTATTTTTTAAAAACTGGTAAGTCTGTAGAAGGAGGGTGTAGGAAAAAAAAACGAGAGTAGATTACCGAAGGATTAGACCGCACGCACGCGATCGCATTTTGAAGTTGAGCATCACTCCATTATCGCGATTCAATATTGGGATAAGGCATTTTCTGTTTTTGATGTCCTACCCCCACCTACCCCCCAAATGATGATAGATAATGCAACGCTTTGACAAGTGTTACAACAGCAGATGGAAATCGAATCACGCCATCCCCCTACAAGTTCCTTGATCTCAACAAGAGAATAGCGTGTCTCTTTTGCCTGGACACCGCTAACATTAGCGCCCATTCAATTATGGAAGTTTTGAAAATAAAATTCAGAACGCATTTTTTTCTATGTAGACTGACGCAAGGCCGTATGTTGCATGTAATTGTGTTAAGAGTACTTGAATATCCCTATGTAATCTCTTTACTTTTAAGGGGGGGGGGGACCGGTGTAAAGGGAAATTATTGGGTTGATGAATAACTCCTCCTACACTCGACAGTCGTAAAACAAAACACTGTTTCCTTTTTTTTTTGCGCTGCCGGATATCTTTTGTGTCTGTGCTTGTGAATATCAAAAAGCCGCCTCAATTAACAAGAGGCAGAAATTAGAAAAAGGTATAGGCCCTCCTCAAAGAAAAACCGCGGTTCAAAATCTGGCGCCACTCGAAAACTGTTCGCCATTTCTCCAAAAAAAAAATGATTTTAAATTCATTTTAAGTATTTCTTTTGATTCAATTGAGATTTGTGTGAACTGAATTAGCGTTCATTAGAATATGCAGTTCGTTAAACTGTTTTCGTGAGTCGTTTATGGTAATCGGAGAGTCCAATTTTTTAGGAAAAAAAAAACACATTTCAACTATGAGCGGAAGTGAGACTATGTCGTTGTCGGCAGCTTCGGTTTCCACCAAACTTATTCAAATCACCTCTATTACGTGTGCTTCATTAGCATAGGCAGCGACACAGGAAATCCCACAGTACCTTCCCTAATCATCCGGTATTGACGATATTCACCAGCACACACGCATTTCAAAAACAAGCTCGTTAAGTCCCGGGTGTAGGTAATTCAATCAGCTGTTTTTGCTCCCCCCTGTACCCCTCAAACTGCATAAAAACAAGGCGGCTGAATATAACATTAACAAAAAAAAATACGGGAAAGCATCTATAAATATAGAGTATTAAAACAACAACATCATGTTAGTTAAAACTACTTAGCTACAGTGACGAAAATCATATAGGTGTAGTAAATTAACTATATACTACCCCCTGAAAGGGAACGGTGCGCGTTCGGGTTCAGCGGAGATGCACACCCGGTTCAATTCGATGTTGAATAGAAATTGTGGGGTTACACAACATCTTTAACAATGCTAGCAGAGTATATTATTATAAAATATATACTGTACGTGTGTGTGTGTAGGGCGTGTGGACAAGCAGACATAATAAAAGAAGAATATACACATATATATACGTGTGGCAGAGACATTTTTAAAGTGGTGGACACAGCTGTTGAATCGACTCCACACAGAAAAAAAAAAAGACTTAGCTTTGGAGTAGGGGGGGAGGGGGAGTGAGAATGAAAAACGGAGGGGGGTAGGAAAGCGATTTTTCTCAACGTCGTCTATATATATGTTTAAGAGATATGGCACGCGTCCGTAACGCCAATTGACCCTACCCCCCTCCCCCGCTGATATGCGGTGCAAAAAGGTCAGCTCTCAAAGAGCTGTGCCAACAATGTTGACCTATAACCGTGGCCTTTTTCAATCTTCTTTATATATATATTCCCAACCGATATCTCAACACGCAGCCATATACATCGCACAATATATAAAAATAAAAAAGAAAGATGGGATATATATATTTCTTAGATTTCTTTTTCCCTACACCCTCCATATCTCGAGAATATAACGCGATGTTACAGACCCTCTTCAATTCGGCTGATTCCCTTATGTATTTATCCTTGGGAAAAAAGATTCACTCTCTTCGCATCAATCCCGCACTCAACCCCTCGTGAATCTAACCATCCAGGAGCTGGATGAGCTGGTGGACATACAGAAAAAAGAAAAGCAAAAACGAACTTGCTGCTGGTATATATATAAGGATCCACTCGATTGTGTGTGATTCAATCAAGACCCTTACTCCAAATGCGCACTCACCCGCTTTCTTTTATCGATTGATTGACCCGGGCGCTTTTCGAACCGCACAGGCTGATTCAATCACTCACGCTCAATTGACCACAACAATTCAAAAAAAAAGGGGGGGGGGGGGGGGTTAAAAGACATAAGCATTCCCCTATTTGGAGTACATAAAAATATCATCATAAGTTGACGAAGCGAATGTGATTGTTTCAATTCGATTTTTTTTTTCAACATCATTTGATTTTTGGAAATCAAACAAGGTTAATTATCTATATACAATATACGAATATGGAGACGAAGACATCAAGACGTTGTCTTTGATTTGCTTTGGCAATTCAGACGACACAAGTCTTTTAACCATAAAAAATGTTAAAAATTAAAACTCGTTTTTATTCCCCTTCCTCAAAACGCAGCTGGACTGACACGGGCAGTGGGAGGTCGTGCCCGGTGTCTTTTTTTTTTCTGGATTGAAACACGTCTTGATAAATCTATTGCAAAAAAATGTTATGGCCCTGATAAAGCATTTGCTCCGGGTATATTGACCCGCGGGGCATACTCTGATAGATATGAACTTCTTTTATACATAACAGTCCATTTTGAGTAAAAAAAAAAAGGAGTGTGGCCAGAGAACTATTGTTGATTGTTCAAAGTATAAAGAGGGGGGGCATAGTTTGCGTCACACCCACGCTCGGCAATAAATAAAAGAGAGAGCCTTCACACTGGCGCAATCCCAGAAATAGAAACGTACGTATACATTGTGCATATGAATAAATGTTTCTATTGCAAAGCCTTTTATCGAAATGCGTTACGCGATTTTTGAATGCGTCAAACGGCCAACGGGGGGAACCGGTTCACCGGAGCAAAAATGAAAAAAAAAAAGGACGGGCACATTTTTATAAAAAAAAAGAATGAATGGGACAAACTGGACTTCCAGCAGAGATCCTCCTTGAAGCAACTCAACGGGGTGGCGTAAAAAGGAGGGCCCTGACCTCTCCCCCTCCGTTCGAGGGCCATGGAACAAAAACGTGTGGGCGGCTGTCAAGTTGTCCAGCCGCGCACATATTTGCGTTACGACTCATTCAATAGCAAAAATTTTAAAATGAGCTGTTGGATGTTGTTCTCTATAGGCCTATCAGAGCTGGTCGATATTGCGCGCGTCCGTCTCACCACAGTGACGCAGCGATGCTGGCCAGCATACTTGATTGACGACTCTCTTTGTAAACATTCAAAAGAAACAACTGGTTTGTAGTATATAACGTGTGCACAATTTTTGCATGTTATATCCACACATCGCAATTTCAAATCTCTCTCTCTCTCTACGTCAAACATTTTGTCCATTGAAAATGGGGTTGTTGTGTTTTAGCCGTTTGGGGAAAATGTCGTGCATTTATAGAATAAATTTCTTTTACATTTTGATAGATTCGCATTTTTTTCCTTTACGTGATAAATATATTTATCCTTGAGTTAACTACTTTTTAGCGCCCACCCAGAATGTCGAATTTCTTTTATTTCAAATTTTTACAAGGACTCGTATTTTTTTGTTTGTTTTTTTTTCCTCGTGATTGAACATTTATCAAACGAGAAACGGACGATAACGTGGCTCACGAGTGAGACACTAAATAGAATATTTTTTTTTTCTTCAAAAATCTCAGAAAGGGAATAACAAAAAAAAAAGGTCCCCGTTAAAATAAAAAAACAAAAGAAGATAAAAAAAAAAAGAAAGAAAAATAAATCCGATAAATCAATGATGAGTTTCTAAGGCAAAAGAAATGGAAGACGGGCAGGCCAGCTGAGACAGGATCAGTTGATCATTGCTGGTCCCCTGTCGTCGACTTGGCCATGTAAGGGATGCGTCTTTTTATTTATTTTTTTAAAATCCCGCGGCCGAAATTAATATCATCACAAGAGACACACACAAAACACACGAAACGACCAACACACTCCTATAGAGAGAGGACCAAAACGCGTATACACATTTAAACGCAGACGATAGGAGCTGGGGGGAGCCCCTCAAAAGCAATATAGGTGGCAAGGATATTAGGTATGCATGAAACAAGTCGTTCAAGATTTTTTTTCGAAGGAAAATGGGCCTATCTTGCCTTCCACGTTGGGGCTATAAGCGACGTGAGTTATGAGACCGGACCCAGACAGACGGGCCGATTTTTAAAAAAATTTCTTCAAACATTTTGAATTTTGTTTTTGAGTTTGAAATCAAGGGCCGGTTAAAGCCACCACGTAAAGACTATTGAGGTTTGGACGATGGGTCATCAACGTTGGCTGCTAAACAACACGCTGGCCCTAACACATAACTGTTTTCTTTTTCAAAAACAAAAATCATTAAAATAAAAACGAGCGGCTTTTGTTTTATGGCTTTTCCCTTATACGATTATGATGGCTAAAAAAATTGCGAAAAAAAACAACACAAAGTACGCAAACCCTTGTATAACTCAATTGTTTGAAATATATATACTTATACACATTTTTTACGAGTCGCATTCCACGCTTGGCTGATAGTGACACATTCTAATGGTAACACACACTCTATTGTCTTCTTCTTTCTTTTTCGCCAAACCAAAAGGAGCGTGAAAATGAAATTTGATCGACGATACGAAAAGCCAGAACAGGAAAGCATAATAAAGAAGAGCGAAAACTGGTGTGGCTCTTTAAGTGTCAACAAAATAAAAATGAAAAACATTTTTTTTTTTAACACGAAAAATAAAAAATAAAAAAATTGCAAGTCTAACGAGCGCGACGATCTCATTGATCGTGATAAAACCTAATGTCCCCCCCCCCCATCTTTCTTGCCTTGCTAAAGGTGATGTCTCTTATAAGCCAAGAGGTTTTGGGATGATGGGCCAGCAATGACACTAATGGCCAGCTCTCTTGGCCGCGTTAGTGTGCTGAGTTATTAAAAATGACACAGTGCCCAATACGTTTGTCTCGAATTTTGATCAGCCACGCAACACGAAAAATGGGCAGTACGTTAAACCCCCCCCCCCCCCTAAAAAAAAAACAAGTGCCAAGAAAGAATAAAAACATCAAGTTGAAACATAAAACAAAACAAAAAAGAGAGGAAAAGAAAAATTTGAATAGGTTCTAAATCATAATAATGATGGCCGACAAGCCGGGCTTGGTGACACATGGAACTATGGCCGCCTCAGGTGAGTTTTCTATAACTCTGCCCTTACCTTCGCCAGGTATATACGCAAGACATTAATTTTCTTTTTTCTTTCTTACCTTTCCTTCCGAGATCGTAGAGATAGGCCTTTAAAGTCTCTCTCTTTTTCGCTGTCTTTTCTAATGTTATACACACGTATACACTCTGCCCCCCCCCCTTTTGCAGGGGACAAACACACACACAAGTTCTTATATTCTTTTTATTCCCTTCTATACGTACTCGAGATAAAAAACAAAAGAAACACGGTAGAGACGGAGGTATATCATAGCTCACTAAGAAAGGTATAGGCTGTATCTATATAAGAAACAAGGGGGGATTTGAAAAAAAAATAAAAGGGAGGCTATAGCGATAAAGTTTCTTTTCGGATCAAGGATGCTGTGTGTCTGTGTTATCGGGGCCCCAAAGCCGCTTTTTTTTTGTGTCTACTCTGTGTGTGTGTGTGTCACACAGGGTGTCGTTTTCGAAAAATGAGATTTACACTAGGCAAAAAAGAACGGCTCCTGAAGGGATCATCTTCGAGGATTTAAAAAAACAGGTCCTTGCGTAGAGATAGACCATTTTTGATGTGTTGTTGTTGTTGTTTAGATGGTCCCTTATAGGTAGGCCTTTCAAAAATGAAAGAATTTTTTTTTTTTGGGAACATGGAACTGTTTGGCTTTATATCTTGGAAGATATAAGAGAACCGGCTATATGCTCATTATGACTCGATATATAATTTCTCATTCAAGTTTTTGTTTTTCTCTTATGTTTGGATAAAACAAGAAATAGAAAAACGCTGTTCCATGACTGTGCGCATGACAACAGAGTTATGACGGGTGGCCTTAAATGCTTATTATACACACAGGAGAAAGAAGAAAACCTGTCAATTATTTTGAGAAAACAAAACAAAGTGAATATGAAATAGAATTAAAAAGAAAGAAAGGGCCATCGACAAGAGGAGCTCGAAGAGAGTGCTGCAGGGCCGACTTTGACGAATGGCTCGGGCGAAAGATATAGGTAGACACACAGCACATGGGCTATATATGCAGCACGTCTATAACGTCATCCAGTTTTCATGTCGTTCCCCCCTGCCGTCCATTTTGATTTGAATTCCACGATGGCCACACTCGCCAACGAGCCGTCAACTAGCACCTTGGTGTGCATAATATACGAGCTACACTCTTTATAAGGGCCGCGCACAGCTTTTCCTATATATCTGTATATACGTGCACGTAGATATAATACCTCCCAGGAAAAATCATCAATGTCATATTCGTGTCGCCCAGCAGAGCAACAAGGAACTGGATTTCTTTGTTTCTCTTCTTCTTTTTTTTTTTTGAATAATATAACATGATTTGGCCCCCTTTTATTCTATCTTCTTTTTTTCTCAACTCATTTTTGGTCTTGTCTTATATTTCATTTTCGTGTGTGCCAGAGCACAGACAAACAAATGTTGACTTCATTCGTAACGTTTGTTTCTCTTCTTCGTTAATAATGAAAAAAAAAAAGAAATAAAAAAAAAAACATATCTTTTCAACTGGACTTGTGGGCAAGTAATATGGGGATGGATCATTGATCATTTCTTTTGCATACAGCAGGACTCTGTGCATCAGAAAGTTTTCACGGTTCCGACAGCTGCTGGCTGCTGGAACAGACAAGACAACAACCCAAAAAAAATGCAACTTTGTTCTCTGAGATGAATACGAAATCATTTTCAAGCTCTTGTCTCTATAGTATATAGAAGTATTATTATGTGTGTGTGTTTTTTTCTTTTGTATTCTAATGAGCTATCCCCCTTTCTTTTTAAGTTTGACTTTGATACGCATTCCATCACAGCCGGGGCGATGACGGACCTTTTCTTTTTTACATGTTGTCCCTCTCTTTTTTTTTATTTTAAAATCAATCGAGTTAGACGACCGGTTGAGTGTGTGTGTTAACATTCTCCCGAGGAATTCGGTTCGTTCACCACCTTCTGGTTAGACAAACACGGAACCCTTTGTTTTCAAATCAGCACGAGTCGATTCTTCAATTTTTTTTTTAAATTTCGATCAGCGTTTATCCAGGCCGTCGGATTTCACATCGATTGGACTCACGCAAGTTAAAAGCGATTGGCCTATTGCTGTTGAACGAACAGTAAACGTGAACGTCAGTTTCAAACGGTCGTACATCACAAACCTAATGGAATTGTTTACAAATTGAACGAGACGAAAGAGAAAGAGCTAAAGCAGTTAGCCGCAAAAACAGCGGGATACAAAAGTCTTCACGCATTTACAAACTTGGGAACATCACGCTCAACAATCAGGAAAAAGAGAGGTAGCATATATACCGGACCCGAAAGGAAAGCCCCCCCCCCCCTTAAAAACTATAAAGACAACATAAGAAAAAAAAAAAAGATGGAAATGATGGCCCTTTCATCCCGCAGAGTCCCGGGTCCAACTCAGCGGGAAGCCTTTTTTCTCTGGCAAATGCCCCCCCCCCCCCAAACTGACTATATACATTCGGTGTGTAATGTGTGTGTGTGTGTAAATATATCATCGTAACGGTTTCGTGCTACTAGTCTATACAACACTACTGGTCTCTCGTTGCTACTAGTTTTTCTCCGTGTTCCCGTTTTTTTTTCGTGAGCGTGTGTCTTTATAGATGCTGCGTGTCCTTCGTGAAAACGACGAGATGATGCCCATTTTCGAACGGAGAGTCAAAGAATCCTTTAAGACCTTTTCTATTTTCAATTAGCGATATGGGAATGATTCATTTGTCAACAAAAATATTCAAATGGCCTTCCAGCCGGGCGTCCGTCGATTGACTTACGATGGCACACGTGCCTTTCCCTACCCCCCCTGTCTATGCCAAAAGGCACAAGGAACATTGCTTGTTAAACTCTATACTATACCACATGTTTTTCAAACTAGCGAACTTACGATTGGAGGAGGGGGAGTTTGGGGAAATATTTGCATATGAGATTGAAAAAAAAAACTTACCAGCTCCGGTGTGAGTGGTGGAAGCCTCGACGTCATCTTCCTGGCCGTCGAGTAGAGAAGCATCGGGCCCACCTTCCTCGTCGTCCAGGTGTCGGATGGGACGCGCTTGTTTCCTTCGCGACATGTTCATTAATCGCCACAGCGCAATACTGGATCAATCACTTGAATTAAACAAATTAATAAAAAAATACTTTGCCAACGACGGAACAACACAAGTTTGAAAGCCGACGGATATTGTTTTGAATTCACACACGCACCAATTGTTCTTCTTTAAATGTTTTTCGGATTAAACACTGCACCCAAAGTTATTTAAACAAAGCAGTTAACAGAAAGAACGTTCCCCGCGATTCCAAATTCAAACTGTATTCCATTCAATTGACGGACAGGTCGATGGTCATTTCACTTGCACTTTTTTTCGATCACGAAACAAAAAGAACGTCAGTTCAAACGATTTTTCTTTAATTAAACCAATTGTTTCACCGAAACACGATCGCGGGATTCGTTCACGCACGTCAAAGAGTACATAACATCACACACAGTCCACTTCTAGTTTTCAGTTTTCACAAACACAAAACAGATCAAAAAATCGAATTTAAAATAATAAAAAACACGCGTGTGTGTGTGTGTGTGTTTTACGTTTGCAACAATTAAAAATGTTTTGATTGATTTAAAAAAAAAAAAAAACTAGAGCGCGCACCCGGCCGGAATTTTGGATGCGCTGCCCATGGAAGCCGGACGAGTTGTGCGCTGACGGGTGGCAAGACCGGGCAACTTTTTTTTTTTTTTTTTTTCTTTCTTTCTTTTTTTTCTATTCCCCTCCTCCCTCTCGTCTCCTCCTACTCGTATTTCCCTCCCTTTTACTAGCCGCCCGGGTGTAGGTAGCGCTAGAGTTTGTGTCTATAGCGCACCAAGTAGTACCCCCGCGTGTGTGACGGAACACGAGAGAGAGAGAGAGGTGGAGGAGGCAGGGAGGCGGTGAGAAGAGAAAGGGGAGGAGACAGGAGCCAGGTTTCCCCTCTGTGAGTGTAGGAAGGTATAGTATACTACAAGGATATAGGAGCCTGCGGGTCCTCTCGGGGCCCGCCGTGTTGCAAGTCCCCCCTCGCAATCGGCATAGAAAGTGAATAGGATCCGCTGCTGGGCGCCACTGGAACAGCCGTAAGAAGGTAAATAATGGCAAATTTCAATGAGTTTAAAACACGGAATTTGAAATGGCGGAATCCTTTAAGATGTCCGGAGGCGATGTTTGCGTTCGGGACTCGGTTCCAGCGCTAACGGAACGACGACACGCTAAAAAAAAAAACGAAACTGAACTGGAACTGCGGCCAGCCGTATTCGATGTAATAAGAAAAAATATGTCGGACGTCGATCGCTTGATTACACACACACACAGCGTCAGTTTTTTTTATTATTATTATTATTTTTGTGCTGGAGGAGCTGGCTGAAGAGCGTGAAGGCCGCGCCTCCCGATAACGCCGATTGGCCGTCGTTCTAACCGACTACCAACCATATCCACTCCCATATTTCTCCCACCCTCTCCTATCTATCCACCACCCATCGCCCCTCGTCATATATAAATATTCTCTTCCCCCCCCTCTTCTTTTTATTTCTCTCTCTCTCTCTATCGTGAAGATTTCGTGAAAAAAAAAAAACATGGAGGAAAAGAAACATAACAACCCCCCCCCCTCCCGTTCAATCATTCCTCCTTCTTCAATTTTCTTTGATATATATTTTTTTATTATAATTCGTTACCTCCTTCTTCTTATCTCTCTCTCTCTTTCTTATCTGTTTTATTTTTTTGCCTTCTCTCTCGTTCTCTCTGGTTTCCTCCCGGCCGAAATCCAATCAATACAAACCGATGAGTGATGCTGTATGACGTCAGCACTGCATATCCGTTTCCGCTGCCTTGACGACTCCGCATCATAAAAATGCAACTCTTTAATACTTTTTGTTTGAATCAAAATGGCCGACATTGATGGAATGTGATTGTTTCGTTCTTGACAAAAAGATATGCGTGTGTCCCTTTTTGCGAAGAATACGTTGGCATAATCTTTTTCCGGAAATGGGATGGGTCGTTATAAAAGAATCAAAGACCAACCCAGTGTAATAAACAAAAAGGGCTCGATTAAAATTGCTGTTTTACAGCCCAAGTTTTTTTTTTTTTAATACGTGAACTTTCAATTCAATAAACCGTGAAGACATCTTCCATTTTTTCTTTACGATGTTTCTTGATGTACCTGAAGTTTAAAACACAATCTCTACGTGTGTTATTAGTTCATATTTTTTTTGAATGAAAAAAATAATATGAAGGAACATTTTTTTTTCCAAGAGGGATATGTTCACACGTCCATTTATGACTGACGCTATGCATAAAATCTATATAGACCCAAACATCGTTGACAACGGGATTAGAAACCCCCCCCCCCCATCTTCAGTCTGATATACGACACTGCCTCATATTTCCCTCAACATTCTTCCTGTGAAGATAGACAGAGGCACAAAGACAAGGGCAATAAGGCAGTCCATCTCTCCTCTTGACAACAATGATTGGAAAATGAGGCAATATCCTTCACATTAAAAAATGTCCTCAGAATTCTTCATTTTTTTTTTTTACGTGTGTGAGAATGTTTTTTTCATTCTGTTTAGTTCTTTTTTTGGGGGGGGGGGGTTATATGTCATTCTTTTTGCTGTGCATGTTCCCTTTCTTTGGGGGGGAGGAAGAAGACCTGTCCTATCCCTATACCGTGTCAAGCCACTTCTTTTTTAAAGTTAAGGTTTTGAAAATTTATCGCTTTATTGGTGTCATTAAAAAAAAAAAACGAAAGAGAAAGATGGGAAAGGACCTCCGCGTAAGAGCGCCTCTTATGCACACAATCTACGGTTTAGATGAAGACTATTTGAAAAAAAGAGAACTGGCGTTGCCACCATCGAACGCTGGAACTTGTTTTTAGCCTTTCAATCTGAATACAAGCTGGACTATATACGCTGGTGCATTTCTCCCCCTCCCAGTATAGGCCGAATGATAAACGTGTTTATAATATGTTGTTGTTGTTGTACGACATCGAGTCCATTATACACACCAAGTTCCAGGGAACCCAATCGCAAATGGATGCATAGGGAATGAAAGAGAAGCTATAGTTTATGAGGCTCTCTCTCTTTGGTGTATACACGTGTAACTGCAAAAGAGGATATACCCAATAACTATAGGTTGTATAATCAGCATAAAGTTATGAACTCTATATAACGAAATCTGGGGCTTGTTACACAGTGGAGGGGGCGGACTGAAACGAAGGGCATTGTTGGGGGTGAAATGTATTGTTGCACTTGGATTGAGTTCATATTATCATAGCCAATATTCAGAAATAGAAAGGGGGCATGCTGATTGCCAAGTTCGAACAGAGGATGTATATAAAGAACAGAGGACGTGGGTGGTTTGACTCGAAACAATTGAGTTACACTTCAAGTGTTTTCGATTTCTCCTTACTTATTCACGTCAGCACAAAGCGAAATTATTATTGCATAATGCCTGAAATATCAGAGAAAAAAAGGATTGGAGTAAATGAAAGTCCTCCAAACATGAATCACCTGTGTTTTCAATTCGAAATCTTAGACTTGATAAACTTGAACTAAGTTTAACAAGCGTTCGGAATTGAACCTTAACTGCTGTTCGTTGTGCATACAGTTGCTCTATCTCGTTAACGACTGTCATTTACATCTTTTTCACCTTTCAATTTTGCGTGCCCTACCTTCGTTCATGAACTTTGCTGAAAAACCATTGCCCTTGAAATCTTTTTTTCTTTTCTCTCGTAGGCCTATTACCTAGACATGTCCCAACAGGTTTCTCCGAGAAAAATTATGCAAAAAATCACGTACCCCCAACTCCTCCACCTCCATTTGGGTTTCTCACGATGTTGACGGTTTGTTTCTTAACCCTTCCTCTCAGCGGACAACTTGCCACCTGGAAATCTCACGCTTGATGAATTTCTTTCATTTCTTATTTTTTTTTAAATAAATAATAACAGACAACAAAACATTCGAGGAAAAATGAGACACACAAAAAATAAACTTAAAAAATTATTTCTGGGTTACCTTTGGACCGTGACCATTTAGACAATAGCCCTTCGCTTTCTTCTTTTGTTTTGTTTTTTTCTTCTCCCCCCCCCCCTACTCTACAACACGGTCTATTCTACCGTCTATACACGTTTACGTATTAAGTGTTTCTTGAAGGCTGTGTGTCACCTTCGTCTTCTGTGCTCCCGTCACATATCTCCAAACTATTTATCACTCTACTTTGAAAATGTCAATGGGCGCCATCTTATACCGAAGAAAAAAAAAACAAAACTGGCCCACTCCGAAATTGATAATCATCCCTTTTACACACACAAAAAGAGAACCCCAAAATTCGAACCTCTTGTTTTTTTCGTAACATGTCGTAACTAAAAATTATCTCGATTTTTCCATCAGTCAAAAAAAAAAAAATGTTCTTCTTCTTTTGTTTTTAAAAACTAACTTATACAAGAGTATCGATATAACTAACGTTATGGACGCTCCTGAATGAGACTCTTGATTACACGTTGTGCCTCTAATCATTGAGGGACAGGGGGGGGGAGTTAGTTATTTCCCCCCCTCTTCCAAATGAACGAAGCTTTTTGTTCACTCGATTTGCTCTCACGTCCCAACAAAATGCGGGGCAGCAGGAAAGGAGAGGCTAGTTACATCTAATACTTTTATGTAATCATAGCTAAATATAGAAAAAGGTGGGCGTGATGCGCGATCAGCACGCACACAAAGTCCGAACGTCCGTGAAGGGGGAGAGAAAGAAGATGAGAGTAAAGAGATGATTGTTGAAACGTGATCGTAGTCGTTCTGCAATGCGCATTCAAAAAGAAGCTGATGTCTATTACACCAACTCAAAAAGGCAACAACAATGTACGACACACATTGTGTATGGCCAACTATAATTGCGAGTTGTGCTAGCGTAATCAACTAATACTCTATACAGGCAGAGTCACGTCTCGACTGCAATCCTGATCCCGCATTTTATATTTTCAATCCACCATCAATCGATTGTGAAAATCATCAAGAATTGGAGACGGGGCACGGTAACTATCATCAACGTTCTTCTTTTTTTTTTTCATTAATAACTGATGTGGGACGTGTCTGTGCTGATTGCTGAAGTACCTAGTCGAAGTAGGACGCACAATAAAGAGGTCCGCTTGATGACCACATCGATCGGCAGTTGCACAAGGCCCTTTGAACAGAATGAAAACCATAAGGACATGGCTGTGAAGGGGGGAGTAATGGGGCCCACCATCATCGTGGTCAACGATGTCGATGTGCATCGACGAGAACATCGATGATTAACTTTTTCTCATTTTATGTGTTCCAAAGGTTGCATCTGTTCGTCCAGTCCAATCGGACCCGCGGGACCGTTCACGTAAATCTGTTAATAGCTCAACATTTCAAATGCTAAACATTCATTTTTTTCAAACAAGGACGATGTGACGTCATTGAACATTCCCATTGAACAGCGAGAATTTCAAAGAGAGGGAATACACGTTCCAGGTTAGTCCAAGCTAAGGTAGTCCGTTGACACGGTTTGTTGGCATAGTTGTCTAACCTTGTTACACATGTCTTAGCGTATAGGACCACGTTGACACAAGGTCCAAATAAAGCCTCCCCTCCCCCATCATCCAGCTAAGATCTCATTCGTCTAACAAAAAAAGATGGATGGCAAAACATCGGAGAAGATATGTGACTTGACTTATGACAATCCTCAAACACTGGTCAAGAAATGAGAAAAGAAGAAGAATAGGGATGAAGGATATTCACATCCATCAGTTCTTCTTATAGCCTTCTTTCATTCTCCTTTTTACTTTGCTCCTACACCCGGGATTCTTTGTATTATATAGGCTGTTCCGGAGTTGTTCACATATTGAAAAAAAAAAAAAAGGCAGGGCTCGGGTTCAGCAGTTGTTCCAAGGTGCCATAAAACAATATTTTCCTTCTGTTGTTACCCCCCCGGAAAAAAACCTGGAGTCTCTCTTGTTCATCCCCCCCCCCCCTTCCATATACATACTACACACAGGCCCATATCTTTCAACAGAAACGCACGGATATTGTTCAATGGTTCATTTCCGAGGTGACATTTTAAGGACGTCATAGAAACCTATATAACCTTCGACTTTTTTTTTTGGAACGTTGTTTTGGAACAATTTCCATCACATCTTTTCCGTTTTTTTTTTTGCTGTCATTTTTTATTGGTTGGGGTTAGTGTTTGAAGAAAGGAATTTGGTTACTGGGAGGGGATTGCCCGTCTCATCTGGCGCATCGCAGCTCTTCTTCCGATGGTTTCGGCCACATTGATGTATGAGTCCGTAATCGATGGACGACCTTGTCTAAATGGCCCCAAAAGGCCAGTTTAAAGAAGCAGCTCTTAACGACTATACGTTTCCCCTATGCACATCGACCTTGGGACTTGAACATAAGAAAAAAAAAAGAGTTCCAGCTTTTAATCGCACTGTTCAAATGCAGAGCCCACAGTTGGGGTGGTAGTTAAGGTTCATCCCCCCCAATCAAAAATAAGACAAATCTGATTGTTTCATTTTGTGTTTTGATCGAATGCGACACGATGACGAGGACGATTGTTTCCTGTGGGTTTTGAATATCTAGGAAGACAAACTAAAGAAAGAACACAAGGATATCTAATAAAAGAAAATCGAGTTGTTTCGTGAGAAACGAAAGGTTTTGTCATCGCCAGTGCCGCAATCAGATGGGCTCGTTGACAAGCACAACGACTGTGGGGGGGGCTGTCTTTCAGTCCCATGGAACTTTTGAAAACGAATTCATTCCAAAACACACACATACAAAAATGCATAGGTGGCGATAATGTAAACATAATACCTATAAACTGTAAAAGATGTTGGCCCGGCTGAATGCTGGAACAAGGATAGCTGGAATAGAAGAAGGGCTTTGTAGATTCACGACAACATAAATAACGAAGACGTAACGTTGCATCAACGTTGGGACACACAAAAAGTCGGGCTTATTAAGTCGGGCTTAAAATTTTCATATTCTTTTGTTTCTCTCTTTTGGATGAACGCCCACAGTGTTCTCCGAAAAGGTTGCAATAAAGTGACAGTTGCCTTTTTGCTGGTTGGAACAACAACAACAAAAGCCTCAACGTCTTTCAACGAACAACAGTGAAGGGCCACAAACAACAGTCGAGCCATAAATTTCATAATTCCCCCAAATCGGGGCAAACGAATGGAAGAGTAACGTGATTGTTCACGCTGACAGATTTAACTCAACGTTTTCTCTTCTTTACCATTTCTCTGTTTTTTGTTATGATAGAGAGAGAGAGAACAGAAAAGTATATGGTAATAAGCCAACGGACTTGTACCAACGCGAATTTCAATTAGCGCTAGACAATGTTATTTATAACCCATTCGGCTTGAAACAATCAAAAATAAAGTAATGCCACATAGAAGAGTCTTCCACACACACACACACACACGAAGCTGACTGTTTTTCTACCCGTCTTTTTTAGCCATCCGGGTGTGTGTGTGTGTGTGTAGGGCCGAAATGCTCTTGTGATGGATGATGGATTGCGCCATTGCTTTATGCTCGGGCTTCAAATGGAAGGTGCTTGCCACCGCTAAAGCTGGCCAAAATCACTCACGTCTGGACAGGTTATTTTGACACACCGGTAAACGATATACAGCGCTTATCGTTCGGACGATTCTTATCTGCGCAATCCGGATCCTCGAACGTTTCACAGGACTTTTTTTTTTTCACAAGATTTGTGAACTCTTGCGTTTTGCTTTTGTTTCTTTTTTAACGATCGAAAACTGTTTTGCATCCGCACTTTATAGCCTACCCCCCCTCGTTTTTTATTACTGTGGTCATCTCATCAAAATTTCTGTCTTTTCTTTAAAAACACATTATTCATTCGAAATTTAGAAGAAAAAAAAATGAAAGAACAATGTTTTGAATTAAGAAACCTTCACGAGGCAACACCGTGTTGGTATGTGACTATCGACACTGGCCGTCTCCTAGTAACGACTGGCTAAGCAAATAATGGCACGCATTAACTCAGTGTCACGGAAGGGGCACCGGCATCGATCAAAAAAAAAAGAAAAGAAAAGAGACGGTGATATGTAAATTTGACCGCGAGGCGATGGTGGTTGAAAGAAAGCAGAAGAAGAGTAGCTGACAAGCCATGGAACAAAAAGGGAAGAAGAAGAAGAAAAGAACCGCAATTTTATACTTTTGTTACACGCGGATAGTTTTTGAATAAAAAAGAAAAAGGTAAAATATATAAAAGAAAAACTAACCGAACAGGTGTGTTCCTGTAACCAGCGTTCGAATGGGCCATATCCCCGACGTAGAAAATGCGCCAACGTATCAAAGGATTCGATGCATCGACACATGGATTTATGGACAGATGGGGATATACTTGTATTATATCAACATTAAAACAAAAAAGTCTGGGGGCTTTGGCTGAATTTCAATAGATCCAAAATGGCGTCCAAAACAGGGACCTCAACTTGCATTTGCATAATGACTGGACATTGAACAAGGACGCGAGAGTTTTTTCAAAAAAAAAAAAAAGAAAGAAATCCCAATATAAAATAAAGAAAAAAAAAGGTGTCTCTTGGCAACTCAATATTTATTATGATGGTCATCTTCTTTCTTTGTTTTTTTTCTTTTATATTTTTAATAGTTTCCTATCGTTCTTTTTCTCTTATGTCCCTTTCTGTTTTTTTCAAAAAAAATTCTCTTTTAAGGTTTTTCTTTTTTTTTGTTTAAAGGTTTTTTGGCTGTTGCGTCTTAAATAATGGGAAAAGGAATTGTATATTAAAATCAAGGGGATATTGTCAACCGGTTTAAGGGCAACTGTCAGATCACACTCGCACACCTTGATTAATGTAATGGAGTCGGGCTTGCGCGCGGCACTCGCCCTACGTAGGAAAAAACACAGCGTCCGTTCGGGGCAAACCCATCACGGCGATGAATCGTTAATTTCTCCTTCTTCTTCTTCTTTTGTTTTTTTTTTTCTTCTAAACAACAAGTTCGAACTCTCTTGTATATATTTTCATCCCCCCGTCGTTTATTCGGTTAAGACGGACAGTCGGTTTTGTCGTTGATGTCGTTTTCGGAGACGGCCACAGGCCAGTCCAAAAGAAATAAAGGGAAATTTTTTCCTCCCCTATTTTTTTTTGTGTTCCAGCATCCACGGCTGGCCATATAACATACGGTATATTTACACAATGAAGCTCCTTTCAAAGTCTGGTGAAACTTCTTGCGTCGTTCATCACTCGTCGCTCGTGTTCCTTTCTTATGGTACGTCTCTTCTCTACTACTGTCAGAGGCCAAAGAAAATATAGGAAAAGAAGGAAGAGGATAGGGATGCTGAGGACATCGGGAAACATTGGCCGCAAGATTCTTTTGTTTTCTATTTTACATTTAGCCATTTGTCTTGAAATGACGGTGCATATCGACGCCCTATAATCAACACGTTTACTTGCATCTATCTCAAACAAATTGTAATCAATCACGTGATCGATGAAACAGCTTCTTCATCCAACCTGCTGGAACACATTAAAATGACGTCCGAATAAAATGATAGGAAATTGCACGCTGTTTCGTATATATAATACGTTAAGAGTCTTAAACGTGTTATCAGATGTTTTCTGAAGGTGAATTTTGTTGTTTCTAACGGAGGATAGGAAGAGGGGGGGGGGGTTCAGACCGCCGCGGTGTATTTATTTTACGAGCCGACGGCGGTGGCGGCAGATTTGACTGGGATCGTTCATCTCTTTTTTTTTTTTTCGGGCGGAGGGGGAGAAAGAAAAAGGGAGTCAGAAGACCCTAATTGCATCTTTGACCCCCCTCTCGTTCTCCTGGAACACTCTTACGATCCCCCAAGTATATCTTTTTCCTCCCTTTTTTTTACTTCATGGAAGAGCTTCTCTCTCTCCAACAGCCCCCTTTTTCTCTTGGCCAGTTCTACTCCCCCCCTCCCGCAAATTGCGTTATAGTTGATGAAGCCCAAGTTGTGCACGCTAACTGGAGCACACGACATATAGTGGAACTCGCAAAGGATTTACTTATACAAGAGAGCCCAGCCGAAAAAATGAAAGGCGCAAATGATTGTACAACTTGTACAATAATATTCGAAGGGGGGAGAAGGACGCACACCCAACAATTAGAGCAATCTATCGGGCAAATCACGTTTTTCAAACGTTATGTAGGGACAGCAGGTTCTCGGTCATGGGCAGCACATGATGGTCTGCTAGTTTGTATATCTCCCCTGGACGTTATGACAATCGAATAATCACGTCAGTTCATAGACGGATAGATTCGAATCGATCAAAAGTGATACAGCTATAGAGTAGGAAGGACACACAAAAAAAGAGATACACAGAAAATGAAAGTAACAGCTGTCTATAGTTCCACCAGCCGGAACATCCGTCCATCACCCTCTCTAACGATTATACATAGGCGTTAGAAAAAGTCCCATATGGTTTCCATATAGGCAGCAGCAACCCGTTCTTCTTCTGCCCCTCTCATTTTTTTTTTTCCTCTGGAGAGGATTGTTCCATGACGCGTTTGCGCTATATATCCATTATTCAGTTGTACAACAAGGCCACACTCCCAAAGAAAAAAAGTTGGGTGGATTTTATTGATGACGTCCCCAATAGACCGGAATATGTGTCAACATTTCAAGAAGGAAGGGTTTCATCCGGATGTCATAGTATGAAAGGTCCTTTTGACGTAAGTCACGAAATGAAACGAGATGATTTCAAATCAAGAATTTTTTCACACGATTTTATGATATTGGTTCTTATATATCAATTCGAATAAGCAATAACACGGTACATGTATTAGTGAGCGCGTGATAAACACAACGGGCACCATTGTTTACAACGACGTATTCATCAGGAAGACGTCATTGTTAAAATTATTTCCCCCCATGTTTCTCAAAGGTATAAAGCGTAATTACCTTTCGTATAAAACAGTAACCATTTTCCCAGAAAAAAAAAGAAATAATGCAAAGGAAGAGAGATAGAAGAAGTTCACGGAGCCCTACGGCTATATACCCCGGTGTTTTTAATCAGCAATGTCGAAGGATGGCCCGTCACATCCGCCGTTACAGACACTGGAACAAAAAAATTTCAGTATATACACACAACACCCAGCACGGATGGCATAATATAAATAATAACAAACGGATGAATGAAGAGTTCAAAGGACACGTCACCCTCGCAGTTCGATGTCGTTCATCATTCTCAGCGCTTTCTTTCATTCTCTCTCTGTTTATTGACGTTTCTTTTCCGACAAATAAAAAAAAAGGGCCATCCGTTTCCTTTTTCTTTAAAAAAAAAACCGCCTTTGTTCTTCATCTTTCTCACCTGCGTGACTGATGCCTACGTATCACGGTACACGCACGCACCGCGCCAAACTGAAAAGAAATGAATCCAAAAACAAATGGCGCTTATTGAACGGCTCAGTTCCGCGTGAATGGATGACACACATATCGATATGATCGATCCCTATAAACATCACGAGAGCAAACTGAAAAATGGGATAAAAGGAGAGATTGAATTGTCACCAATAACAACGATTGATTCAATCAACCCCGACGCACAGCAGCTCTTCTCACGAAAGGGAGGGTCCAAAGTCTCCAGATACCTCAGCACGGAGGGGGGGGGGGGGGGCATGTCTGGTATATACCGTGCTGCATATATATGCAGTATAGATTATCTATATCAGTGTGTGCGTGACGATTAAACATGTAAATTTATGCCAATGTGCCCACTATACAGCGATCCCCCCTTCGGATTTTCACGCAACAACCGGAACGAACTTTTTTTTTTTTTCTAATATAAAATGCGGCATTTATGTAGAAGATGTCGTCATTATTATAACAATATATGAGCAGCTTTAAAAAGCTCAGACAAAAGCTGGGCTCTTTTTAGTTCTTTTTGTGCCAAAACTTTGCGTCGCGTGAGAGGGGTAATAAGACGGAACTAGTCTAATATGAGGGGCCAACTTCTTATGCAAACTCTTGCCTTGTCCCGCTTCAAAATCTTGGCTAATTAACTCGTCCCCTTATTCCCGTGACAGCCTTCCGTTTTCTCCGGCCCGTTTCACTTGCATAAATGCCCCCCCCCCCCTTTTGTGTGTGTGTAACTTGGCCATCGCGTTCTTTAATCATCTGTTCTCTTAACGAATGGGGCCAATCATTGGAGCAAATGAATTCCAACTAAAATAGAAACGCGTATATGTACGCCATCAGCTCAGACGGTATGAATAAATTGAAACAAAGAAAAAAACTTGGACGAAATTAAAAAAAAAAACGAACGAAAAGAAAAACGATATCGTCCGGGACTAGCGCACGCACGTGCCAATTGAATTCGATATAATGTTGCTGACTTGCATTTGGAGGCCGACAGCTTTTGCATATTACATGAGACATTATAACAACTCTTTATTTCACGTGGCGTGACGCACACGCCCCAACTGTTGTTCCTGGAACACCAACGCATGGAAGCAAATGGATGAAACGGGTATAATAGTTGTCAACATGTTTAGCTATATGTCATCAAATGTGAAACGAGTGATGCATCGGGGGACAAGTTTTTCTTTGACCCCAAACGAACCTTCTCCTCTCTCTCCTACAGCATATCTCCGATGTTTTCGCTATGTAATGGTGCTCGTGTTTGTACATCATCGGTGAAGAAGAACTGTGCCCGTGGCTGTGTGGAGAGCAAAAGCGATGACTTAGATGGATGGCCGTTATACAGTCGAATGCATTCCAAGTTTCTTATATTTCGAAGGGACGCTAAGTTGACAAATTGAGCCTTTTAATACTGGACGTGACCTTTTGCACTGGAACTTTTCATCGCAGAGAGTGCTGGGTCACTGCGCAATGCATTTTGGAACTGTTTTGTTTTTTCTTATATGCATATACGCCAGCATGGGCTCACGTGTGTCAAACACTGTCCCTCCCCCGTGTGTGTGTTGTATACCTCAACAACTCTTCAAAAAAATAAAAAGAAGAAAACACACTTTCCATTTCGCGGCGCGTTCTTGATGGGCGGCTGGGCTCGCGCCCTTCTCTTCCGCTTCCGGTCAAATTGCGGAAGTCTCTTCTTTGTCTTTTTTTTCCGTTTTATGGACGACCCATCCTTTCGTCTGGACCGCGGCTGCTGATGTTGTCCGACCCCCATCGGTTTCGAAGCATGTTCTCTTTAGCTTGTTAACATGTGGCAATCGTTGTTCGCTAGTGACCTCTGTTTCGCTCTCTTTCCTTGTTGTTTGAATGTGTGTGAGCGGTATTCCTTTTTGTGTTTCAAGTACCATATAGGCCAGTTGTAACAGATCCCTCCTTCTTTTAACTACAGTTCATAACGATGGACCCTTGTTACTCATCATTTAAGGCTTCCCCCCTTTCTAAACTGTATAAGGCTTTTTGCATTAAAAGAAGATGGATATTCAATTCATCGACGATGCTAAATCGAAACGGCAGACATGAACGATATCGACCTGATCTTGGGATGGTACGAAAAGTTTGATAGATTCACGATGGCCGCATCCGGCTGTTTCCTAAGATGGGATTGATTAAGCGTTTGGGCTGGGTAGGCTATAGATCAACGTGAAAAAACAATAGATTGTAAGCTGATTGGCCATTAAGTTTAGGCCGAGGATATTCTCGTGACATGAACGATGGCTATACAGAATTTTTTCGGCCTAGAGAGACGGACAGCATTAGTGTCACGTGACACGCACAAATCAACGGCAAGGGAAAAAACCTCTGCCGTTCCATAATGTCTGCGACACAGGGTCAAACGGCTTCTTCGACCGGGGAAGTGAGCAAAGACACACATACAATAGAAAAGCCAAAACGAGTGGCCAGCAGCAAGAAAGGGCGCGCCCACTGTGGCGCTCGTGCTCTCTCTCGTGTCCCGACCCCTTGTGTAACTCAAGTGGCTAACACGTGCCCCCATTACTTCTCGCCCCGTAGCCCTTTTGAACCCTTTTGTGCCTGGCACACTCTTCTATGTTCGTGTTTTTAACATTCAGATTTTTTTTTTTGTTTGAAAAAGAAACGAAATTCTTTCCCTTTTTGACTTCCTCGTTCCGCTTCCAGCCGTTTCCGCATTTGCTTATCGAATAAAGATTTACATTCAGTTTGATTGGAATTACATTTTGCTATAGCTGTGGTTTCAAGCGAAACGTATAAGGGAATGATTGGCGAATTCGGTTTGATTGTTTGCCTTTCATGGAACATTTTGCCCCGTTCCTTTTCTTTTTGCATACGATTATGGCGCTGTGTGTAGTTATACAGGACCATTATAATAGCAATGTCTTGTCGCTGTCAAAAGCCGCAAATGCTGGTCGCCAATTTTTTATAGAACAGTGTATACATACGTGCGTATTATAAACCTGCCGCGCCCGAAGGTTGTGTTACAAAGCTGCATCACTTGGAATTCAGTTAGCGCAAAACGTTTTGCCTTTATGTGAGCCGTTTCATTTTCATTTTGCCCAGTTTAAAGACACACACACACCATCAAAATCGGTCAAGGTGATAATAGAGCTTTGGGCCGTAAACCGAAAACGTTAGAAACGTCTGACTTTTGATGGTGACATCGTTTTGGTTGGTCTCCAAACACCAACATGGCCAAACCGCACGAACGCCTTACCCCGGGGTAGGTAATATCCTCATTGCCTTTTTTTGATTATGGATTTATTTTTCATTTTATTTTTTTTTTCACGCGAGCCAATTGATTCCTATATACACAGCCAAAATGAATTCAAGCTGCCCCGATTGGGGGCCAATTGATTTCGGTTGGGTTCTGATTCGTTTTTTTTTGTTAATCGGCGTCAACCCTGCGTTCATCCGCACGGGAGAAACGATTGCACGCAGCATAGCTATGGTATAGCTAGCTAGAGGATAGCTATGTTAGTTTTCCTTCCCTTTTTTTCTATACACCATGTCACTGTAAACTAATTGAATAAGAAAGAAGGACTTGCCCGTTTTGACCTAAACCATCGACATGCGGTGTTCCGCCAAAAATCGTCGGATGGACCACTTGATTGTGGCCCGTGTCACTGCGCTTCGGACCGCCTGTCCAGCCAACTATAAACTAAACAAAAAAGAGAAACGAAAAATCTTTATATTACGCAGCTCTTTATCTCTTACGGACGAAACGTTTATTGATATTCATACCGTGCCACTGGCGAAAATGTGGACGCTGTATTTTGGATAACAAGAGACGAATTGAAACAAATCGAAATGCATCGCGAGATGTTCGATTGCAACATCCTTGTCCCAAAGCCAACACAATGTGTTTGCATTTCTTTTTCTTTAAATGCCCTTTTTGAAATTTTAGGGTTTTGTTACGTGCTATGTGTTCCCCTTATTAAACGTGTTAAAGGAAGAACGCCAGGACTCTGGAAATCGATTTGGAACACGCAACACACGGGCTCGATTTGAGGCTATCGTCGGTCCTTCGTTTTGCTTGGCCACATATCGCCGCAATTCGATGAATCTGCGTCGCATAATCAAGCATTCAGACGGCATATTTTATTAGCCGTCCGTTCTAAATAGCCCCCGCAATCTATTGCCTCTGGGCTTTGATCGTTTGATTTCTTTTTTCGTTTAAATGCGTCCTTCTTCCTTTTATGTAAACGATCATCGATTTATCATTTACATACCAAGATGACCTTTCATAAACAAGAGAGTGGGGGACTGAGTAACAGGAAACAAAACAAAAAGGAACGCTTTAATTTTGGTGATCTGATCTCTGAAAGGTACAAACAAAAAAAAAGGACCAGAGTTTTCCATACAGATTTACGGCCCAGCATTCACGGCTGGGCAGACCCGGAAAAAAAGAAAAACACGCACGAAAAAGAAAGAAAAGAAAAAAGAACAATCGTTAAATAATGGGCTTTCTCTCTTTACACTGTCCCCTTTCTCTATGCCCAAGTTATTACACAAGAATACAGAAAGAAAGAGACGGACAAGGCACTTCTGCCTCTCTCTCTCTGACCAAAACGCATTTTATCTTTATGTCCATCCCATATTGCGTCCGTTGTGCGGGTGCAAAAGGATATACACACAAGTTTTCTTTTCTTTTCCTTACAATCTGAAAGAAAAAAAAAAGAAAACCTTTTAAGCCTAATACTTTTTTTTCTTCCCCCCCCCCTCATACAAAACCCATAATAACTTGACATCAGCAGCCCTTTTTTTTTCTTCTTTTTCGACACAATCCGATGGCGTCGTTTTCTTTTTTGTCTCGAAATTCTTTTCTCTAGAGATGTACACACGTTGTGTTCGATATATAGACACAAGGTTTTGGGTGAACGATCCTGCGTGTGTGTGAACGGAGCATTTCCCTTTCTCCAGCCAGCAGCTGTTGCGTCACTTAATTTTTTTTCTTTCCTTATATCCCACAGAGCGGGGATCTGTTTTAGCAGTGACGTCGGTGCTGGAACTGATACTGTTGTTGCAAATGGTGACAGGCAGCACTTGTTCGGCATCCATCTATCCATCTCGTATGTACAGGAGACAAACAAGAAGCCGGCCAAACGAGTGCACCGTGGACAAGTTGATGTAGGATATATACATTTTATTATGAATATTTGTGTGTGTGTGTGTGTGGAATGGAGAAGCCTTCAGTGATGTCACGAAATAGTTTAAATTTAAATTTGAAGTCGTTAAAAGTTTCGTGACATTTGTTCGGTTGGCAGTTGGAAACTGGACAGAGCCCCGTTTGCGGCATCGCACCTGTTTTGCACTAACTTTATTAGACGACACGAGTGTCGAAATAAAACGGAGAGGACTTTGACTTTGACGAACATCAAACTGAAACTGGCAAAAAACCAAACCCGCAGCAGCGATTGTTTCACGTCATTAGCATATAATATACATATATACAAATAATTCCCCAATTTTCTTTTTTCGCTTCTCAGACATCATCGAAGACCATCTCGCTCGTAAAAAACGGCTTGCATTTTACCTCCTACCCCCACCATCGTGTAGACTGATAACAAGTCAGAGCTCTATCGGTTGGATCATCGGTGAGTGCGTCATTCGTCTCCGGACTTGTTCGGCACACAACATCGACGCAAAAGACTTTCAACCCTCCATCGAAGAGAGCCTTGGCTATTCAAAAAAAAAACTATAAGAGATTGAGCTCCAAGACATTGACAATCTGTTATTTATGTATATTGAAAAAAAAAGCGGGGCCTGATGTGTATACATTCGTTTGTAACGAAAACAATTGCGTTGTGTATATACGAGGTTTTGACGGGCCACCCAGCACCGGGTGGCCCTGTGTTGGTGTCTTCTTTGGGCTGCGTCTTGTTGTTCCAATGACGAACGGAAGTCATTTCATTTTGAAACTGTAAAGCATCTATAGACTGGGAGTTTGATTGTATAGAAAGGCCAATTCTAGGACAACTGGTATACGTAATCACGCGTTCATTAAGAGCGTGAGGGGGGTTATTTTATCTGGACGTCTTCGTTTTCTTCCGCGTTTGCAACGCAACAGGAAACGGAATAATAAATCAATGAGCGTCGTCTTTCAGTTCCTCCTCTTTTTCTTTTGCCTCAACAAAAAGAAAAGGTATGTCGTCGATATAGTTCAGGGGTGGGAGAAGCTGTTAAAGAAGACTGGCACGTGCTTGCATCTCACCCTCTTGTTATTCTCTGCTTTTCTTTTTTCTTGGAGAATGTCGTCTATTTCTATTGTATTTTGTCGTCAGTTTCCTGTGTGTTATAACAACTGTTGTTTTTTGTTTGATTGGGGTATATCATCCGATCTCTGATGGCCGCAGACGGAAGGCAGCAACCCGAATCACGCAAACCGGTCAAGTGGCTTCTTCACTAAACCGGTTGAGTTAGCATATATATGTTGCGTCGTATACACACGATTATTAGTATAAACAGTTGATGATATCACTACAATCAAAGTGAATAGATTGGGGGGCCCGCAATATTTCCAGTTTGGGGGGGCTCAATTTTGGATGTGTTGAGCGTCTCCTTGCGTTTCACGGGAAGAACGGCCACCCACCGTGAAATTTAAAACGATTGAGAAATCCAAAAAACACACTATAGAAATAAGGAATAATGATTGTGATTTGTTTGGTCGCTTGTCTTCGTTAGGATCTTGTTCTAGCGGATTCCAGTTTAATCAATTTCTTTCGGTTTGCTCCCAATGGTCTTGATTAAGAAACATCAACGTGAAAGAGTTGTACGATATAACGAAAGAAAATACGCACATAACTGTGCATATACAATTTGACATAGGAAATGGGTGCGGATCTCTTACGAGTTGAAATATTGCTGGCCGAGGGACCCATTAGCGTGGGGTGATGTAAGAATAGGGCTAAAAGGTGATTGCCATCGAGTGTCCGTTTTTTTTTAAACCCCCCGCACTCAACCCCTCATCTCTAAACGCTTTTTTTCTACGGCCCTTTATATATTTTCTGATATTGTCTTCAAATGCTGCGGTCAAACTGTTTGAGACGGACCGACGAACTGGGTGGTGGAGTAAGGGGCCACTATTACACAGGGCAACCTAAACACAAGGCGGGGGGGAGAACAAACAACAGAGACTTGAAGAAGAAGAAGAGTCTTAAAATGAAAGACAAAAGAAACTCTGATGGAGCTGCTACCCCTATATGCATTACTGGCTGCAGTTTGAAAGGAGGGGGTGGGGGAAAGAAAAAGAGAGAGACAAACATGAGAGAGAACGTGCCACCCATGTCAAAGACGGGAATACATATAAGCTGCACGGTGAGGTACGGCAGCGAGCAGCTCATTATTGACGAGAGGAAGCTGGAGAAACACGCACAGTTTCCAGCAGACGGACAAGACAGAAAAGCTTCTTTTGCCTTCATCCCTTTCTACTATCTACATTGCAAAGCCACACATCTCGTAGGATCGAAGGCCCCCCCTATTTGCTACAGTGAAACACACGCAAACATTCACGTCCAACTCCTCGATTGGAGCCTGTCCTGCTATTGCACGATGCATGGCTTCTCAACAATGTCCCTGTTTATATATCTTTCACCAACGAAGAGAGATCGATTGCGTGTATAGTGCGGCAAACCAATCAAAAGTCATCGGGCTTCTTATCTTCTCTCTGTGGCATTTAATTTAGATATGGACGTTTTGTTTTAACCATCAGCAATATTCAAAAATGTCCCGAACGCAAAATCAACTCCACCCCCTGTTCGTCAGGGGGGGTTTGCTGTTTCGTGATTGACAGCCGCTCATCGCCACGAACGCTGATGGTCTTCCAGTCCTTCATTTTCTCTTTTTCGGGGCAACTCCTCCCCATCGATGCATTTGACATCGAGGAAGGCCGAGGAGAAAAGAAACATGTCAACCGTCAGCCGAAACAGAACTGTTTGATGCTCGTTACAAAAACCCCTGGAAAGCTCTCTTCCTTAAAAATCTCTTCTTCTTTCAAACAAGAAAAGAAAAAGGAGGAGAATAAGAAAAGCATTTCCGAAGATAACGCAAACAAAATGCTCGCCAGCCTTTTCGGCATTCTTTCAACAAAACAAAAACAAAAAGAAACGAAACTAAACAACATCTATAAACCACAAAGTCTTCCTATTATAAATTTGTATTTACATTATCCCTTTTTTTTTGAAACTCTCAATTCTATTACATTGTTCCACAATAAATATATAGAAGGGAGGGAAAAGAAACTATACGTAGAAAACAGGTGTGGAGCTATACACACTCCGTATACTATATCTATTCAGTTAGAGTGGATGGAGGGGGGAGGGCATAGGGCCGTGACCTGTTATCAATGCATTGGTAATGACGAAAGTCTAGGCATATGTGCTGTGTCGTTGGAGACGAACAGACAGGTTCGCGTGACCTGTTACGCCGAAACACATCCACGTTACATGTCGTGTGTGTATACCAGTGAAATATAATTTTGTTTTTCTTTTACCAGGAAAAACAAGACCATATCCCATACTCCTCCCCCTACACCCGTATACAGTTAACGTGGCCCCAGCAAGTTGCATATAGCCTGTCAGATGTGTGTGTAGGAAAACATGTTGAGGGCATGAATGTATAAGAATATATAACACGACGACCTCCTAGTTGAATCTCGATGACGACCCTATAGCAAAACACGCAATCACTTAAGGGGATGCTATAACTTGGTCAATATGAGGACATCAAACGGGGGCGCGTGCGCAAAACCCAACAACCCTCTGACAATCGGAAATTGTTTGTTTGTTTTTTTCAAACGGATATGTTTAAAATAAAAAACGTGCTGTATTCCAGGAATGTTATTCAATTATAATTGTCCGTTAGGGTTTTTATGATGTCATATCGTGGAATACTGAAATCTAGAACAACAGATGAACGCTGGGGTTAACCCAAAAAACCGCATAGCTAGTAGAAAAAATAATACTTTATTCGGCATCAGCGTTTAATTTTAATTGTAGTAGGTTAGGTTTCTTAGAATTTTCAAGTTCAAAATTTCAAGGCCCACTTCTGGCAAAAGTTGGGCTTCAAAAATGAAGCCCAACTATAATCTGGGCTTTATTATTAATTCAAAAACCTCGCTGTAGCAATGAAAATACATGAATTAGATACAAAATTGAACGAGAATCACGAAAATCGACTTCATTTGTCCCTAAAATTAATAGTTCTTTGAGTTATTCAAACTCAAAGTTGGTCTACTATATTTTGGACCCAACTGTATGTGTACTGTTATGTTGTATTTACGACGTACTGCAAGTTTATCTAGATTAAGCAAGCCATTTTGATTAACAATGGCTTTGCAATAAAACAATTCACGTCTCCCTGCCCAACTGTCGGGATCGGTTAACCGTCGTGTACAGGGAAAAAAATGAATGCGTGACGGAGTTACCTGTATAAAAGTCCATCGAACCTATGTTTGACGATTTGAATTGATATTAGAGGCTTATTACATTCTTCTATATTCTGTATAGAAAGCCCAGCTGCTCATTGTCGTCCGATCTTGACAGTAACACAACAAAAACCGTTGGTCTGGACATTTTGAACGAAAACCTTGAGGATTTCATCAATAACGGGCGCAAACAACAATCAGGAAAAAATAGATTACGGACTTTGCTCTTTTCGTTGTGGTGATGAATTCATTTTTTATTACCTCTGAAAAAATAAACTGTGAAATATAAAAAAGACAAGTACGAAGAGCGAAACAATACCAACAACAAAACAAATAGAACGGAGAGATCCTCAAATATCAAAAGAAAGATGAATAATAAAGAAACGAACAAATGAAAATGCCATTGTAAACGTGTAAACAAGAGACTCAGTCAAGTCCATCGGCCGGCTCGTATATAATGCACCGACGTATAATAAATCCAACAGCCGGCCAGGTGGGGGGTTCTTCGTGATAATTGATTCGCGTTCACGGATTCCCGCACAGTCGATTGCGGATTGCCATTTTTTTTTTTTTCAAAATCTCTCTGCGTTCTCATCATAAAACCAGTTGGTGTGTATATATATATACATAGAAAGAGCCCACCTGGTTCCCTTATTCAAATTTGATAAGCCATTTTCAATTGTTGATTTTCGTGATGCCTCTCATGGTCACGCCTTGCTTGACTTTCCGCGAAATTCAACACTAGGCTAACTTTCAATGCAGTTTCTTTATGGATATGGAAGAGTGAATCGAATTGTTTAGTGCGTGCAATCATTAGGTTAAACTCGTCCATGAGAACGGCTGTATAAGAAAAACTCCATCAAAGTCTGAAACGGACAATGCTAATTTTCCGGGAATAGTGAGCGAAGCCGTCGAGTCCGAACTTGTTTCATCGATTGACATTGCCCTCTTCATATAATAAATGTATAGATTATATTTAGTGTATAACACAATCAAGGCTTTTATACCAACCCAAACTGAACAACAAGTTTTTGTGGGACGTCACGAAATCGATCCTCGGGATTTTTGAATTTCACTGTTCAATCACCCTGCCCCTTAGCTGTAAATGTCTACGAAAATATGCCCCTCCTATATAAGAAAATCTCGTTTAATTACTCGTTCATAATTCACGCACCGACGATCCTTTGAATCGTATTGTCTATATAAAAGCTGAACGTTCTAAGAATTCGAATTTCGTTTATGAACATTCAAGAGAAGCTGCTGTGCGTGTTTATTTCCCAGTATCGAATAGAGGAAGGAATGCAAGCAGCGGCTGTCGCTGATATAAACTTTGACGAGTCGATTTGTTTGTCTCGGCATCTGTCAGCAGAAAGGAGGAGGGGGGGACGCGCGTGAGCCAGTCACCGAGTCCGCATTCCGCATCAGCGGGAATAACACGTTGTCACTGAAAGTATTCCAGCACTGATGTTTGTTCTATCTCAATTCTTTTTTCGTGATGGACGCAAAGACACAGCCTCTCATCTGTGTTACATAAGTTTGCGCTGGTTTAGTATATTTAGATATACAGATATTTTTTCTGTTTAAAGAATTCCATGAGATTCGCTTGAGCGGTCGACCTTGTCCAGCCGCTCCGCTTTGCTTCTATTTGGAACGTTGACGCGGGCAATCGGTCAAAGTTTGAAGCCCAACTCGAGTTTTTGCGAATGGCTTCTATCATCGATGTGGGCAAAGACATTTGCTGGTCTATATATCGTTGTATAGCTTTGTATTACGTGTCAATTAGCGCGTTCGATACATTCAAATGCCTCACATGGACATGTTGATTGTCCATTGTCAATTGTAACGTTTCACGAATTTGACTGTCCCATTATTCAATATTGCCTGGCAAATTAAAAACTAAACTAAAATAAATCCCGAACTTAAAAGAGGAAGCGACAAAAGGGCGGAAATGAACACATTGCGGGCAGCCGCATCATCATCATGCCACACGCCAAACAGAAACAAAAGCATAAACATGTGCCGCCCGTGCTATGATGATGGCTCCTTCGGCCTCTTCTTTCCACCATATTATGTATACAATACTAATATATATATGGTTTTTTGTATATATGTAAGCAGCATAGAGAGAGACATACAGGCACACCATACAAATAGACGTTCAACACCCGATGGTTATCTGGTGACCACCCACGACGCCTTACCCCCAACGTCATACGATGCCCAGCCACACGACGGACCCTCATCAGATGTTGCTTCTGTTTCATTTTTTTTTAAATTCAAATCATCTTTTTGAAAATTGCGATGTTGTATATGAATAACGGACGGTCCCCGGATGTGCGCATTTGTTCGTGATGACGACAGAGCAAAATAAGAAAAACAAAAGAAAAGCGGATATAGGAAATACACATATAAGAGAAAAAAGAAAGAAAAAAAGAAGTCGTAATTTACCTCAGTGGCAGAAGGGGCCAGGAGCTCGTTTCTCTTTCGTCCTCTCTTTCATTATACTTTTCTTTCTCGTCTTGTTGTTGTCTTTTTTCCCTATTTATTTTTACTATAGCCTCCCTATCTCCCCAGTATTTGTGTTGGACGCCCGTGCGCCACTGTTCGCATACAGTGGGGGCGACAAGAAATATGAAAGTGTTATTGGTTAGATCGTAAACAACGAGACTCGCTTACTTATAACGATCTCGCTAGCAACTAACGCCAGTCGACAGTAGAACAAACAAGACACGGCCGCTTGTTTTTCCAAAAAAACCTAAAAGTTAAAGGCTATATTTAATAAGATGGAGACGATCGAAATATGTCCGCACTGTCGACCTTATATACAAAGTTAAAAAAATTTCTACAGGCACACACATGTGAGCCGCGCGTTAGATATATACAAGTCAAATGTTTGTTATTTTTGAGATGTCACTTGGGTTGGGGCGCAGACGAGGAAAGCCTGTTCCCAGGCGGTTGTTATAAATGCCGATTGTTCGTTTGAAACAAAGGCACAGATGGTCCTTTTTCTTATTTTTTTATTCGGGCGTCCATTTTCTTTCCTCACCGATGCTGTATACGTTTTCAACGTGAGTTACACACACACACGATTTTCTAAAAATGGATCAATTCAGCAGACGTTGTGTGAGGGGGGACTGGAACTTTATTTTAAAGGACATCTACAACAAAAATTGATATACACAAATATTCAATCATGGTGTTCAAACTCTTTTTAATTGGAGAGCCCTCTTCAAAAAAGTCCCCCCCCCCCAATTGAATTAGTTAGAAATACATACCGAATATCGTTTTAAAATATCTACGTCAACCTTATATAGGATGTTTACTTTTCTTTTTAATTGAACCATCTGTGTATAGCCGATAACGTTTGCAATTGCTGCGTTGCATGTCGTGTAAAAAAACTATACGGCACTATTTGAATTGATTGTCCCGTTGCGCATCGGTTGATTGTCGTCCCACAACTTTTGATGCGTGCTGCCCGTCTCCAACTAAAAAATTCACAATCAACACTTACAAAAAAAAAAAACCTTTAATTATTTGGATGAACTACTACAGTTTATTACACACAATCGCTGTCGAACTTTTCTTATCGACTGGGACGTGAGCTGAGAGAGCGTATACATCATCGATGAACGATGTTTCGTGTGTAAATGAAGAAACAAACGCACGAAAAAAGGCCGTCTATTTACTCTTCTCTCTGCCCGTCTTGATAGTTTGATTACTTTCTTTTGTAAAAAAAAGACCAATATGGTTCATTCCTCGCTGATGGCGTGATGGGCTTCCCTTTTGCTGCTTCCCTTAATTTCTTATAGTTCTTCCAGAACTCGACATCAGAAGCGCCTTAATTACTTTTCACGGACTTTTCTCTTTTTTTCCCTTACGACATAGCCATGGCACGGAGCTCCCGCATATAAGCAACTTCCCATCATTGCCGAACTGCTATTAGCTGTTCCCCCTCTTTCTTTTTCTTTCTTATTTATATTATATTCCTGAGAATGTTAGACGAAAAAAAGAAAGGAGGGGGGTGGGATAATAAAAAAAAAGGCGCCTGGAAAATTGATCGAAATGTGTCTAACATCGTGATGCGGTATCCAACGAGGCCCAATAAATGAGCTTGGTATTTTACAGCCTTATTTTTTTGCGGCTCATTTCGTACAATTTTTGTGTGTTACCGAGGATCGCTCTGATTAGAAAATGACCGGTCGTTAAAAGTTTCTAACAAACGCGGTCAAAAACATAATTTTTTTTTCAAAAGCCATCAGTTGGCGTTGTCGTATAAGACGAGGAGATCAATACGGTTGGTCCTTGTGTATAGCGACGTGAAAAACAAAACACGCACGGACTCATTTTCTTGGGTGAAAATTGATTTACCATCAGCGTGTCCATTTTGGCCTTGATGTTTTGACGAGGATTTTGCACGTGAGCATTGCCCCCCTTTGATCGTCTAACCCAATTGATTTGCGGACCTCTGAATTGCATTGAACCTATGATTATCTAATTGATCTTATAAACTTTCGAGCTATAATTCGCGGTCGTGTAGCTCTTCTTTTCTCAAACAGCATAGCACGCAAGTCAAGTGACGTAATCATCATGATGGCCGTGCATGTCCTTATATAAGCTCCAATAACAAGCAGCCTCAATAAAAATAGCCTGTTTTTTTGAATATTTTCGTGTTTGCCAGATATACATGGAGATCTATTAGCTCGTTGGCAAATCACGTCGGGGCTTGTCAGCTGTTCGATTAACACACACACACACCCGACACACTGGTTAATAAAAGAAACTACAAGGATGAGCCTTTGCATCTGTTCACCTACTTATTATCCACGTCTTTGTATAATATAAAAATATCCCAGCAAATAAGCCCATTGTCATTGCGCTTACATTCTTGCCCGTCAGACGTTTGTCCATCTTTTCTGAATTAAATATTATCGAATCAAATAGGGAGACGCTCATAAGGGAGAGATCCTACTATTCTTTATAGTCCTGCATCGCTTCCCTTTTTTTTTTTGGCCGCACTCGAACAGCGCAAACGTCCGTGCATTATTGATTCGATTCTACAGAGAAACGTGGCTACTGACGGGCCAAACACGATATGGTCCAGCTGGAAAAAAAAAAAGAAAGAAAAGAAAAGCGGGAGCCGAGCCAATATGATGAGACGTCTATTCCGCTACTAGACATGGCGCCACTGGCCGTCTCCTACACCGAACATACGCAAGTGCGTGTGTGTTACTATACAGATGGGCAAGGCTGGACAAGAAATAAAAAGACTATATCGATTCGCGCAAATGATTGTGCATCGTAGGAAATGCATATTAATGCGTCCTTTAATTTCTCGAAATTAAACTGCGTTCATCATTTTCTATTATAGCGCAATGATAGAATTATGAACATTGGCTTCCGTCCAGTTCCAAACGTGACGGAACAAGAAAAAAACCCGCTGAATAATGGCCATCCGCCCACGTCGCATCCGTCATCTTGTCAGACTTCTTCTTATTTCATCTTCTTCTCATCTCGAAGTAAAAAACAATTGAATAACAACGTTCTATATAAAGCTACATAAATACAGCATATATCGCCCGTATGGCACAGCACGTTTATGTATGCGTAATAGAATAGAGTCGAACGGCCGGCCGTATAGGGGCGTCGCCGGATATGTCAGTCCCGTTCGGACATATCCCATCCGTCATGTCTCATCCCGTGAGGAGGAGCGTATCATAAAATAGTGAATGCACCAAAAACAAGAGACCCCTCCCTTCGTCCTTTTTGTGTGTGTGTGTTGTTTATCCCGACGGACGAGCGCAAGCCGGCCCTGTATTATTATTTTCTCTGCTGCTCTTTCTTGTGTTGCTGTTCCATGAACTTAAAAAAAAAAGAATAAAAAAGATGGAAGGTAGAGGGGGTATTTATGTATAAGGCAATATATGGAACGATGGCCAAACGGGAAGGAAAGAGAGAGAAAAGAGGAGGGGAAGAGCGTGACCCGACCCGGACGGACCAATCCCGAAGCTGCCAGTTATCATACTCATAACGCGCACGCTATGGAACAGGCACGGAGGAAAGGAGGAGTTGAGGACCGCACTCATATGCCCAAAAGGTCCATACTCATAGCTCCTCCTCTTCGGCAACCCCCCCCCCCCCATCCCTTCCCCTCACTCCATTTTTATTCATCTTCTTCTCTTATACACACACTAGACAGAAAAGAATATACATAAAAATAAGGGAATGAGAGAGAGCACATATACACGCACGCCAACGAATCAATACTCTCTCTCTCTCTCTCTCTCTCTCGCCGCTTATTACAACATTTTTTTTGTTTCAATTGCGTCACCAAATGTTTGATGCGATTTAAAAGCCACCGCAGTTTTTGCGCATTGCCGTCCGCACATAAAAACAGCTGCTTTTATTTATTTATTGGAATCCATTCCGGATGAAATGAACTGCGCCATATTGTTGGACAGAGTAGATATTGAAAAAAAAAAAAGAGCCCATTTTCTCGCTCTGTATTAGATGTATTCTTGTCGCCATAGCAACCGTTTCCTCATCCTATACAGCACGGAAAGAAAGGAACCTGGTATATGGCAGTTGTTAGTTTATATATATACACACACACGCAAGACCAAATCAATAAGAAAACTGGGACGGAGGCTTTGCACAATGTTGTCCAGGATTCTTTTTCATTTGTGCGTGCTCTTCTTCTATTATCCAATCTAACAAAAAATTTACAAGTATATACATACGTGTGTGTGTATACATAAATATATAGTTTTTAAATAAAATAAAATCAAAAGACTTTTAAAGAAAGAAGGGGGCAGTGGCTCCTCCGCCAACGGTGTAGGAAGAAAAATGGGTTCTACTATTTTCTTTTTTTTTTCCAAGAAAAAGAATAAGGAGCTGATATAAACTTCTACACAGGAGAGCAATCTTTGATAGCGAAAAAAAAAACCTGCTGGATGATCATATATATAAAAAAAAGGGGGGGGGGAGGCCAACCAGCTCCTTTATATATATATATGGTATTAACGTGTATATAGAAAGAAATAAGGAGACATGTCTGAACGATCGGGAAAAAAAAAGAGGGAGGGTCTTGATAGATAGACATATATATACGTATATAAAGAACAGGCACACACACACGAAAAAAAAAGAAGTAAGGGAAAATGTTAGCAACGATATATACTTCCGGACGGAACTATATATCCACATCGTATAAGAAATCCATATTGCTCTCTCTCTTTCTCTGCAGTCTTTTTTCTTAGAACTGCTGGACAGACGCAAACGTATTATGTATAAATATATATGGTTGGATAAAAAAAAAAAAGAGCATCGCCAATAAAAAGAAAGGGCTCATATATGCCAGAATCCCTATATATATATATATACGGGGTGGAGGGGCGTCAGGGGGTGATGCACGTCAGTTCCTCTCTTTCTTTTCTGCTTGCTGCTGCCGAGATCTATTGCTGCCGTTAGGCTTGTTCCTCTGATTGGAAAGAAAAGGAAAGGAGAAATAGACTAAAATAAAAAAAGGGGAAGGAGAATAAAAATGGAGGAACAAACGGAATGAGATTGCATTTTATACCTCTCTATATTTATGTATGTACACCTATATTAACTATATATATATGTACGCTAGATTGATGAATTCGATTTCTTGCAGATCTCTTTCTCTCTTATTTCATTTGGTATGTCGTATGTTTTTTATGAGCCATCTCAATCCGGAATTATAGTTTAACCGGATCGAACGCAGCACGGGAGGGCAGCACTTGTCACGCGGACACTCCCGGATCTATATTTTTATTTTTTATGTTTAAATAATAAATGTAGATCCGTCTTTTTAATTTATCTTCTCTATAGTCCCGTTGGCCTTTTCTGTCCGATCGCTTTTGCTAGATCAAAGCCATCACGCCCCCCCCCATCCGTCTCATATATAAGAAATCGATGTATAATTTCCTTGTCATCCATTGGCCCCACCGCATTCCCTGCGTCCGTCCATCAAAATCTTACGTGTTCCAACATCGACATTCGTTCCTTCCTTTTAAAGATTTTATTTCCAGCACCATCACGATCCATCACTGCTGGGCTGGATAGGTGAACGACTCCCGCAGAGAGAGAGTCCACATCATCCATCGCTATATGGTCTGCACGAAAGCTTATGGTTCAGCTGGCCAAAAAAAAATTGTGGGTGGATTTGAAACCGGACACAACAGCAAGATGGAAGCCATGGCTGGGCAGTTGGTGCCATTCGGGACACCGTGCGGGATTATTGATAGAAAGCTCTAGCACCCGCCGCCCCATTCCATCCGTATATAGAATATAAATCATTGTGATTAGACAAGTTGCTGGCCAATGATTCACTTCTATCTTGACGGGCCGGGCCCACAGCCGGGCAAACTGCCAACAGCACCGAGAGACTTCACTATATGCTATACAAAGTCCAATTTTTTTTAATGTTCCATCAATTTCTTTCCACTCTACTCAATTTTGATTGTTTAATTTCTTATATAATCAAAGGACCTTAGAAGTAAATGATCGTTGAAATTTCAAACACACGGATCTCGTTACACTCGAGTCTGATGCTCAATCACGAATCTAACTATCAAGGACGGCCATCAAATGATTGAAACAGAGCCAATACAAACCACTTTGACTATTAAAGTAAACTAATGTAATCGAACTCAAAGACACATGAAAAAGAAAAATCCTTTTTGGGAGAGGGGGGGGGGGACTGTTTATGACGACGTCCGTGACTGAGAAATGAGAGTGTCGATTTGGACATTACACACAGGGAGAGAGAGAGAGAAACACCGTCACTGTGTGTAGTATATAGGATCGGTTGGTTTGGCGTATGTGCTGGAAAATATGGCCCGAGCATCGCAATGTTGACACTATATAGCTATAGAAGCTGGACGACACGACTTTGAACTTTAGCTAGTTGTGTCCACCACTCTGGAAGCTACAGTCGATGGACGGGCCCGGCTACTTATTCTTTTTTCTCCCCCCCCACTTTGACAGCTAAAAAAATATATATATATATAACTCTTTTTGGAACTTTACTCTCGTATAGATTGTACTCAACAATTCTTGTTTTCTCTTTTCTCTTTATCTAGGCATTTTTTTATTTCGATGTGCCTCACGTATATACTCTACGATGGACAATATTGATCTAGCTTGATGGATTCCATTTCAATCTCTCCGTGTGTTCCAGCCGGACACTGCGGCTCTCTCTCGCTCTATATACACGCACTGAGAGAGAGAATCAGCCAAACGGAGAGAAGAAGAAGAGCAAATGTAGCGAAACATTTTCTCTTTTTTTCAGACGGTAGCAATATTTTTGTCATGCCCCGTTTTTTTTTCTTATTCTTACTTTAAACCCTTGAGAGAGAGACTCTCTCTCTTTGTCATTCTTTTAACTCTCTATTTTTGTTCCATAGGGCTGGACGCAATCACGCATTGCTGCTCTCTCTCTTATACATGCATATGGATCAAGAATAAGCGGGGAAGCTTTCACTGGAATTTTATAGAGGGCGGTGCATTTCAACAGGGTTTGATAGATATCCTTTGCGGAAGCGGAAGTGCGATAGGGACATTTTATTGTATATATATATATAGGAGCATATCATCGATAAACAGGCCGTATACCAATTTTTTAAATTCATCTTATTTGATGATGCTGGTGGGTATTAGGCCCCCATAAAGTGTTTAGTTTGCTTGTCATCGTATGTGCCCCGTCAATATATCCCAAAAGATCAATAGGGATGGCCCAAGAGTTATGGACGAATGGACGCATAAGTTGAATGTCGCATGCCGCCATTGTTGCCCCCCCCCCTCCCTCGATTTGTTTAGGGAGAGCCGCGTGTCACGGAAACTCTTATCCATCCTGGATATATATATATGTGTCCAGCTCATTTGCAACGTGAGGAGGCGTCTACGTTAAATATATATTTACAATCTATATACATACATACAAGGCCGGAACTTTGGATGTGAACAATATCAGCATCCTCTCTCTGTGTCCTTCCGCTATTGAGTTTTTATGTATGGCTCATTGAACTGGGCATCCCCCCCCCTTTCTGATGAGTCCGTCTTTCGCTCTCATATGCGAACGGACAACATACGGACGCATGCCGCCCCCCTTTTTCAAACCATTCGGCGGCACACTCCACTTGTCAGAACGCTTTCTAAACAAGTCAAAAAAATACCGAAGAGGGCCGTTTGCACTGAGAGATGGCCTTGTCCGTCTTCTGGTTCATTGTGTGTGATGCTCCCATTTTTAGATTTGGACTTCCTTGTTTTCGCGACTCAGGGATAGGATTCTGTCAGCACATCCATCAACATTTACGGCCGGATTCAACATAAGAAGAGCAGGAAGTTTAACTACACCAGCCCCCCCTCCCCCAAACTGGACTCTTTCCTGCTCTGTTAGATTTGCATCCGCATTCGCTGTAATCCAATGGCCGTTCGTTTAATGGGATATGCTTAAAAAAAATGGATTGAAATTCATTTTCATTCGATATTTTAATAGGCTATATATACACACACTCCCATTAGGTGAATTTCGGTGTAGTAGAAACCTCACCCTTGCTGAAGAAAGTCCGGACGCTTGATTGATGAGCATTCGCCGCCGCGGCTGACGGCTCCGGTTCGAATGTATCAGCGTCTGCTTGATAAATGGCCGACGTGTGCCTCCCCCCCAATCCTAAAGGGACTCTACAGTCTACACGTAACAGCTATAGCATTTTTCGAGCTTTTTTCTATTTGACACACCGTATACGAGTGTGTGTAGTTAGCGAGGTATAGCCCTAGCAAATGTTGGAAACGGACACAAGTGCGCCGGCCAAGAATAAGGCCGATCAACGAGCTGCAACAAACATTAAAGTTTAAAAATAAATATAGATTATTATTATTGAACAGGCATAATTGAAACAGGTCATTTCTGAATGTACTACACACCTACACCGTGCAGTGAGGAAAATGAGACACGATGAAGTGCATACCAACGCATAAGCTCATTATAATTGCTTGTTATGAATGTATTGTGTTCTCCAGTGTGCACCATTTGTCTGATTGTGTCTTCCATAAGCCACGCAGCCAAACATCTAAAGAGGGGAAGGCTATGTCTCCTTTATACAAACAGACCCTTTTCTTTTTTGTTCGGCTCGATGGATCCTCTCTCCTGGAACAGTTCTTCTGCCGACATCTCATCTTGCTTATCAGCTATATCCCTTGTTTCATATGGCAAATGCTCCAGTGTTTATCCTTTATGCTGTGGCTGGCTCTCCTGTAACAACAACACCATCCATATCATCACACGGAGTTTTTTTTTCCTTCGTATATTATTGGCCGTGGAAGATATAGACGCGCGTGGCCGTATATACATCTCGGATTACAAGTTTTATGTATTTATCTTTTACTGATGATTATCACACGCTGGTTGCCAGGGGATTTTCGGGTCCCATATTTGTGACAAATCCTAGAGGATCAGTGCACTCCATACTCACCCCCACATCCATCCCTTTATTTTTTTTTTAAACTTTTTCTCACTAAAGACTATATGTATGTGTTCCATGATAGTTGGCATGTATATGCGGATCAAAAGCGCATGTATATAATAGGCCTATTATATTACAAAACATAAGAGTGGAGAGTTGGATCCTATTCAAACGTAGAATGTTTTGTTTTAATATATCCAGCGCCACGATCTATAATTCGTGCGGATGAAAATATTTGCCACTTCAGTGATATGATAAAAATTATCTCGACATATTTCCTTTTACCAAATGTTTTCCAGCGGATGTGTTCCGGATTTTTCAAAGAATTACCCCCCCCCCCCCTAAAGAAAAGAGAGGTTGTTTTATATGTATATACTCTATCTCTTTTAAAATATAACCGATTTAGCGATGTGACGGTGGCAAAAAAAAAACTTGCCGGGCAGCTTATTTATAAAAGACAACAAAAAAACATTCGCCGCCAATATTATTCGTCTTATTATGCAATAGCCTTTTTATTTTTTTTTGTTTTGTTTCTCTTTGCCATTATATACGACCGCGGTCAATTGCAAACGTTCCCCCCCCCTCTCCTCACGAAACGGCTTTCTGGGAGGTTAGTTTTATTTTTATACTTTGATTTTATATATATATATATATATGTCGCTATACACAGAATGCCGCCACCATTGGACGCGCATGAAATCATTGATGGACGTGAAACGATCAACGAAATAAGATGTATATGTACATTCTCTGATGGTCGGCTACTGGAAGCGTTTCCATTTGACGGCCATCTTCTCCCAACCCTTCTTCGAAAAAAAAAAAACAAAGAATCATTTTCCCCGATTTGCACGTTGAAGATCGATTGTTTTATTGTATTTCTTTTCTTTAACGGGTTATCAGAAAGCTACCGCCGCGGCGCCAGATGACCTTTAGACGCATAGTCGCCACCAAGTCGCAGCTCGAATAAGAAAATTTGACGTGCAAAAAAAAAAAAAAACAAAAAAACAAGCAGAGAGGGGAAAGAGAGAAGGGTTCAGTGCTCTGCTGTGGCCGTTGTCGTCATCAAACGGTGAGTTGCGTCAACCCCGCCCGCCTGATGGCTTGGCTGCTGGACACGGCGGGTCGTACTTATATATATCGTCGGGGAAAAACAAAAAAAAAAAAACAAATTGCGTTTGGACGGGCCATATATATTTGTGAGCTGTATATGTACACTGTCCGTCCTTGTTCCAGCCGTATAATATCGGCAACCTTCTCGCTCTTCCAGTATATGACTTTCACTCGGACGCAATTCACATTAGGCCACCTAACATGACGTTATGCTGCAGCAGCACAGCATATCCATCCAGCAAATGCTCTGGGTCTTTGTTTAAAAAAAAATCGGAATCCATATAGATTTCTTTTGGCCCAGCCTCCCCCCTACTGTCTCGTAACGTAGAATTTAAAGCGAATAAACTAGTCAGCCATACATTGTCGTTCAAATACGTTAGACATCTATAAGACTTCTGTGTTACGTTAACTTTCGCTATAGGCGTTCCAGCAGATTGGATTTGTACCGTACGAAGAGTTAGACGATGGATTTGCGAGCTGCTCGTTAACCTTTCACAATTTTCTGCTGGCCGGCTGTTTTCAATTTGACGATCGTATATCCATTTAGCCCGTCGATTGGAATGTTACTTGCTTCGTGGGCCCGTGTGTAATGTATAGGCAGTGCGTAATCTATATACGTGTGAAATAGCCTGTTCTATACTGTAAACATTGATGACTGTTATTCATTTTCATTTGAAATGTTTTCGAATAGCGTCACGTGCAATCAATCACAATGCAAAGCTGGCAAAATTTGAAAAGCAATCTGCATTAAGGAGCTCCCATTTTCATTAATCAAGTCGACCACTCCTATATTCTCCCTATTGAATAGCTAATGAGGGACCTCCCGCGTTGTCCCTCTGTGCTTCTGAGACTCCAAAATAAAATGTAAGGAAAACGAGAATATAAATAATATAAATATATCTACATATTATACCTGAACTGGATTCATTAGGTTTTCCAATTCGATATATCTATATAGAAATGTATATATGTTGCACGATGTGCTCGGACGGAAAAGCCAATCGCATTTCAACATGTGACTCCATTTGCTTAGTTATCAATTCACTGTCACACACAAAGTTTCTGTTTCTTTCCAGTTGGTCGACTCGATTTTCCAAACATTTTTCTCTCTCTCTCTCTCTGTGTATTTCATAGAATCCAAGTCAAAATGTCAGTCTCGTCCTTCCGTTTCTCCTCTTATTATATTCATTCTGTTTCCCCCCCTTAATAAGATAAAGAGGATTGCTGCATCGAACGTTACACAGTCTATATGTACATCACTAAAATGTTTGCATTTTGTGTGTGTGTGTGTGTGGATATCCAGCTCCATCTATAATAGCGTCGACAGTATGGCACGCACGTCCATCATGTCTTTTACTTATTTTCAGCTTTTATACCCGAATGTAAAACCCACCCTCTGTGTGCTGTTCTCCCCCTCCTCCTGCTCCCGGTTTGAAATTCAATTCGGTTGGCCATCAGTTGTGTATGTACATATTGAAGAGAAGGACGATCGAAGAAGCTGATGGACGTTATATATACACTGCAAGAAAGAAGGAACTATACTTTATTTTTTTTTTTTTTTTGAAAAAGATAAAGAAAAGAAATCGATACATGTATGATGTTGCTATACTGTGTGTACGGAAATAAAGTTTGAAGCAGGCGACAAGAAAGAGAAGGCAGGGAAACGTCCATTTAATATCATCAGAGTGGACCCTGTGGAGATGGACCAACACCGGCCCAGCGGAGCAGGGAAAACGGACAACAAAAAAAGACTTTTCTTTATGTATTTATATGTATTATACATCCATATAAAACAGTGAACTGTTACATATAGAGGATGATCCAGAAGTTGTGTGCACCAAAACATTTCCCAATAACTTAAAAGCACTTTTCTTTTTCGCATTTTCATCTTTTGCTTGTATACCTCCAACTTCCGCATCGTTCTTCTTAGATGTATATTCAGTACTCGCTATTGAACATCATCACACATGGACTGAACAGCAGGCCAATGTGTGTGTGTGTGGTAATAATAGCCCGACGTACTCACGCTAGAGCTCTCAGCCTGATGAGACACTTTGTCTGTTCAGAGTATAAATGCCATACGTGTTCCCGAACGTTTTGAACTGTTCAGCAATCGGAAGGAAGGGCATCTATCATTTTAATGAAAGTTCAACCGTCAGCCAATCGAATTTCAGCTGACATCGTTTATTTCGTACATCAGTCGTCATGGCTCTCTCCTATAATTCCAAATAATATTTGGGAAAAAAAACTTGTTTCTACTTCTTCAAAAGGTCAATCAGTTTTTTGTTTTTATCTATACAAAAAGGAGTGGTATACATAAGGCAATCGTCAAATCAACGGCACTGACGAATCGCTTATCCTTTTATTTTTTTCAAAATCGAAAATGAGAAACCTGTTTCTTAGTTTCTGCTTCTCTTGATTGGGACTCGTGATATTTGACATGTGTTGGAAAGCCTCCCTTTCCCCAAAGCGTCCATTATTTATTTCCATTTCTTGTTGTTTTCCAAAATTTTCAATATTTTATATATGCTTGATGGTGAAAACCTAAATACGAACGTGTTGTGAATTCTAATTAGAACAAGGCTCATCATCGCGTTATCGTGCATCGCAGCAAAGAATCGTGATCATTCTTTCTTCAGCAGTTCCAGGAAAAAAAAACATCAAACCTGAGAATATAACCATTATTCGTGATTAACACGATCAACTGTCAATCAATTCACGGAAGCGGTAAACACGTTTCACGAGATTTCTTTCTCTCTTTGCTCGTTTGAACTAAAAATTCCACACACGACACTGAATTTTAGAAATTACAATAAATAATAACACAATTAAACACAAAAGAAAAACTGTGTGCGTGGGAAAAAGAGAAACGATGGACGATAGAAAAAGGCTGACGTGATACGGTCGCGTGTCAATCAAACGAATTTTCTACACGAACGTTGGGGCTGTGGGCGTGACTGGCGTATATACGGCCGATGGCTCGTGTTATACCTAAATATTAAACAGCTAGCTAAAAGGGGAAAAAAAACTAGCAAACTCATGCTAATAAAAAGAAAGCTAACAGGGGGGGGGGGGGGGGCATGTCAATAACAGCAACAACAAAAAATAGGGGGGCTATAAACTGAATCTCGAATCTAAAAGAGATAACAAAATTGAATAAAGTAGCAAAACATAAAGTGAGTGCCATCTTTTCTCAGTTGTGTTTGTCACTAATGTTCAATTCTTCTCTGTCTGATCGTTTTCTCTCTTTTTTTTATAATCATTTCTGTCACTTTCAGAATATAAGGGAGAGAGAGGCGCAAAAGACGTGGATTTGACTAATTCACAGTCAGACGTGACTGTTACGGCCAACACGCGCGCACCGTTGACAGCCGCGTAGAAATTCCAGACAACTGAAGACTTCCTGTGGCGCAATTCAACTGGCACGTTATATATGTACACACACAAAGAACTAGTAGTATACAACACATATATATCTAGCAAACAAAAACAACAGGAGCGTGCCTATGTTTATCCGTACGACAACACACAACTCTGAATAATCACTGCGCCAACAACAGAAACTCGGCCTCCCCCCCCTCATCTATGCTGCCACTTATGTGTACATGAATAGGTATATATGTATATACGAGAGATTTAATGTCATTCCCCTATTTTTCTCATAAGGCCGTCTCCTATATATCCCCAACGGGAGTCTAATTTCTCGTATATATACCGCGTTCTTCGTTTTCGTTTGTAAACCCAACTGCGTATATGTACAATATAATTTGTTTAAACTAAATGAAACACATGTTGCCCATGCGATTCTCCCATTTTTTTTTAGATTTCCAATGTATATACAAGCTACCGTGCGCGCATAATCACAAACACTATAGAGTTTATTCTAATAGAGAAAAGCTATCATCGTCTTTTTTTTCAATTACGTTAACTGGAAAAGCGGGACATTATTGGGATTGCAACGGCGTAACGAGTTTCAGCAAAAAAGGAAGTTGGTTAGACACACGCAATCAAACTTTTTTTTTTCGGTTCAGGGAGTGGATACATGTTCAAGATGCAAGTCAGCAACTTGAACGCCAATGAGAAGTCTCTCTGCCTGGAGTGGATGATTTACACAATAAAGTTGCCTCGATTGAAATAGTGTAGGTACATATACGATCACTCAATCCAGCCGTCGCTTTCTTTTTGAAATAGACCATCCAGCTATATTTAAATTTATTGCTTTGTATTTGAGCTTCGTGTGCGGTCCGTACTTGTCGGGACGATTGTAGCTCAGTTGCCAATGGGACCTCAATGAAAAAGACGGAAATTAGTAATATTCCCAATTAAAAAGGGCGTTTACGTTGCTCACAGAATATACAATATATCCTGGCTTTTGAAAGTTTTGCTGAATCGGAGATTGTGCTGATGACCTCCACCATCAACTTTAAGGTCCATTTTTTTTTTGTTTTGTCATATCATTAGCTGTTCGTTTCTCAGAAATGCTATTATTTACATATGCAAGAAAATCGCAATCAAAGGCCATCGCGCTTTGTAATCCCACCGTTGATTTCATTATCACGGCCATTTTCTATATTCGTTTGTCCTTTTATCGTGACCGTGCGGGAGGAAGGCGTACCAACGGCGGTCGGGCACTCAGACGAAAAGAGAGCCTGCTGATTAAAAACTCGAGATTGGAGTATAATAGAAAAGAGGTCACTAAATACATTACGTCAACACCGCCGCATACACACACGCGGACAAAGTGAGTTGTTATATTGGCTTGCGCAATCTCCAACTGATTTGATTTCAAAGGTCCACTGAATGTACTACTTATATATAAACGTGATTAGAATTTGAAGAGCTATAGTTTTATGTGCAACTTTGAACGTCAATTATTCTTTCAAAAGTTTCTACCCGACTGAAATGCGAATCGATTTCAAAATCAACATGGAACGGGACTGACAATCACTGTCCTCTATTTGTATATAAAATGCCATAAAGATATGAAAAAAGAGAGTGATCGATCGTCTGAGAGCATATGGCTCGGGGTGTTACGTGTAAGTGTATATATCGTCGGTAGTAATATTCCGAAGCGGAAATGACAAGTTTGGCTAATGTAGTGCACGGAATTGCATGAAATATTCATGAATCTTCGCTGGAGAAAGAGGTGGAGAGGGACGGTGCCATCTCTTTTGTTATGGCAGCCGTTATATAGAAAGAAAGAAAGCCCGTACTGTTTGATGTCTATAATGGGGCAAAAGTCCGCGCGTTCACGGAACTTACGGTTGGATGTGAATAAGAGGGGCGGAGGAGGGGTGAATTTCTGGTCGACACACACACTTCATCTAACATGCTTCCCCGCCAGTTAATAAAATCTGGCACCCCTCTTGATCCCCCCCTCCCCATCAAATTATTCCCCATTTCACCAGCAAGAAGCGCATCTTTTCTCTCTTTTTTTTGATGATATATTCACCCCCCTCTCCGCCCACTTTATGCATCCGGGTCTGCCAAAAAAAAAAAAAAGCTGAATCAGAGTAGGCATACGGGACTTGATCACTTAAGACTCATTAGTAACGACACTTAACCCTCATAACTATTCAACATTTTTCCTAGGAAGCAAAAGCAAAAGCAGTCACTTTTAATAACTTGGAACCATCTCTGGCACTTTCTCCGGTGGTTGCCATACACGCTACGCTGAATTGATTGAACTTGCATTCATCGCCATCGTTGGGCCCATCAAAAATTCATTTTGAAGAACTCTTACATAAAATGCATCATGTTCCATATTCGTATAGTGTCTTGAAATGGAGCTACATTTTATGGAATTATTTAACTGATCGTGAACCCTTGGATTTCCCAACTGCTTCATTTTGCCTCATCTGGTATTCCTTCGTTCCTATTTTCGTCATTTGCTAGGCGGTAACCGACTCGAAATGTTTTCTGAAACGTTTGCGTTCGTGAGCGTGATAAAAGTTTCTCGCTTTTCAGAAATTTGTATGCCCTGCAGTCCATTTTGAAGTTGATGAGCTAGACGTGATGGCCGTTAGATGGCCTTTGCGGTGCACGTGAGGATAAGAAATGGCATCGTTTCTTGCAACGCGATTTTTACAAAATACTCGTAAGTTTCCTTATTATTTCACGCAGTCACGCATTTGCCCGTAAAAATTTGCATTGTCATTGCAAAAGTTGAATAATTAATTCCCATTAACTTGTATTTACCTACCCCTGCTGTTCTATTGGTATTTTGACATTTGAAATTTGGAAATGAATGGATGGTTTGTTTCAGAAGAGGGTTGATCTTTCTTTATCCAGGATTGTGAAGAAGTTCGACTGTTGAGAATTCTGATGAACATTATATCGGTTGCCAACCGAAGATAGAAATATGTCAGCAGATTTATTTCTTCAAAACATCAGCCGTTGGCTAGAACTAGGCCAGTATCAGCAGATAAAGAATGTTATTCTTGATCGTGCCCACACTCCAAAGGTTCGGGAGCATGGCATGGACATTATTCTTGGTGTGTGCAATCACCTCAACTCCGAAAAAACTGTATGGTCTCCTGAAATGGAAGAGTGCTGTGAATTTTCCCTGTTAATGGTGGCTCAGTTATCAAATCCCAAAGAAGTTTTAATAGCTTTGCAAGAACAAGTGGCAGAATTTGGATCGAGCTCAAAGTTCAAGATTCTTCTTCTGCCATTTCAAGCTGTCCTGCTACGATTACCTGACAAGCAGAGTAATATTCTCAACATGGTTCTAGAGACGATTGGAGAACATGTTAGCTCTTTGCCACTACCTAGTCCGGGACAATGCTTTGAGGGTAAAGAGCGGATTCTGCTAGACACAGATCCAAAAGTTCAATGCATTTCTGACATCTATGAAGCCCTGGCTGAATTCTATGCCCCGTTTGTCAAGCAAATGTCACTGAATCGCGTTCAAACCAAGCTCGATGACCAAACCTGCTCACGAGAACGGCGTCGGGTGCTAAAAAAAAACCTGCTTAAAACAATGGAACAACCTTTAATCTGCATGGACTTGCATTTCGCCGAAGGAAAGAGCCCCAGTCTACTGAGAAGAATTGCTGAAAAGCTTGTTCATCATCTCTCGTGCGTCTGCGGAGATTTTTTCTCTTTACCGGAAATCGTTCATCATTTTCAAGGCAAATACAAGTGCCCACCCTCCTCTTCCTTTGACGACGGTAGCCCTCCACCAACCCTCAAATCACTGGGAATGGTTTTCTATCTCGTCTATGGTGAACAGCTACCTTGCCTAAGCGTCCCTTCAGTATACAGCCAGGAATTCATTTTTCATACGGTACTGCAATACGCTGACCTTCTTCTGAGGAGTGGAGAACCACTCGTTGTTCACAAAGGACTTCTCCTTATTCAAGGTCTGCTGAAGCATGTTAGGGACTCGTCACTGTCTATCGATTGCCTCGACCATCCCATCCATTTTCAGATATTCCAATCTTTAATTTGGCTGGCCGTGTCTGGTGTCAACAGCCGAGAATTCAAGGCCCTTTCCGTCGAACTGTGGCGTCCATATTTAGAAAAACTTCATCCCGCTGCCCGTCACCATCTTCTCAACAGCCTTCTGCCCACTTTGGAGCATCCTGGTCTTCGAGGACTGGTTATCAATATCATCAAGGATCAGATCGCTCTGTGTTTAGACAAAGATATGCCCTACTTTTTGCATGATCGCCTCGATGCTTATCTACCTTTAATATGGAAGCTACCCCAAGACGTAGAAACGGACCTGTTGGAACACATGGACTCCATCATGAGTGCTTTAAATCTAGCTCGCTTCCTCCTCCTTCGCGACAAGCTGGACGTGAGTGGATTCGCCAAACATTTGCCCCTCTTCGAAGTCCAGTTCTCCGAACCACTCGCCAGAGCCCTCAAGCTTTCCCGAGCCCATTACCAGCATTATGAACTCGAACTCAGCAAAATAGGGAGTGGCGTCGTGGCCATCTGCAATGTCCTTTTGTCTATGCCGGAAATGTCTCTTGAACAGCGAAAATCAGTGATCACATCCGCACTCAACTCGTTCGATCTTCTCGAAAGCGTTCTCGCCCGGGTTGTTGAATGTCTTCATTCATTTTCTGGTTCTCCTCCGACCTGTGAACGGGACCCTTTAGCGATAACCGACAACTGAAAACAAAAATGCACAATTCTCTGTTTAAAATGGCTAAACGTTCTTGCGCCAATACCCGTTGGCAAAAAGAACAACGCTTTTGCCTGCTGACTGGAGGTGGAATAATACACCCGCTACTGTTGTGGCGTCTTGTCTCACAATGTTGTTTCTTTTTCAAACGTCTCACTATCTCGTACTACTGAAGGACAATTGTACTTTATTTGGCTAAGGGTGTTTTTTTTTTTTCTAAGAAAGGTTATCACTTGCATTGCTTTTTGTTCTAAATCTCATTCCTTTACCTTGTTTTTACCTGGTGTTTACAGGCAGTCTCACCAGAGGCGTGTTCTTCCGGTGGACTCCAGTCGTCCGTTCCCAATCAACGGACGCCTTCAAGGATGAGTCGGATGCCAAGGAAGCTCAGCGTCTCAAAGACGAGGAGACGGAGTACGAAACTGACATTAAAGTTAAAATTTTAGATGCTGCCTTAGGTTACGTCGATATTAGCGGATGGAGTAAGGAAGCATTGGCTCAAGGTGCGAAAGAATGAAACTCTTTAGCTATTTTTTTTTTGTTTAGAACAATCTCATTTTGTCCTATACCCAGGAGCTGAAAGCTTAGGCTACCCTAGTGTTACGCATGGACTCTTCCCTAAAGGCGGAGTCGAATTAGTCCATCATTTTTATCAACGAGCAAATGAACGTTTATCGTCCGAACTTCCATCTGATATACAGGAAGCTCAACTCGACCCATTAAAGTAAATTGAGAAATTAGTTCGCGAAGGCTTAACTTGACAAAACGTAATCTTATTGTTTCAGAGAGAAGAATGATCTAAAAATATTACGACTTGCCGTTGAAAAAAGGCTAAGGATGAATACGGAACACATATTCACAAACAGATGGACTGAAGCGTTGGGCCTGATGGCTTTCCCACCCAATGCGCCATCATCTTTGAAGTTGCTGGCCAATCTCGTTGATGAAATGTGGTTCCATGCCGGTGACACCTCGGCAGATGTAAGTGTAAAATGGAATCAATTTCTTGCCTGGCAATTTCCTAATATTGAAACCGTAGTTTTCATGGTACACCAAGAGAGCCCTGTTGGCAACCGTCTACAAGTCTACGGAGATGAGCATGATTCAAGATAGAAGTGATGACTTTAAAAGTACCTGGGAATTTTTGGATCGTCGCATTGACGAGGTATGATTATCCCTGAAACCATAATTTGATAAAATTTGAACTCAATATTTAATCAAATGTTTTGTTGTTTAGATGGATCAATTGCGTGATTGTCCTAAGAAATTGGAAGAAGCATCTGTCGTCATGAAAGGGTTCTATCAAACCGTAAGTTTTACATTTGAATAAAACACCTCAACAGAACCAAAAACATTAATCAAACTGTATGTTTTTAAGGCGCTGAATGTGATGGGCTTCCCCGACAAGAGGAAGATGGAATAATTCATTTATCAAGTTTGGTGTTTTCCCTAGAACAAATACAAATAACGGAGAGCCGGTGATGGTTGATATCTAAACTGCGGTGTTGGCGTTCATTTGATCATCTAGCTTCATTTACCGTGTACGAGATAAGGTAGGACACCTCACATTTTTTTTATTTCCGGGAACAAATTAATGATAAGTAGGTATTGTGGTTGGTAGCTCGCTGATCGATATCTATTTTCGTTTGGAAGAGGCTTGTTTATGTCTAGGCTTTTACTGAGCCATAAACATAATATTGCGCCGCATACTCGAATGTCATTTTCATATTCCGCGAGCCATAACAAATGAAACTTCATTCAGGTTGGGTTTCAGAAGCATTTTTTCTGATAGCGATTAGAATTTTTCGTCTTAAACTTCAGCCGGAGCACGACATAGAAGCGCATTAGAGTTTTGCACTAAGGTCTGGTCCCATCAAAACTTTGAAGGCCTCGAATGATGCGCTCACCTTCATGTTGGTTATTGTTGCCGTCGACATGTCTTGTACAAAGTTTAGCATTACGGCTAATGTGTACAAAAATTGTGTGGAATCCAGACGACCAGCGCTAGCGATGTTCGGCAGCAACAGATCCTTGTATAAATAAACAACCATATACTTCTTGCTTCTTTGCCAGCTCATCAACGAGCGAGTATAACCAAGCCCCTGTTCAAGAATATACCCATCATACTCTCTTCCCACTTTTGATTATGCTAGCTGACGATGTATCGCAGATACAAGCTTGTGCTTGCGCTTCCTTGTGTTCAGGAACCCGGCACGAGTCCTCTAATTTCGGAAACCATATATAGCGAAGAGCCCCATTAATCCCCTCAGCACTTCCAGCTCGTATAGCGCTAACGTAAACTGTGAACAAGTTCGATTGCCTGCTCACTTCCTTCGCCGCATGCTGTAGCTAACTGTTATTATTCTCCTGCTGAAAAATCGCTTTCCCTCAACGACGTATGGTCCGCTATGTACATATACAAAGTCTAAACCTGACGATATGGCCACCACCCCTGCGTTTCGTTAAATAAACTTAAGCCATAACGACTGCGTGCACAGAACGTGACCACATTATCTTTCCCACTAAACGTTTTCAAGATGAGCGATTTTAGGAAGTCATTTTTTACTATTGTTCTTCGACCCTATATAGAAACAGTCAGCCTTATGGGCAAGATCCGTCCGTCCTTCGTAATCATTTTTTTTTGGGGGGGGGGGGGGATATTCGCAACTGCTTTTTCTCACTCATCGCAAAAATAATAATCACGAAAAGAATGTAAGAAGAAGCCGAGACTAGAATGTGGCCGACGGTGGTATTCTATCAGTGCGAACAACTGGTGCCGTTGATGAGGCAAAACAAACCACAGAAATAGCCAGAGAACCCCAGGATTTTCGACGCGTTCTCAGTTTATTTGCTAAAGGCTGACACCCATCGACGCAGCTACTAAAATTCCCCGCAACTCTAACAACACCTCGTGTAAACAAAAGTAGAGAACAATCATGAAAATTCTCTCACAAGCGGTTCCGTTTCAACCGTGCCGAACAATGCGAGACTATTCTGATCATTGTGTACATCGATGAAACGTCTTTTGATTCAACGCCCCCGCAATTCTTTTCGTTCAATCAAAATGAGTTTTTTTTTTTAAATATTGAGGAGTGAGAGGAAGCCATTCAAAAATATTTATTACTTCACAAAATTGGCTAAAAATAGAGTGGTTAGTTAATCGAAACAAGATACGCTGGTTAGATTGATGTGAACCTCTTTGATTTCTTTTTCTTTTGCGATTTAGTTTTAAGTCTTTTTAAATGTCGGAAACCGCGCCGGATGTGATTTAGGAAGAAGGACATGTTGAGATGTATTGCCGCTATCGTCCACACAACTGAGGTTTTCGGCAACGTCTGTGCAGTGCTCTAGAGGACTGTTGCATGAAATGTCATCTTCGAAGAGAAATCGAGTAGAAAACAAAGTTTTAAAAATGTTGCCATTTAAAATGAATTATCTTATAAGAGCGTTACTTGTGAGGTGGGGTTCTTTATTGTGACGCCATTTCATTCTTCGGTTCTGGAACCAGACTTTGACCTTAAAATGCCAATTAGTGAAATGGATGAGTAAAGAGAACAAGTACGTTTAAAGAGCCGTCTGTAAGATCATTTGCAGGCCAGTCGAGAGTGACATTGTTTACAAAGTAGTTTTATACTTGTGCATCGGTGAGCTGGAGGGCAGCTGCCAGCTGTCGGCGATCTGGTTTAGTGATGTATTTCTGAAGTTGAAAACGTTTTTCAAGCCCCTTCCGCTGTAAATTGGAGAAGACGGCACGCGACCAAGACCGCTTTCGCCGACTGTTATTGCCGGCCGTTTGTTGCTGGTCAATCGAGTCTTGTTGCTGGATCTGCCCTTGTCGAATATCTCTCACTTGCTTATCAACGACCGTGATTTCCTGCCTTTGTGCGATAGATAGGCTGTCTCTTTCGTGGTCGCCAGACCAAACATGCGTTGGCACCTGTTCCAAATATTTTTATGATTAGTTGGGAACTTTCTAGCTGAATAATGTCGTCGCTCGTTAAGTCTTATTTTACAGAGTTGGTGTTTAAATGGATAACTTAGAAACTTAATTGTCCTAAACCTTTCTCTATATCGTGCTCCTTCTGTGCTATCCGAAACTTAACACATGTATGAAAGAAACAGAACTAACCTGAGTGATTGAACGATCGACTCCAACTTGATTGCCGAGAATACGATCGATGCCAAAGGACAGTTGATGCTGCTTATCCATAATTCTTGACGACATGAAATTCGCCATGGCCAACGAACTTGCTGATGTTGGATGCCAAAAATGATTGGCAGCGGCAGCTTCCAAAACGGCGAGATCCAAGAGTAACAATGACGAGCGTGTAGCGCTCGTTGGGTCCGATATCCATGGCCACGAAGAGGATAAAAGGCCTGCTTGCTGCTGTCGTTGCTGTTGATTTTGTGCTCCTTCGTAACCATTCAATTTGAGTAATGTAGAGGACCAAGATACGAAATCCATGATGTGGAATTTGTCGTCTTTCTTGTCCGATTTGGTTTACCACGGGTTATTTGACTCGAGTCACTGCTCGGAGGCAACTGGTTCCTTTCTGCCTGACCCCGACAGCACGATCCACGTGGATACCCTCATAGGAGGCACACTGGCATTCTGCAACATGAGAGTTTCTCATGTCTCATTGGCCTGTCTAAAAGAGTGTATACATTTACACTTAGAAAACGGTCCGCTTCTATTGCTGCTTTTCCAGACGTGTTACGTCAGGAAGGGCGGTCCTGTATACGTAAAGGTGACTATTACCAGGAGGAGGAAAGAGCTTCTTACGCTACAGCTTTATTGTTACGAACAACGACAAAACAAAAGTAGAGAATTCAGAATAGGCTGTATGTAATTACGATCAAATGAATTGCGACAGTTTGTTCAGTGCGATTGTGTTGGCTGAGTCCTGAACATCCATGACATGGATTTGGTTTCCAAATAGCGAATTAGAAAAGCATTCCTTAACATTGCGTTACAACGTTATTTAGCGGATTAGGAAAACATACGACACTTAATTAACTGCATGCGAATAACCATCTTGTATGATTTTATAAATATTGAATTGTTTATTTACAATACAGGAAGGAGAGCAAGTGAGACAATGGCATTTGAAAAAAGCAAACAAAAGAAACGACAACACGACAAAGAGAATCACAAGTGAGTAGCGTTTGGTATCAATTTTGAGCATACGACCATCCCTAGTTTTTCCATCGGGTGCTCTGTCAGAGGAAATGAAATGTTTTAACTTCAGTTGTCAATGATTAAAACATATCATGGAACTCACCGATACTCTTAATGTGTTGTTTATGTAATCAATCTCACTTTGGTCGTCAATAGAATCTCGGTATTGAAGCAGGCTTATTCGATCCTTGTTACTAATCAGCACCTGAAAGCAAATTTCTTATAATGAAATCTATCTAATTCAATTCAGCAATGAAATACATCAATGACGATGCGGTGACGCTGGTATTTCTTCGCTAATTGGTATCGCTTTTCAGATTTTTCAACTAGCAATAGTAACTGGTCAAATAGGTTTGGTTTGCCATTCAAATTTGACGCTATTTCTAAGATCCGGGGAATTGAAAGATTCGCAGATATTTTTGGTGCTCCAAACATGCCCTGTGGATGAAACAAAAGCAGGTAGAAATTTTTTACAGGCAAAGAATGATTAACTACTTTAAACAACCTTCACAAGGAGGATTGGAAGTGGATCTTCGTTCATCAAGATTCTTCCGATAAACGCATTCCAAAGGAATTGTCTTTCCGTCAATTTAAAAGTTTTTTTAAGTCCTACGGGGGAAGCCAATAGATTTTCGGGAGCGTCCCAGTTGTGGCGACAACAATACTGCAAAGTGGAAAGTAGTGAAGATCCTACTAAATTTTGAGCCGTAACAGCTTTCCCAATTAATGGCGATTGCCTTGTATCTTCTATTTCAGATTGCGGAAGACGAGCTCTGGTAACAGCGATTGGACCTTGTCTTTCCAAAAGTAAGATGTGTTCTTCTATAATCTCAGATTCAACTTCTATTTGCTTGAAATGTTTTAATTCATTTTTATATAGGTGTTCTAGAGAAGGCTGAATATTTTGCTGCCCTTCTCTGAAGCAGCTATTGTATAAATGAACCACAGCTTCTTTAGTTTGTTGCAGTTCATCACATAGAATTGCTGCTTCTTTGAAACACTTTTGCTTTTCCAAGATTGCAATGTACTCACGAGCCGCAACGTATCTTTCTTTCAGAAGAGGAAACAAAACCACCTGATGCAAACTTTTTTGGAGGAAAAGAAGAACTGCACAGATGACATCACCATCACCTAATTTCAGAGCTTCATCTAGTAGGATTTTCTTGTCACTTAGTTTTTTAAAGCAGCTTAAATCATAAGACATTCCAAGAAAAATTGACCTCACTACATCTTTGGGACTAGACATAGTTTCATCCTGCACCACAAAGAAAATTCTGAATTAACAAGAAGAAAAAGGTAAGGAAATGTATATCAGGCTTTATACTCACATTAATTGTTGAAGAAAGTAGTTTGCTGGTCACTTCACATTGTTTAGTGGGCTGACTTGTATTGAATTTGTAGCTTGAGTTGCTACAAGTGCTAAGTGATGATAGCGAATTAGACAATTTCATATGAGCATCACCTCTTGATACCACTGGCTGTCGTGGAATGTTTTTCTGGACCTCCTTTGACAGTTGTGCAGTCTGCAATGGGGTTGCTCCAAAAATGTCACTGGAATGTTCCTAATGAAGAGAATTATTAACTATAAAATAATAATTTTCTTTTTACACTGGAAACACTTCAGTACTACAGACACTTTGTATTACTCTTACATTTTCTTCAGAATCAAAGTCAAATCCTTTTGTGGCTGATGATGACCAATATTTTTCATCTTCTGGTTTATCCATTTCTAATTTTTATGGCAATGCAAGCATGTAGCAAATCCGATTCTAAGAATGAAATAATTCCTGCCCAAATCAAATCAGTCAACAGACCTTGGCAATTTGGCATAAACTGTATTGTTTTTCTTTTAGTTGTCGTCTGCTAGTTTGACAGCTGAAGTAGCGCAGGCTTGCACTTCCGCTTTTGACGAATAACTCTTTTAAATTTATATATTTACAGAAAATTTAAAACTAGAACACGTTTTACAATCTAGGTTCTGAGTTGCTTAATTATTTTTTTATTTATTTCCAAGGTATATATTTCGTGATCCCACCAGGTGGCATTGGTGTACAATAATACTGCAGACGTCACGCGTGTGCTAGCGATTGGTGTCATCTTGGATCTTGCTCTGGCGCGTGTTGGCTTTATTGTACCAACAAGTGTAGTTGATGATTATTTTTCGTTATTCACATTCGGTCCATGAAAAATGAAATCAAGATTTACAACAATCGATATCCTCGCAGCACTTGCTGAAATCAATCTTAGGTTGGCTTGAATCCATCACAATTGTTATGAAGTTGCTTTTCAATGTGCGTTATGTTTCAAAAAGAGATTAATCAGTGGTTTTACATTCTTTTAGATTGGTTGGAATGCGAGTGAATCAAATTTATGATGTAGACCACAAAACATATCTAATTAGACTTCATCGTTCTGAAGAAAAAGCCATGTTGCTATTCGAGTCTGGAATAAGAATTCATACTACAGATTTCCAATGGCCAAAAAATCCAGCTCCCTCAGGCTTTTCAATGAAGGTGATTTAAATGACTTCGTTTAACTTTAAAATAATTTTTAACTATTTTGAAGTACTAGCTGAGAAAACACTTGAACAACAAGAGACTTGAAAAGGCAGGACAAGTTGGTCAAGACCGAATTATAGATCTTCAGTTTGGAACCGGAGAAGCTGCATACCATGTTATTATTGAGCTATATGATAGAGGAAACATTGTTTTATGTGATTATGAATATGTCATTTTGAATATCCTGAGGCCTCGTACAGAAGGTGAAGATGTAAGGTTAGTTTTTTTAAGATCAACACTTAAACCATCTCCAAATAATTGAACATTTTTTTATGCATGATAAAAATTCAAGATTTCTTGTAAAAGAGAAATATCCCATGGAAGGTACTCCTGTGGAAGACTGTATCACTAATACAGAGGTGTTACAAAACTGGTTGGTTTCAGCCAAGCCTGGTGACAATTTGAAGAAAATTCTTGTTCCAAAGACAAGTATTATTATTACAACTGTTTTTTGCTGTTTGAGTAATGCCACTCTAGTACTCTATTTTGTTTAGGTTACGGACCGGCTCTGATAGAACACGTGCTTTTGGAATTTGGTTTTCCGTCGAATAGCCGAATTGGAACGCAGTTTGATGTTACCCGTGACCTCCCTAAACTACACTTGGCTTTAAAGTCTGCTGACACCATAATGCAAAATATAGGAAACAGTTCCAAGGTACGATACATGATGGTGTTTTCACCACATACTTTTGGTTGCAATTCGTGTAACTTGTTCTTGTTTATTCGCCTTTTTTACGAAATATCGAAGGGTAGTATAAGTCGATGGTGGAGGAATGGACACACAGTTTTTAGAACATTTAAACTTGCTATATCATTTCCTTCAGTACACGATAAAAGGCGGATAAATGAGCACAAGACTTCTGCTTTGCAAATACAGCTGTGTATTAGCAATAACAAAAAGAAAATCAATTATTTCGTTGGATAAAATATTGTTTTTGAAATATAGGGGATCGTTATTCAGAAGCGTGAAAGCAGGCCATCACCTTCAGGAGAAGCTCAAGATTTTTACACTAACCAAGAGTTTCACCCCATGTTATACAAGCAGCATGAATCCCATCCATTTCTTGAGTTACCTAGCTTTAATCAAGCAGTTGATGAGTTCTTTTCGAAAATGGAAAGTCAAAAGCTGGATCTAAAGGCTGTACAACAGGTGAACCCAAATTATGTGTTATACTTTTTCATTAAATTTTTTATCCTGAAAAATTCGAATGCAAGACCCCGGCAAATACGAACTTTTTTCTCACATAATTGTAGGAACGCGAAGCTATGAAAAAGCTTGCAAATATCCGAATAGATCATGAAAAGCGATTGGCTAACCTTCAGCAAGTCCAGGAAATCGATGAACAGAAAGCACGGTTGATTGAGATGAACCAGCCCTTGATTGATCATGCTATCCAGGTAGTTCGTTCAGCCTTGGCTAATCAAATTTCATGGAAGGAAATTGAGGAATTGGTGACAGAAGCCACTCGTAAAGGTGACCCTGTTGCAAAAACTATTAAAAAATTGAAGCTATCAACGAATCACATCACTCTTCTCTTGAGGTTAGAGTTTTAACCATTTAAGCATATTTCCATTTCTAATTATAATGTTGGTAAAATCAGTAATGGTTTACTTTTATTCACATAAAGCCATCCGTACGCAGAAGGAGATTCCGATTCTGATTCCAATGAATCGAACAAACCCCAATTGGTGGATATTGATTTGGATTTGACAGCTTTTGTAAAAAAACCAAACCTGATTATCACGAAATGTCCGTCTTTTAATAATTTATTCTGCCATTATAGGCCAACGCCCGCAAATACTTTGGTGAGAAGAAAAACGCTTCTAAAAAAGAGCAAAAAACAATTGAGTCATCACACAAGGCTTTCAAATCGGCTGAGAAGAAAGCCAAACAGACATTAAAAGAATCGGCAGCAATTGCAACGATCCGAAAAGCGCGCAAAGTTCTTTGGTTTGAAAAATTCTACTGGTTCATCAGCTCAGATAACTATATCGTTGTCGGCGGCCGCGATCGCCAGCAAAATGAGCTTTTAGTCAAACGCTACTTGAAGGCCGGAGATGTTTACGTTCATGCCGACTTGCACGGAGCATCGAGTATCATTGTCAAGAACTTCTCATCATCCAATCGCATCCCACCACGTACTCTGCAAGAAGCAGGACTCATGGCAGTTGGTTACAGGTAGACCCTCAACGCAAAACTTAGGTTTAACCTTTTTTACGTTATGCTAAGTGTTTCCGTGTGCTTCTATTAATTTCTTTAGTGCCGCTTGGGAAGCAAAAGTGATGACTACAGCCTGGTGGGTGGAAAGCTCACAAGTTAGTAAGACCGCTCCCTCGGGAGAATATTTAACAACCGGCTCTTTCATGATCAGAGGAAAGAAAAATTTTCTCCCTCCTTGTCCGATTGTACTCGGATTCGGCCTTCTCTTTCGGTTAGAAGAAAGCAGTGTTGAGAGGTAACTAATAGCAAAGGAACAACTTTGTTTGTAATAATTTGTAATTCTTCTATTTGATAAAAAAGGCATTTGAATGACCGCAAACCAAAAGCGCTAGATGACGAAGCACCTAGTCTTGACACGGAATTAGTGGACGAGCATGTTTCTTGTTCAAGTGACAGTGAAAGTGATCAAGATGAAAAGAAGGACTACGAAAGATGTAAAACTAGTGGCAGCGTTTATTTCAATTTTATTCGATAAACATTAATTGAAATTAAATATTATAGCCGTCGAGGAAGCTCGTGCCCTACTAAGCTTGTCGCACGTTACCAACGAAGAGGAGGTGGCTTTCCCTGATACTATTGTCCCAATGAGCACATCATCTTCCGGCAACCAGAAAACAGTGAAAATTTTAAACGAAGAGGAAGCGTATACCATTATCGGAGATGTACCAACCGTTAATAAAGCTCAATGGGAGGGCAAAGGAAAAGAAGTATCAGGCAAAGCAAATCAGCTCTCAAAGAAAGTATTAGACGAGGATGATCAAGAGAAGGAGGAACAGAAAACGCAGCAGCCTACTGCAAAGCGTGGCCAAAAAGGGAAAATGAAAAAAATAAAGGAGAAATACAAGGATCAAGACGAGGACGAGCGACAATTAAAAATGGAACTTCTGCAGGTATGCGGGCATTTAAAAAATATTTCTTGTGCCAGTTTTTCCTAGTTGAGAACAATTTACACATGACATCCTTGGTGATTCCTCGTAGTCTGCGGGTCCAGCAAGAGACAAGGGAAAGAACAAAAACAAAAAGAAAGGCAAGACGGCAGAAATTAAGAAACCAGTCGCGTCAAAATCTTCTGTTTCACGCCTTCAAAAAGAAGCAGTTTCCGAAGATGCAGTTCTCGTAACAAGCGAACAGACTGAGCAATCAACGATGTTGTCGGCGGAACAAGTTAAAAATGTAAATATTTTTAAAACATACCTTTTTGTTCTGCTCAATTTTTAACTGTTTTGAATTTTTGCGAAGGATGAAAATGCTGAAGGAGACGGGATAGAGGAGGATGTCGATCAGCCCGCTATCACAGATACTGATATTTTGAATGCGTTGACAGGAATTCCACATTCAGAGGATGAATTGCTGTATGTCATCCCAGTTGTTGCACCATATTCAACTTTAATGCCCTACAAGTAAAGATGTCCCTACAATTATTAGTACTCCAATTAGGGATTCCTAATTAATCCGTTTGTTTGTCAATTCAGGTTCAAAGTAAAAATTTTACCAGGACAAACCAAACGAGGAAAGGCCTCCAAGACGGCAATGTCCGTCTTCTTGTTAGATAAAACGGCAACAAACAGGGAAAGAGACCTGATTAAAAGCTTGAAAGACCAAGATATTGGACGTAACTTCCCCGGACGAGTAAAGCTAGCCGTACCACAATCTATGAAACCGAAAAAATAATTGGCATGCAAGCTAGGCATGTTTACACAAAATGTAAGTTCCATAAAATAAACATATGCCATGCAAGTGACATGGCATGTATGAAGCTGGTAAGGAACAGAGAGTGGTATTTAAACTACAAGTTTATTGATTTAGAGATTTCTTCATGTACACTTTAGCGATGCGAAATGCATTATTGGACTTTGGCAGAGGTGGTGGTTGTGGAACGGTAACTGAAGTTCTTAATTCTTTTTCTTCGTGACTTATGGATTTATCAGATTTTGTGGGAATTTTATTTTCTTTGACTTGGGACAACTAGATATAGAGGAGTAATTATTATAAGGTTAAGAGTTGAAAACATAAATTTTACATAGCAGTACCGAAGGTTTCGAAGGAGATGGACCTGCGCCATATTGGGATACCGGTTGACAAAATTCATACCCCAATTTCTGATAGAATTGCTGTTTGTCATGTGTGGACAGCACTGCAGTTGAAAATCCTAATTTTGCTGCAAGTTTTTCACATTCTTCCATCAGCAGTTTACCAAAACCCTTTCCTCTGTTGGCTGGATGTATCAAAACTACCAAAAGATGTTTGTGATTGAGATGATTTAGCTACATTCTCAAACTAACATGATTTTACCAGATTCGATCATACAGCTTCCTGTATCAAAAGGTAATCTTGCTATTTTTGCATGACCTATCACATCACTGTTACCTGTGGTTGTGTTACTAACCATTATAAGCGAAATGGGAAGGTTAGGGTTTGAGCTTTCAATTGATCTCATCCTAATATAGAATGTGCATTTCTTCAAAATTTAGAAATCAATCATAGGAAAAATTGACTGAATCCAAACCTTGCTGTTTTACTCCTGGGCCATTCATCATTCAAGAGCTTTATACAATCTTCTATGGCATCAGGTTTATCGTGGAGGGCCACTATCACAATATTGTGATTTTCCATGCTGGTGATATGCCTTAAAAATTGTACAGCACCACCTTAACAGTTCAGCACGATCAGGTATTAAAGGAGCTCACAACATTGAATAAGCTGTGCCTTTTTTTCACAGGAAAGTATCCTGCACTAGACCACCCAAATAGGACAAAAATAGCTTTATAAAAAATATCTGACAGTCCCGACTAAAAAAGCAAACAAACAAAAAAAAAAAAAAACCAAATAACTTACACCAGCCTCAACTAAAGCAAAGAAAAAAACTAAAACTTGAAAGTTGAAACTAAAGATTTTAAAAAATATTTTAAAATGAAAAAGAATTTTTAAAAAACCTTAAAAGGGTAAAAACACTAGAAGTAGAGGCGCTGTTAATCATCTTTGATCATCCATTCAAATAATCGTATTTCATTTTATACATTCAGTCACTTTTCAGCGTAATTTAAATATTTTAAAGTAATTTATTTATTTACAGGAAACTTCCTAGAAGTGGAAACAAAAAGGTAAATACTTTAACAGTAGTTCCGGAACTGCTCGGCAGGAAACTAGGACAGTGTGTTTGAGACAGGGAATGAGTGTCTGCTAGGAAATGTCCGATCTCTTTTTCTCTGTTTTTTACATTTATTTGTTATTGTGTTTTAAAATATTTTTTCCAAGTAACCAATTAACCATCGTAGGTTATCTCTGCTTTCATAGGCTTTTTTTGAAGTTTATCTTTTTAAACTTCTGGGCATTATGAATCTGAAAAGTCAAAATTCATCAATGACGAAGAAAGAAGTTCTGATAATCTCGAAGTAAAACAGAAAAAATCGGTCTTACATAACCCAGATTAACTTCTCCCTGTTGTAAATCGTTATGTGCGTCAGCTTGTCTTACTGTATCCAAAATTGTACGATAATCGTGCATTGACACATTGTCTGTGGTGCGTGACGCATATGAATGCTGCCATTACGGTGTTCCAGCTATCGTTGTCGTATTTTTGTGGTGTCTGCGACGTAGACCATATACGGCGACAAGGCAGCTTATTGCAGCTATATGCAATAGCAACAATGGTAATGCCACATCTGTAAAGGCTCCGGTCAACTACGTCATGCACTTAACAAGGGATTTTCCACACCTCAACGTCGACCATATTAATTGGGAAAGAGGAATTTTCTGAAAGGCGATCTAACGGCAAAGATTTCTGATTCTGATCTCACAAAAAAACAAATTGTTTTGGCCTGAATCCGTGAATTTTTACAGTAGCACGAACGAGACTTTATAACAAGTGAGGTAGAATCTTGTTTACATTTACTTTTGCTTTAAAATCTTAAGATTAGTGAAACAAAAAAGAACAAAAAAGATAAACAATAATATGCACAGTTTATTTGAACATTTTGAGAAAGAGGTGGATGCAAGTTGTGTAAATTGGTCATCCAAGAATTTTGAAGGATAATGTGATAGAAAGGCACACTTATAGGTGAAGAAGACACAAAATGATTGGGTCGCAACTGTTATACACATTGGATTTAGGTGGCAAACAAATTTGTGTTGTAAATGGACATAGGATATGAAGAAGAGGGTATACTTTTCCTTTTTTTTTTTGTTGGCTTTTATCCCATACACGTAGAAACAGTTTTCTTCACTAAATCTCGAGCGTATGGAATATACGATAATGAATACCATGTCATGGCCAGAAACTGAATAATGCAGAATAAGAGCGCAAGCCCACTCTTTTTCCACTAAAACGCAAAAACTTGAAATTGTAATGCATTTTCAACTAATCAGTCAAGCAATAATACTTACCAGGAATGCCGACAGAAGAGTAAGAATGAGGCAAACAAATACCAACACTGTAGCCACTACTCGGGTAGGAGAAAACATTTTTTTGCACTGGTTTAAGGGTCCCATCAAAAAACAAGTACTACAACATAAACATAATTTAGAATAGATGTATGGAATTTTAAGACACACAAAAAATCAAATATTGGTATATATGTTACCTCACAAGTGCAATGATATTTCCTGTAGTGTAAAACACTGAAAATGCAACAAGTCCTCTACTGCCAAAAAACAAGCAAATGGAGCCAATAACAGAGAGGATAATTCCAATGACGAAGCAGGCAATAAATCCTTTTACACGAGTCCCCCATCCCAATGATGATGATTCAACTACCTATATGGTAAGACAAATAACTACTGTTCTGATAACTTGATTATTCAGTAAATGTTTCTACCTGTGCCACGAAGCCTCTCTCTTCATCCTCACCATCGTTCCCGCTAAGCGCGCGTCTCAGTTTGTCCATCATTCGAAGCAACTGATCACAATCTAATAACTTGCTAACAACACAGTTATAATAAGTTAATATAATTATAATTGTAACAATTGCGTAAGGGCGTACACTTTGAGTTTGACGTATCACTTCAATATCACTTAGACTTAGCCAGTCACGGTTTTGGAACGGCAAGTGATGAGGGACGCGGTAAATCGTGTACGCGTACCGTGTACCGTGTACCGGTATATCGTGGAAAACGATCGTGGAATGGGCTGTTCCGCCCCTAAAGGGGTGGGGCTTAAATGTCGTTTTCCACGATATACTAACAGCAGACGACAGACGATAACTGGTATATCGTGTACTGACAGCGTGTACTGCCAAAACAAAGCAATAGTTGATTATATCGCAAACATTATATTAACTTGAAGCTAAATATTTATGTATACCAATTATATATATATATATATATATAGAACAGTTAATTATTTTCTTTTAAGTTATGGTTTAGGCTACAGATTGATACAGCATAGAATATTATTTGCTAAGTAAAATGAACTGTTTTCTTTTTGGTAATAAAGAAGTATATATGTGCAGCGCAATGTTAAGCTCTCTAGCTGTATATTTTTTGGAAACCAGTTACGTCTTGTAAGTTATGCATGTTCGATCACGGACGAAGGAGGCAATCATTATAAGCATAAAAATATTTATATTTATGTAGTAATATATACGATATGCCATATAATCTATATATATTTAATATAAACTGTAATAAGTATAGAGTATATATAGTAGTTATTTCTTTGTGATACTTACATATAACACTTATATATAATACTCATATATAATACTTATATATAATACTATATATAATGCTTTTATATGATAATTATATATAACACTTATATGTATAATACTATACATAATGCTTATATATAATAATTATATATATGACACTTATATGTAAAAGTATATATAATGCTTACATATAATAAAATATATAACACTACATATAATGCTTGTATATAATATTTATATAAAACACTTATAGATAATACTTATACATATAATATATATGTATACATATTTATATAATGGTTATATAAATACAATACCTATACCCTTTAGGATATCAACACAACCAGATGATGCTCATTGATTACATGTACGGCCGCTCCTTGATCACGGCTAGTGCAAAAGAACAGCAGCGTGGACTAGAGTTCTAGAAATATTTAAAATTAAAGTTATATGTGTAAACAAAAAATCGTTTTGACCGAATTTGTTTTTCAAATCAAGTCGCCTACATGCAGTATAGAGTTAGCGAACACTTTCGTGCTAGAACAACAAATCTAAATTTTTTATATATTTCTGAATATTATTTTTTTGTGTTAATTTTATATATTTCAAAACCCAGTCAACGCGGTCATTTTCCACTAAAATTCGTTTGTTTTTATTAAGTTTTTGAATGTAATAATAACTTTTAAAGAAGTTTTTAAAGAAGTTTTCTAGGTGTCCCTCTATGAACAAAATTTTGTATTATCTCATATTTTTATCTAACACTAATATAAATGATGCTCGTTTTCTAGTATTCCATATAGTTAATTTAATTAGCTAAATTTTTCAATAAGTGGAATTATTTTGGTGTAACTAATGACCAGTATTATAATTTAAAAACTAAATAGCAATACATCTTGTATGTAATATTATGCATAGGTTATACATACATATAAATATAGTACTACTATATATGGGTACTATATATATATATATGTATATATATTTGTAAGCAATATATATATATAGTAATGTTAAATAGCAGTTCTATATAGCAGTTCTATGTAGTAGTTCTATATAGTAGTTCTATATTGTTGTTCTATATTGTAGTTTTATATAGCAGTTCTATGTAATAGTTCTATATAGTATTTCTATATTGTAGTGCTATATAGCAACACTATACAGTAATATTATACAGTAGTACTATACAGCTTAGTACTACAGTGAATAAATAAACATTAGTAAATTAATATTATATAAATACTATAGACAAGTACTATATAATACTGTACACCGTGCTATGCATAGTCTTGTATATACCATTAACTATATACACTATATATCATGCACATATTTAAAATGTATTAATTATTATATAATGATACGTACAATGCTCCATATAGCACTGTCTATAGTACGATAAATCTGAACAGGTGCACGTATAATAATATATAGATATGCGTTAAGCACTATAGTATACGTATAGTGGTACACGATCGCTTTCCACGATGTACCGTGGAAATCAATCCATTCCACGATGATAAGCTCCTCCCCTTTTGGGCGGGGCTTAGCCATTCCACGATCGTTTTCCACGATATACCGGTACACGGTACACGGTACGCGTACACGATATACCGCGGCCCAAGTGATGACAGGTGTTGAACGTATCAAGTTGTTTTCACGGTCGATAGATGGCTGACACTACCATCGTTTTTGTGTCAACAACGTGAACCAAAAGGAAATTGAACGCTGTCCTTTCTTAGTACACACAGTGTCGACCAGCTCGCCGAGACTGTGTCAAGTGCGTTCCGGTTGTTTCAGAAAACCATCATCACGAATCGTGTTCAGTTTTAAGTAATCAGCATTACAGGACACCAGCTAAAGGTAGGTGCAATTTTGTGACTTGTACAGAGCTCAGGCCTTGCCCAAATCCCCAATAAGAGTTCGTCAGGCATTTTGTTTGCTGTTTAGCCTTGCTATTATTTACCTCACATCCTAAAAGAAGAGCTCTAAGATGGCGAGTCAAGAACAACTGTAGCGACTGGGTATAGTGTTTTTCCATTGCCAGTTCTATTTCATTTTCAACTGAGGGTAACACACAGTTTTTATTTTGGAGTCCTTTGTTGGAACTTGGATGTGGTGAAAGATGATTGACAAGACTGTGGAGGCGTCGAATGCTGCTCCCCCCACACGCCCAAAATAAGACCAGGATGTAATTATCTTGGGCGAATTTTTTATCTTTTAACAGCTGTTACGATAGCGTTCACAGATTGCTTATCAGGTGACCGGAAAAGCTATTGAGATTGTGTTAAAGTTGTATTTCCGATTGGGTTTGTTGCAATGCATTGGCGAGGCGGAAATCCTTGAGCTACGTAGCCAAGGTCAGGATAGAAGAAGCAGCCAAAAAAAAAAGTATTTATTTTGAAAATTTTGCACAAGGGGAGACTGGCGTTTGTTGAGTAAAGAATTAGTCATACAAATGGCACTCCCTTTTCATGATTCTCTATTTATCTAGCTGGCCATCTCACGGCCAAAAGGGTTTCATTTGATAATTCGTAATTAGAAAAGATCTGTTCCGCTGTGTCGAAATCAAGGGGGGTTGTTTGCTAATCGATGTTTCGTGATTTATGACGAATTAATCGTTTCACAGAGGCGATCCTGGTTGTTAAAACAAAAAAAGAATTAATTCATCAAGATTGCTTTGGTCGTAAAAATCGGCAAACAAACAAAATGATAATAAGATTTCGTTGACGTCAGATCCGCTTAAGAATGAAACGTGAAAAGGTTTTTTTCTGGTTATTTTGCCCCGACGCGTTCGGAAGCCACTCTACTGCTACCAGTTGTGATGTATTCCTTCTCTCTCTTCCCTTTTTTTTCTTTCTCCTTCTTTTTAAGAATGGAAATTGTAGTTTCGATTGACGGTTACGACTTGTTTTGATCGGGCAAGTTTTCCACGTCTGCCGCATTCCTCTTCGCGGCTCACGCACACCTGTCTACACACACGGATGTGCACCGCAAGCGACGAACCTGGGAAAAAACAAAAATTGCGAAAACATCCGAGACGTCTCGTAAATTCGGTCGTCAGCAGGGGGAAAATGTTTCACAGTTCGCTCGTTCAATCAGGTGTTGTAAAGATAGCCTAGAGCAAGGACAACAAAAATGATTCCCGGAGACCCGGACTCGGTTTTCACCAATGACGTCAACCATTCAAAGTCATAGCCGAGAACTAGAAAGCCACCGCACTTCTTTAGCTCTTTTCATCGTCTTCTTCTTCTTCTTCTTCTTCCTTTTTTTTATGAGTTTAGATCGATAGAGCTGCGTGCTCAATTGAACACGAACTTTCGCCCCTCACTGTAAATAGACACGCAGCCAATGTGGTAAGACCCGCAAGTACCTCATGCATCCTTGTTGTAACCCAGTTTTAAGGAATGACCTCCCGCTTTCGAACAAGGCTTTTGATAAAAGTTACAATTATCTCCGGTTGATTAGTAAGGATCAGGATAGGCGCCGTCGCTGTTTGCTACTGATTAAGTACGTTCTTGCGTTTTTCGACCATCCCAACAAGACGAAGAAAAAATAATAGAAATTGCAGGTGCCGCTATTATTATCTAAAAAAAAAACGCAATCGGTGTTTTTTCTTTAAAAAAAAGAGAAAACATGGCGACCCGGATGCGCGCGGTACCACGGTCGTGCTCACACACACACACACGTAGACAGACAGACACGGTACAGGTGAAGCAGCTGTTGTTGTGGCTTGTATCCTTTTGCCAAATTTTGTTTTAAAAGGAATTCCATAGTAAGCAGAAGAAGAACAACAAAATAAGAATATTTTTTACAATCTTTCCGTTTCTGTTTTCGTTTTGCAAAGTAGAAAAAAAAAGTTCATAAAAAAAAGGGACGATAGAGGGCAAAAATGAGAGCGTCGTGTCTAACTCTGGAAGAGAAGCAAAACAACAACAAAAAAAAGATGGTGGCGAGGTTTGCTACTGTATATAGGTCGCAGCCGCCTTTAGTGGACTTGCTCACGGTCTAATATACCCCTCTAGCCGACCAATAAACGAGGACACGGACGCATTCTCAATACTCCATACGCGGCTGGGGTTTTTAATTTTTTCTTCTTCTTCTTTTCCCCTCTCTTCAAAATCCCCTTATTTTTTTTTCCGAAAGAAATTGACCGCGTAGACTGATGATTGGAACGTCAGCGACGCCTTTGGCTACGTGAAGGTGGCGGTGGGCGTAAGGTGGGCTAAACTCTCTCTCTACCTGGTCGCCCGCTAGATCCTGGTTGTGGCCGCCGTGAGAGAAAGGAACAGCACTCTCTCTCAATGGAAATAAGGCGAACCGGATGTTCTAGCCTTATCTCTTCTGTCTATCTTGGCTTCGCTAGCATAGAGAGACGAAAAAGCTCAGTGAGACTAAAACAACCCGATTGAAACGGTCGCTACATTGTATGTCGCCCAGTTGCGGATTTATCTGTGATGTGTTTCGCTTGCTTCTAAAAAGTGCGCTAGTGTTTTTTCTGTTTTACGTAACAAACGTATTATGCTTCTTCGATTTGATTCTACGGTAAATTTTGGATTTCTCGTCAGGGCCTCGAAATGGAGTTGCAAAAGAATGTTGTTGTACCTTTTTCTTCTGCCGTGTGTTACTCGTTAAAAAAAAGAAAGAAGGATAGAAAACCCACAGTTTTATTCTGGCAGGCAGCTTTATATAGCCGTGGCCTTTGTGTCCCCGGTGCGTCGACCCTGAACGAAGCCAAATAAATCACGCATCATGATGTTACTAGCCAGTTTATGGCCGCAAGCTATTTAGTGTTTTGTGGGGCCAACATCGTTTTTTTCTTTTCTTGTTAAAAAATTTTATTGGAATTTGGTGACTTGCCGATGATATGTACAGACGAATCTATGAATTGAGTTTTAATTGGACAATCACTCCGGTCTTGCGGGTTCCAAAGGTGACTGTCTGTCCGCTATTGGTCATGCCCAGTGTTTGTTTTTCCTCTTTAAGGCAACGGATGGACCAAGATAAGATAGCAGAGATACGATGCACGTAGAAACGAAATGATAAATTTCTTCTTAAGAATGCCAAACTTTGTCAACTGCACGAGCATTGACAGTTGTTGTCCGTCTTATTCTCACCTGAGCATAAAGTCCCAATTGGAATGCACCATTCGTCCACTCTTTTTATGTCGCTCCCGGCCATAGAACCACGCAGGTAGTTGAACGGAATGCAGTCATAGTCCGTACATCGCTTTACTCCCGAATTTAATGATCTTGAATTGGCCATTTATTTTTGGCTGCATTTATTCTGCTGCCTAAAAAAAAATCGTTATCAAAATAACAACGAGACCAGCGTCCTTCACTTTAAGAAATTTTTGTTTCTTTTTTTCGCAAAGAACCTTTAAAGCTTTCCTCGTTCGCGGCACGACGTCAGCAGTTACGCGCATTTCTTTTATCATTCTCTGACCTTGGCGTGAAAAAAAAATTCTAAATTGTCTGTACAATACAAACAACACACAGTCGCTGTCTCTCGTTTTCTCAAAGAGAGAAGAAAAATGAAAGAGAAAAATGTTTTTAACAATCGACCTATGTATTTTGTTATTCTAGCAGTTTGCCCGATGCGGTCCGATGACATGGATCCCATCCGGCTCGTCTAGTACCGATCGATTCTTACCGCCTCTTCCAGTGCTGGCTCATCTTCCTCCGCCATATTCTCTCTTGTTCCCGCCTCCTCCGTCCGTCGAAATGGAAGAAACAGACTCACCGCCTACTGCGCACAAACCCTGTCTGGCGGCCAAACGGCCCTTAATGGCCCCGTACAGCGAAGCAGCCAAAGCCTTACTTAGTTCACCTCTTCCGCCTGAATTGGTCGTCGACTTTAAAGGTGATAAACATTTGTACATGTTGTCGTTTTTTATTTAACTAATAAAACATTGTTTTGTTTTAAAAACAAAGGTTGTAGCGCAACTCCGACATCGCCGCCGACTGTCTCGACGCCGCTGCGCAATTCAAATTCGGAGAATAACGTTCATCATATGCCAGCCGAAAGCGGCGCCCGCAGATTAGATGGTGCGGGATCCATTCCCGCTTGCCGAACATTAAGCGACGGTGCTCGTAAAAGTTACGCCAGGCGCAAACTGGAATCGGAAGACTCGAGTTACGATTCCGATTACGAGTGTTCCGATAGCCTTAGCTTGGCATTGACAAGTCTGTCAGGTGACCTTAATCAATCTGGCCCCGGTGCAGCTCAACAGCACGAAGACGTTTCGCGAACCGTGTCCGACACCCTGGCCGCCGAGTTTAGTGAATACGTCTGCGTCTACAATCCACCTTTCCACAGGTATTCGCGCACACAATGCTGTTGACATCTAGGATATCGTTTAATGAAAATTCAATTTCAATTCAGATTGAAAGAAGCGGCACGTGACGATTCCGGGGACTCTGACGAGAGCCCACCAACACCTGCCAACGACCCGTCATATTCAAGTCGGGTTGAATTCGCCTTGAAACTGGGCTACACCGAACAGCAAGTTCAAAAGGCTCTTGTTAAACTAGGCCAGCCAACTCAAAATGAACTGTTAGCCGAATTGATTCGTTTGGCATCGCTGGCTGGACCGACTTCGACGGAAGGGATCGAAACGCAGACGGATTGCTTTCGATCACATCGCCCTTTGTCTCTCACCAGCTCCGATGAAGCCGTGTTAAGGCATGTCGTCATTGATGGAAGCAACGTCGCCATTAGGTAATTGGCCCTTTTAAAAAATTTTTAATAGCGAAATAAACACAAAAAAAAAAACTAATAATGTATTATGACCATAAACAGTCATGGCAACAAGGAAGTTTTTTCCTGCCGGGGAATCCAGCTGTGCGTTGACTGGTTCCGCGCCAGAGGCCACCATGAAATCACCGTCTTCGTACCTATGTGGAGAAAAGAAACGTCTAAGATTGATGCGCCCATCGCCAGTATGTTCTTTTGTTAACACCATCGTATTCTTCTAATTTTTAAATCCTTTCTTTTCAAACAACAGATCAAGAGATTCTACTAGAATTGGAAAAAGAAAGGATGCTGGTTTTTACTCCGTCTAGGCAAGTCGGTGGCCGTCGTTTGGTGTGCTACGACGACCGTTACATTCTGCGTTTAGCGGCCGAGACGGACGGTATTGTCGTGTCAAACGACAACTATCGCGACCTAGTGTCGGAAAATCCAGAGTACCGCAAGATCGTCGAGGAGCGTATCCTTATGTACTCGTTCGTCAACGACCGATTTATGCCGCCGGAAGATCCCTTGGGTCGTAACGGACCCAAACTGGATCGCTTCCTGCGCAAACCGCCCGCCAAAGGTTCGGCCGAAGCTTCTGGTCCACCGTGTCCGTACGGGAAGAAATGTACGTATGGAAACAAATGTAAATATTATCATCCGGAGAGAGGCAATGTCCCGCAAAAAACCATCAGCGAGCGGCTGGTCGAGCAAACCGCCCACCGCCACCTGCTGGAAGTCAAAGCTCGAAATAGCGGCCAAACAGTTGCAAGGAAAAGCGGATTCATTCGCGAATCTTCCCCGACCTGCAAGACGTATAGTCTTCCGTTGGCGAAAGACGTTGCGGGTGCTTCGTCCGGCAAGCCGCCTAGCCCCGTGAAGAAGACTCCGTTAGCGCGGACGAAATCCATCGTGCCCTCGTTGACAGTTCTTCCACCAGAATTAATCGAAGAGAGGCCTGTTCAGGATGACACGAATCCGCCGGAAGAACAGGTCAATAAGGCGACTATTCTCAAGAGCCGGAGTGTGGAAAACATGGCTAGGCTTTCGCCAGTTCGTTCGGCCGTCCCAGCCCAGCAACAGCAGATTCCGCACGGATTAATGCTTCACGCTCCTCCGCCTGCCTTTTCCGTCCCTCCTCCGCCAATGACGATGGACGGATTCGGAAGCAGCAATATGAACTGGAATAGGAGTGGACATGTCCCTTTGGGCCAACAGTTGTCAGACTCCCCTTCAGCCACATCTTCTAGTGGACTAGAGGATGCGGATGATTCCACGCGTTCCAATCCGCATCGGAAGGTCCAACGTCAGCTGACATTGAACCCTTTGAATCCAGCGTGCGACCCGCGATTGTACACCTTAAAGGGCTTGGCTCCGCCTTATCCGCCACCGCCCATTTCCGTCCATTCGATCGTCACTCGCAATGCATCCGCCCCGGCGCCAACATCTCAACATCACGCGCGCACCCATCCGCACCTGCAGCCAACCGGAGCCAACAATCATATGCAGCGGTTGAATAGCACGTCGGACACGCAGCTTAATTTGTACGGCGCCTCGGCGTCATCTTCCGTCGCCAGCGCACAGGACTGGAATTCACAAGGACTAACGGATCCCTTCGACGAATGGACCGCCTCGCCTCCTCCGCCATTACCGCCCGTTCAGCCGACGCAACACGTACATCAGCATCCTTGGGCCAGCCGAACTTCCAGTTTACCAGCGCACCAACACCTGTCCTCATCTCCATTGCAAGCGTTTGGCGAGAGCGGTGCCAACAGCAAAAGTGAGGCACGTTACAAGCTATTTTATCATTTGGCCGCCATCTTTCCGGAAGAACAGGTACGTCAAGTGATGTCACTTATGCCAGACGAAACAAATGCGCAGAAAATCTGCGCTGCCATTTTGGCACTGTATCCCAAAGACAATTAACTGTCGGCCGGAATGTCATGAGTATGTTGCATCCTATTATTACTGAAGAATCTGTTCCCTGACATCAGTATTCGATGCTGGGGAAGCAAGATCTTGTCCTGAAGAGAAGTTCCTCTATGGACTGTCAAATGCCATTAAATGTGAATGCCACTTTTGTTTAGTGATCATGTTTGACAGTTTGGTTTGCCTCTGTCCGTTTGTTTGGCCTTTCCTGTAGTCTAATGAGGACTTAACAAACGAGCATCGTCGAAGAGCTCATTTGCAAGTTTGTACTTGACCAGTCTATTGTTGAAAGCGGCTTTGAATTTCGTGGATCAAGACCATGATCGTTTATTTATCCTTGGAAACTCTCCGCTTTTGGGTCAAGTTTTTTATTTACTACGATACTGTGTATTGTGGAAGTCTATATAATTATCTATATATACTTGGTAAGAGGGGTTTTCACCCTGCCGGACGATTCTTTCTTTATGTTTTCTACAACTTTGGCTCTCTCCTCTCTCTCCCGTATACCTATTTGAAGTTTTCGACAATGTAATATGCCATCCTGATTGTATTAAAATCGATACATATTCTTGCGCACACAAAATGTATTTATCTTGTTGCCGCCACAGACTGCCCGGCTGGACCTTCTTTAGTCAGACCACCTCTTCGTCTTCGTTTACGCATTAGCGAATTCCAGTCAAATCGTTCTCCAGTTCGTTTGGTGCCGTTCGTCAGGCGATCTGAATCGCAATCATCCCATTCTGCGTCGACAAATTCCCATTCTACTCCTTTAAATTCCAATTCATCTATTCTGTTCTTCGGCAAGCTTCCAAAAGGGATACGAGACCAATCGTGCTCTGTGATTTCAAAAATTAACAAACAAAGGATTAAAAGAAACTAACCAAAAACATGTTGTTAAAACCCTGCTTCCACCAAGGAATAGGAGAAGATTACCTGAACACAATGTCCAAACATCAATCACTGGAGCTGGATCAAGCGAAGATACGTCGACTTGAAGGCATCGATCACGTGAATCTTCTTGCTCTAGGGGTTTCTCTTTCAGAGGATTCAACATTTCAACGGTGTAAATTTTTGAATGCATTGTCGACTTGCCAAAACCGGCACGCCTTGAAGGTTCGGCCGACATGTTGCCATCCAAATATAGGTGCAACAGAGCGGCCACTTTCTCTTGCTTCGTTGCATCTACAGGCGGATTATGTAACTGAAAAAGTCTATTCAACATTTTAAAATACTGTTAACTGCGAAAATGAATTGAATACTTATTGTTAAATTCTTATCCTTACTTTGATACAGTGCTCCACGTGTCAGGAACAGGGTCTTGAAGGATTGGTAAGGTCATTTTTTCCCAATTTGTTGAACGCCAACTTTCGTCAAACTTGAATATGTTTTTAGCATACTGAGGATGATTTTGTGCTTGCAGAATAGCGTTTGCCAAAGCAGAAATCAAACCCAGCTGAGCCTTTCTAATATTATTATCTGCAATTTCTATGTGGACTAGACTGTTCATCAAATGTGGGATTAATTTCCACTCTTGGATCCAGCTCCAGATAGGTTTTAGGCTGCTGAAAATTGTGCCTTTCCCTGGTTTCGTAAGTAGATGGGGACTTTGGCACAAGGCGGAGACGAAACATTTTCCTTGAAACGCAGCATCTTTTTCGGCGTCGTGCTCCATTTCCTCTTCACCATCACTTTCTACCAGCTCAGACAACAAACGCTTGATATCGTCAAAGACTAATGGCTGGAGTTTTTTTAACGGCACGGTCAAGTTGGCAATTTCTTTTTTGTTTAAAGGAGTGGCAAAGTTCTTGGTCTGCAGCCAAAGTTTGTAAAGGTATTGGTGGAGCTCGGGAGACTGAATTTCATTGATAGAATTCCGAGAGGCCATTTCCTTAAGCAGTAACACTAGCATTGACACGGCTTGTTGCAATTCTTTAGATACCACGGCACACTTCGCAGCCGAGCCCGTCTCCTCCTCTTCCTTTGCCTCCTTAGTTTTGGTACGCATCATGCGAGATGTCGCGCTATTGGATTCTGGCCAATAAAGATCATAGCTATTTTCTTCTTCGGTACGCCAATAGTTCTCCTATTAACAAAAATTGCAATGATTTAATCACATTAAGGAAAGCAATTGGTCTCCGTACCTTCAACCATCCCATAGCCAAATTGGCGCCTTAAACATACAAAAAAAAACAATAAATAAAATAAACTTCACGGCTGGTTCAAATATTAATCCAAGAAAGATGGTATGTACCTGGCCTAAGGATATCCAATGAAGGCATCTTTGCGTGCGTAGCTTCGTGCCGGATACTGACTACCCAGTCGGGAATACCTGCCATTTCAGCAATGGCAGAAATGGGTTGATGTCTTAAATCTACCTGCCCTAGATGAGATATCAAGTTGATGAATCTAAATAAAAATAAAACATTGACAAAAAAATATAATGCTGCAATGTTCCAAGATGGAAATGAAATATTACCTGATAATCGCTGTGGAGTACATTAATGCAATGTCGTTCTCAGAAAGAGCATGATTGGCATCAAACTTGTATTCCTCGTCTCGCAAAATTGCTTGTAACAAATACAATGAGCATTCAATACCTAATGATAGCTTGGCAACCCTAGGCAGAGAAAAAAAAGGATTAAAAATTATGCTGGAAAATGTTAAAATCTTAGTACCTGGATTTCCACACTATCATTTGATTAAGACCAGCCCATTTGTCCTCTCTTTTCTTTGAGTATACTTGTTTATACACTTGTTTCCACTCTTCCCTGAAGATAGAAAGATTTCATAATGGAATTAAAATACTCGTGTGTTGCTGTGTGACTATAAATTCAGAAATAACTGAACATGTACAGTAAACTTGCATGTTTTCGCTATAGAACCACGTGATCTTTCTTTTGAAAGCTAACTAAATCGCCGATAAGCCTCATTTTAAGGTACTTTATGTAAAAATAATTTAAAAAAACTAACTTACATTGAAATCCATGGAACTAATCGTTTAGTGTTGCTGGCCATCGAAATGAAAGTTCAAAACATGAAAACAAAATAAGTTATGACATGTGTCTGACCGTCTTCCAAAACTTCCCTTGTTTCTTTTCTTTTCGTCGTCTGTTTTGGTACCAACATTCCCCGCTAAGAGGACGCTTTCGACCAATGCCCTTGAAATTATTATTCATTTCTTAATGAAAATGAATCGTAACTAGTTTGTGCGTCACAACTAAGGATATCATTTTCAACAGAAATCAGGGGCAATATGTTCCTTGACGATTATAGGGAATCTGCGTTTACAACATCATACCCGTTGTTTGTGTGTTAGGTCGTGGACTTCGAGGTAAAATTCTCTTTCCCAAATGAAACCGCCAGAGGGGCGAAGTAGGCTTAGTAGTCTGCGCTGGCTTCAGTGTTATTCCTAGCTGAATGTATTTCGTGACGAGTGTTGTTTTGTCCGTGTGTGGACAAAAAGTTAGCTTGATATTTTAATGTTATTGTTTCATTTTCAAGCCGTATTGTATAATCACCCAAGTAAGTCGTAGTGCTTTAAGCAGTTGAAAGTATTTGACCAGTAAAACCAAGTTTTCGATGGGGCCGTCCTGTGCTCGCTCTCGGAAGTTCTTTCAAGATGGCGGAAAATGCCAAACAAGTTGCACGTCTTGGAGGCAGCTATAGCCTTAGTTCTTTCCATTTCACGTGTGACGATAAGTTGAGATTTGCATGATTCATAATAGTTGGAGGTTAGAAAAAGACATCTAGAAATCTAAATTCTATTCTTGATCTTGCAGGTCTGTGATTACCCTGACCTTGGACAAAAAAATTTCAAAGTGAATGAACTTGTGATCAAGAATTACTGCAGTGAGTGAAACAATGTGGATCAGTGCAGCATTGTCACCATGTCAATTTCATTAAAGACTATGGGCCTGCCAGTATGAGCCCTGGAACTGAAACTAGCATGAGCAACGCAGTTGGAAAAGCCGATCGGACAGGCTATCACTTAAAAGCCCTGCAAGAAATTCGTAACTCACTCAGACCTTTTGCTACTGAGAATGGTAGTCCTCTGCCTACCATACCAAAAGATGGACACATTTCATACCAGCAACATCTCTATCCATACTCGTCTACATCATCTGGATACATAGAGGTAACCCATTATCTTACTTTGGATAAGTTAGGTTTTCTTTGGAACCATAGTACAAGCTGTAGTTCCACGCTTACGTTAAGGGCTAGACAGATAAGCCAAAATAGTGTCATGCTAAGATGAGCTTACACATGAAATTATGTGGCATTGCACCATGTGACGATGATGCAATGACAGGAATGAAATTTTCCCTTCCTCTCTAGTCTGAAACAAACCTATGGGGTCTGGCATTCTGCCGGCCAAGTATAAGGAGAGTTATGCCGTCGGTTAGATCCGGACAAAAGTTTTCTCCTCCTTTCTTTCTTGTCTTAATCCCCTATATCGTCGCGCGTATTCAAGGCATTCGGAAAAAAAGGGGCGTTTCTTGAGAATTTGTGTACCCATCTTTGAGTTTATCGGGATTGTTTTGTTTTGAAAATTTTGCATTACTGTGAACTTAGGGATTCATAAGAGCTCTATGAAGGTGATGGCAAAAACTGAGCACGCGCCGGAGGGAGTACACTACCGCGCCGAGTATTTCTTCGGTGTTTAAAAAAGAATGCCGAAAGCGGCCAGTCGAAAATTATGGTTGGCGTGTCGTAGCGGAAAAAAAGAAAGAGGGGGACTAGCGGAGTAGGGACCGAGCAGATGGTTCGTGGCATATGCCTATGCTGGAGGCGTTCCTCTTTTATACGACTAGACGACCGTTGCAACACCCCAAAAACTGATATCACACGCAATGATTGACTGGCATAGCTGTGTGTATGAGAAAAAGAGAGAGACCAACGGAAGCCACCAACGGGACACAAAGAGGGAAAGAGAGAGCGACGGTGTGACGAATAGCTGCGGAATTCCGAACGCACGCCTCATTGACCTTGCACCTTAGACGGAATTCCAATGTGTCCTAGCAAACCACACGCATTCCAGAAGACATTGTGTGGCCTACATTATCGACATTGCTGTTGAATGGTTGTGACTGCATGGGTGAAAAGAGAAAAAAAAAAGAAATATGTATTCTATTACGGCTTTAAACTATTGCCGTATCTACCCGTTTTTGCGAGATCGCATTCCTTTCAGTTTGCAGTCGAGAGTTTTCAGTTTGTGTATTTGGGCTGGCCGAGCCCAAACCATGGCGCATGCTAGTTGACAGCCATCCCCCGTTCCATCTTGGTGGTGGTGATGGTGTACAATCTCGCACATGTGTGTGTCTGTTCGCCTTCGACTGAATTTGGGCTATTTTTGGGGCGGATGAGGTGGTTGGGAAAAAAAAAAAGGGAGTTGTTGGCATTCTTGGACGGTTGTTAGAAACCCGATAGCAAGACACGCTTTCACTGCACACACTAGTCCCTGGCCTCCTCTTCCATAGTCTAATTGAATTTTCCCGTTTTATGGCCGTCTTTAAAGAGCGACATTTTTATTAGGGACGCCAAGTCAAGAATAGAAATAAGCAGTCGTAGAAGCAAGAAAAATTTATCGTGTAATTTCTACTATTTATTTTTTTACAATTCAGCATGAAAATGGAAGCGACGGTTACACGCAACGTTCCGATGGCCAAATTCTGCAACGCTCTGCTACGACAGGTGACTCACGCAATACATTTGTTTCTTTATGTATTGAAGAATGATTTCGAAACTACTCCTAAAGTGATAAGACAAAGCCCGGATAATCAATTATCGTTAAATTTTTCATTTAGGAGTGTTTCCTCCGTCATCCGGGCAACAGGTACACCGAAAGCCGAGTTTTGAGCGGGAACCGAGAAGCAGCCCTGCGTTTGATACGAGTTCGGCTGCTTCATCTAATCGCTCAGATAGCCCGGCCGCCTATTTTAATGGTTTGGGTCTTGTTCGTGGTCACGTAGCACCCGAAGCACCGCCTTATTCGTCACGAAATGCCTATCCGTCGTCATCGGACCCGCCGCCACCTCCGCCGCCACCTCGAGGTGCCACACCGCCTCCGCCACCTTTGCCTCCACCTCCGTCGTCCGCATCGAAATCAACAGGGAGCCAACATTATCCCAGCAATTTCCAACTCCAACAGATGCTCAAGCGGATGTCACCCGTGCCTAATGCGCCACCTATTCCGGGACCGCGTGGGACCAGCCCAGCTCCGGCGCTTCCACCTGGTAGACTCCAGCCCCTCGTCGTCCAAAATGGACCACAAGCACAAGCGCAGCTGACCCAACAAATGCAAGCCCTAAACATATACCAGCAGCAACCCAGCAACGGTAGTAGTCCATTGCCACCGTCATCGGCCCCGCCCCCTCCTTATCCGACCGGATCAGCCTCAAAGCTGGTGGCTCCTCCTCCACCTTATCGAGGACCCGATCCTGGATTATCTAATCGACAAAGCCCGACCCTTCCCAGCCCAACTGGAAAGAGTCCCGCTCCCTTCCCGCCACCGACCTCGTCGTCGTCGGTGCAATCCGCAGGGCGATGCCCACCCAATCCAGCCTGGCCGCCCCGTCAAACACCAATAATCATGCAATCGGTCAAAAGCACGCAGGTGAAAACCCGTTTCGAAAAATGCCGATCTTTGGAAATGATACCATTATGCTGATTTTGGGTTTTATTGAATTTCCAGGTTCAAAAGCCAATATTGCAAACAGCGGTAGCACCGTCAGGCCCTCCGCAATCATCAAGTTCGCCTCCTCCACCACCTATACCAGTCCGCTCTAATCCGGCCGTTTCTGCATCGCCACCACCACCTCCACCTCCCTATTCCTCATCTGGTTATGCATCCAGTAGTTGCCCGTCGCCTTCATCATACGCGCCCATGGCTTCTCCAAGCCCGTTGTCCTTCGCCAGCACACCTTCTCCAGTCCCGAGCAGTCCGGCACCGGTCCCGACGACTGATCCACCGAGTTATGCGTCCACCATGCAGGTATGATGTATAATAACTAGCCGCCCCTCCCCACCGAAACCCGTTTGAACTCAATTCGATTTCCTCTCCAGGCCTTGGCTGCCCAAAGACAGCATGGGACGACCCCCACTAACGCCACGAATGCCCTTGCCGTCAATGGATATAACTTATCCGCTACTCCTCCGCCGCCCCCACCTTATCCTTCCTCTATGGTATTATTGCATGGACATGTAGACTGTTGTACAACAAAAACTTAGCAAGTCCTTTCCACGTAGGCAAATGGTGGAACTGGACTCGCTCAGCAGGTGGAATCACAAAATGCGCCTCACGGCCAGCTACCTCCCAAACCAGGCCAGCGTCGATTTTCACCGTTGACTCTGGAGGCGCCATCGTCGCGCTCAGAAAGCCCAATGTCTTCGTCAGCAGCATCGCAGTGCGATTCGGGACGCCACGGAGGGCCAAGCCAATCACCAGTGAGTTTTGTTTCTTCTTCAGCGCCGTCAGAGGGAACGCAAGACTCTGGTCTGGGAATGAGCACCAAGGTTTGTGCTATATCTAATAATACATTTTGTGATCAAAGTGATTAAATTATTGGTTTTCAGAATGATGTGAATGGCCACGGGGCACCGTCTACTGCCAATGGAGAGGATGGTAAAGATGATATGCCACCTCCTCCACCCCCTCCATATAAGCTGACACATCAGTCACCCATCCCCGAAAGGAAACACATATCTCGGGAACGCGAAGAAGAAAGAAGAGAATCTAGTGTACGCAACTATTCCCCACAGGTAATAACAAAATTCCTTTCCTTATCGCTGCAGAATGACAATCGTCCTTATCTTTTCTTTTTCTTTGCGACGTAGGCTTTTAAATTTTTCATGGAACAGCATGTAGAGAACCTTTTGAAATCGCATCAACAGCGAATGGAACGTCGCATGCAATTGGAAACCGAGATGAAGAAGATTGGTTTATCCGAGGAGGCTCAGTGTCAGATGAGGCGGATGCTCTCTCAAAAGGAGTCCAATTACATCCGTTTGAAACGAGCCAAGATGAACAAAGCCATGTTTTTGAAAATCAAAGGTGATATTTGAGATCTTTTAATATTGAACAAACGACGAAAACATTTTCATATTATGCCATTAGCAATTGGAGTGGGAGCGTTTGGTGAAGTGGCCCTAGTTCGTAAAATTGACACCAATAACCATCTGTACGCCATGAAAACGTTACGAAAAACAGACGTACTGAAGCGTAATCAGGTAGGAGAAATTTTTACAACATTAAAATGAAAACGTATCTAACAAGCGTCCTGACAGGTGGCCCACGTCAAAGCCGAACGAGACATTTTGGCGGAAGCCGATAACGAGTGGGTCGTCAAGCTATATTACTCGTTCCAGGTACTACAATGCTAAGCTTTCCCTTGTTGAACTTTGCCTAAAAAGTTTGGTTTCTTTAGGACAAAGATAACCTCTACTTTGTCATGGATTATATCCCTGGCGGTGATTTAATGTCACTCCTAATCAAATTGGGAATCTTCGAAGAGCATCTTGCCAGGTATGCAACCTTTAATACATTTTGAAATTCGTTTAAATAGCTAATGTTGTCCTTCTATTTTTTAGGTTCTACATAGCCGAACTAGTATGTGCTGTTGAAAGCGTACATAAAATGGGTTTTATTCACCGTGATATCAAGCCGGATAATATTCTTATTGATCGCGATGGGCACATCAAATTGACCGATTTCGGTCTGTGTACAGGTTTCCGCTGGACGCACAATTCAAAATACTATCAACGCAACGGTGATCATTCAAGACAGGTAAACTATTTAACACCAATCATTATTTATGCACAACTTTATAAATCTGTTTTATTTGTGTTTAAAAAAATTTTAAATCGAAGGACTCTTTTGATCCCGGGGAAGATTGGACCAACGAGTGCCGTTGCAACAATGCTGTCGGTGGCAATTGCAACACCTTCGGCAACACCCACATTACAGGTCATCCGCCAGTTTTGAAAACACTTGAAAGACGCCGGCGACGTGAACACCAACGCTGCCTGGCACATTCGCTCGTAGGAACACCCAATTACATCGCACCAGAAGTGCTCCTACGTACAGGCTATACACAACTCTGCGATTGGTGGAGTGTGGGCGTCATTTTGTATGAAATGTTAGTCGGCCAGCCACCTTTTATGGCTAATACTCCCGCCGAAACTCAGTACAAGGTATCTTAATTCTGATACATGTTTTGATCTCCCATTAATAACTCCCTTTCTCTTGTAGGTAATCAACTGGTCGACTACGTTGCAGATCCCTAACTATGCAAACCTGTCCCCGGAAGCTGCTGACTTAATTGTGCGTCTATGTACGTCGGCTGATCAGCGATTGGGCAGGGGTGGTGCCGGTGAACTCAAGGCACACCCTTTCTTCAACGGTGTAGATTTCGATGGTGGCCTTCGCAACAAAACGGCTCCCTATATCCCCAAAATTCGGTTTGCTACCGACACGTCCAATTTTGATCCGATCGTGCCAGACAAGTTGCGGAATAGCGCCGACGAAGATAAGATGGACAATACGCTGGATAATGGGAAACATCCGGTTCACGCCTTTTTCGAGTTCACTTTCCGTCGATTTTTTGATGACGGTGGTCACCCTCGGATGAATCCGGATGAGAATGAAGCGAACCACGGGCCCGTCTACGTCTAAATTTAACGGTTAGTCCATTTGTGTATACGTTTTGTGTGATCTATTCACGCTGCATTGCGCCCACAGAGAAAAGGTTATCGTGGGGGTTCCAACCAACCAAACCAAAACAAAGCTTTCCCTCTCTACAGTTTTTAAAAGGCAGGCGCTTCGAATTGTTAAAAATGAAGTCAGCAAAATTCCATTCGATTTTGACTTAGCAACAGCTTCTAGTGCTGGAATAACCGAACGTTCCATTACGAGGAACTGAATCTCGCGATGTTGCTGCCGTCTCCCCCTAGATCACAGTGTCCAAAGAATACTCGGCCCCACCGTTTTTTGAACGCAAATGAAATTGCGAAATCCCTGTTTGTATCTTTCGAAATATTTCGATATGGTGGGTGATGGGTTGAGGAATTTTGACTTTTTTGTTTGCTGCCTTTAGAATCATGATTTACGTTACTATTGAATGCCAGTGTATCGAAACAAATAATAATAATAAACAAATAAAAAAAACCTTTCTCTTTTGGGAAGGCCTCTGATTTAGGGTACGTCCACAAATGTCATTACGTTTTTTTGTGTTTCAAATATTTCCTTTCGTTTACTACTTCGTTAGCTTTTGTTCTCGGTCCTCATGTTAGATTTTGCTACCGACTTACCAATCCCCCTTTATGTTTTGTAAAGAGCTGATGGCAAAGAAGTTTGCGCAAATGGCGTTTGGCCAAGCGTTTTTTTCCCCGATGCCCTGCTGTAAACCATCCGTTACGGTTCACTGCGACATTTGCGGAATTCGTGCCTTCGGAGCGTGAGCCTTTCGAATGGCCCATACCTTGTAATCTGTTGTATATTGTGCTAATCTGTAATTATAGCGATCCACTTAACATATGATCGGTGGAAAAAGGTCGAATGTATGTGCGTGTAAATTAAATCTGGAAGAAAATAAATAAAGTGTGTTTTTAACTTGAATTAATTTTTTTTTCCCGGATAGCTTAGCTGTCCGCAGCGACAGGAAAAAAAATTTAATTAATTATTGAAGCAAAAACATAATTACCACAGTCTGGCAACATGCTGATAGTTCTTCAACCCCTCCCCCTATTTCCACGCGGAATCGCCATTCATTCTGTTGTGCTTACCTTGGTGTGCAACGATTGATGCTCCAAAAATTTGCAATTGTGATGTCACTTCTATAAATTTTACGTCGAGCAAGAAAATCATCAGTGCTACGTGGAACATTACATGGAATACGTGCTTTTGTTTAAGGTACAACACAAGTTTCTAGTATATTCCAGCATTTTGTTTCCTTTTTCTTTTCAAGATTTAGTTTTTTATGTGCTCATGACTACATAACCATGCGTCAAGTGAAACGTTGATGCATGGCCTCAGGTCTTGTTGAGTTTGGTAGAATTTCGTGGTCAATTTCCTACATGTTGTGTTTTTAGATGTAAACATCTACGTTTTAAACTGGAGCGGTGACTGGAATTAGGATTCCATTTTGAATTGACATGTCGCCTAACTGGGGAAGTAGCTATGTAATCAGTATTTAGACAAATTATGTTGACTAGGTTAAATCGTCGTGGCTCATTGTACAAAACAAGTTCACAAGTTCAAGCTCTTATTGCAGAGTCATCTTGTGGCTATTGTATTCACTTTACTTTTTCCTTCAGGTTTAAAATGTACAACATACCGCTAATTGACTTACCAGATGAGTCGGACGAAGAGAGTGAAGAGACAGAAGATGAAGTTAGCCAGACATTGGATGAAGGAGAAGAAGACGATGATGAAACTATATATCCAATAACGCAACGGGATGCGAGCACTGCAACAGATGAGGACGTTGATCAAAAGACAGATGATGAACAAGCACAGGATAAGAGCAAAAAAATTGAAAGTACACTTAAAAGTGTTGCGGAACAAATAGCCCATCAGCGCCGAAAACTCTTGAATAAACATGAAATACTACTGGGAAAACGACACGCAGCATTGCAGAACATCAGCCTACTGCACGACAAACTCCTAAACATGTGGAACGAGAAAATGAAGAGCCAACACGAGTATGGATACCAGTATCTACGTTCGATTGAAAACAGCCAAACGACGTGGCAGTCAAAAATGGCTGATAGCTGTATGCGCAGCAATTTGGCTTCTTCAAACGGCCATAAGCAGACGGACGGCGAGACTATGGCTCAAATAAACGTGAGAAATTCAAAGCAAGAGGTGGAAAGGTTGGGCAGAGATTTACTGGATTCCAGTGAAAGACGCTTAAAAACGTTGGAAGAAGTCGTAGCTTTGATCAGCAAAGAACTAGAAGAAGCCAAGAAAGAATGTGGCTTACTGGACAAGGAGTTGGCTGACACGGTAATTCATCTGGAAGAAAAGGAAGTTCTGTTAAAAATTATTAATGAAAACGAAGAAAATGAAGTCGCAGATGAGAAAATAGATTCACGTGAAATGCCAATGCAGTCGACTGGAATCAATAGAAATAAGATGATTCATCGTTCACATCCACAACCATACACTTTCAAATCCGAAAGAGAAATAACAGAATTTGTTGTCGAAAAAAGATCCACTGCTATTTATCCAACTTACGTAAACAATTCAGGTAAGAAAATTTTAAACATTTAAACAAAACATTGCGACAATAAGTGCAATATGCTGTAACTTCATCTAGGGAACAACAACCAGAAGGATATATCTACAGGATCAACTAATGGTCACCATAGTTCTTACAGTACTACATCACGCTCATTTCCAGCAGACCAAAGTACTTACCATTGAGCTGTGCTTCTTATACTTCTTTTTGTACTTGTTATTATTATTATTTTTAAATTATTATTTGTTAACTGTTTTCAGGTTGTTATGGAGACAATGCGTCGTCGAGGAGCTCCGAGGCAGAGTCAACGGACCCCAATTTGACGCCGAAATACCGATACTCGTATTTTTATGGAACAAGCAGCAGACCGTCATCTTCATCAACCGCTATCTCACTCAGCCATGCATCCGAGCCACCTAAGAAGCGTGGTCGTCCCCGGAAGCTGCCTGATATTTCGCGGCTTCCAGTAGATGTAAGCGAGCCTAGTAAGAAAAAACGTGGTCGTCCGAGAAAGTATTTAAAACTTGAGTTGGCAAGAATATCTTCTACAGTCTAAGTACCAGGGAAATAATTATATAGATGAGGATGCAACTAAAACTTGCTTTTAGAATCACAAACTTATGCTTTGTTCTTTTTATGGTTCTAACGACGCAAAGTAATTAAATAAAGCCAGTTGTATGCAAACATGGCGAGTTGCATTTTTCATGTGTAAACCTAACGAGTCGCAAACCATAACAGCGAGACGCGCCCTACTGTTATTGTTTGCTTTAATGAAAATTGTGTACATGTTGAGCATAATTAGGATTGCTAGTTCTATACCCAGATTACCCGAGTCCCGGTTTACTAGAAGATCATGGCGCGATACACATCAAATGTGTTTTTTACCGCCATTTAACATGTGTTTTTGTTTGTATTTTTTGCTAATTTTTCAATTGTTGCGTCAGTGTCTTCCGGTAAGTAAACCCGTTCTCGTGTTATCCTGGAATGGACAGAGCCCGAAATGCAAATTGTAAATTGATAATTAATTAATGACGCCCATCGCTCAAGAGAAGGGGCTTCCAAAAGTTGTATTCCGTATTGGTTTATTCGAGTTGTCAACTTCAGATTCTGGAGAATTTCGCTGTTTGAACTGTTGTTAGTAATATCTGTGAAGTAACGTCAGTTTCCTTAATGCTGAACTTGATCGAATGTTATAAGTGAAACCTTAGTGAAACATCTATACATCACGTACTAAGCTTGTATCTACAAAAGCCAAACGGTAGGTCATCTCAATCGTGGATTTTTAACCGTCAAGTAGATTGATTCATTACTTATATCATAAATAAGTTTGTTTTCTGATTTTGTGGGAATTGTTTTTGCTTACTTGTAATAGAACAGGGAATTTACCTTTATTTTACGCCTGTCACTGTGTCTACCAAAGTGATTTGAATTGATGCATTCAACTGGTTTGTGAACAAAGGGAAAGGAAATAGTGTTGCTTCTTTATTCAGAGCCAATTGCTGGCCATTACAAGGTGTTTTGGCGTTTGTCGTTAAACAGAATCGAACAAGATTAAACATGTTAACCATGGATACGACGGGCTAACTGAATATCCTTGGGCAAAATGGTAACTTGCTGAGCGTGGATTGCAAACAAGTGGGTGTTTCGAAAAGACTACCAAGTAAGCCTCACTTGCCTCCTGCAAAGAATGACGATAGAACTCTGGTAATGTAAATCGTAGTAGTGGTAATTGAAATTGGGCGATTTCTCTGATCGAGGGCTGGAATGGCAACTTGCGGATCAGTCGACTGTTGGAATAAGCAACTAAACCTGGCCGGAAAATATGGGGTTGACAAAAGGAGCAGCCTTGGTGGACGGTGGTTATCTCGGTGCGTGGTGCTTTGCCAACGGATTTGATTTGAACGGTTAATTTCGCCCGCGCCAATTCACTTTCCATTGTAATGATTATAATTATGGTATTCGTTTTATTGTATACAAACTGCGGACGCTAAAGAAAGAGATCAAGCTTTTGGCTTCTATTGGTTCAAATGAAAACCAACAGGACCAATGGGAATGGTGGGATTAGTTAATCGACGTTGTTTACGCGCTTGTCAAGGTCGTATGCATACAAATTTAGGGGTTAAATTTCAGACTTTCAGGGCCAACTAAAACAGTAACAGATGAAGTAGTTAATCAATGGCTAGTGATTTGATATCTTTCATTCTGCTATTGGACGTGACTGGAAACGTTAATTGGGAGAATAATGCAGCTTTGTAACTTCACCGTGTGCCGTTTACCAACAAAGCACTAATCTTACTAAGCAGCATTTTATTGTCTCATGACACTAAATAAGAATTGAGAAGTATTAAATAATCTAACAAACAACTTCAAAATAGGGATAACTATTCTTTTCTTAATGTGTTAGTGGCCCTGAAAAGGGCCGTTTGGAAAAGGAGAAACCATAACATTTATTTAGTGCTTGTGTATTTAGTCACAGCCTTTGTGCCTTCAGATACTGCGTGCTTGGCCAACTCACCGGGTAGAAGAAGACGGACAGCCGTCTGGATTTCCCGGCTGGTGATGGTGGAACGCTTGTTGTAGTGAGCAAGGCGGGAAGACTCTCCAGCGATGCGCTCGAAAATGTCATTGACGAAGCTGTTCATGATCGTCATGGCTTTGGAGGAGATGCCAGTGTCAGGATGGACCTGCTTCAAAACTTTATAGATGTAAATGGCGTAGCTCTCCTTCCTCTTGCGCTTTTTCTTTTTGTCTCCTTTAACAATGTTCTTCTGGGCTTTTCCTGCCTTTTTCGCTGCTTTTCCACTAACTTTAGGAGGCATTTTAATTTCCTTTGAAAAAATATTGAATGCAAACTACGTATTATGAAATTTGTTGTAGTTTCCGGACATTCCTGACTGCGAGGGTACTTTGGCCATATTTGTATCAGGGATCAAATACTCTGCGTCTACCTGATAGTAGCCAATTTCTTTTGGCTAGGGCCAATGAAGGTAGCCGAGAAAGCAGATGTTTTGGTAGCAAAGGCCCAATGGGAAGCTTCCCGTTGGGAACAGGAAAGCGTTGTAGAATATTCTATGCCAAATCAAGTAGGAATACGTGGAAGAACGTTGGCTATTGGCTAGTTCAGTGCTGGTTTTCCAACTCCGTTCAACTGGGTATATAACCCACATGTTTCAGTTTGAATTGTTTAACAATTTTCACATTTGAAGGAACCCGTTTAAGTAACTCTCAAACTCGTCATGTCTGGTCGCGGTAAAGGAGGCAAAGTAAAGGGAAAGTCAAAGACTCGCTCAAGCAGAGCCGGACTTCAATTCCCCGTCGGTCGTATCCATCGAATGCTGCGTAAAGGTTCATACGCAGAACGTGTCGGTGCTGGTGCTCCCGTATATTTGGCTGCTGTCATGGAATACTTGGCCGCTGAGGTACTTGAGTTGGCTGGAAACGCAGCGCGTGACAACAAGAAGACGCGTATCATCCCTCGCCACTTGCAATTGGCGATCCGCAACGACGAAGAATTGAACAAACTTCTCTCTGGTGTCACCATAGCTCAGGGTGGCGTTTTACCCAACATCCAAGCTGTTCTCTTGCCCAAGAAGACCGATAAGCCCGCTAAGGCTTAATTCTTTCGTCGCTACTGTCGTAGACATACTTCCCTTTTCAGGACCACCACAATTTGCAGAAACGACAATTTGTCACCGTCATCTTTTTCAAATCTAGTCAACTAGTTTCAAATGAGTGTACAGTCCCGGCTGGGATTGGGGTTTTGTAGTGTCAAACGTTTGTTTCGCTCCGCATGACCTCAATCATTGTGAAACAAAAAAAGTCGTAGTTAATTTGCCCCTCCCTATACATCCTCCTAAATTTGTCTGCGGTCTGTAGATCACAAGTTAGGTTAATCGCTCAAGAGATGGCGAAAGAGTGTATTGTCAGGGTACTGAACAGGAATTGATTTGATTTTTAATTAGGGGTTCTCAGGGGCGTCCCTCTGGTGTCCAGAGTTCCCTTAGTTCTCGGGCTTAGGCTAGCCCTCTAGCCTCATCCTAGTTGGTGCTGGTGTCATGGCGGAGACTGAACAGGAAATTTCAAATGTCGCGTATTTAATTATTTAACATGTTTTTAAATTTGAAGCGACAATATAGTAAACACCAGTCGGTTTGATCATAACGATGCGCTTGTTGAAAAATGGGTTTTCAGCGTTATGGGGCTGGCCACTGTTAAATCCTTGAAGAAAGGCACAATTGATAACTTTTTCTTGTTCACATATCTTTTTCTCCTTAATTGATGTTGGTAAATATTCTTTTTAATGAAGAATCACATATTTGTCTATTATCACATTTTATTTCAGATTGCTGTTAAACTTTTCAATGTGATAACACAAGATGAATTGTGGCTGCTTAGCTTGGTTTTCCTGTTCCATGAATCGAAAGCAGAAAGAGGTGAAAAAGAAGTACAAGTTTTGAGGAAAGCGACTCACTTGAAAGGAAGTTCACAAATTTCTTCCTGTCATCAAATTACATTAAGTCTTGGTTTGTTTCCCTGATGGTATGTATGATACAATAGTTCCATAAAAATGAGTGTTTGTAGGGTAAAGGATATCATTCTTAACTTAATGGTGATTAACAAGATAGTACTTGTGTACAAATGAAAATTTTGTTGAAGCAGTAAGCTGATTTACAGCTAAAAAATTGCCAAAGTTTATTATTTGTTTGTTGTTAAAACAGGCAATTGAGATTTTTTAACAAATCAATTTGGCAATAACTTCTGAAATCAGCTTTGTATTTCAAAATTACTTCTTTTAACTCCAAGCTTAACTTCTCTTCTTTTACATCAACTCATTTTAACTAGTTAATTTATACACTTTCATTTCTTATTCATTTGGAAGATATTCTAGTGTACCAAAGCCTTCATATCAGTCAGGAACATCCAAAACCAATGCAAGAGGTTCTTAAAGGAATCACCATTGGTTTTGTTCTTCTGGCATGTTTGAATATCCAGTCAGAAGCACACGAGGCATAAGATTGATTTTATGTATACATTAAAGGTAACTTTCATAAGCACAATTTTTCAATACCGGTTTAGAATTTTTTCTTGATTTAGGCTAGGTAATGAATAATAATGTATCAGGAGATGTTTCATATAACCATTGAAAGTTCAAAAGATAAGCTGTCCTGAAGTAAATGAAGTTACTTTTTATTTTTTAGGTTATCTGTCCATTTTTGGATCCTTCAGAACTGAAAATGTTATTGGTTCTAACTTGTGGCTGGAAAAAGCTAAAGGAAACAATCGACTCTAGGGCGTGCCAATGTGGTATTTGCATTGTTGAAGCAGAATTCTATTAGTTACTCGACGTTCGGTACCGTCTCTTATGTATTTTTAGACGACGTCCTGCACGCCTCATCAATTCAAATTCTTATCGTTATATTTTATTTTTTCGCAGATTTACACATCTGCGAAAAAGAATTAGCTTCGGGATTGGGAGCCCTCGGCAAATACAACGACGAGCCCATATTCAAGATGCAGCACAGAGATTGTACAGCTGTGAACAGCCCCGATCACCTATGCAGCGTAAAATGCTTGACAGGCAACTGGTACGCTTACATCCCCGAAGTAGGAATCTGATGGATAGGATTTTGCCAGCCAGGCTTTTTTCTCAACTGCCATGAAGCTTCCTATTAAATAAACAAGATGGAATCAGGATTTTCCATTTGTGTTAGTAGAGATGTCATACACGGTAATGCTTTTTCACAAAGTAATAACACACCAACACAAATATTAATCAAACATTTATGGTATTAGGCAGAGCTCTGCGGAAAAAAAAGTGTGATAGTGGCAAGCAGGACATCATAACATTTTGGAGATCTAAAATCATGAGGCAATTCCACAATCTGTTCTGGAATCCGTGTGATGGAATTCTGGTATGATAATGCAAGTTTTTTTCTTACAGAATGATCAGAATAACCAAAAAGTGGTAGCAATAATTAAAGGATGGAATTTTTCGTTAATTTTATTCAACAGGTATTAAGTGGCAAAAATCACATAGTGCTGGTAGCTTATTTGCCTAGTTACAAATGCTAATAAGCTTATTTTCAAAGGAGTGAAATAATGCATGTAAGGAAAAATAATGACAGATTCATTCTGGAAGGAATGAATTTGGTTGGAGCTATTGCGTTGAAATTTGTCATGTCACCAGCATCTTAATCTTTTACAGGTATTTGTCTAGTGTTCTCAACAATAGTAAGTGTAAATTAGTTACATTTTTCTGTTTGGCTTTAGAGTTTCTTGCTAGCCTCTATAAGTGAATTTATATTAGTGCTCATTTTGTTGACTGGTTGCACAACAAATGAGCCTTATACTTCTCGTTACATTGAAGATTCTAGATTCTAGATTCTACATATGTTTTTGCATCAGCTGTTTGTGCATTTCTTGTTAAACCTAATTTACTGGAACTGGCAGGATGAGCTGATGTGTAATTTCATGGCGTTATTCATCATCGTTCCATTACAAGATCAGGTATAATTGCTTGAAATTCAAATGCAGTACATGTTTAATGGATCCGTTGGCTGTTAATAGATTTCATATATCGTTCCAGTTGTTTCTGTGCTTGGCGGCGCGTTCCACTTGAATGGTGTGTCCAGTTGCGTTCAAGAACAATCGACGTCAAATTACTATGTCTCCCATATCAAATGGAAGAAGTCGAGCTGAACTGGAAGGAATATTTAATGATGTTTTAACTTCCTGCTTTCCTGTTATCTCATCCACAAATTGATGGTCGGTTTTGGTGAACATTACCGGTGGCCAGATAGTCTGATTACGACGGACTTTTCTTACCTGCAATCGTGACATCACAATCTGGTTAAGAGTTTTATTTATACGCCTCTTCTGCCACTCTTAATGCCGTTCCTCCAACAATAATTTTGAATGGTCAACAACAACAATAGTAGCATTTGGCCCAATAGCACCAAGACAGCGCATTGCGATCCAGCACTCACCCCTTGAAGCAGTAACCAGTGGTCAACTCCACTCACGAAATAGAGGTGATTTATTACGTTTCTCCTTCCGACAGAAAAGGTTTCAGATGCTGCAAATTAATGTGTCGATTTTTTGTTATGATGTCGTTAGAACAAATTGTACGCTTTGTTTGGACATGTTACTGGCAATGGGAGCTCCGAACAAATGATTCTTGGCCCTGTCAACAAACACAACTGCAGCAGCAACAATAAGCGTTTGCCCAGGAACAACGGCAAGCAATTAGAAGTGTAAACCGACGTCGTGGAAAGAAAAATCTCCATCCAGTTCTCCGTCCAGCTCTGGCTGAAGGTTTGAGGTTTTCAGTGGACGGTCTACTTATTGCCCAATTCTGAGACACACTTGTCAACCAATTTCACAATGCCACCACCATTCAAGGGGCACCGCGATACGACGCTGATTCCTCCAGCCAGTGACCAGGCCAGCAGCCGCACTTGAACATGAACTCGAACGAACAAGAGACGACCCTAAGTTTGATGAACGGTGACCGCATGTTTGTGGATAGCTGTCTATGCTGGAATCGCAATGATGTTTAGCCGTTCAACAGAGGGCTACTCTTCCATTACCCGAATGATGTACATGTTTGGCCGAAATGGTCACTCTACAGTTTTTTTATCGTCCGAGGTAATCTTTTCAAAGTTTTGTCGGTCTAAAATTAAATAATCGTTTGTTTATTCCAAGAAATAGTAGAGAAGGAAGCTCCACAAGATGGCAAAATTGAATGGCCCAGGATTCGGCCGACTTCAGTTCCGTTTATGGCTCTACGTTCAGTTTGTCGTGTAAAACTGAAGCTGCGGCCGCTCACCAGTGGAACGTCAATTGGCGACTGCCATTCGGTTTTCAAAATGACGATTATGATTTGGCCAAAGTGAGGAATCTTGGCCAGAGCGTCGTGGCTACTTTGACCAAAGGCAACGGAAACAGCTCCCACTATGATTATTCCGTGTTGACAATCGCCAACGCGAACCACATGGACACTGGCTATTATACTTGCCATAGGTCTGATAACGATAGCATCGCAGTTAGGCAATACGTCTTCATTCAAAGTAAATTTATTACTAACTATTTGATAATTAAATGAGAACAAGGGATTTTATAAGTTGGAGTGCATTGATTGCTGCGCCATTGAAAAAGTAACGACGAAAGGAAGCTTTAATTGACTGCAGATCAACTCATCCGTCGGTTGAAATGTCTCTCAGGCGGATTGCAGAAGATGGAACTGCCGTTACGGTGATGAACCTTTACCCTACTATTTCTCCGTTCAAGTAAATAAATGAATCATTGCAGGTTTATCCGTCGAGGAAGAACGGTGAAAAATGATGGCGGTTGGTCGTATAATCCGTTTGAAGGATTTAAAAATACGAAAATGGTTTCGTGGAAAATGGAAGGAACTTATTTGTGTGTTGGATGTAAGAAATTTCTAGAAGGGCCGTCTAGACATCGATCTGAAGCTGTTACCCATGAATTGCACGTTGCAATTCGCGGTATAAGTAAGTGGAAAGAACAAATTATGGTCGTTGCAAATCATATGCTGTTGGCTTAATTTTGTTTGGTTGCTTTTAAAGGTATTGAACTGACGGTGATCTCGGGTAAGAAAACCGTACCATTACCCGAATGATGTACATGTTTGGCCGAAATGGTCACTCTACAGATTTTTTATCGTCCGAGGTAATCTTTTAAAAGTTGTGTCGGTCTAGTATTAAATAATCGTTTGTTTATTCAAAGAAATAGTGGAGAAGGAAGCTCCGCAAGATAATGAAGATCAATGGCCCAGGATGGCCGACTTCAGTTCCGTTTGGAAGTTTTTCCGTACAGCGAGCTGGACTTTTACGACTTGTACTTCATGCAACTTTCAACCATGAATTTGTGCAGCAGCAGTGCTCCGGACACGCTGAAGAAAGACCACACACGAGAGAAACCGGCTAGATCATTACAGGTTGCAGCCAACAAAAACGCCTTTAAACAAATAATCTTATGTGTACATATAAATTATTTCCCTCGTGATTTGCTGTTTTATACGATTGCCAATTGATTCTCTGGTATAGTGTCCCATGACTTTGTTTCCTTATGAAGTTGAGCAATTCTTTTACACCTTACATCGGTGCTAAATTAGAATAACAGATGGCGCCACAGCAGATGGCGCCACTATCTGTGTTTGGTCACTTCGGTGAAAAACGTAGACGTGAACGTAATAACTAAAACCCGTGTCTCAATATCTATTAACTGTGTTACAGTCCAGTGATTATGTGATAAAATTATATGGTGCCAATTCAACTACTGAGAGTTGTTTAATCTTCTGTGTTTCTTAAGTGAGAATCATCCAGTGGATTATTTTGTGTACAACGGGTAAACTTGTTATCAGAAATTGATATGGAATCAGTCAGAAATTGATATGGGATGAGTATTCCAGTGGTCTAAACTTTACGAGGTATTCGTAAAAGTACGACGAATTCGATTTGCCATGGCTAAGCGAACTGTTAATTGGTGCAGCTACAGTCCCTTGGATAACCTGGCACCCCACAATCTTTTCAGCCTTCGTGTAACAGCTGTAAGTCAAATAGCCATCTCTGTTATAGTTTCATCAACATCACATTCCCCGTTAACACTTTGCTTTACTTCTACAATTTAGAATTAGGCCATTTTCATATTTTCCGTCCCATGGAAAATAGACCATCAAGATTCTGACCTCGAAGCATTAACTTTCCTAAGCTATCTAAATGTAAGTTCTCATTTGGCCATTCAAGTATAGGACTGTAATATCATTGTCTATTATTTAGGTGATGCCATAACTGAAGGCCAAACACTCAGTAAACAAACAGCAGCCTTTTGGAGATCATCGTGGAACATCATGCTATGGTACTGTTGTTATTTGGCCCCGTTTTCGCCTCGCCCGTCTTCGTCTCGCCCGTCTTCGTCTTCGTCTCGCCCGTCTTCGTTTCGCCCGTCTTCGTCTTCGTCTCGCCCGTCTTCGTCTTCGTCTCGCCCGTCTTCGTCTTCGTCTCGCCCGTCTTCGTCTTCGTCTCGCCCGTCTTCGTCTTCGTCTCGCCCGTCTTCGTCTTCGTCTCGCCCGTCTTCGTCTTCGTCTCGCCCGTCTTCGTCTTCGTCTCGCCCGTCTTCGTCTTCGTCTCGCCCGTCTTCTTCTCGCCCGTCTTCTTCTCGCCCGTCTTCTTCTCGCCCGTCTTCGCCTCGCCCGTCGTCGCCTCGCCCGTCTTCGCCTCGCCCGTCTTCGCCTCGTGGTCGCCCCGTCTTCGCCTCGTGGTCGCCCCGTCTTCGCCTCGTGGTCGCCCCGTCTTCGCCTCGTGGTCGCCCCGTCATCGCCTTCATCTTCTTGGTATTGTTGTATTTTGTTATGTGTGATCTGTGATGTAAAGTAACCCGTTGGCTGCCACGCAATTTTATCCCCTTTTTTTTTAAAGCTGATAGGGACGGGCCGCGCTGTTCTGCTCTATGGCGTATTTGCCATGGGGTGGGACAGTCGCAACTGCCCAAGATTGGCCTTCGGGCCTTAGGCAATGCACCGTATAGGGACTCCCATTTGTTGGCAAGTTCATGGAGACCAGGGGTGTGCATTCCCATAATGGTCTCCTTGAACTTGTCGGCCCGGACTTGTCTTCGGACAAGTCCTCCTTGGCGCCATCCCTCTGGTGGCGCGTAGCAAATGTAGAAACGCAACCTACGGGTTGCATGGCGTGGCAGCCAACGGGTTACTATAATTGTATATGTATGTATGTCTTGTATGTGAAACAGTGGTGGAATTGTGGGTGGATGGAGGGCAATACAATTCATTTTATATCAAAAAAATTTTTGTTATTATCTATTTTTTCTCGCTTTTGCCGATATGGGGGTTGAAACCAAGGACCCTAATTGAATAGCATACCAGCCTCACGCTTTAACCATTGAGCTATGAGAGTTACACAATTACATTCTAAGTCTTCTACACATTATAGGTAACAGTGCAGAGCAGTCAATAGACTACCAGTTCTCATGGGGGGGATGATAGGGGGGGTTGCCAGGAAGGTATCGCACTCGCCTAGCAACTCGGAGGTCTCTGGTTCGGTTCCCCATCAGGCTTCCAACCTTCCACGTATGCAAGTCGAGTCGAGAAACTTCCCCGTTACGAAGTAACGGGACGGATATTTTGGCGAAACATATTATAATATCCATTAATAAATTTCAATAAAGATTTCAAACTCATATTTATTATTCAACATCAGTTAGTATTTTGACATCAATAATACAATTCTGATTAAACATCATAGTTTCGTTCAATTATTTATATTAGTTGTAACTCGTATGACTTTCTCCGGATTTGAACCCGAGACCTTCGGCATGTTAAGCCGATGCTCTACCATTGAGCCACCTATCACATCTTCAAGTTATCTAATTCTTCCTGTGAATTGAGTTCAACAAATCTGGACTTAGAACAAATTTAGCACCATGAATTAAGATAAATTCATATTGGCAAACACTTGTCCACAACAAGAGAATGAAATTACAACTTATGTTCCCACCTAGCAGTTTTATCCTCAATCAGGGTTCGAACCCGAGTCCTGTCAATTCGCAGACCAGCTCTCTACCACATAGCTGTTATTCTTCTTCAAGAATTAACAAGGAAAGCATATAGCTTTACGAGTCCAGAAAAATTGCTTTTACAATATTATCTTTTCGAGTCTTCTAGTACTTGTAACATTCATAACTCAAATGGCTCAATGGTTCAGCATCGGCAAAGCAACCCGAAAGATTGGAGATCGATCCCCGAAAGAAGTAAATAATAAACTATAACAACTACGGACTACATCTGATAAGGTAATATATACAAAAATTGTATGAAAGAATAAACAAACTGCAGGTTAACAGAACTCTAATAATATGTGAATAAAATTTGTAAACAGCTAGTCACTAATTCCAGGATTTCAAAGGCATTCCGGAAGTCCCACACCACACTACAAAACTGCACGCCAGTCGCTATCAATGTTTAAAAAATTGCCGTATAATCGTACTTCATTATCATACTTTAAAAAAAATCTTCAAAGATAATTTCGTTACTAAGTTCTAATTTTCAAAAGAGATGTTGACTACCACTTCCCTAAGCCAAAAACTATAGGGAAAAGCTACGGTGAACAGTTTTGCTATTATCGTAAATGGCAAGACGTAAAGTCTTTTGTCAAACGCAAAAAGAAAAAAAGAAAATGACATATAGCACATAATACAGAGGAGAAAACATACGGTATCGGAGTTGTTTTCGATCAGTAAATAACCAGTCAGACGTTAATGAGCTGACTAATAAATTACTAACAATATTCCTATGTAAATTACGAACCACATGCATTCAGCGCCAAATAACTTCTCTCCATCGCAAACTAACCGATTTTCACAGTTTTTTTGTTGCATTCCATCGCTTATAATTTTTGTTTTTTACTTACATGAGACGACCAAAATGTATGAAGCCAAGACGGGCGATTGTTCGTGACTGCACTTGTAAGTTCCAAGGTCTTTGTCATCTTACGGAGCTTCATGTACATCATTCGGGTAATGGTCCGGTTTTCCTACCCGAGATCACCGTCAGTTTAATACCTTTAAAAGCAACCAAACAAAATTAAGCCAACAGCATATGATTTGCAACGACCATAATTTGTTCTTTCCACTTACTTATACCGCGAATTGCAACGTGCAATTCATGGGTAACAGCTTCAGATCGATGTCTAGACGGCCCTTCTAGAAATTTCTTACATCCAACACACAAATAAGTTCCTTCCATTTTCCACGAAACCATTTTCGTATTTTTAAATCCTTCAAACGGATTATACGACCAACCGCCATCATTTTTCACCGTTCTTCCTCGACGGATAAACCTGCAATGATTCATTTATTTACTTGAACGGAGAAATAGTAGGGTAAAGGTTCATCACCGTAACGGCAGTTCCATCTTCTGCAATCCGCCTGAGAGACATTTCAACCGACGGATGAGTTGATCTGCAGTCAATTAAAGCTTCCTTTCGTCGTTACTTTTTCAATGGCGCAGCAATCAATGCACTCCAACTTATAAAATCCCTTGTTCTCATTTAATTATCAAATAGTTAGTAATAAATTTACTTTGAATGAAGACGTATTGCCTAACTGCGATGCTATCGTTATCAGACCTATGGCAAGTATAATAGCCAGTGTCCATGTGGTTCGCGTTAGCGATTGTCAACACGGAATAATCATAGTGGGAGCTGTTTCCGTTGCCTTTGGTCAAAGTAGCCACGACGCTCTGGCCAAGATTCCTCACTTTGGCCAAATCATAATCGTCATTTTGAAAACCGAATGGCAGTCGCCAATTGACGTTCCACTGGTGAGCGGCCGCAGCTTCAGTTTTACACGACAAACTGAACGTAGAGCCATAAACGGAACTGAAGTCGGCCGAATCCTGGGCCATTCAATTTTGCCATCTTGTGGAGCTTCCTTCTCTACTATTTCTTGGAATAAACAAACGATTATTTAATTTTAGACCGACAAAACTTTGAAAAGATTACCTCGGACGATAAAAAAACTGTAGAGTGACCATTTCGGCCAAACATGTACATCATTCGGGTAATGGAAGAGTAGCCCTCTGTTGAACGGCTAAACATCATTGCGATTCCAGCATAGACAGCTATCCACAAACATGCGGTCACCGTTCATCAAACTTAGGGTCGTCTCTTGTTCGTTCGAGTTCATGTTCAAGTGCGGCTGCTGGCCTGGTCACTGGCTGGAGGAATCAGCGTCGTATCGCGGTGCCCCTTGAATGGTGGTGGCATTGTGAAATTGGTTGACAAGTGTGTCTCAGAATTGGGCAATAAGTAGACCGTCCACTGAAAACCTCAAACCTTCAGCCAGAGCTGGACGGAGAACTGGATGGAGATTTTTCTTTCCACGACGTCGGTTTACACTTCTAATTGCTTGCCGTTGTTCCTGGGCAAACGCTTATTGTTGCTGCTGCAGTTGTGTTTGTTGACAGGGCCAAGAATCATTTGTTCGGAGCTCCCATTGCCAGTAACATGTCCAAACAAAGCGTACAATTTGTTCTAACGACATCATAACAAAAAATCGACACATTAATTTGCAGCATCTGAAACCTTTTCTGTCGGAAGGAGAAACGTAATAAATCACCTCTATTTCGTGAGTGGAGTTGACCACTGGTTACTGCTTCAAGGGGTGAGTGCTGGATCGCAATGCGCTGTCTTGGTGCTATTGGGCCAAATGCTACTATTGTTGTTGTTGACCATTCAAAATTATTGTTGGAGGAACGGCATTAAGAGTGGCAGAAGAGGCGTATAAATAAAACTCTTAACCAGATTGTGATGTCACGATTGCAGGTAAGAAAAGTCCGTCGTAATCAGACTATCTGGCCACCGGTAATGTTCACCAAAACCGACCATCAATTTGTGGATGAGATAACAGGAAAGCAGGAAGTTAAAACATCATTAAATATTCCTTCCAGTTCAGCTCGACTTCTTCCATTTGATATGGGAGACATAGTAATTTGACGTCGATTGTTCTTGAACGCAACTGGACACACCATTCAAGTGGAACGCGCCGCCAAGCACAGAAACAACTGGAACGATATATGAAATCTATTAACAGCCAACGGATCCATTAAACATGTACTGCATTTGAATTTCAAGCAATTATACCTGATCTTGTAATGGAACGATGATGAATAACGCCATGAAATTACACATCAGCTCATCCTGCCAGTTCCAGTAAATTAGGTTTAACAAGAAATGCACAAACAGCTGATGCAAAAACATATGTAGAATCTAGAATCTTCAATGTAACGAGAAGTATAAGGCTCATTTGTTGTGCAACCAGTCAACAAAATGAGCACTAATATAAATTCACTTATAGAGGCTAGCAAGAAACTCTAAAGCCAAACAGAAAAATGTAACTAATTTACACTTACTATTGTTGAGAACACTAGACAAATACCTGTAAAAGATTAAGATGCTGGTGACATGACAAATTTCAACGCAATAGCTCCAACCAAATTCATTCCTTCCAGAATGAATCTGTCATTATTTTTCCTTACATGCATTATTTCACTCCTTTGAAAATAAGCTTATTAGCATTTGTAACTAGGCAAATAAGCTACCAGCACTATGTGATTTTTGCCACTTAATACCTGTTGAATAAAATTAACGAAAAATTCCATCCTTTAATTATTGCTACCACTTTTTGGTTATTCTGATCATTCTGTAAGAAAAAAACTTGCATTATCATACCGGAATTCCATCACACGGATTCCAGAACAGATTGTGGAATTGCCTCATGATTTTAGATCTCCAAAATGTTATGATGTCCTGCTTGCCACTACCACACTTTTTTTTCCGCAGAGCTCTGCCTAATACCATAAATGTTTGATTAATATTTGTGTTGGTGTGTTATTACTTTGTGAAAAAGCATTACCATGTATAACATCTCTATTAACGCAAATGAAAAATCCTGATTCCATCTTGTTTATGTAATAGGAAGCTTCATGGCAGTTGAGAAAAAAGCCTGGATGGCAAAATTCTATCCATCAGATTCCTACTTCGGGGATGTAAGCGTACCAGTTGCCTGTCAAGCATGTCACGCTGCATAGGTGATCGGGGCTGTTCACAGCTGTACAAACTCTGTGCTGCATCTTGAATATGGGCTCGTCGTTGTATTTGCTGAGGGCTCCCAATCCCGAAGCTAATTCTTTTTCGCAGATGTGTAAATCTAATGTAACGATAAGAATTTGAATTGATGAGGCGTGCAGGATGTCGTCTAAAAATACATAAGAGACGGTACCGAACGTCGAGTAACTAATAGAATTCTGCTTCAACAATGCAAATACCACATTAGTACGCCCCAGAGTCGATTTTTTCCTTTTGCTTTTTCCAGCCATAAGTTAGAACCGATAACATTTTCAGTTCTGAAGCATCGAAAAATGGACAGATACCCTAAGAAATAAAAAGTAATTTCATTTACTTCAGGACAACTTATCTTTTGAACTTTCAATGGTTATATGAAACATCTCCTGATACATTATTGTTCATTACCTAGCCTAAATCAAGAAAAAATTCTAAACCGGTATTGAAAAATTGTGCTTATGAAAGTTACCTTTAATGTGAACATAAAATCAATCTTATGCCTCGTGTGCTGCTGACTGGATATTCAAACATGCAAGAAGAACAAAACCAAGGGTAATTCCTTTAGGAACCTCTTGCATTGGTTTTAGATGTCTGATATGAAGGCTTTGGTACACTAGAATATCTTCCTAATGAATAATAAATGAAAGTGTATAAATTAACTAGTTAAAATGAGTTGATGTAAAAGAAGAGAAGTTAAGCTTGGAATTTTAGAAGTAATTTTGAAATCCAAATCTGATTTCAGAAGTTATTGCCACAATTGATTTGTTAAAAAATCTCAATTGCCTGTTTTAATGACAAACAAATAATAAACTTTGACAAATTTTTTAGCTGTATATCAGCTTACTGCTTCAACGAAATTTTCATTTGTACACAAGTACTATCTTGTTAATCACCATTTTGACAGCAATCTGAAATAAAATGTGATAATAAATAAATATCTGATTCTTCATTAAAAAGAATATTTACCAACATCAATTAAGGGAACAAAGATATGTGAACAACAAAAGGTACTGAATTGTGCCTTTCTTCAAGGATTTAACAGTGACCAGCCCCATAACGCTGAAGACCCAGTTTTCAACAAGCGCAACGTTATGATTAAACCATACTGGCGCTTTACTATACTGGCGCTTCAAAACATGTTGTTAAATAATTGATAATTAAATACGCGACATTTGAAATTTCCTGTTCAGTCTTCGCCATGACACCAGCACCAACTAGGATGAGGCTAAAGGGAAGGGCTAGCCCGCACGAGGAGACGGAAACAACGATTGCCATCTAGCGATGACGTTGGACACTTATTCTGTATATTTCAACTGTGGCTGATTGAACGAGAAAAATGAACAATTTTCTTGAAATCAGCGTCGAAATCAACTGAATCTTTTTGGCGTTTGTTATTGAGACGTGACATGTACACACATTTATATCGTAAGGTATACAACTTGTTCGTGAAGAATTCATTTGAAAGATTTGAATGGACGAATTGAGGATGATCACTAATTCATTCATCACTAAAAGGCCACGATCACTAAATGGCCACGATCACTAAATGGCCACGACAGGGTTGTTAAAAACAACACGAGGCCACGAGTTTTCTTCAACTTCGACGTGTACCCAGTTAACTGTTACAAGTGAAAACAAATGCCATTCAAGGTTAGTGGAAAGGCTGCAAAGAAAGCAGGCAGGTCAATCGCAATATTGGCATATAGCTTCAGAAGCCATGACGTTCTGGCTTTGTCAATATCACTACTCGAACGCACTACAGGGAATCTTCTCGTCTTGCCTATGTAACGTCACTTAAATGTTATGATAACTGACAAAAGTAGTCAATGACAGCGATATGTTTTTGCTAACTGTCCGGTTTGTTTGTTTGTTTGACTATGTTTAGAGTGCCTCCACTGCGGGAAAACCGACATGGATACGGGTCTTCTGATGAAGGCCACAAAAAAGCACTGGCGATGGAGAGGTCGGAATGAGAAAAGGAGGAAGGTAGGGTAGAAATCTGATAGATGATTAAATGCGTTTAAAAAGGTCGGACTTCCAAAGGAATTCGAGGACGGCGTTTCGAGTGGCGTAGTTAGAGTTAGAGTCTTCGGCAGAGGGGTTAACTGTCCGGTTCTATGTTTTTCCGAGAGATGGTGTATGATTCAACAAGTACTAGCAGACTTCCTGTCAATTAAAACACTACGTCTATTTTCCCAGTAAATTTCTTTTGTATTTAAACAAGGATTTCACAAGAGCAGGTACACGAACGAACATTGGATTTCATCAATCCTTGTTGTATTTGTAACAATCCTGAGCTGCCTTACATTCTTCACTTGCTGAGACTACGGTGGATTTGAGATTCTTGATTTCCGTTTTAATCATTTCGGCACCCAATGATTCAGTGGGTCGGATGTCCTCGCTGACCACAGCTTTTAACTGTTTTGTAATGCCAGCTTTGGGAATTTTATCACACAACTTCCCCACCACTTTGGCACCAACAAAACCGGCAAGTCCATCACCAGCCAAACTAATTCCAGCACTGACAGCTGTTTCAAGGCCTGGATTGGTAACCAAACTGGCAACTCCTGGGGTTTCCTTACCATCAGTAGCCAAGGCAGTTGTCATATCCCACGTAGCACCAGTGGTGACACTTAAAGCTGCACCTGTTACGGGTCCACCGACTAACAATCCTCCGGCACCGGCACCCACTACGGCAGTGGCTCTAGTGGCAGCTTCATAGGCACGTTCGGCTGCTTGATGGTCACCAGTAATATCATGGACGAGGCCTTTAACATGCCCAATTATAGGTGTTGCGTCCAGTACAGCTCCGACAATGCGTTTGGCTTCTTCCTTGCTGTTTTCGGTAAGACTTCCAGCTAACTCGTTCACCACAGTTGTTTGTGAAACGCCAGTTGTTCCAGTAGCAGTAGCCGCACTATGAGCAAAGACCGTCATCCTTGTGAATCTCGATCTAGAATGAGTAACCAACGGTGACGAGTATCGACAAAAAATCGATAAACGTTGAGGCAACGTTATTATTAGGCAATAGATTCTCGCGATTCGCCGAAAACTAACTCAACAAAAATTGCCTTCCAGGTAACTGAGCCCCAGAATTGATGCATTTCGACGATTATTATGTAATTTTGGGTTTTAAAAACAACCTGTAAACTAACCAAATACTAAACTGGTTTTTCTATTTAGTGCACCACTAACTTGTCATAACTCAAAATGAGCTTCTACCTCAAATCGAACATGTTTTAAAACTGCAATGTGAGAAGGAAATCAAAATAGTGTAAAAGAACTGTTTATTTGTCATCACCATTTGACAATTTGTGTATTTCAAACAACAAACCAATTCGAGCTCTACATACCCTTGTTAACCCCAATTAATCTAGTTTGTGAGTAACTGAATCACTCCCTTTATAATGCCCACAGCCAACAGATTTCTGTAATGATCGACCGAAAAGACAATCGTCCCGCTTACAAGCCCAGCACATGCTGTACAGCCTGACTAGCGACTCGTCACCCTAACGATGTCAGAATGGGCCCAATTTTAAAACATCAAAAATGTTCCTCAAATTTTTACACCTTGCAATTTTTCTCTAGTTGGAGCACCCACAAAAACTTGTAGGCACGGGAGAAGGAAATGAGGCAGTACGGAGTTTTTTTTCTTGTTTGTTTTATGGAACGAGGGTGAAATTTACAAAACTTGAACTGAAATTTTCTTTTTGTGGATTGGGAAAGGGCGGAGACGGTGCCAAGAAAAAAGAGCAACATCCCGATTGAAAAAGAAAGAAAAAAAAAATCCATTAATAGTGTAAGTGCGTGTGCATACTTCTGAAACAAAGCTCTGGAAGAAAAGTTAAACAACTGAAAGCAAGACACAACCAAACTGGAGAAGAAAAAAGATTTTATATATAATATATAATTTGTTGGTTGCTTACTTTGCGTAATATTGTGTTTGTTTGTTTTTTTCTCTTTGCTTTCTTGTTTTAAGATTTAGAATTTGCCCAAAACCTAACTATGTTCTTCTATGTCGGCCATTCCGACCGTTGGTACTGGCAGCAAAGTCTAACGCTGCAGACACTGCTCCTGCTGGCACAGCCTCCCTAGCACTAATGCGGAAGAGTTCTATATTGAGCTCTTTGCATATTTCCAGGCAGACACGATGGCAGTAATGATACAAGTCAATGGCTGCCCATATCTTCAGAAAGAACGGTACAAAATCAGAGTTACAGTTATGCTATAAACGTAAAAACAAAAAACTTACCAGGCACAACCACAAAACGTAATACTCCTGTATAAAATTGTTGAAGTACTGGTTCAGGAACAGTAACGCCGGACCAATTAGCACTGAATCTAGGTAGTCCATCTCACTACGAGTCATATGTGCTACCTTTTCTCAAAAACGGACATACCGATAAAAAAATCTGAAATCTACTTTGAAATAATTCAACATAATTACCACGAGTCGGTTGGTGACTTTTGCAATTACTAAACCAAAGGCAATGATGTACAGTGAAGGATGCTCCTCGAATATGTGTTCTTCACTTTTACAGGCAATGATGTACGCTGGAACAATTACCAGACCTAGTGGGATGGCAGGTGATAGAACGCTAGTTCCCTGGCCAACCGAAGAAAAAGAACAATTAACATCCTTACTGATTAGTGCAAACTGATTGCAGGTTATTTGAATAAAAATCAAGGGCAAAATGAAAAAGAGGGGATAAAAACACAGAAACAAAAAAGTAGAAAAAGCGTAAAGTGGGAAGGATATAAAAAACATACAGCCACCGTGGATCCATTTTTGCCGGCTCCTCCGCGCAGAATGATTCTCATAGACGAAATTCCAATAATTGCGTAGATGGTAAGGGTCAAGGTTCCAGGTAACAAGACGCAAGAGCAATTTAACCAGCTCAACTACTCCAGCGACAGGATAGGTCATACAGACATAAGCAAAACAGGTACGGACCAGTCACCAAGAGGACAGTTTTGATAATTCGCGTTCCATAATGAAAAAAAAAGAGGGAAAATGTCAAAGCCGACATTAGTTCAGACAGACAGGACAGTGCAGATTTTAGACGTGATTGGTTATTCGGGTGGCAAAACAAACGAGGTGTTTCGCGTCCATCACCAGAAAAATATGAGGATTGCGCAATAATGCCAAAGCGAATCAGACGCGAAAGAAGACCGACAGCACGTAAGCCAATAGGCTACTATTTCCAGATTCACTTACGGCAATAGTCGATCCATTTTTCCCTGATCCTCCGCTTAAAATGCAGCCTAAGTACTCGGTGAAGAAAGTGTACGACTGCGCCAAAAACACTGACAACACCACGACGATATTCCACCCGAATCCCACCAAAGGCAACTTATTCAAGAAATATGTCGATAGAGAAAATATTTGGGGGGAATATCACGGCAAATAATTATGAAATCTAACGCATCAATCGTTCAGCTAATAATTCCTAATTCCCTCTAAAATTTTCTACATTCCATTCAGGGGGGAAATAAATAAATTGAAACACAACAATAACAAAGAATCAAAATAAAATAAAATGAGCACTATAAAATACTTACGTTCTGTTGCCACATGTTACTCCCGAAGATAAAGGTCAACAAGTGTAATCCGATGATCCCATACTGGGCCTCGGTTACGTCAATTTTCCCGAATCTTAAGGTACCTATTTAGATTATTTTCGTGTATACTTACTTATTTTTTTTTAAAGAATGAATGTTGTAATCACCAACCTGAGACATAGGTCTGCCAGTGTGCGCAGTAAAAAAGTGCAAAACCAGTGAAACACTGGAAGAACATCCACCAAGGATGCGTGCCTAGTCCAACAGTGACGCAAGCGGCCAAGGCAACGAAAACTGTCGAGAAAATTATGTTTAGTGGCAAAAAATAAAGAAAAAGAAAAATTTTTGATTAAGTTTTCGTAATTTACCGGTAGACAAGGAATCACATCCGTGATCAAAAAGTTCGCCTAATGGCGAGGAAGAATTGGTCCGGCGAGCTTGTTTTCCATCTATCGCGTCCAGAGTTTGGTAGATGAAAATGCCTGCAGCGCACATTAGTGCCGCCCATCTTGGTGACTACCGATAAAAAATTATCAATGAAATTCTTGGTGTAAGGAAATGAGCAAGATTTAACTTGGTGGACTTATCTAATCAATCTTTTATGTTGACCTAAGACCTCTAGTGGATTTCTAAAAAGAATAAGTTCTAGGCAGATCAAAGTTTAGCAGGATATTTAATGGAAACTAGGAGACCTTTGGAAATTTTGCAATCATCACATTGTTAATTTTGTAACTCAAACGAATCCTAAATATAAATAATAATCGATTCTAGCATTAACTGAAAATCATTTGCATGTGAAGAACACATATATGTATATACATAAGCTATCCTTGCTATCCTTACTACACTTTCTTTACCTTCAAAACACCTCTTTAATTCAACAAGTTTTGTTCATATTTGAGCTAATTCAAAATTTAGAATCATCACACAATCGGCAATACCTCTTCTTTTCCATCAGGGTTATAGTAGACAAGCACCAGAGATGTCATAATATTTAGAATGAGTCCTGTGATGGTAATTAAGTTTGGTGCAAGCCATAATGGCAAACATTGCACTACCCAGTTCCACCAAGGCTGGAGCAATGGTTCAAGAACACTTGAGCTGGTGCAACTATATTTATGTTCCTTCAGACGTTTCAACTGAGTGGTGTCCAACACTGGTCCGAATTTCATCTTTAGAGTTATTCTAAAGAAATAAGTTGGAATGAAAGTAAATGAAACCTTAATCTACAAAGGTGGCAACTGATAAAGGAACAAAAGACTATTGCTGAGTAATATTTATACTTACCAAACAAAAAACAGATTATGTCACTAAGCATTATAAATCCCTCCCCCACCTAATTATGCAACAGCGTTCGCCACTGCACAATAACAATCTGCACACGAACAAGATATATTGACGGAGCGTGAATAAAAATCGCAAATATCTTGTTCTAGCCAGAAATAGAACTAATTTCTGCTGCAGTGTGTTCTTCACCCCCTACTTACGTGTAAGCAATCCGCGCAACTTAGACACAACCACCTAAGGCGCTCGAGGAGTGCTAAAAATCCGGCCAACCCGTTTTAGACAATAAAAATTCTTTTTAAAAAACCCAAACACAGCTATTAATGCCAATTACGTAAATAATTAGAATTTCTCGAACGGTATCATAAACCAAAATTACTCCCTCCAAATCTTTTAAATTACACAGTATTTAGTATATTTTGAAACACTGTTTGTGTTATTTTATTCTAATTTCAGATAGAATGTTGTAAAATACAGAATTTTTCTTTCAAAAAAATAATTCTGATTTTCCTCAAAATGTGGGTTTGTTAGTTACCAATTAATCAACAAATTTATATTAAGTTTAAAAATAGTGCTCTTTTCAGATTCTTGCATTAGACGCTAGAGGGTATTAAACGAGCCTACCTAGAGTTGTCAGCCCGGTTCATGATCTGTGGGTACGATTAATGGCGTCGGCAAAGATCCTTTTTGTTAATGCACATGTGATTTAAGCAACGACGTAAGAGGATATAATTACGTCGTGTCTATAGTAGTGTTTCGTTGTACGATTTGTTTGTGATTCTATAGGCTTTGAGGTATGTCATTGTCTCCGACACCTTTCATCTATCACCAGAGAGCTCCAGTGTGAATACCAGCCGCAGACATTGGGCGCATCGCGAGTAAACACGCCAAAAATCGAGCGAAGTGTGCTGATTCACACACTGATAAAGTTTTCGGACTGAATCAGCCATTGACAATGGCTACAGTCCAAGAGCCTCAGGGAGGTGCCATCAGGACTGAGATGCAGGATCAAGAAATGGAAAGCCTAGATCCTAGAGAAGCTGACAGAATGGAAGAAAGTCGGGATGAAAGAGACTCCATTCAAGAAGAAATGATCACAGATTCACAGATTCGAGATGACACTTCAAAAGATGATTCAGGCCTGGAAGATGATGACTCTAGACCAGAGGCCACTTTTAGATATGAAGTTCCCCACATTAGTAAACTAAAGGAAACAGTGTTATCTCCTCCATGCTACATTCGTAATTTGCCTTGGAAAATAATGGTATTTATTTTGAAATTTCAACATAGTTCTTAAATTTACAATATGTTTTGGTTCTTAGGTGATGCCCCGGAATACTTCACCCCAGCAAGACAGAGCACCACAGAAATTTCTTGGCTTTTTCCTCCAGTGTAATGGAGAATCAGAATCCTCTTCATGGTCATGTAATGCAGTTGCAGACCTTCGCTTGCTGTCACAAAAAGAAGGTGTTGAGGATTTCTCAAGAAAGATACAACACTTGTTTTTTAGCAAAGAAAATGATTGGGGTTTCAGTCACTTCATGAACTGGAATGAAGTCTTGGATCCAGAAAGAGGTTATTGTAAGGATGATACAATTACTCTTGAAGTTCATGTAAATGCTGAAGCCCCACATGGTGTCAGTTGGGATTCCAAGAAACATACTGGTTTTGTTGGGCTGAAAAACCAAGGAGCAACCTGCTATATGAATTCTTTGCTTCAGACACTCTTTTTCACCAATCAGGTAACAAATGAGCATGCAAAGAAATTGTTAATGAATTGTAATGTTCTTATTTTCTTAATTCAGTTGCGGAAAGCGGTATACAAAATGCCAACAGAGAGCGATGACACCCAACGAAGCGTCGCCTTGGCATTGCAACGAGTTTTTTACGAACTTCAATTCAGCGACCGTCCTGTCGGAACGAAGAAACTGACAAAGAGTTTTGGTTGGGAAACGCTTGATTCCTTCATGCAGCACGACGTCCAGGTAAGTCGAAGAGCATGTCTTTTCGAAAGTGTCGTCTTCTAACATGGCTTCTTTATTTAGGAATTCTTAAGAGTCCTCTTGGATAAGCTCGAGAGCAAAATGAAAGGTACGTGTGTTGAAGGCACTGTTCCCCGACTATTTGCAGGGAAAATGGTTTCGTTCATTAAATGCAAACACGTGGATTACACTTCGTCTCGAGCTGAAACATTCTACGATATTCAATTAAGTGTCAAGGGGAAGCGAAATATATTGGAATCTTTCAAAGTAAGGATTTCTATTTTTAGGTGTCATTTCCCTGGTTATCTAAATTTCGCCTTTCTTAACAGGATTATGTAGCGACCGAGACATTAGATGGAGATAACAAATACGATGCTGGGGAGCATGGGCATCAGGAGGCTGAGAAGGGTGTGATCTTCGCCAGCTTCCCTCCCGTACTTCATCTTCACCTCATGAGGTTCCAATATGACCCGGTCACAGACTGTTCCATCAAATTTAACGATAGGTTAAAAACAAACTGGTCAATTCAGCTGCAACAACTAAAATTGAATTGAATTATTTTTATTGCAGATTCGAATTTTATGATAAGCTTGATTTGAATCCGTACCTGCAGGCGCCTGAGTCTTCGCCAGCCACGTATACTCTCCATGCTGTCCTGGTTCATAGTGGAGATAACCATGGCGGGCATTACGTCGTGTTCATTAATCCAAAGGGTGATGGAAGATGGTGTAAATTTGATGATGATGTAGTTTCCCGCTGCACGAAGCAAGAGGCAATCGATTACAACTTTGGTGGAGCTGATGAAGAAGGTAAAAATTGACGTTTGGTGACATTTTTTTTTTGTTTCTTTCTTTTACGTGTATTTACAATAATTTAGGTTCGCTCAACATCAAGCAATGCACTAACGCCTATATGCTGGTCTATATCAGAGACTCGACACTACGATCGGTTCTGCAGGACACAACCGAACGCGATATTCCTCGCGAGCTTGTAGCTCGACTCTCAGAAGAACGGAGGCTTGAGGCATTGAAGCGGAAGGAGCGCAATGAAGCCCATCTTTTTATGACGGTCCAGTTAGTGACAGAAGATAACTTTCAAGGTTAGTTAGTCTGTGTTTGCGATCTCTTTGATTACAGGAAGATTGTGATCTTAAAAAAACTAAACCAAATAACTTCTTCTTGAACTAGGTCATCAAGGGTTTGATTTGTATGACCCAGAACAGGGTGTATCGATAAACTTAAGAATTCGAAAGCTGGCCACCTATCAAGAGCTCACGGAGTTAATTGCTTCTACCACTCGTTACAATGTTGATCAGTTCCGAATCTGGCCTATGGCAGGACGAACCAACAATACAATGCGACCTAAGGCCCTTGATTGGGAAGCGGACCTTGGCAAGAGTGTAACCGATGTGGCAGACAACTGCAATCCTTGGACGTGTTTCTTAGAACTGTTACCACCTGATTCGGGACTCTCAGCCTTGCCTCCATTCCAACAGGATCGAATGGTCTTGCTGTTTTTTAAGTACTACGATCCAACAACACGCCAGATTCACTATGCTGGACATCACTATGCCTTGATCAAGCGGCCTTTGGCTGATCTAGTTCCCATTTTACTCCAAAGAGCCGGCCTTCCCCCTCATACCCAGCTGGAGTTGTACGAGGAGGTAAATAACATTGTTAAACTATAGTTTACAGTTACGTGGAACTTCTGTGTTTAAATCATAGGTCAAACCAGGCATGATTGATACTATAGAACACATTGACAAACCACTGGAAACTATTTTGGAAGAATTGATGGATGGAGATATCATTTGCTACCAAAAATATGATCCAGAAGTGATGGGGTCGCAGCTAGGCACAGTGAAGAAATACTTTTATGACCTGCTTCATCGGATCGAAGTCACATTCTGTGACAAAACGAACCCATTGGATGTGACAGGATTCACTCTCAGCATGTCGGAGGATTTGGGTTACGATCAAGTGGCCAGGCTAGTCGGTGACCGAATCGGATACCCTCCCAACATGCTTCAGTTCTTCAAGAGCCAAGGGCAAGATACATTTATATTATGCGCCGGTGTACCGCTTCCGTAAAGGCTAATTTTATTTGGAACATTCAGTTACAGAGAGGGACCTGGACCTTCGATTCGCTATCATTGGGAGACATCGTTGAAAGAGATGGTGACATCAGCAAAAGTCAAACAACCAAAAAAGCTGTTTTATTTGAGACTCACCATGCCAATCACCGAATTAGAAAGCAAGAGGCAGTTTAAATGCACTTGGGTGGATTCTCGGTTGAAGGTAAAGTGTTACTCGGTCAAATTGGTGATGCATTCAGTATGTTAAAAACTATGAAATTCATTTTTCATTTCATATTTAAAAAAAAACAGGATGAAAAAGAATTGACGTTATATCCAGCTAAGACAGCAACGGTAGCCGAATTGCTAGAAGAAGCGCGTAAGCATATGACTTTGTCAGAAAATGGTTCCGGGAAACTTAGGTTAATAAGTGTTTACATTTTACTTGAAGAACTGAGTTTCACTCGTAAATATTCTCCCACAGATTGTTGGAGATAGTGAGCTATAAGATACAAAGTATTGTTTACGAAGAAATCCGACTTGACATGCTGAACACGAGTCCTCCACGGTGGTTCCGAGTTGAAGAAATCCCGAAAGACGAGCTTGAAATAGGCGATGATGAACTTCTGATTCCAGTAGCCCATTTTTCCAAAGAAATCTATTCTGGGTTTGGCATACCCTTCCTCTTGAAAGTAAGGGAGGGGGAACCCTTTTCTCAAGTCAAAGGTATGCAATAAGCGCAGTAGTGATGGGTACTGATGGTGCATTCAGTAATTTTCTTTGTTTTTTTTAAATAGAGAGAATACAGAAGAGACTCGAGGTTCCCGATAAGGAATTTGAAAAATATAAGTTTGCTGTAGTGGTGATGACGCGTATTCGCAATCTTACGGAGACCCCCGAGTTAACCCTGAACCTAGAAGATTTTAAACCTCCACTTAATCAACGTATGCTTACTTCTACTATTTGAAATTGCATATTGATCTATAATGTTTTCTTCATCCCCACTAGAGCCGTTAGTGCAAATGCGACCTTGGTTAGGTATAGACCATGTCAACAAGGCACCTAAACGCACGCGCTACAGCTATTATGAAAAGGCCATCAAGATATACAACTAACTCAAAAAGGAAATGATACTGTTCGATTCCTAATGGGGTGGTATGTTAATTTCAATCGTTAAAACAGGAGGGCAGGAACTGAAGGAGATGCGATTACAAGAAAATTCTCTGTAACATGGTTCAGATTGGATTCCCATTTGTAAAGTCAATGAACCTCCATCCCCAATGTAACCCTCCACCAGCTCCTTTCAACTCGCTCATCTTGATTTGACGGCTTTTCCAACACTTCGTCTCTTTTTATGTCTTTCCTTTTTCTGAAGCCATTAAATTATTTTTAAGTGAAATGCTCCCCCACCCGTATTTTCCAATCTTCACTTAATGATTTTTAATTTCTATTCCCCTTCCGGAATTCTACTTCGCTTCTTAAGGATTCTTGTACGGGAAATCCTTTGAAGAAAGGCACAGATGGGTCGAAATTGTTGGAAAGGTGACAGGATTCGTTTCTTTATTATCATTTTTTTCCCAAAAAAATTTCAAAATGTTCTATCCCTCCTACTACCGCGGATTGTTCTGCGGATGTCGATAATGTGCTAATAATTGAAGCTAGAGTGAGAAAATTAAAATTTGAAAACACATGTAGTCTTGGTTTTTTTTTGGGGTGGGGGGGAGTCCTTCAGGTGAAGTTAGCTTTCGACTGCTAGATGGCGACTGCCATCAAAACATTTGTATTGACTTCAGGTTCGCTTTTACTCAATCTCAGAATGCGGAATTACTCATGGACTAGACTTCTAAAAAGAAAACCTCTTGTCGGGATTGTTTTAGCTTTTGTTGTTTTTTCGGCAATTGTGACAATCTTTCGTCTATCATCCTCTCCTAGACTTGAAGTAGCCAAATATTCGTCTTCGTCACAGACAAGATCCACGTCACCAGTCGAACTGAGTTGGCCGATACCTCTTTCGCAGAGCAAAGAATCTTCAGCAGTATCCACACCCTTAAAAAGGGCTCCTGTTGATGAGGAACAAATAAAAAAATTGCGAATGATTTATCCCCTGTAAGAATTTAGTTGAACGATAAGAAAGTATTGGAACATGAAGTTTAATGGTCGTTTTCTTACCTTTTTTATTGTAGGCTTGATACAAATGGTGATGCATATGTCAGTATTGATGAATTACGGAACTGGATAATCTCCAAAGTTAAAGAGCACCTCCAAGGAGCTCTTAGAGAAAACATTTTTCTTTTTACTGCTATTGACATGAACCCCAGAAATGGCCATGTGTCATGGAATGAGTATCACTCTTGGTTTCTTAAAAAGAATGGAAATAATGATACTAAACCAGGGGATCATGATGAGATGCATCCAGAGTTGGAACGATCCATAAAAGGTATATCAAACAGTGTACTTGTTGAAAGCTCAAAATATTATTTGCCCAATCTTGCTGGCAAGTACTTCTAAATTCGAGAATAAATCTAACTAGAAAAAATTGCCTGGGACAAAGCTGCATGGTCAGAAGCTGCCAAGACTGATCCAGACTTCTTAAACTTAGGTAAATGAATTTATGGTTGAGCATAGTTATTTGAATAGCATAATTTTATTGAATTACATCTAGTAGATTTTAATTGAAATTTAATTTCCCTACTATTTTTCAAAATTTGTTTTAAAGATGAGTTTCTAAGTTTTCGCCATCCAGAGTCCAGCCACACCACTTTATTAAGCAAAGCTGATGATTTACTTGGTGAATATGGTGTGTGCCCATTCTATATTATTTAATAAGGGATCTCATTGAGAAGGCTAAAGTGACCAATGGTTACATTCCAGATAAAGATGCTGATGAAACCTTAACATGGGAAGAGTACTCATTAATACCAGCTGAAAGCTTATTAGTGCGATATAGTGACAAAAAACGGCAAGAAGAGTTTAACGATTTTATTGATCGTAATAGAGACGGAAAATTAGACAAACGCGAAATATTGGTAAGTTATTGATTCATTCATTGGTCATTGTCAAAGAAAATTGTAGCAACAAAGTTTCTTTTTGTGTCAGTCTTATTTAGATCCACGAAATCCTCGACATGCCCATTTGGAGGCAGAATCTCTTATCCAAATCTCTGATACTAACAAAGATCAACAGTTATCTATGAACGAGATACTTGCTTCAGCCGATATTTTTTTGGCTAGTAAAGTAATTGACACGGAAACCAATTTTCATGACGAATTCTAGAAAGAATTCGCTATCTTCTGTAGTATCATGACATTCCAATTTCCAAGCCAAGATGAATACTTCCATTTAAATTCTCAAAAGAGTATGCAAGACGTTTTCCAAGTTTGATGCCAATTTTTCTCTTCAAGTCATTGATATTATCCATGGTTCTTAATATCATTTAGATCGAATGGTTCTTTCTATGTCTTTATGATTATCTGTGAATTTTTATACTTCTTTTTTTCTTGGAACTGCAGAACCGGCTAGGTTCTATTATTTGTAGTTAATTATTTATTTATTATGTGCGTTATAATAAATTTAAAAAAAATTAATCGCGTCATAGTCAAAGAACCCTGGTTGAAGAAAAATAAGCGCTAGCCGCTTCGGAAAAGGGAAAACAGCCTTCGAGGCTCCGACCTTCGAAGGAAATCTGTCCTCTTCGTTCAGCGCGCCAAGCGGGTGACGTTCAAAAGAACCAGTCACACGAGGACATTAGGTAGTGAACCAATCAGAGTACAGCTTATGAACTACTCATTCATAATCTGTTCCCTGATTGGTTCACTTCGTCATGGAATGACCTCGGTGATTGGTTCTTTTCCACGATACACCCGCTTGGCGCGCTGAACGAAGAGAAGAGAACAGATACAGTCATACAGAAGTTCCTTCGAAGGTTGGACGTGGTTGGACGTTGGTCTCCCGTTTCAGAGAGGGCTAGGGCGTGAAACGCCGCTGGAAGATGGCGTTGAAAGTGGTGATGGTGAAACGCCATCGGATGGCCTGTGGTAATTCCTCCCAGTTAGCATCCTTTGTAAGTATCACGAGCAAGATCTAAAGGCATAATCATGCCAGTTGATGTACTAATGGCCAAAGTACAAAGTAAATACTTCTCAATGAGCAACAGAGTAGCCTGACAGAATGCTAAGGTTAAAATTTGTTGACAGATTAATCTGCTGTTACTGTTTGGATTTGGCAGCTTGCATGGCTTAGAAGATTACCAGTCACGTAAAACATTAACTATTTGGTGTGCTTCACTTCTAAAAACTACACTGGGAACAAAACACTTGATTGTAGTTAGTTTTATAACATAGTTAGGAGAAACTTTTAAACACAGGTTTCACTGTTCACATCACCACAGACAACGAAGTGACATCACTGTCATATGCATAATCACAAATAATTCCGCAGTTTGTCCAGTCCGCAGTCCGCGGTCCCACTTATTTCTAGTCTGTCAGGTCTAGTCGTTGTCGTTGACTCGTCGGGCTCGGGCTTGTATCAGCTTGTAATTGTATTGTTGGGCTTAATTTTTAAGTGTCCAAATTGAGATGTGGAACTCTGATTGTTCAAGCAAGTTTTGTTTTGTATTCGATCAGTGCTAAGTGATATTAGTTATCTCTGACAAATTAAATTACCTCTTGTAATGCTACTGAATTTTGGTGGACAGACGCTAATGTTTTGAAGGATTATTATCTGAAATTTATGGTATTTTTATCAGGTATTTATTATATCCATTGTCATGCATGTATTGTAAGTTTGTAACACACATTGTATAACAGGATTTTTCTTGCTTCCAGCTGTATGAGTATCTTATACAGGAAATAGTGAGATACTCTACTAGTCGGTCAACTCCAACATGTTTTTGTCTTCCACATTGAAGAGCTTTCAAAGGTTTCCAATCTTAATGCTAAATTGCATGATTTTTTTGGAGTTCATTAGTAAAGCAAAAAAATAATATAAATATTTGTTGCATCATTTACTTTTAGAATTTGTATCTTTTAGGTATCTTCATGATCCAATGGTTCTCTTCGTGTGAAAAAGAAAGTTGAGTGGTATAAACAGGATCACAATTGAGTAGGTGTTTCACCTATTTTAATGTGTTTATTACTTTTACTTTTCATGCTTTGTTTCTTTAATGTAGTTGTCGTGGATGTAATTCGCGAGAAGTATGAGATAGGGTTCACTGTGTTAAGTAAGTGTATCAGCAAAATGTTATACTTAAGAACATCTTATTTCTTTAATTTAAATTTGCAGTCATGGTGGTTTTGAAGAGGATATTGATGGAGGTTTGGTGTAAAAAATATTTGTGCAATGTTGGACGGGCGACTGAATTTCCGGATTCTTCTATTATCTCTCATGTTTTGGTATTTTGACAAAAAAATTTAAGTGCATATCTGGGCTCCCTTCTTTTCTGCAGCCCCGTTTCCCCTTGACTTGTAATAAGCCCGTAGGGGGTCATGCCCCTACTGTGATCAGCAGTAAAGGTTGTGAGTGCGCTGTCCGGAAAGGGGACGTGGGGGTCCTCAAGCTCAATGATAACTTTGGAGGGCGAAGAGGCTACCCACAAATCCGAATTAACGGTTAATCGCTCACGTAAAAACTTGTCCGATCATCACTCTTCATCCTTTTCTGGCTTCTCTTAGCCACTCCCCGGGTAATCTCCCCGGGGGTTGTTCAACCAGGGCAGAGGTAGACTCTGAGAGTCTACCTTTGCCTTGGTTGAACACTAAAAAAAAATCGCTGATTTTGAAAAAATAAAAAAAAAAAAGTTTCACTCATTCGAAGCAATGTTATTATTAGTTTATATTCGTTCTCACACATGTGTTTAATGTATAATTTTTTAGCCTGAAGATTTAATTTTCATTTTGACTTTTTCGGGATTCGAACCTTAGATTTTCGGCGCACCAGGCCGATGCTCTACCAGTGAGCCATGAGACACATGGTTAGAAATCAAAATAAGTCTGAAAAAGCAACAAGTCCAAATTTATACAACTCAATTAACACGAAAGTATAGCCTATTAAATCGTATGACTTATGGCTCAGTGGTAGAGCACCGCCAAGTTACGCCAAAGGTTACGGGTTCAAATCCTGAAAGAGTCGACAAATATTGAGCATTTCAGTTGGATGCTACATCTTGTATATTCTTCAAAGTGATAATTAAAATCCAATGTATCTTTTTGATCTCAAAGTTTCATTTACACATTCACGTCGATACATCAAAGTCAAATTAAAAAATTTTTTTTTTGTACATAATAGTATACAATGCTAAAATATCCGTCCCGCTACTTCGTAACGGGGAAGTTTCTTGACTCGACTCGCAGACGTGGAATGGAAACACCTGGGAAGGAATCAAACCAGGAAACTTTGGAGTGCTAAGCCGACGCGATACCTTTCTAGCATCTGTTTTTGGTATATCCAATAACATCGTTGTAGTTTAGGACTTTATTCTTAGGGATTCAAACTCATTGAAGCTTTGGTTGAGCGACGGGCGAGACGAAGACGGGCGAAGCGAAAACGCGCGAGGCGAAGACGGGCGAGAAGAAGACGGGGGCCAAATAACAACAGTGCCATAGCATGGCGTTCCACCATGATCTCCAAAAGGCTGCTGTTTGTATACTGTTAGGCCTTCCATCACTTTTTTTATTTTTCTGTTATGGCATTACCTAAATAACAGACAACAATATTAGTGACTCCTTTACTTGAATCGGCAAATGAAAACTTACAGTTCAGTTAGATAGCTTGAGAGTTGATGCTTCAAGGTCAGAATCTTAATGGTCAATTTTCCATCGGACGGAAAAGGAAAATGGCCTAGTTCTAAATGGTAGAAGTTAAGTAAAGTGTTATTTAATGGCGAATGTGATGTTGATGAAACAATAACAGAGATGGCTATTTGACTTACAGCTGTTGCACGAAAGGTGAAAAGATTGTGGGGCGCCAGGTTATCCCAGGGACAGTATAGCTGCACCAATTAACAGTTTGCTTAGCCATAGCAAATCGAATTCGTCGTACTTTTACGAATAGCTCGTAAAGTTTAGACCACTGGAGTACTCATTCCATATCAATTTCTACTCTCCGTAGTCTCCTAAATGCTTTTTCGTAGTTTGACATAACTTAAAAACAAAAATAATAAGAGTTCAGTCTCTTTAAAGCCTTCTTATACTGAAGAGCACTGCATATCAGTGTCACCGCCTAAATAGGCAAAAAAAAATTTCATTCTGTAGTCAAATTACGAAACCTAAAGATTATAAAACTCTGATATGAAAGAATAAAAACAGCTTTAGTTTAACACCAAATACTTCCAGTTTCCCTTGTTTTGTTTGGTGCCTATAACTTTTTCTATCTCATTCTTCTTTCTTTCAGCTATGCAAAGTGTAAATCTCCATTCTTGAAGGTGTTTCGTAAAGTCTAGACCACCGTTGCATTAAACAAATTCCAAAACCCTAGTAATTGGATAAGTTTACTTGATATTACCTGGTGTTGTCGCCAATTTAAATGTTAGTGTTCACTGTGGGTAAGATAACAAGTTTTAGGCATTTAAAAACTTGTAATACATCTGAATCTTTCAAAGATTCACTAATCATCAGTCACATGTTGCTGTAAGCAGCTTGAAATTGAAGGATAATATACAGTACCTCCCAAAAAGAATCTAACGGTGTGCAATTCCAGTGATACTTCTAATTCCATGTGCTATTACGAACTTGGTAGTTTCCTAAGAAATATAAAATTGTGTAAAAAATGTCAAGAGATTTTTATTACATTAAATATTTTTCCCTTCTAAGAATACCTTGAAAAGTGAGTAAATCAAATGCCAAAACAGTCAAAACCACGAGGTCAAACAGTAAAAGACAGGTAAGAATGCAGTCAATGCAGACAGCAAGCTGCTGAAAGCAATGAGCGATACATCGAACAACACTTCTTGAAACGACGGCCATGTGAACTTTGCCATGCAGTGTCAGCCATACTTGAAAACAATAAACAACCCAAATTTAGGCATGATGTTATCGGAAAGAAAGTAAAAATCAATTTCTTATAGTTAAAAAAAAATTAAATCAGTTAAGAAATTTGTTTATGGGGACTTTCAACCGAAAACCCTGTCACGCAACGCAATGAGGCTGCGTGTGAGCAGACGACGGGTGGAGTGCTGTTTACCACGCTCTAAAAAAACTTGTTTCTGCACAAATCATGAAATTAATGTTACCAAGAAAACTGCACAAGATTACCTGAATGGGATAGAAATAGAAACTTTTCAGTGTTCGAAGAGTGTATTTAAATCTTCTTTTACGATAAAAAAAAATACTCTTGCCTCACACAGGTATATTGTCACTGGCATAAAAATATGAAAAACCCAAGAAAGTCCATAAACGTTATATGATATTATACAACTTACTTTTCTAACTAGAAAGACAATAGGGGGGGAAATGATAAAGGTTCCTCTGTCACGCTGGCGAAATTAAGATATTTCGTTGGTTTGAAAAATCACTTAAACACAAGTTAAGATGACCGGATATAAAAAAGAAGTTCGAGATAGACGAAAAGGCAAATTTTGGCAGGTCACTTGAATGATCCAAATGCGATTTTTTTGCTTTGTTTTACTTCTGAAAGTCAATTGCATATTTTGAAGTTCGGATGGAGAAGATCCTGATGAGATAATCAACACGAATATAAGGGCACGTTATAAGAAAGGGGATAAAATTATAATAAAAGAAAGAAAAAAAAAACTCCAGCATAAATTTGAATACGAACAAAACTCCATTCAAATAATCGACTGTACATAAACTATTGCAGAAAATTGTGTTTCGAAACAAAAGAAAAAATGCTTACAACCTCTTTTAATATTTCTTTCGCTTCACTGACTCACATTCTCCATAGCTGTCCATTGTCAGATGGCTTATTGAATACGTGATGTGTAAGCTGCTAGAGACGGACTGCCTGTCAAATCCGCTGACAATTTGCTTTTGGAAATTGATGGAATCGACGTTGTCGGCGTAGGTAACCTTGTCGGAATTCGAGATCCGGGCGAGACTCCAGTTTTACTGATATCAGACGCCGAGTACTTTGGCAAAGGAATGCGCGTAGTCAAAGGCTGAGACGGCGTAGTTTTATTGGTTTGATTAGCTTCGAAATCGTTGTTATTGCTTGTTGGCGTTATCGGCGTCGTTGTCGGTGTGACCATTCTGGCGTTATGGACTGGCAAGGGCGAAAAATTGGTCTTCAACGATAGCGGCGTTAGCGGAGAAGCAAGAACTGGAGTGTGCACTTGCGGCGGAGGAATACGAGAAGTGGACAATTTGGGTTGAAGAGTCGGAGGCGGCGGAGAATCTCGCTTCTTTGGTGGCAAGAGAGGCGCAGGTTTATTTACAATTGGTCCATCAAGTAGCGAGCTATTTGACAAGTTGGATAACTGACGCGGAAGTCCGCTAGGAAGTCGGTTGTGCGATGCCAGCGGAATACGAGAGGAGGTACTGGCAGGCGGAGGAGATTTCAATTCAGCCGACGTATCACGGAATCCATTGCTAGTAACGTGATACTTTGGCGGCGGAAGTCGTCCTTGAATTTTGGCCGGTGGTTGTTGGCCGACATTCTCGGATGAGTTGCCAGCAGGTGGCAGTCCAACAACGTTAGCGGCACTTAAAGTGTTGGAGGAGCCATTTGTAGTGTGGACCGAAAGTGGAACATCCCAGGAGGTCTGCTTATGTGCTGGAAGCGGACTTTCCTTTGGAGAAGCGGACAGAAACACTTCGCGGGCCGCTTGTCTCAATGCCGCCACTGATTGAAGGTCTCCTGTTTCTTCCACTGCTTCGTTGCCGTCGTTGGGACTCAGACCATTATCTATGATGTAGGTGGCTCTCTTTAAAGCAAGCGGAGTCATTTTCTCCCTGTCTGCCAAACTGCCATTCAAGGGCAAATCAACGGGACGTTTAGCTGCCACGACAGATTGAACAGGCGCTGGGCTTCCAGATGGCTGTTCATTGTCTTCGAGCGGTTCAATAGAAGGTCCGCGTCCGCTGTCACGACTGGGGCTGCTGTCTCTTCTCTCACCCGAAGTCCCTTCAACCGTGAATCCACTGTCAGTTGACTGTGTGCGCGGCAAACTAGTCGCGTGATTGAACTCAGCTGCACGTTTTGAGTAAACAGCCGCAACGTGATACGGTGGTGGTTGTTGTTGCTTGATTTCTGCCGTCAAGTCCGGTTGACTGGACCGGTCAACAACATCTGTGGGGTTCTTCACCTTGTCTAATCCATCTGTTGCAGACATTAACGGTCGAAGCACTCGAGCTTCTTTTATTTCGATTTCTGCAGATCTAGGCGAATGTTCGGCTGCTGCTGGAATGCCATTTGGCTTGGGCGGATCAACTTCCGGATCGGGCAAGTTTTCTACAGAAGCATTTCGTTTCGGTTCCAATGGAGAGGCCGTATGAACCGGAGGCAGTAATGGAGGAACCTCGGGCTGTGATTCATTGGACGGTGTGGCAAGAGTTGGCGGTGATTCCAGCACAATTTCTGGCTTCGGTCGTGCTGGGCTTGGTTCGCTCTGGATTGGGCTGGGTTCGTCTGACGATTTGGAAACGATCGTCACCGCCGGTTCGACATGGACAGTGATCGTCGTAGATGGCGCAGCGGGTTGAGGAGGAACTACAGCAACTGGAAGAGGCTCTGGCTGTTTCTTCAATTGTCCATTAGATTCGCTGGACGAAGAGCTAGCAGTACCGGTGGTAGGTAGTTCCACGCTATTGCGGGACGTGGGCGAAACCGGGTGATGTTGTTGAATATGCTGGGCGTGTTTAGCCAAGGCCTTCAACTCCTTCGGGTATGGGGTTGGGTTCCTCATCAATTTACCTGCTTTCGGATCGGCTTCTCCATCGAAAGCAAATTTGATATGAGTGGGCGAACGGGCAGTCACGACATTGGGGCTGCCCTTATCTGCCGGTGCCTGTTCTTCTGCCTCCGGATCGGCTGACTGTGGCAAGAGGAAGCAAGTCAAAACCTTGTGACCGGTGCTGGAGTCAATGTCCGTCTGGAGCGGCACAACCGGTTTTGTTTGTGCCTCGGAAAGCCAAAGCGCAGATAGCGAAGGCAACTTGAGAAACGAGACGGGCAAATGAAGTAGACGATTACAGCTCAGATTGACCACACGAAGTCGTGAAAGATGACCCATCTCTGGTGGGAGATGATCCAGTCGATTCTTCCTCAGCGACAAGACGGTCAGACGCTGGCACGAGCCCAGCTCTACTGGAAGCTCTTCTAGCAGATTTTCATTCAACATCAACGTTTCTAGTTTGCGAAGTAGCCCGATCGATGTAGGAAGTTTTGACAATCGATTTTGGCCGGCTTGCAATTCCTCCAAGTGTGATAGACGGCCCAGCGAATCTGGCAGGCAAGTCAAGCGATTATCGTCGACGCGTAGAACGGTCAACATAGTCAAATCGCCTATTTCTTCGGGTAGATTGGCCAAGTTGTTGGATGTTAAGGACAAATCAGTCAGCGATCTGAAATAGCAAAACAGGTTATTCATAATAAAATCCCAACGATGAAAGTTTTCATTCCTTACTTGCACAACCCGATGGTTGGCGCGATGCCGTGAAGGCAATTTCGTGATGCATCCAAATGAACCAGATTCTGTCAACAAGGATGTCCAAGAAATTAGGTTTATTTAAAAATCAAAAAGAAAGCAGATGTTGACTAACCTGTAAATGGCCCAGAAATTCAGGAAGCACGTCCAACTTGTTCCCGTCCACCCACAATTCAGTGAGGGATGGAATACTTCCGACGACTTCAGGCAGGTCACACAAGTCGTTTTGCCCCATGTCCAGTCGTTTCAATGCAGTCAAACGGGCCATAGATTTAGGTAAACTGGCCAGTTGGTTTTCTCTTAGCTCAAGCAATCGTAATTTGGTCAAACGACCAAAGTTGGCCGGGAGGAATTCGAGGAACGTGTCGGAAAGGTTGAGCGACTCAAGCGAGAGTAATTTCGTTGCACCCTCCGGCAATTTACCTATTGTCCAAATAAGGTTAGAACCACGTATAACGACGACGACAAGTCCATCTCAATCGACTAAAGGGAAAGTGGGGCATAGTAACCAGTTGACGTACCGAGCGGATTGACGCTCAGGTCCAGTGTAATCAGTGCTTTCAGGCCGCTAATGGCGTCAGGTACTTCGGTCAGAGAATTTTTCGAGATATCCAAGAGCTAAAAGAACACAAGAGTTAGGTCTTTTGTTACGAATAAGGACACAATTTGTACGTGAATAGAATTTTTTAAAAAATGACCTGTAGATGGATGAGAGAGGCCAACGCGGGGGGCAATACAGAAATTTCATTATCGGAGAGCCAAAGCTCTTTGAGACCATGGCAATGAAAAAGTGGTCGGGGCAAATCGGCGATTTGATTGCAGTCGAGTCGTAGGATCTCCAGCGTTCTCTCGTGGTTAAAAACTTCAGCTGGAACGTCACTTAAGCTCGAGTGCTCATAATCCAATACTTGAACATCGTCTTCCTCTGGTTTCAAGCAACACATCAACATCTTCCTCCATCCGGAAGATGTGGCCATTCTTCGAGCACCTGAACTCTTCAGCATAGCTTCACCAGCTCCTCGATCGTCATTTGTATCCATATCGAGTATGCAAATGCAGACGTTTTGTTTTCCTGACTTCTTCGTTGTCTCTCCTGTGGTGAATCCTAAAATAGGAAAAAAGAGAAAACGGAACCAAAAATCAAGATAACGACTCCCGCCACTTGACCAACTGTTTCTTCCTTCGCCTCTAAAATTAGGCTTACAGTTTTTCTCCCCTTTCATTGAAGACAAAAAAACCATGAAAGGACACATGCGTTTCTGTGGTTCATTATCTGTATACGAGGATGAATAACTTGAAACTAAATTTAGACACGAAAACATACAACGAAAAAAATTGCCTCAGTTATCTCTAGCCCTTTTTTGAACAAAAAAGTGAAGAGGGGGGCTTAAAACGAGAGGGCTGTGTTTTCACCTGCTGTGCACCAACATGGATTGTCTATTGTTAACCTCACAAACTAATGGACAAGGACAAAATGAAAGCCAAACAAGAATGGAATAGCCCATTCTTCAAAAAAAAAAAAAAAATTTGAAATGTTCTTTTTCTCTCCTTTTGCTCATATTTTTTCAAAGTAAACCGATAGACCGAGGCAAAGTGAAAGTGAAAACAAAATAAACACAGAACGGAGCAGCGCTCGTTCGTTCGCTGCGTATTTTCTAACTGTTTTCGGGGAGTACCGCGTGACTTGGAAAACTGGAAATAGCCAAGAGGGAGAAGAGTCATCTCGTTCGTTTTTATGTTCTTTTTTAAGTCTTTGTAAACAACTTTCGACTGTGACCAACCTCATCTTGCTTCTTAATATTGTTTGTTATATCACAAATTTATGGAAAGCTTTGCCTTTTCTCAACAAACAAATTGGATCAGCACTTGCCGGGTTTCGGCATTTTGAGAAAAGAATTACAAAATACACACGTACACAAAGAGAAATCTTCCACGTTTTCCTCCCCCATTTTTTTGTGTAATCTCCTGCCGGATTACAGCATACAAGCAACGCACAATTACCCGAGCATGGAATCGCTTTCATGTACTGTCAACGCGCCGTTCACAGGAAACGGTAACCAACAACAAAACAGGGAATACTAATTATCCCTGCTCGCCATATAGTGCTGTAGGCTCACTTCCTCTGTGTAGCTGTTATTTTGTAAATGCATTATTCCTCCCTTGACCGATTCTGAGCGGTGTGGCAGGTGGGCGGAAAGGCCCACGGCGTACACATAGACCATCTTCCATCTAGCAGAGCGTGACTTTCCCCCTCCATAATTACTCTGTCTCCCCCACTTCTCTTGTCTATCGGTTCGGTCAGGAGCCACGAAGACGGCAAGAGAGTCAACTTGCAATACGTGCTCACAAAACTTGACAAAATCGTCACGAACTTGTCGTTTGTTTTCGTGTCTGTGTGCTAAACTACGCAAAAGGGATTTGACGATTCGTCACACGACAAGGAAGTGCCCGGCAACAGGTAGAAAACATGCGAAATTTATACTCACAATTAAAATGGACTGCTTTTTCTTGATTCTCTCGGTGTCTGTGTGGGTAACAAAAAAATTAGATTCACACCATACTGTCGAGGACTTATCCACTGAGGCGGGCACCAAGTAGACTGCCCGCACCGTCGGGTTTATTTGGACTGACGCTTGGTTGCTTGCTAGCCTTGCCTGTTAGCCGACATGCCATTACTTTCGAAGCTCAGGAGTTAACTACGGGCAACAGCGTGCGTTCCCGAAGCCTCTTGTTATCAGATCAGACGACAGACGATTCCAAATATCCAAAATGTCAGTCGACTTCCTTTCCACGAATCAAAGATAAAGAAGATTCGATACCAGGTAAATTTATTGCCTGATGTGAAATAGGATAAAGACACCGAATTAGGTAATGCCTTTCGAGTGGATTCGTCATTGGGCTAGTCATCACTAAAAAAAAAGAAAAAAATTGGAAAATGTGTCCTTGTACCCTAGTCATGCCTTAGTGTGTCTTTCTGTGGTTAATGACTATCTGCAACTATTCCGCAGTCGTTCATGCATGATTCCTTTCAGTAAACAGCGGGAGGCTCAGACTAAACTTGAAATATGCATGGGACCGCGTCCAGGTTTCTTGGCCGACTTAGAAAATGTACAAAAAAAATTAATGCACGAACGGTAATTTTAGTTCACTCAATCTGAACGAATCGATTCTAAGCCAATTTCCTACAGTAATTTTAGTGAAATTGGATGAGATAATCCCCTTTAAGCTATCACGATTCCAGCATTCCATCTCTGTACGTAGGCAACATTTTCAGGTGCAAGTTGAACGTAAAATCCTATTTGCATTGGCACTTTTTCTTTAGAACACAGACATTTTACTTTTATGCATGATTATGTCAATTACCCAGATAGCTTTTCGTTATTCTTCTCGGTAGGGAGATAATATTACAAAGATGCCCTTGAGCACCTTAGCTAATTTATTCAAGAAACCAGAGCCACGATGTCATGCCATAGACGAAAGTTATCAATAACTGCTTTTGCATATGGACGTATCCAATTCCTAATAAAGAACATTACCAATCATTATACAGAGCGTTGTCCTTTCACCGAAAGTTATCGAAATTCTGGAAAGGGTCACGCAAACGACACTGCCGCCGAACATCTTCTGCAGGAGAATCCCTGCCCTTCAGTTGAATTTTCTGCAAGATGAAGGTTAGCACTGCCAAAACACAAAAAGTGCGCAAAGATAGATGATGGACATCCTCTGAAAACCCATTCATACATCGTTGCTATGGTCTATGCCTTTGACTTTTTGCTGACCAACTAACGGGACAACACATAAGGTACGTGTTTCGAAACACAAACTGTTAATTAACTTTGTTCGTGGTAGAAAAAAAGCACGAAAATTAATCAACGTTGCACTAATATCACAGATGTTGAAATTTTAAACAATCACAGAAATAATAATGGCTGACTCTTTCGGTTTTGAACAGGCTTCCATTTTGTTTCGCAATGACACCGGTTTACCGCTATCGACAGTCGTTTGAATAATATTTTTATGGCATAATTGGTTGTAGGGAGGTTTTTTTGTGCCACCAATATGCTATGGAGCAAGGACACGTAAGAAAAAAAATGCCAGAGTGAAAGGGGCTTAACCATAACGCATTTGTTATTTTTTTATGAATAGATTTTTTTTCGAAAGTTTGAATGACTGATCGACATACCGGATAGAAAAGTATCGAATAAGAAAACAGTATCACAGTAAAGCATTACGTGATGGATTTCATTCAACAAACGACGTATGTCATCTCCGTTATTCTCGTTTTAAATGTTAAACCAGACTATGTAACATGTTTATGTATGTCGGCATACGGCTTACATTGAACATATTTTGTTCTAGTCGGACCAGAATGCAACAAACAGCATTCCATCGAGTTTCGTGATTGGGGACTGCTCTAATCTCTGGAATTAAACCAAAAGAAGAATTAAAAATTGAACTAAGGCTATACATTCTTACTTGTATTCAGTTCCAGTGGGAAAAAAATCAAGGTCGTCGCAAAAGGGATTTTTTATTGTACAGATCGTAAAAAAATAATTGAATAAAATAATGGGAAAGGGAATCACAAGCAAACTAAAAAAAAAATCTATTTTTCACGATTGACCCATAATTCATTTCTTTGCCTCGTTCAGTTTGGCTAAGAGTTCATCGGCTTCTGTGTCCGTTTTCACACGAAGAAGCATGGGTGTCGGAGCAGGAGGAGTTTTTGGATCAATGGGTGGGTTAGGAATACAAACGAGCATGACGTTATTCTTGCCGACACGCTGAGTCGTTAGTTGTGGATTTAGAATGATGTTCAGAAGGATGTTGCCGAGTGACGTGTCAGCACGGATCACCAATTGCGTTTTATCGTCCTTGATTTTCTTCAAGTGTAGAGTACCCACACCCTTTTCCGTATAATTGTTGTCCTTCTTGTAGAATAATTTACACCTAAACAGGAAATGTTAGTGTAAAAATAAATTGGAAATCAACAAATGTAAGAGATGGCCTGATCGTGTTCACACCACATACCTAATGGAATAAAAGGCATCGTCTTCTTGAACTTGTTTGATTTCCACCTTTGGTGGAGCGTCTTCATCATCTTCCTCCTCGCCGCCCTTCTCATCTTCTGCATCCTTTTTCTGATCTGTTGGTGGTTTATTACTAGAAACAGGAAAGAAGCTCGGTTTAAAGTGATCACGAGAGGATTTTTTTTTCAAGTCTCAGTTACCTGGCGAAACCGAACGAAAATGGTGGAGCGGTTACCAAAGGTTTAGATGCGGAAAAGGAGAAAGGAGCCGTAGTCGACGGCGGACTGGTGGTTGAAGCAGCAGTTGTTGCTTTGAACGAGAACGTTGAAGAAGTGGTAGTCGCTCCCGAGTCACTTTTAGCGATGCCAAAGGAAAAGTTCGATGCTGATGAAGTTGCTGGTGTTGAACTGGAAAATGAAAATGTTGAAGGTGGTTTTGCTGGTGTAGTTCCATTACTGATGAAGTTGAAAGTTGGTTTTGAAGTTTCTGCTGATGTAGAGCCAAATTGGAACTTCTGGTCATCAGGCTTCTCACTACAGATTTTACCCGCACTGAAAGCAGTGGTGGTTTTGGTGGTGTCAGCTGCTTGGCTTTCATCTGGTGCTGTTGAAGTTCGTTTTGCCTCCAGATCTCTTAAATGCTTTTCATAATCTTGGAATATGGGGGTAAGCACACAGCATGGATTCTTCTTGACATGATCTGTAATCCATGATGTGACAGTTTCATTCAAAACTTTAAGGCTTGCAAGATATTCTTTCTCTTTTGCCGCAATATCTGCGTTGGAGCTTGGTTTGTTTTCTCCATTTTCCGTCTTGATTGTTTCAGTGGAACTTGGAACTTTAACAGCAAAGTTGGTGAATGCATTTACTTCAGATCCTGATCGCACACCAAAACCAGCAAACCCAGAGAATCCTTTTTTTGCCTGGTGGCAAAAAGAAAATGAAACACATTTAGATTGTTACCAGCCACTTTTACAAACTAACCATTGCACCAACTCTTAAAAATCATGCTTTTGACAATACGGATACATACGAGAAAACAGAAAGCATGATAAGTTACCTCTCCGTCATTGCCTGTAATTCTTCGCCGGGCTTGTTTGATCACCCGTCCCTGAAGGGCCTCGGAAGAGGCTTGTTTAAAGGTACCCGCCTCTTCTTCTTCTTCGTCATCATCCCAGTTGTCGTGATTTAATTCTCTGGTTGCCGCACGCTTGGCCATTTTTCTGTAACGTAGGATAACTAAGTCTTATAATTTAAAAACGAGAAGAAATGAATTCGCTGCACGATTCGTGCTGGTGTGTGTATTTCACAGTGTTGCCGTTTGACATGTCGACTGCATGTCGACTGTCCAATTGACCAATTCACCCAATCATCGGTCACCACTCTGTCCAAGCTTCAAGCTTGTTGTTCGTTTTAATCGGTGTCTTCGTTGTCGTACAAAATTAAGGCAATATTACACTTCATTTTTCACATTACGCTTTCATTTCCCCTTCTTAATTCTAACCGTTTTGAAAACTAAAGGCAGGAAAGAACAAGTAATCGATCGTTTCTAAATTGTCTGATGTTTATCTTGTTTGATTATTTGGTTATACAAGAAGGTAGTAAAATATTGTTTTAAATTTTTCTTGAATACTGAGCCAGAGTTTTAATCGAGAATTTTAATGGACAATTGGACATTTTCTTATGTTCTGAAAGGAGGAATGTGGCAACAGCCATGGAGCTAGAGGGGGCTTCAATACGGGGACCAAAAACTTTGAATGCTGCCCCTGGCTGTCAGAACTTTTCCTTGGATTGAATTTTCTTTACAGGTATACCAGCTTATTTCGCTGGAAATAGGTTATAAATATTTCAGCTATGATTACGATAATCTCACATGGTATTGCATCCACCTCACCTGTTTAAGGGGCGAAAAATTATGCCCTGTAATTCACATTTGGTAGACTACCTCATGATTGAGGATCCTTGCGAACAGCAGCATGCATGTGGCGAAATAAGCAAAATTTTTTGCTCGAGCCTTTGCAATGTGCGTGATATAATATTTTGTGGAAGAATTTTGCCTTTTCTAATCAAAATGTTGAAAGTCTATTTCGATCTTTTTAATCAGATATGTCCAAAGGTTAATCTTATCCCAGCTTGGTGAAATTCTTAAAGAGTAAAAAAAAATCAAACATTTTCAGGAGAATACAGGCAAAAATTCGTAATTCTAACATTAGAATGAAAAACTTTTATGCCTTACAAATAGGTTATAAAGTAGTTATGATTTTCTATTTCAAGGAAATATTTCATTGCTCTTCCATAACTAATTGTAAAGTTAAGAAGATTATTCTTATTTCCCCACTACCTCAGATGCATTCTACCATCAAATTTGTCTGGCCTCTCCCCTCCTATTATTTATTCATTTATGTTTACTTTCAAATTATTGCACGTCAAAAAATGATTTAGTATAGCTGAAGTAAATGATACCGGAAGATACCATTTGACCGAATTCTAGCCATTTGAACACAAAAACGCGATGTTAACAACCAAATTCAAAGTATCAGTATTTTAGTGCTGCGTTAAAAGATTTATTGTCATGGCTGGCTGATGTTTCAACACCATTTTCAAATTTTCTTTGGGTTTGATTGACTAAATTGTGTTTTTACTAATTTTAGTGGCAACTATCACATTTGACGTAGTAATTGGCATTTTTCAATCACAATACTCCTAGTTCATGTGGCTCTGTCGCACCTTGCTTTAAATAAGAAACAAATTACCCTGGCCCTTCTTTTTTTCTATCAAACATTCAATGATATTCAAACTTCCAAGAAGGCTATAAAAACAAGGATTAAGTACAATTCTTCGAAATCAGTCGTACGTTAAAGACTGTGTTGGCCTTTAACGAACGTCGCTGGTCGTTGTTCACAGGGGAATCAGCGAGAGAAATAGCTTGACGACAGAAAGAAAGCAAACATCCAGTTAAATTACCTACCGAAAAATGCCGTTAGTTCATTGAAGAAATTCTGGTCAGAATTGGTAATTTTTTTTTTTTTATTTTGAAACTAAGTCTTTTTTTCCCCTTACCTGTATATAAATTCAGAACGAACCAAAATTTCATCGTTGTATCGATTAGATGCCGTATTGAAACAAATCCGGTTCGTGCGTCGTTTCAACGATATTGCACTGCGCATATTCCCGTATTTCTTTTTTAAGACGCCATGACAACATTATTAATTAATTACGTTCCAAAACTATTCTTATTTGAAAGTGTGCTATATTTTGAATTGTTTTTTGAATATCCTGTTATGATAACATAATAACGCCTCGGAAAGAGGCAACGCTATCTATGGCTAGTGAATTCAACTTCATTTACCTTGGGCGAGGACGCGGCGCGCTGTTGATCCCAACGAATGCCTCACTTTGACGTGACAGAAAACTATTGATTACGTGTCGAATGATGATAAAATTTTCGCAATCTATAAACGTCTAAAAGCAAACTAATTGCAACGATGTTTTCCCTTTCCATTTTTGACGAAATCAAAAGAGAAAATCCAAGAAGAGTGACAGGATGATTGCAATGTTGCCTTATAGTCAACCTTGATTTTTGGGGCTTTCGCCCGGCTCGTGAAAACTTCCGAACAGATATTGCACGAACAGTTTCTCCCCAATTTGAATATGTTTCATAAATAGGCTGTAAATTGAAAGATCTTCCGAAATCATTAGCTGTTGCGAACTGGTTCCGGCGACATGATTAGGGCGGTATTTTTCCAGTGAAAGAGAGAACATAGCCGGGGGCACGAGCCAAGAGAAAGAATGGAAATTTTGGGGAGAACCATCACCGCCACAGCCACAGTAAACCTGAGTAGCTTACTGCCATATGACTGCAAGAGAGAAGGAAACAGACTGGTCGCTAGAGGCGCTGCTGTTCTCAGGGCCGCTGCTTTGCTTTCTGCTATTCCGTGGCTGGCTGGTGCCGTCCGCACGGTAAAAAATGTACTCGGGACAAGCGATCGTTTTGAGAAATTTACGTCAAATCCCGCCTAATACCGCCAAAGTTATTCGCTTGCAAAAGCAGTTTGTCGAAGCTGTTCAGCGATATCAGGTAAGTTTGCCTTCGTTTTGTTTTTATTTCAATTACTTTCGGCCAGACTCTCCAAGTGTGTATCTATGTGTGTATATTGGGTGGCCGTGTGTTGCTGTGTATGTGCCCTGCCGTCCGACGTATTTTCTTTTTTCCCTTTCCCCTCCTCTCTCTGCGTACATCTGCTCTCTCGGTAGACGTTTAGCAGGATTCACGTATATCATTTTCATTTCTCCACGATGTGCAGTAATTAAGAGATTTATCACGGTAACTATTTCAATGTGAGCTCGTCGAAATGACAATAAACAGCACCCGCGCTGGGTCCTCCCATTCCAACTTCGAAACACACATTTTGCCTGACTCATGGTTAGGGTTAGCCTTGAATTTTCGATTTATCATTGAAAGGATATCTTCGTTTGTTGCTACACTTGCAAAAGTGTTAAATGCACGGTAGTTGAGGTGTAAATTCTCAAATGTTGAGGCTAGTTTTTCTACGGACACGTAGAATCCGAATACACTCCAAGGTGTGTTTGAGTGAGATTCTATGGCTATCAAAACATGGCCATGGACAACAAAGATAATGCAGATATCAAAATTATATTCTCGACGTCTAACAAAGCAAGTCAGGTCGTCTTCGTATTATTAATATCAATTAGTTGAGGTGAATGTGAATCGATTCAAGTGCTAAAGATTGTTTTCGTCATCGCTGCCCCCTAAACTGAAAACCCACGCTATCAAAGCCTTGCTATTTCTTCATCTTTGGTTCGTTAAAAGGCGAACGCACCCGAAAAATTTGCTGTATTCGTTTATCGCATTTCATGTTTCACAATATTCGAGAATTTTTCTTTCATTTTTGGCCTGTTACTGTACGAAATTTAGTGAGAAAAACCATCAATTAGTCGATTTCCTCGAGTGTCAGATAAAACTTTCGTTGAAGGTTTAGCGCTTTTCCGCCAGGTGGCCAAGACTTCCGCTCCAAACCTATTATAAAAAAAATATTTACATCTATACGAATTAAATTAAATTAAATTTCAACTTTTATTTATTATATGCAGGAATTAAATGAAAGACCGGATAAAGATGAAGCGATGCTTCAGGAACTACTACGGGAAATAGCTGTCCTTGACAAGACACAGCGCGAGGAGCTCAATCTTGTTAGAGAAGCCGAGTTGAAATGCATCTCTCAAGGAATTCAGAATGATTTATTATGTTCTGAAAAACTGGGCGATCCTGAATTAGCTGCTCAAACCCAGGAATGTAGCGAAACTGAAGATGAATTCACTCCATCAACTCAGGAAATAAAAGACACTGGTGAAGACATTTCACCAAGCTCTACCTCATCGAAAACTGAAAATTTTAAAGAGCCAAACAAACTGGCAGCTCTTGAAGAAATTGAGGAAGAGCAAGAGAAGTCATATGATGAACAACCAATGGATTGGGAAGATTTGACTAGAGAGCAATGGTCAGAGTCTGACAGGCTACTTCAAAAAGTAGAAAGAGTAGGTGCAAAAGTGCTTCAACGGGATTTTATGTCTACTGTTGGTGAGCTTACAACATTTTAATATTTTAGATTGGCAGAAATTAATTTATTTGCTATGTTATTTAGAACTGGTTCATGTTAGCCAATACAAGAAAGCTGAAGAAGCCTTGATGCAGAGAAAAGCAAAAGCAGTTCAGGGTAAAAAGGTGATCACAACTGGCCCTTGGCAAATTATCGATATACCAACAAAGGTATGCAAGTGGTCACATTATGCAGTCTCAATTTTAGAAGGGAGTTGGTCTAACTTTTTTCATTCTAAAAAAACCAACAGGTATCTAACAGAAGATGCAACTACTTAACTGGCCTCCATGTTACCATTAGACAAAAAGATCCTAAGCGGTCGGCTATGACATCGTATTCAATGGAATCGAGCGGGGTTAAAACTCGCCATCATGATTCACGTGGATCTTCGCGGGCTTCGTCAAGAGCATCTTCTCCCGTTTTTTCGCAAACGGAAAGTTACAACGGCAAAGACAATTACAATTCCGGCTCAAATACGAAGCACTTAAGAAGTACGAAAACACGTGCCAAATCTAAGAAAGCATCCCCCACCGCACCTAGCAAGACTAACAACAATAATTATAATCAACAAAACAAATCGAGTCCGTCAAGTAAAACCACGACGTTCAACTCGAACCCGTCGAACAAATCAGAGCCTCAAGATACAAACGGCAAAAATAGCAGTCGAGCTTTAGAACCATGCGTCACGTACACTCTCGTTGATGGTGTGCCTCATTTCAAAGTATTTTTTCCTTCGTCCAATGACTCGATAACTAGCCCAGCAGCTGGTGGAATCCCTAAGACGGCTATTAACGGGTCGACGTCTTTTTCTTCGACTCGAGCTTCCATCGTGGAGAGTGATATTGAAATCATGCAGACTAATACTTGTCTGGAGAACGGGAGCAGCCCTCGTATTACGCCGGAGAGAAAAATTAAACCTTCGTCAAAACCTATCAAAAGACCACGTCTATCTCACCAAGGCTTCAGTCCGTCTACGACTCCCATTAAAGCAGGACCGTCTAACTTGGAAACTGTGCCCAATTCAACTGCCATAAAGGCGGAAGAGACTGGTAACAAAGAAGAGATGGGCCGTTGCATCGAGAAATGCGGCAGTTGGATGGGAGCTCCTCATTTCAAATTCTATCGCACGTTTCCATCTGTTAACGCTACCGTCGCTTCATCTAATTGGTCAGGATCTGCAAATTCCACGGTGACGACAGTAGTACCTCCGAAGCCGGTTGTAATTGCGCCTGCACCCAAGCTCTCGTCTCCTATAACGACTCCCAAGCTGGTTATCGCGTCCAGCAACGCGACTTCCTCAACCGCTCCAACGGTGTTGCCTGCAATGCCGAAGTTAACGATGGGAAACCAAGGATTGAAAAACTTCGTTTCACCGTCAGCGCCCCCGTTGAATGCACAAAGTGGTAAATTTGTGCCCATTGCTCCTAAAGTTGCGAGCCTGGCCGGCGGGGTATCCAACTACGTCATCGTTCCGTTCGCCGACAAGAATAACGGCAATCAGTCAACTGCCATCAAGAGACCCATATCACTGTTGAAGACTTGTCCACCTCTATCCAGCTCGCAGAATCCCTCCTCGGCTGGCACCTTTCTCACTGTCAAGAACCTGAAGGAATGTTTCCAGAATAATAAGCAGTATAAAGACATGAAGGTTGTCGTCCAGAAAGTTCCTGTCACCGTGCAAGCGCCAACAACGGGCACAGCATCTGGCGGAAATCAGTCACCTGGGCAAAGAGTTCCCCTGGCCTCCGATAAGGAAGATCTGAAGAAAAAGGTGGTCAAACTCTTTCCCACCGCAGATAAGGAGAAGGCCAACGGTGATGATTCTCATCACCTAACGTCGCCAACTGTTATCGTGGCCGATATGTCAATGTAGGATTAATTCAAATTGTAATTTTTGTCCCTTAAAGATGGGAATTGCTCTTCCCCTCTCTTCGTTTAATCTTGTTTTTTTTTTCCAATCGGCATTTTGTGCCCTGTCGTTTTCTCTTTCTTCTTTTTCTTTCGAAAATTTCAAACTTGATTGCTCTTGTTATCTACTATTTTTGAACTTCTTACACAGTAACCTAGTTGCCCCAATTTTCCCTTACCCCTCGAAATTCAATAAGACGTTACCGGAACCGTTTTTGATTAATTAAAGTGAAATTCCACATTCGAACGATATTGTGTATGAATGCTGTCATGGATGTGTATATGATTTAATGTGTCAGATATTGGTTGTACCAGCGAAAGAAAACAAAAATTGTTTTCCTTTTTCCTTTCCTTTTTATTTCCTCCCTTTCTTTCGCTCGCCTCCTCCATCTGAACGGTTATGTAGAAGAAATGAGGTGCGGAATTCCGAAGAGAGAAAACACGAGGAGGAACACGTAGTCAGCACGGACGATGAAAACAAATATGGCGCACCCCTGTCGTAGTGTATAGTTACAAATACACCTATTGTCTTATGTGAATAGCCATATCTCTATGTTTGGAAAATTGCGTGACATGAAAAACAATAATACATTCTCAAAACAAAAAATGTTTTTGTACAAATGAGGCGGATTAATAATCGTGTATGGGCGAGAGGTTGACGCCCTAACTGCACACACTGAAATACCATAGGCCAGCGCCGATCAATATCATTTACCTTTACATAGTTACCTGGGCGTCTTTTACAGGCTCAAGTTGATTTTTACAATGGTGCTTATACCCTATGATAAATCCTTTCCATACCTGTGCGGGGGTGTCTGCTGTCTAGGTAGTCTGGAATTTCAGGTGAGAGGGTTGAGGTGCGTCCTTGACCCGCCTTCAATCTTTTGCATTTTGTGGTTTTATTTTATTATTTCTTTATACCTGAAAAGAAATGTGTATAAAGTTTCATGATCAACTGAGAATCTTGATTCGCGCCAATTTTTTTTTCTTTACAGAATGGGCATATTCTACCCAAAATAGGAACAATGGTTGAATGCCTGAAGGTAACAGTAAACATAGTTTCACTGATGCTAACCACCTGTCATTTCAGACAAACATGGCTTACTAAATAATCCTTTATTTGGATTGTTAATCAACTTGATAAATCATTGTTTAACTCTATTTTTATGGAAAAATTCGTTTTTATTGAATAATTGTAGAGAAAAGTGGGCAGTGTTTGTCCGGGCTTAACACGCACCACCGAATTGATTGACACTCAGCAGACGAGGGGGACCATTGATCAATAGGCTGCTGCAGCTGTGACTATGCTTATGCAAATCAAAGTGCAACAGTGCTCTGCTTCAATGATTTGGATGTTTCAAATGTCAAAAAATGCCATGTTCTTTTTTTAGCTGTTTCGTGTGAAAAATGTACGTTATCGTGACGGTTTAGTATATCTTTGAAGAGTCCCACTGTAACCGGAAACCGGCAACAGAGGGTATTCGGGACAGGATATGCTGTGAGAAGAATGCTTGGAAGAAAAAAAAAATTAACCGCCAAAAAGCACGATGAAGGGGGGGGGGGAGTGAAAAGGAGAGAGCGGGAAAAAGCGCCATGTCGCCAGGTAAACGGTCTAAAGAAAAGGATCGACGTTAAAGATAAGCGTTATCGGCCTGACAAAAAAATATTATATTCGAATAAAATTTGGTTTTAGATAACTAAAGATACTATGAGGGAAATGGAGTTCTAACAAGTAAATAGTTCAGTAGATTTTATCATTTTGAAGGAAAACTTCTATTGTTTTGATGGAAAATATTTTAAGGAAAATATTTTGTTTTAATGGAGAAATTCGAGTGAGATTTGCTGTGTGTGTTTTGATTTTGTTATTTGTTATGCTACTATATTATTTTGTGATGCTACATTTCAGCGTAAAAGCCGTTATGGATTATCGAAAATTTTTTTCCCTTTCCCATGAAAGCCAAAGCGAATGCTTGGCGCTAGTTGACGTCGGTTGCGACAGAATTGGACGTCAGGTGGCTGGGCGCCTTTAATTTTGCCTCTAGCAGTGGTGACTAGCTTGTAAGAAATACGATTTAAAATTTTTAAATCAAACTAATGATCAGTCAATTATTTAAAAAAGGAAAAGGTCGACAAATCGTGGTGGATTTGGGATTTCTCATTTTTACAACCTGGTATTCAGCTTTATTTTTTACGAACTGGCAACAATGGTTTCGAGAAGTTCGAACGAAGCTCCTCCTTCCTCCTAACCGTCACAATTTCGAAAATCTGTATGTTCGTTACTGCACATTCAGTCTTGGTTTGATGAGTTGAGAGGAAGATTCATATGAATTAATCGAAAAGATTTAACGGACTTCTAGCGAGTCCCGGTTACTGTTAGCCCCCCACGTTTTTCCTCGATTATTCTAGGGGCTTTTTTATATTGATTTTTTAAATTGCAAACTACGACGTCATGGCTTCCCACTTCGACCAGGAAAATCAACTTCCTCCGACACAAGCTGCTGCTTCTACACGCTTTGGTTCGCGAAAAGACGGCCAACCAAAATTGGGCCTTTCGATCGTCAATTCCAATGCAGCCAACACCAAAAAGGCATCTCAATTGCAAGGCAAAAAGGTAATCATTCAAAGCCCACATGGCCTTAGTTTTAGTTGTTAGTTTGCTGATTGTTTTTGTGTTTGGTTGTGCTTAGGCACCAGCATTTACTGTGTTTGATGAGAATGCAACTGACCACACCGATAAAGCCAATAAGGGACAGAATTGTTGGAATCCAATTCCATCTATTAATGTGAAGCAGCAGCCTTTTGCTGAAACAAAGCAAGGATTCTCTGTTTACTGTGATGGAGAATCGTCCAAGCCTACAAGACATGCTTTGGCTCCAATTTCACAAAGCCTTGAAGACTCAGCCTGCAGTTTCATGTCCATGAATACAAGCTTACATCAGCTAGACTACGTTCTGCAACATAAGGAGGAATCGTCCAAAGAGGCATTCAAAATCCAAGTAAGTTTGTTTGTCAGCCATGTGTTAGGCTGTTTATCTAAAGCCTTTGATTGCAGGATCATTTGAGTCCTATGGTGATTGATGAATTGGCTGTTGAAGACAACAAACCCTGTGCCACATTTACTGAATTGAATCGTCATCTTGAATCTGCGTTGCCAGAAGTTTACCTGAAGGACATTTACACATATCTAAGGAATTGTGAGGTAAGCTTGGGTTTTACAAGAGCTTCAATAGTTTCTTTGAACTCAAGTTAATTGTTATTTATCAGGAACGCCATAGACCTAAACCCCATTACATGCGTAAGCAGTCTGACATTACTCCCGGTATGCGCGCCATTTTGATCGATTGGCTTGTTGAGGTAGCTGAAGAGTACAAAATTCACAACGAGACCCTTTTTCTCGCTGTCTCCTTCATTGACCGATTTCTCTCGCACATGTCTGTTTTGCGAGGAAAATTGCAATTGGTTGGAACTGCTGCTATGTTCATTGCCTCGTAAGATTTGTTTACAGCCTTTACCACACACTTGAAGGTTAATGAGTCATTCTATTCCAGTAAATATGAAGAAATCTATCCCCCAGAGGTCGGCGAATTCGTCTACATCACCGATGATACATACACCAAGAAGCAAGTTTTGCGTATGGAACACCTGATATTGAAAGTGTTGGCATTTGAACTGGCTGTGCCGACATCTAATTATTTCCTACAACGCTACATTCAATTGTCCCGTTCCAGTGAGACCTGTCTTCATTTGGCATCGGTAATGTTCTCGTTTGTAGACAAGGGATTAAAGTTCATGTCTCATTTGTGACCTTGCACTCAATAGTACCTGTGTGAATTGACATTGATGGAGACGGAACCATACCTGCACCATTTGCCCTCGGTTGTAGCCGCTTCTTGCGTAGCCCTGGCGAGACTTGCCTGTGGCAACGAAATTTGGCCATCACACATGCACACTTCTACCGGTTACTCCCTGGAGCATTTGATTCCTTGCATCAAGGATCTCCACACCTCTTGGTCTCAAGCCCCAACGAATCCTCAGCAAGCTATTCGTGAAAAGTACAAGGCGGAAAAGTAAGTTTAAAATCTTTTAAAAAAATGGGTTGGGATATGAAACATAAAATTTTGTTTATTTAGGCGACACGCTGTTTCCCTCACAACCCCGCCACCAATTTCGACACTAGAATTGGCGCAGTTTTAACAAAAAGCACTGACCTTCTCATAATATTTATAGTATGAAATTTACTTGTTCTTCCCTTATTTCCCAAAAAGGACGTTGTACATAACACCTCATCGATATCTCGACCTATGATCGTTCCCTTTTTCGCCATTCCGGTCAGTCCGGCTTTTAAGCATTTTTTGATTTTTTCGAAATATCGAGAAAAAAAAATTTTACCAAAAAAAAACAATTGAAAGAGAATAAGAAACGTATCGTAGTTAGGACTACGAATTTTCCTGATCCTGTGAATCGTATCACTGTCATAAGTTTGAATTTTTGTACAAAAAAAAAATCCTAAATGTGCTGCTAGATTTAATACATGACCTTGTCAAAACAATTGTATTTGTCCAGACTTCAATATCCCATCACTTACCAAATATATTAATTTAAACTAAGTAATATTTGTATCTAGTTGGCTTGTGTCAGATTGTTACAGATGTACTGCTTGACAACTATGCGCCAATCAGTAACGTGTTCCAAACTGTTGCGATCACCGACGATAGACATTTGTGAACTAAGCGGCGCAGGACGAACAACCCCCAACGCATTGGACTCTGTAACAAAAAACATTCAGGTATGTTATCAGTGTGGAATTTGGCCTGAAATTTGGTAGTAACACAGTTTCTGTTGTAATAGGAATGAATACCTCGATGGCCAACTTTAGTTTTGTGCTGGAACTTTCTTAGCCAGCTTTTGTTATCGCCTGCCGATGGTGGACATTGTCTAACCAGTCGTGCATGATCATCCGCATTCTCGTGGACGACTAGGGGTTGTTAAGAAACAAGCATCAGGATATTAGTGCCTTTGGAATTCGTGCGGTGAGCATACAGCCATGCTTCACACAAAAGGTTGTTGGGTGATACCTTGTTTTCTCGATAGTTGCCACAGGTAACTTATCCACGAGGTGAAAAGATTGAGGGGAGACGGAGTTGCTGCCGTACGATGCATAGCTCGAACCAATTTAGCCAGTCCAAATTTCCATTCTACATCTGATTGAGCCTTTAAAATTCAAAATGTTTTCAGCTCAGAAAAAAATTCACTTAATGATCGGTTATACCTGTATTCTTTGATAGGTATCGCTCATCATGGCGATGAGCATGTTGATAAGTACAACAGTGGTGACCAGCATGTAGAATCCAAATACAATTTTGTAGAAAAAAAGCGTCCATTCGGGCTGAGCAGTTTCCATCCTCAAATCAGCCGGTTGTGTCAGACCAAACAGTGCAAAGAAGAGCAATTGGAATGTGTCCAACGGTGTAACCACAACTGCGTGAAAATCAACGCCAATTGTTGTAAGTCTGTTTGGATATGCTAATATTCTTAATATTTACCTCCCGAATTCAAACCACCTGTTATTGTTTTGGCCGTGATGGGTGTGATATCCCTTGCCCAGAATGGTTGGTTGAGTGCGGCCACGTGCTACAATTATTTACAAGCTCATTGCATTAAAACTCTGTCAAAACTAGCCAAATGTTGGGAATTATTAGTACCATTGTAAATCCGAACATAAAGATGGCCAATATGATGAGAAAACGACAAGCATCAACCATCAGGTTACCTAGTAAAATTATCACAAAATTTTAGCTAAAAATTTTTACTAGAAATATGTAACTTGGAACGAACCGATAATGATGGCCCATGGACCGAACAGGTAGTGGAAAGAGAGGAAATCGAGCAAGAGCATACAGCATAGGAGGACAGCCACGGCTAGCAGTTGATTCCGGAAGAAAAGAGCAACAGTCCAGTGCTCCGGTTTCAGTAGAAATGCTACGGCGTGGATCAAAATGGCAATGGCGCTTATGAACAGAACAGCGATCCTTAACCAACCTAATCCACCTCTGTCTCGTGGTGTGGCAAGTTCTGCTAGTAGAACCCCCGACAGCCAAACGAGTAGGAGCCATTCGTACCAACTAAAAAAAAACTAAATGAGAAAAGCAGCAGACAACAAAATGGCGATGACTACGTGAAAATTCATACCAAGGAAGCAACGATGTTCGTAAAACAGGACAAATTGGTAGAGTACTGGTCAAAATCAGAAGTGTCATCAAATAGATGTGAGAGGTCAAGTAAGCCATGAATCTGTTTCAAAGAAATTGTTACTTGTCTGTAGTTATTCATTAAGTTTGTGAATTTACCTGATGACAGGAATCTTGTCGTATCGATGTCCGAGTGGAAGACACAAGCAAAGCCAAACAGGTGGTAAAACGACGCAACATAAGAAAAGTAAAAGAAGTTTCCATGGTGCCCATTGTAATCCTCCTAACCAGACTTCCTAATAACCAAACACAACCATTGATTTGCTGATTATACTTGTTTCTGTTGAACTGACTTGTAGGTAACGCTGGACAGCTGGATGTGAAATGACTTCTTTCTGTTCTTGCTCAACGAGAATGTCTAGCAATGGCATTTGCCTTCTGTCCTGGGCAGTCAGTAGACGAGCAGCACCTTCCAATGCTGAAGCTAGTGCAAGCAATTCAGTGGCCATCGATTCACAATGTTTTGCTGCTTCTAGCAAATCCTTTGACCTCTCTTTCTCCTACATCAGCAGGTACATGTTGATAAAAAATGTGGTTAATTGAACTATATCAATTTTACCTTGACAGACAAAGTCGCTAAAATGTGCGATAGTTTGGCAGCAACGTCCACTGGAGCAGGTGATTCCAGGATAAATTCACACAGTGGCAAATTGTTGTTATTTTTACCACAAACCATCAGATTATAAACAAACTAAATTTGTGGAAAGATTGAAGGTTAGTTATCAACTCTTCTCTGGTTGAATTCATCTTACTTTGCGATCTTCCATTAATCCGTAGGCATCGTGTTCTCGTTTCAGAAGTAAGGTCAAGACAGACGTATGGCCTTCTGATGCTGCATACCATAAAGGAATGCGCCCATTATCATTACAACTGCGAGGTGTGGCTCCGCTATCCAGCAATAGTTGAACCATAGCTAAATGTCCAGCACGTGCAGCTAGATGAAGAGCTGTCCATCCAGCCTATAAAAAAGAAGAAATTTCATTCACATTCGTCACAGTTGCCCCACCAAAAATGTTTACCTTGTCTTTAGCATTAACATCAGCTCCTTGACCGAGAAGAAGCTCAACTATCCGACCATGACCGTGAGCTGCCGCCACATGAAGAGGCGATCGTCCGTGTCCGTCTGGAGTGGTTAAGAGCCCAGTGGAGCGGCTAAGCAATAAACCAGCCACAGCTCCGTGACCACCTCGACACGCCAAGTGTAAAGCCGTGAAACCCTATTACAACAGATTTTATTACAGAGTCGTGATTGCTCAAGTACAAGAAAAGAGGATAATTTATCGTACGTTTTGGGCTGATGGCTGGTCCACCGTGACACCAGCAGAGTTGAGAAGGAGACGGACAACATTCTCATCACCAGAGTACGAAGCTAAATGTAACGGAGTCAGACCGGCCTCTCCGTCGAGTTCACGCAGAACTCCCGAGCCGGATAAACTCGTCGGTGCTTCTGATCGCACGCCTGCTGGAACGTAAGCCAACATTTCCCTGACAATTTCTGTAATGAAAAAAAAACCCCAAAAAACGTTGACTTGACATTTAAACTGTTTTTTGAAAGTTCTCACCAGATTGGCCGTAACAAGCAGCTACGTGTAAAGAATTCAATCCTGTTCGTCGGCTAGCGTAGCTGAGCGTGTCGGGACTTGCGTCACGTAACACATCAATAACTACATTGTGGCCGTTCTTGGCCGCTAATTGAATTGCTGTAAAACCAGCCTATGATGCGAAGAAAGGTATTAGCGAAAATTGAATTTGAATTTCATCATCACAAGTACTTTATTCTCATCCTGGGGCAATGCTCCAGCTTCAAGAAGTATCTTAACAACATCTGCGTGTCCACCTTCAGCTGCTAGATGTAGTGGAGTCGATTCACTTGTCCTATTGCGGGAAGCTGTCACGATGGATAGATCAAATTTCATCAATTGTTGGAGCACGTCCACCGAGCCTTGCATTGCGGCAATATGTGCACAAGTATTGCCATCCTGGATAAAACAAGCTCTTGAAATGATTTCTTTTTTTCATGGTCTTTCAACAGATTTACCTTATTGGCTGCTAATACCAAGGCTGGCTGATGTTTTAAAAACAATCTTACCACCTCGGAATGGTTTTGCTGGGCAGCCAAATGGATTGCTTTACGGCCCAACTCATCAGCTGCGCTGGTTTCAGCTCCCAGTTCCACTAAGAGGCTACACACATCCAATTGTCCAGCTCCAGCAGCCAACTGAAGTGCTGTTTCCTTCCGCTAAACAAAACAGAATTAATCGTTTCGATAAACAGCAGAACATGAACGTGTTACCAATGTCAAGGCATCAATGGTCGCGTGATGAACAGTAACTAAAGAATGGACCAATTCAGTGTAGCCTTTAAGGGCAGCCAAGTGAATGGGTGTTAATCCAACACGTGATTTGCTGTTGACGAATGCATTGTGAGCCAGAAGAGCATCGCAAACAGCTCCGTGACCCGACTCAGCTGCCAAATGTAACGCAGACATTCCATCGTTGTCAAACACGTCAACTCGAGCCTATGATACGACAGGTAATAAATCATTAATCATATTAACGACGCAATCTATTCTCTGTTACTTGGTTTTGTAGGAAAAGGAGAACACACTGGAGATGGCCATTCTTTGCCGCCAGCTGTAAAGGTGATCGACCCATTACATTTTGCTTGTTAACCACACGCTGTAAATCCGTCGGTCGAATACTGGCCAGTAAGGCTACAAGAACAGGTACGTTACCCTGGGAAGCGCAGTAGTGCAATGGGTTTTCTTTGGTCTTTTTAAAATAGAAAATAATTTTTCAAATAATTTTTTAACCAATTTAATGTTTGGTTTTCTTTTAAACCTGAAAGGTATCAAGGCTAACATCCCCTCCAGCCTGGAGCAATAACTGGGCAATATCACGGTCAGGATATTTTCCTTTGGTATTTGAAGTACGAGGCTGACTGCTGGCTGCGTGTAAACAAGTTTCGCCTAAAGTGTTGCGAGTATTGACGTAAGTGGCAGCCGATCCCGATCCCGCTTGAACGTGCTCTAATAATAACTGGACGACGGAAAGAGTGCCCGGATGCGATGTACCACAAGCTACTTGCAGAGGAGTTTCACCGTTATCATTCACTAGCAAAGGATCTGCTCCATCGGCAAGAAGGAGACGAACTACTCCAAAATGTCCTTCACTCGCTGCTACGTGAAGTGGCCGCACTCCATCCGCTCGGTCGATGTTGGCATTGCAGCCTGATTTAAGTAGCATTTGAACACACTTTTCACCTCCTTCAGTCACTCTGGCTGCTATGTGTAGAGGCGTTTCCTGCAGCGGTCCAGCTATGCGAGCAGTAACATTTGAATGGCAAGTCGATTTGAATAGGATTTAAAGAGAACGCCGTTTTTACCTCGAATGTGAACTTGAGCTCCATATCCCAACAAGGTCTCCACAACATTAGCCTTGCCGGCCTGGACAGCGACATGAAGTGCGGTGTAATTATCCTGTTCAAAATCAATGGCATTTTTGAGGTATTTTAATATTTCTTGATCAGATTATTCGTAATGATTAATTTTTACATTTGTTGTAGCGTCCACTTGTTCTCCTTTTAACAAGAGAGTTTGAATGACTCCGACGTGGCCCTTCCGCGCAGCGATGTGAATACTCCGTGCTCCACTCTTTAATCGATCGTTAATTATTGATTTGATTCAACTTCATTCAATTAGCTTTGTTTGCATTCGGAACACACCTTGTTAGGCATGTGAAGTGGAACTCCCTTTTTCAGCAGCATCAGAGCTGTTTCCGGATGTCCGTGGAATGAAGCAACGTGCAGTAAAGTACTGCCATCTTTAGTTCGATCCAGACAAGATGCCCGGAATTTTTCCGTCAGGATCTCTACCACAGCTGTTCTGCCCCTTTCAGCCGCTATGAGCACCGGAGTCCGATCTGTTTCGGATTTATACATCTGAAGTTTTTCTCCACAGGTAAATATGAAATTTGAAATCTTACCTTCGTTATCGGCAATGTTGGGATTAGCGTGAAGCATGTGAAGATACTTGACGATATTTTCATCACCATCTGCTGCCGCAATATGTAAAGCAGTTTGTCCTTCCGCCTTTGTTTTCATTCAATAATTCAATCATCAAAAATAATGTTTTAAAATTATTAGGACATACATTGACAGCGTCGACGGGACTGCCTTGATCGTTCAAAATCCGGAGAAGTTCAATATCGCGCCGCCTCGTGGCTGCGTGAAAGGCATTTTCCATTTTAGGCCCAAAAGTAGCCTTCACCTGGAGGTCGCCATTCATATTGAGCAACTCTTTAGTCACGTGCATGTTGCCTATTTCTACGGCGATATGCAACGGTAAATATCCTTCCTACATATCCGTCATCATTAAAACAAATTAAAATAATTAAATGGTTATTTTTGTTCTTCGACAGCCAAGTCACGATCACGCACCGCATCTCTAGCCAGCCGGAAGTCTTTAGCTCCCGAAGCCAACAGCATTTTAGCGACAGACGCCCCGGATCCGCCTGTTCTTGACGCCACCAAATGAAGCACGTTTTGTTCTCGAGGCTTATTTTGAAGAATCGAGAATGATCAGGAAACATGAAGGACATTAAGGAATCAGCCAATTGTGACTTACCCCAGCTGGAATAGTGATATCAGCTTTACGTGAAAGTAAGTTCTTTATGACATCCTCTCTCGAAAATAAGACAGCCAAGTGAAACGCGTTATAATTATCCTGCAGATATGTCCATAAAAAAGCTAGTTTTAGAAATATTCGAGGTGAAATCTAAGGAGAAAATGAGTTTTGTGCAGGTGAGACAATTGCGAAACCCAACTCGGCGCTAACATTCCGAAAGATCGCGTGCGCACAACATTTTGCTTCTATTTCCGTGTCGGCATCCGTAATAATGGATCACGGTTGTATTGTGTCACGCGCCGTGTAGTTTATATTTTTCTCCAGGATCAAAAAAAAAAAAAAAATTAAAGGTCGCTGGCCGGAAGGGTAGATGTATATATAGGTAGATAGCGCATATCACTATTTATCTGTAAACAGTTTACACGTTCCAGGATTGTTTTTTTTTTCTAACGCCATTTTCTTTGTTTGATAACGGTCAGCAACGGTAGTTTTTCCTAAACCTTTTTATTTTCTCGGTTGTTTGATCGATATTATTTAGAGATGACAGGTATGTGGGGAGAGCCATAAAAAATGATCATCACCTGTTGACGTGAATAGTTCTGTTGTCACGCTAGACCAGAACACCTTAACTCGCGTCGCAATCCAATTTGACACACAAAAGAAAACGAAAACTTAAATTTAGAAATGGGAAAATTTACTTTGTTCACTGTAGTCAAATCGCAGCCGAGTTCCATCATTCGTTCCATTAAAGAGATCCGGTTGTCTTTAACGGCGTACATCAAGGGCGTGTAACCGGTAAACTAAGAAAAAGGGTGTAACCAAAGGCGTGAAAAAAAAAACTAAATCACTTAAGAAAGTAAAAGCAAATAGAAAACCTCGTCTTGGATTCCGGCTAGGGGAGCAATCGATTCCGGAGAATTCTTGTTGGCTGCAACTGTTTGTTCTAGAGTTTTCATGGCTTGTTCTAAACCTCCCCATTCGCTTTTAGACGCCAACCAGAGGATCTTTTTCTTGGCTGAATCGATCATCCGTTTGCCTGTTGTTTTATTCCCGAGACTGGATGGATCACCAGCTGAAAGAAGTGAATCTCCCTGGCCAGTTTCTGGAGTCTGGTCACGACTTTTGGGCTTTGGACTGGTTGTCCTTTCCATCGACTGTTCAGCACCTCCTTTACTCCGGATGGAAGACGTTCTGCTGATACTTGCAGCGCCATTATTTGTTCTACCTAACAAAGGGCTATCCATACCGTCTGGAACAACGGGGGGCGAATCCTGATCAGAACTGCTGTGCGGAGTGGATCCCCGGACTGTTTTGGAATTTTGTCTGGACAAGAGAGCCGTCACAGGTCCACGTTTCTTGTCCGATTTAATACCTCCACCCTTAAGATCCATAAAACAATCGGAGAACCGAACAATTCCAGGAACGGTGCAACTGGTCGACTGGTCAAAAAGCTACTGGACTCAAACTTAAAAGGTACGTTATGTATACATCTCTGTCCAGGGGCTGGAATTGGGAAAGGAGGAGATACTAACAAACCCTCAACGCCTAGCGTTCCGCCACAACCCAAAGAACGCATGACCAAGGAAACGATCCTTATTATACGTATTTTTACACACTCGCGAGTTGCCTCCCCGCCTTTGATTTCCTTTCACAAATGCAATTTCTTTTTTTTTCCGCCGTTTTATTCGTATCAAGGCGATGCATTTGTGAAATCAAGGATACCTTCGGACATTTTTTACAATGGCGCATTTTTATCAATCGATTTATATACACACAAGCCTTAGGTCGCTGGAGACGCACATGTTTGTGTGTTTCTCGTACAACTCTTTGTGTTAGCCGCTGACCACTGACCATTGTGTCTCGGCGTTATATTTACGATACTTGATTAAAAAAATGACCGAAAGCCAAATGATTTTAGCAGCGACATTGGCGGTTTTCGGCTATTTAAAAAAGAAAAGTTCTTTGCTCATGACCTACATTTTTTAAAGACGTGAAGTATATGTCCAGTGCAAAAGCCGTCAGCCGGAATGATGAGCGTGGAATTTAAGTGCTTCTTCGTAAAAAGAAAATCGGTGCGGTACAACCTTGACTTCGCTCGCCAGAGTGTTACTTTAACGATTTGTTTAGAGTAACAAAAGAAGAACAATAAAGTTCTCAAAAACAATTGCAAAAGGGGGGAGGTTTCTTGTGTGCTTTGTCTCTCGGCGTGATAAAGTTGCTGCGAAATCGTAATACCGTCGTACAGGTTCTCTTTGTAAACGTCTGTTTATCATTTCTCGCTCCCCGACGACCTGCTATCCGTTTTTTTATTGCGCCGCATTGCTGGCATCGGCTCCTGCGTGAGTGCCGATGGAAATGAACGATATCAACAGATCCCCCAGTCGACAAACAATACGTTTTTACTATTTTAAAAATTTGATCAGCCCGTTCAAACAAATTTAACTTGAATTGTTCAAGAAGTTTGCAAGGGCTTCATTTTTGACAGTTACCCGATAAAAACCGTCAATTGTTTTGACTTGCCCTTTTCCCTCGATTTAATAATTTTGTGTTGATTTCTCCAAACATTTTAGGTACAAGTATATACATAATATTGAAGAAGAAAAAAGGCGTATATCTATGTAGGTTAACCTTCTACGTTATAATGTATACATACATTTTTGAGGGTGTTATACGCTTTGTATATACAAGGCTTCGTTGTTTACACCCTGGTGCTTGCGGTAAGGAAAGGGCAGACGTCCAGGAACTGCTGGCAAGACGGAATAAGAACAACAGTTTCACCTTTCCTACGATCCACGAGTTACGCAATGCCCTGTGTCTGTAGTTTTTAAGCCATTGGGAGTGGCTCCTCGTGCGGGATCATTTTCACCGTACTCCAGACGACTAGCTGTCACGACAGGAAGAAGGTACCCTATTTAATTTTCATTTCCAATCAGAAATGTTGAAGTTTGGATGACAGATGGATTTTTGTTTGTTTGTGTATAACAGTCGCCTGCTTCTTTTTTTTTCTTGGATTCATGTTTGTAAAGAATGCCTTTCCTTTTTTTTTGGTGGTAGAATTACGTTCCACGAGACTGCCATATATTTTTATGGCCGCCGTTGAGTCTAGAACGACTTTTGAAAAGTGCTTGCGTCACGAACTTAACCCACCACTAGTTATTATCCTCTCATTTTTACAATCACTGTAGAGAACTTGGATATTGGACTGAAACTGAGTTGTACTTTTCGCCCTATAGATGGCTGCAGTGTGTAGTTGTTTTGAAGTTTCGTTGCACCGGAGCTGAAGTGCTGCAAACAGAAAAATGAGATGCCATTTATGCCCAGTCCATCGACACTGAGAAATTCCATCACTTTCAAGGTTCTAAATGTCTTTTCTTTTAATCAATAAACATGTTTCAAGAATATATGACTCCATTTCCAGAGAAAGGCCACCCTCTCGTGTACGTGAAGGATGTCAATAACCGATTTCGCCGAATGATGTACAGGTATGACATAGGAATTTAGCATAACCATGGGAATTATGGAATGTAATATTTGCATAGAACAGTCTTATCAACGTTTAACTGTATCCCAACTAACGAGCTGTTTCGGCCTTGAACAAGAATCATTGCGTATGAATTATTAGCTAGTGATTGGAAATCGAACGTTTTTTCAGGCGTATCGTTGATTGCAGAAAAAAAACAGATATTTTTCCCATAAAGATTCGTAGCTCCATCACAACTTTTTCCTGGCAAGTCCATTTATCTGCTCTATGTTGAGACACTTCACATTCGGTACCCGTGACGTTCCAGACCATTAGCGGAAAGAAAAATCCATTCCCGATAGTCGCAAATAATTCTTGTTATGAACGAGCTTTCTCGTGAGGGACTCGGCTTCTACTTGAGCTTCCTTTGACTAGACAAATTCGATCAAGTTTAACACACCCATGCGTTTCAGTAACAAGTATACTGGTTGAAAGTTTTCACTTGACACAACAGCCATGAATTTACATTTCCTTCTAATCTCGTCCACCTGATTGAACTCGAACTTTCCATTTTCATCCATTTCGAGCCACGAGTTTTTTGGTCTGTAATTTTACAAACTGAAACGTCAAACGATTCCGTGTGTGACATAATCGCTGAAATTCAAGTTGCAGAAGTCGTTTTCTGCATGTGATTTGTTGGGACCGTTTTCCTCGTCGATTAGACTACTTTGATTTTCTCTGAGGTAGCCACTCGGGAGGGGGAGTTGAAAATTCAAACAGGATGGATGCATGATTATCAATCGACGAGATGAATGATCAGGACTTAATATCCTCCTCGCATCATTTTGCTCCGTTCAGCGTAAAATGCGTAGGTAGCCATGTTGATTGCTTCACGAAATTTATGTACTGTCTCTCTCGGTTGATGAATGTGTGCGCAGTTTTACTGTCTGCTATCCATTTTGCGTAATTTAGAAAAAAAAAACCAATATCTTTTACGAAAAGAACTTCCTCATAGTCTAAAATAGATTGAACAACCTGCCCAGTCATTTCGTTTGGGGGAAAATCAATACTAGTCCTTTACGAGAAACTATAGATCGACTTATGAAATTCTCCACAACAATTTCAAGTTTTTTTCTTCCAAAATTTTGTGTGTTTAATGATCTACAGGGATTTTCCATTACTGCCCGGATTCAATCAAGTGGTGCAACTTCTATAGCTTTTAACAGTGGTCTGGCGCCGAATCGCACAAGGTACTTAATACTTGCACGTTCTTGAATTAATGTCCAAAGCAAGCCAAATTGCGGTTGGCTATTGAATTGCGCAATTGAAGGTTTGAGATGGGTTCCTTTCGGTGATGGATCTGAGCTGCCATTCATAATGAAGAAGAAAAAATGGCGCGTACTGCTTGCGATGGATGCGAGTCCTGAATTTACGTCATCCAACTGATGATAATGAGCAACAAAAACGATGAGTAAGTATTAAAAATCATCAAGTCCGACAACAAGAAGGGGAAAAAAATTGATCCCTAGTTTAATTGTACGTCCAATAGATGGTGTTATGTAGGATGCCTAAACAAGACAAACAATAAACAGCTCAACGAAGTTCTCGGGTAATTAAATCAAACGTTATTGTACATTAATAATGATTTTACTAGGAACCGGTCAATGACTTAGTGTTTGATGACTGCAGTGGGGAATCGAGTGATGCCTTTTCAACTTTCCACACGTAAGGAAATGTGAAACATATTAGAAAGTACAAGTTAGTAAATGTTGAACAGGGGAATTCCCACGTATAATTCAAGAATAACACAGATTCAGCGTGTAACTTTTGCGGGGAAAAACAAAAAGCAAATCAAACCCGAAAGGGGAAAAGAAAAGTTCAATAGCCGAAACAACCAATCGCCCTTCTATGGCATCTTTTAATAATAACAATGCGGATTACTGTTACTTCCGCTGCGTTTCCGCCATCATGAATCACACGAACAGATTGACGGCCCTAGCGATCTCGTCTTTTTTATGATAGATTGGTAGACGAAAACCGACATATTGTCGCTTGAAGGAGAAACGACCGTTCCTTTCACGCTTAGGTATCTTTTGTTTAGTTGGATAAAGTGAAAAAAAATAATAGATAGTGAAGAGACCGCCTCTAGCGGTTTTCAAACACTGCGCTGTTGTGCCCATCCCTCCCCATCCCATCCAACCGCTGCAAGCGTCAACTTGCGGTTGTAGTATCAACTTGGTCTTCTTTTGGGTGGGTATACCTTTTAGCCGCTAGCACGCACACTGCACACACATACACACGCAAATCTGGCTAGGGCCATTTTTGACGTTTAAAAAGAATTCTGCTCGTCAATCGACAGTTAGTTTTAAACTCGAGTAGTTGGAGTAAATGGTAGACGGTCTGTGAGGAGAATTTCGGTGTGTTCCATCTTCATCAAGTTTTGTGTGCCTGTCTGAACTGATGGAACTTTGACTTGGGGACTTTACTTTTTCCCAAGGCCGTTGACCACCGAACGACTCACCGAAACTGACAAAAAATGTTCAAAATATTCAAAGGATGTAATCGCCAGGTCGAATATGTGGATAAGCGTCACTGTTCTTTGCCGAGCGTCCCTGAAGATCTCTGGCGTTATTCAAGAAGTCTAGAAGAACTCTTGCTTGATGCAAATCATATTAGAGACTTGCCTAAGGTAAGCTTTTTAACATCCTGTTGATGTGTTAGTCACCGTTACAATATTCTTTGCCATGTTTAGGTCAGAAATTGCGCAAGAATAATGACATTTATCAACCTTTCTCTTTTCTTTAGAATTTCTTCCGGCTTGCAAAGTTACGAAAGCTCAGTCTGAGTGACAATGAAATACAGAGGATTCCACAAGATATTCAAAACTTTGAAAACTTAGTGGAGTTAGATGTCTCTAGAAATGGTAAGATTTAGTTTTCAGACTAAAGGCTGAACACAACTTGGTTCCTGTAGCGGTAAACAGAGACAGAACTGTTCTTGTGTCAATACTTGTCTGTTTGCTTATGTGTATTGTTTGTTATGTCCCCAGTAGATTAAAAATAGCTTGTTTCATTTTACAAATTGAATCACTGCTTTTTGGTACAAACAAAAATAGTTCTCTTCCAACTGTCACAAACGTTTTGTGTTTAAAAAGAACTACCATAAAAATGTTTGGCCCTGTATTAACATCTCTCATAGTAGTAACCATGGAGAATACTCTACCTTATTTGAACTGTAATCTGCCCCGTGCTATCAGCCGCGACTTCAAAGCCCTCTCTTCATTGTTGATAAGAGAGCAGTGGAGGCTTTTTTAAACAGATTTTAGGGTCTAAATCTGTCGTTAAAAAATTTATTCTTTCCGTTACAGATATATCTGACATTCCGGAAACGATCAAGCATGTTAAGGCGCTGCAAGTGGCTGATTTCAGCAGCAATCCAATACCCAGATTACCCGCCGGATTCGTTCAGTTGAAGAACCTCACCATCCTTGGACTAAATGATATGTCCCTGAGCTCACTTCCTCTCGATTTTGGAAGGTAAGTCCTATTGGAATCACAAAAAAAGGAAAGTTGATTCCTGTGCCAGGAAAAGGCAATTTAATCTGATATTGAGGCTGACGCGCGTTTGTCGTGTAACATACGTCCTTATTGTCATGTCCGGTCTCTCCCTTTTCAGCTTCTTGGCTATCATTGCTACTGGTGTGCATGCCAATTGCATAGTATCTCTATTTTGTATTCATTGGATGACACCAACCTTTTTTTTATCTTTTTTCTTGAAATGTTGACATAGTCTGAGTAATCTACAAAGCGTGGAGCTGCGAGAGAATTTGTTGCGAACTTTGCCCGAGTCCATGTCACAACTGACCAAACTTGAGAGGCTGGACTTGGGTGATAATGACATTGAAATCTTGGTAAGTTGCCATTACATTTCTTTTTATTGTTTTTTATAAGGTCTCTTTGATCAATGCCGTTAAATTCGGGTTATTTATTTTTTCATGCACATTAGCCGGCACATATTGGCAATATGCCCTCTTTGACGGAACTTTGGCTCGATCACAATCAGTTAGCTCAGTTACCCAAAGAGCTGTGCCAGTTGACCAATCTGGCTTGTTTGGACGTCTCGGAAAATCACTTAGAGAGCATGCCGGAAGAGATCGGGGGCTTGGTTTCTCTTACGGACCTGCATCTTTCACAGAACTTCCTCGAATCCCTTCCAGATGGAATCGGTGCCCTCTCCAAGCTAACTATTTTAAAAGTGGACCAGAATCGGCTCACGACACTTAACTATGCCATCGGAAAGTGAGTCTCCTCTTGTTATAAATAAGCCATAAAGACCCTTCTTTACACATGCGCCATGTTACGTAGGTGCGTTGCGCTGCAAGAACTTATCCTTACGGAGAACTTCCTGACGGAATTGCCAACTTCTATAGGCAATTTGACCAAGTTGACTAACCTGAATGTCGATCGTAATCGGCTTCATGAATTACCGGTTGAGGTGGGCCGTTTGGTCTGCCTAAATGTTTTGTCGCTGCGTGAGAATAAACTTCATTTCTTACCCAACGAGCTGGGCGATTGTGGTGAACTTCACGTTCTCGACGTGTCCGGCAACCGGTACATAATTTTATACGAATCGCACTTAATCCTTCTAATTGGCTTTTGTTTGTTTTTAGACTTCAATATCTGCCCTTTTCATTGACTAGCTTGAACCTAAAAGCTATTTGGCTGTCAGAAAATCAAGCCCAGCCGATGCTCACCTTCCAAACGGATATCGATGATCACACAGGCGAACAAGTGCTCACCTGCTTTTTACTTCCCCAACTTGAATACCAAAACGAACAACAAGGTATGACTTGCAATCAAGTTTTTCTTTTGGGCTATCACTTCGTATTTGTGCTTTTCCTTTTTGTTGTTGCTTTCATCTTATTTTTTCTCTTTTGTTTCATTCGTGACTTGTGGGCTTCTTTTTTTCCCCCTCTCTTCCTTGATGTTGTCGTGACGGAAGGAGCCCCTGCGTTGCTAAGACGCTGGGGTGGCAATGGACCCATCGGGTGGCGGGCAAACGTTTCTCCTTGGTTTCGTTCGCCTTTATTCGATTCTAGTTTCTCCATAGATGACTTAACTTTCGGTACCGTGAACCACACGATCATTCCATATACGCCTCGTTCTTTTGCACGTTAGATTAACCCCCTACCGGCCCGCCAAAGTTTTACTAATCCATCACCATCGCGTGATGGTTGAAAATTCTCTTCATAACACGCCGTAGTTATTTTTTTAAAACTAACTAATCCGATTAGAACTGCGAAAGGAATTTGAGGAATTGTGTCGTGTTAGAGGGGGAGTGGTGAATGTTATTTGTGGATGTTGTCATAGCTGTGCGCTGCAAATGGCGAACGCTTTAATTAAAACAAGCTGCACCGGCACCTCCTCCCCTCGGACCTCTTTCTCCCACCTCAATCCCTACCCTCACTCACCAATCCTGCGCACTACCTTTGGGGGATGTGTGTGTGTGTGTGTCGTTCTTTTTGTTTGTTTGTTTGTATTTGTGTGCATTCTAATTCCGCACCCGCACACCCCACGTCCTGGTTCTGGTCCTGGCTCATCAGACTCGTTGATCGAAGGCCGACTTTATCGGTCTGGCACGCGATTCTCGAGCGAGCAGCTTCACGAGCACTTGCATCAACAGCAGCTGGATGATGGCTCCGATTCTGACCATTTAGTGGCCTCAGTGTCTTCACCCCCAATGATGTCGCAGACGGACGCAGACAGTGACACAGCCGATCCCAACCGGACTTCTTTCGTCAAATTTGCTGAGGATTCCGACGGAGATGATGACAAGGAGACACCGTTCGTCCGTCATAATACGCCTCATCCCAAGGACCTTAAAGCCAAAGCTCAGAAACATTTCAAAGGAAAGAAAATCGATGGCAAAGTGGTCCATCACGATGAGCAAGATGGACTTAAAGAAGGAGAAGCTTTCAAACCAGATCGCACTGCACAAGAATTGCCTTATCGGCGTTCATCTCCTTTGCCACCTCTTCAATTGATCGACTTGCCCGATCGCGATGTTGAACCCCCTGGCCGGAGTGGACCAGTTTTCCCTGCTGAGCAATACGACGATCACAGACAAACGTCTTCGCCTTCCCCAGTTCCAGAGCCACATGAAAAAGCTGTTGCCTTTGTTGACCAATACGAACATAGAAGCATTGAAGAGGCTGATGAAAACGAAGAGGTATTTAGTTTTGTTTATTATTTTTTCATCTCGTGTTATTTTAAGATATTTATGGGTTCTGAAAGGATTTTGATGGAGGCGATGAACGAGTCCCGCATGAAAAGTCGAAATTATCACGACGTGATACGCCTCACTACTTGAAAAATAAACGAATTCACGAACCGATGGACAAGGAGAAAGCCATGGCCTTGATCACGAACGCTCTCAAGAAAAAAGAGATGACTCAGCATCAACCACACCAACTGTCTACGTCATCGAACCAGTCTGAAGATGAAGAAGATCGTCTGCCCACCCCTCCTCCATTACCAGACGTAAGTCGCCATCCATATTCGGTTTTCGATAGCCTTTATTAATCGTTTGCAATACCATTTTAAGGACGAGTCTGTTGATAACGAACAACAAGTGGAACTCTTGGAAATCCAGTACGAGATACACATCGAAAGAACAACCAGTGGTCTGGGACTTAGCATCGCAGGCGGCAAAGGTTCCACGCCTTACCGCGGTGATGACGAGGGTATCTTTATATCTAGAGTGACGGAAGGTGGACCAGCTGAGATGGCTGGGTTGAGAGTTGGTGATAAATTAGTGGCCGTTAATGGCATGTCGTGCATCGACGTGGATCACTACGAAGCGGTGGACATTTTAAAAGCTGCCGGTCCTAGTCTGGTGGTGCATTTTATTAGAGAGGTGACCCGACTTATTCCGCCCGCAGGCGAAGAGGAGGAGCAGCAACACGAACAGCCAGAATTGCGAGAATCGGAAAAGCCCGCCTCGCCAATGATGACAACAGAGCCCTCTGTGTTACCACCGAAACCTGCTCCTAGAATGTCAATCGGCTCTAGTTCCAGTCTGCAAGGTGTCAGAGAGATGGATAAGCCGATATCAAATGGCGTGCCAAACCCTGCTCCCCGACTCAGCTTCACCCAGTCCCAAGCGCTGGCAGCTAATCAAGTCCATTCCGAGACGACAGACCATCAACGTCCGCAGTCACCCCCCGCTAATCCAATGGTGCCCAGTAAATCCATTATTCCTTCATCGACTGCCCCCGTTTCCGCTGCTGCTCCTCCTGCCCCGGTGCTTTCTTCTTATCATGGCAGCTTATCGTCGCAAATTGTTCGTCCGGCTTCACAGCCTCCCCCACCGCCGAGTCAGTTGCACACTGCGCCTACCGAAACTGGTGCAAAACAACAAAATGGCCTGGAACTAAGGAAGGAGCGAGTGTACATTACGCTCTTGCGAGATCACACGGGTTTGGGTTTCAGTATCTCAGGAGGAAAAGGAGGCAATCCTTACAAAGATGGATCCGACGTAAGTGTTTGCACATTCTTTTTCCTTTTTATTGCGCTGTTTCTTTTATTGTACGTATAATTGTATATTTATATAGTCGGTGTACGTGTCTCGCATTATGGAAGGCGGGCCGGCTGAAAAAGATGGCAAGCTGAAAATCGGAGATCACGTCATTTCCGTGAGTGAAAATTTACATTTTATGGTTTTACTTCCGCTTGCATTATTCTTTACTCTTTTTTTCTTCCATCTAATTAAAAAGATCAATGGTGTCGATGTGGAAGGTGCCCGACACGATCAAGTTGTTGCCATGCTGACTGGTTTGGAACGCTTCGTCCGGTTGGTCGTGGAACGCGAGTCATGGCTTCCACCGAGTCATCTGAAATCACCAAAGATGTTCGGTACCCCACGACCTTACACCAGCCTCTACAGTCCCAATAGTTACATGGCCAACCGTCCCAATTATGCTGGACTTTCCAGCTTGCCGACGTCACCTTTGATTGGTTCCATGTCGTCACCTTTGACCACAAGGTAATGAAACGTTGATTACTTTTTCGTTCATGACCTTCATTCGTGTCATTCATGTCGCCCCGATAGTTCACCGAGCGTCAATCAATCAGCTCGGCAGCAATTCCTCGCCGCATCTCCTGAAAGAAAGAGCGGAAATGTGGAACCCTCTCCGCTTCCTACTGCGAAAAACGCCGTGGCCTTGCCTTCCGGAGAGGAAATGCCGAAACACGTTACCAATGAGCAATTCCAGGCTATGATACCGGCTCATTTCGTTCAACCGGAGCCTCAACCGCCCGGCTCTAGTATCGTCATCAATGTCAAGCAACCGGATCCTGTCGGTGGAGCTTTGAGCGAATTTCAGTTCCCTGCCGTGCCCACCCAATTGGGACAAGTCACGGAAACTATCACAAAAAGTACGCTGACGGAAACCATCGTCACCCGCATCACCAACAATAAACTGGGTGCACTTCCTATCATTATTGAGGTATATGAAAATTATTCGGCGATTTAATGGTGAATCTGTCGATCGACGTTATGACCTGTTATCACCAAACCCACCATTAACACTCTTTTTAATGTTGCTGTTGCTGCCTGTTTTTTTTTAACGTTATCCCAGGATGTGATTCTGCAAAAAGGTGCCGGTCCGTTGGGTCTTAGCATTGTCGGTGGGAACGATCATTCGTGTGTTCCGTTTGGTGCCGACGACCCCGGAGTCTTCATATCAAAAGTATGACCATTCACTTTTACTCTGAAGGGTAGCAACAGCAGAGAGATTTTTAACCCGATTTGTGCGTGATTTCAGGTCATTCCGGAAGGTGTGGCTGCCAAAACGATGCGACTACGGATCGGTGATCGTATTCTCAAGGTTAATGGCAGGGATGTTTCAAAGGCTAGCCACCAGGAAGCTGTTCAAGCTCTGATGGAACCCACTGCCGAACTCATCTTAACTGTCCAGCACGATCCACCACCAAAAGGATTGCAAGAGTTAACTATTTATCGCAACGAAGGCGAGAAACTTGGAATGAACATTAAGGGTGGTTTGCGTGGACATCCAGGAAATCCCCTAGATAAACACGACGAAGGTGTCTTTATTTCGAAAATCAATCATGGTGGTGCAGCTAGAAGAGACGGCCGCTTGAAGGTATACAAACTAACACAACTTTTATTATCTTAAACAGCTGATTTGATTGATTTTGTTAGGTCGGCATGCGTTTACTCGAAGTGAACGGTATCAGCCTTCTCGGAGCCTCTCATCAAGAAGCCGTTAACTCTTTAAGGACCTCTGGTGACGTTATCCATTTGCTCATTTGCGACGGATATGACGCAGCCGAAGTGGAACGGCTCCAGTCGGAAGGCATCCTAACGCGCGAGGCTAAATCGACATCTGAGAGTGTTTCGAGTTTAGACAGAGTCGGAGAAGAAACAAACCACGTGAACCCAATCCAGGTAATTCACTTTTACGGAAATGAGTTGATTAATTTAAAGTTATCATTTCGTCTAATTTCCAGGGAGAAGATAACCACGAGGATGGCTCCTGTGATCGCGAAGAACCCGAAATTGTGAAGGCAACAGGCTCGTCTTTACCGGTCAGTCCGACGTTAGGTGATCGGGATAAAACATCAGAAAAGGTAATTTGAAATTTCTTATTTTCATTCACCTGTGGATTGATTGATAACGGGAACATTGTTATCAGGTGTTAGACGCTGTTCGAGCTGCTGAAATGCTCGTTTCAAACATGGTGCCTAAATCGCCTGGCCCTAATCGAGTTGACATGAAAACGACTACAATTGTGATGTCAAAACATACGCTAGCCCCTCAAACAAGCACGGTAAGTGGTCTTGGTATTTATTGACCCTATTTATTCACTTAGCCGCTGGCCCTGTCTTGTCGCTCGCTTACGTTAACATCCACCTGAAGTATCGACTTTCAGGATGCGTTGTCGAACCTTCTTAACTCCACACCGCATGGTTGTTTTTCCTCTTCCGTCTATCGCATAAGGATCGTCTTATTAACCCCTTTCGAGAATGCTGTCCGGATACTTATCGTCGATCCCTCTATGGAATGTACTTGTCCACATGATTTTCCTACCGCAAAGGAAATGAATTTGTTTTGAGCCTGGCCGTAGCCAGGGCGCATGAAAGCTATGCAACGCCTGAAGATCTTTTGTTCTAGCATCCGATATTTTAAAAAATCCTGCATGTGGAGAATGAGAGAGAGCATGATGTCCATCTTCTCCGGCAAGGAGATCCCAAGGCTCCGAATGCCACCCGCTCGCCCTGTGTCCTGCAGTACTTCCCCAAAAACCTCCCCGCTTCCAAACGTGAACATAAAAATGACAGCCATTTTTCTTTCTTTTTGTTTTAACGAGCAGAATCCGACGGATTTATAGCAGGAAAATCTGTCGATTGCAAAACTTAACAATTGATAATGGATCCTCAACCTCAAATATCTCCATGCTGCTGAGAAATGGCTGCGTGAATGCGTGTTGATGAGAGGAAAAAAAAATGTGTGTTAAAAGCGTTGATTTATGGCAAAAATCGGGACCGCCTATTTCATTCGCACAAAGTTGTTATCAATTATCGACGTTTTTGGATTTTTACCATAATCCGACTCCGTTCTTTCCCCTATTTACCTTCCCTTTCCTTCTATTTAAAAAGAAAAAAAAACCGAAGTGGCCCTTGGATGGATACCAAAAAATTCGAAAAGGTGTTCCCACAATCCCCTGCTCATTGAATCTTCCTACTCCCCCGCTGCCATAGCCGATTTTTATGATGTCTCCGACAAAAATCTGAGCGTGTGAAGGCGCTAAATGAATTTACTTTTCTATATGTGATGTTAACAACAACAAAAGAAAAAACAAACAAAAAAGTATGAAAAGAGAATGATTATACACTTTCATTTCCACAATTTCCAGTCTAAAAGTCAACGCAAATTTGAAAAAGGAAGTTCTTTTATCGAGGGCAATACGGAAGTGATTGCAAATTTGCTCTCCGTAGACGACAAAATCATGCTCTCTTACATTTTTCAACTGCCCTTTTACTCATTTCTCACTATCGATCAGGCGAGCTTTCACACTTTATCCGTTTTTTCTTTTTTTTTGTTATTCATTTTAATTGCGTCCTTATGTTACTAATTTTTTTTGTTTGCTTTTTATGTGTGCGTGTGAATGTTTGCGTGTGTTTTGGTTCGGTGGACCGAACGGTAATTTGTAACCCACACAGCCCATAGCTCCTCGAGCTAATCTGGGTGAGGCGGGTCTCACTGAAGAAGGTGAGGCTATGTCGCCGTCACCTTCTCCGCTTCCGGGGCGATTAACTCCGACGGCTATACGCCATACCGGTTTGGACCATCCATCGGATCGTAGCGGCAGCAGCAATGGCAATAGCCCTATTCCTCCCATAGTTCAGGTGATCTTATCGGTTTAAGGCCACGTCCTGCTGCTTAGCTGCCACACCTATTCTATTCTCACTATTGCTAAAGTTTCCATTGTGTTTGTTCACATTTTGCTGCGGGTTATCTGAGCGCAAAACTAACTGTTTTTGAGTTTCTGTTTTCCCATGATTTGCGCCGATGTGTAAACAGGATGCGATGCCTCCTCCTGCCACTCCCGCCGTAGCCAAAACGGCACCAACGGGAGCCGGGTTGACGGGTCCCAGCCCAGATAAGATGACTTTCAGTGCCAAGAAGCGCTTCTTTGAAAAGGAAATTGAAGAAACTGTTGCACCAGCAGTTAAACCAGGTAATTTCTATTTTTTACTGTTGATTTTTAAAAATTTTTAATTTAAACATTATCTGATTTTAATTAGAGAGAAGATTCAGCTTTTTGAGCGAGGATGAGGTCAACAAACTGAAGCAAGAAGAGGGTAAGCTTTACTTAGTTTGATCTATTTTAGAAAATATTGATATCATTTTTTATACGCAGAAAGGAAAATTGCTAATTTGACTAGCGAGCAGCTGCTTAATCTGAGCCGTTTGGATGATGTTGACGAAGAAGACGAAGATGAAGCTGACGAACCTCATGTGGCACCCGTCGCTGTAGCCGTCACGGTAAAAGCGATTTTTTTTTCGAGGTTTAACTATAAAAGCAATTTAAAAAATTAATTTTTAACTTTGATTTGAAGGTCACAACCGCTCCAACAGCCCAGCATCCATCCATCGTTCGCACGGCCAAAGCCGAAAAACGGCTAAAGGATAAGCTTACACGCGAGGTGCGATCGATTCATTGTATTTTCGTGAGAACATTAATTTAACATGTCTCTTCTTTCCCACAGGGTTTGGAACTCAGCGAGGAGGAAAAAATGTTATCTCCGACTGAGCAGAGAGCGTTACAGGTAATATTCGAGAGCCACACTGTTTTATTACCAGTGGATAATTATTTTCGATGGATGCGTGCGTGTGTTGCAGGCCAGGAAACGAGCGGCGTGGAGAGAGGCACGTCTGAAATCATTGGAGCAAGACGCCATGCAGGCTGAAATGGTCATCAAGCGAATGAGCGAGTATAATCAATCGGCTGACAACAGTTCCGGATCGTTATCGTCTTCGTTGCGTACCGCAACAAATCCGTCCGACTGTAGTGACGACAACGGCAATAATAATCGAGATATTCCAGATTACACCAACAATAATGAGGTACGATATCGAACTGAATGCAATTCGAGCACCGTTGGCTAAGTCTTCATCATTTTATTAGCAGATGGATCCAGAGAACAATGTACAAGGGCGTATCGACGAAGAGGATGAAGAAGAGGAAGCCGATGTTGACAATTCCGATCAGGCCGGTCTCGGTGGAATGGGCAATATCGCCACGTCCACCACGAATAACGGACGTCGGAAGAAAAAGAGCAAAAAATCCAAGAATCGATAAACTGTCGGAACTGCCACATGGAACAGTATGTATCACACGTTTTTCTGGTGAATATTGACCATCATCATGATCACACGCCTTTTGTTTATCCATCCTTAAAACTTGCCTTCACGCCGGCACTTATATACCGCTTCCGTCAGTTCTTTTCCGGTCTTGATCGAAAAACGACAACGGCTCTATATCATTTGCCCCTCGTTTTTTTAACTTTTCATTTTTCGTCTAGCCTATTGTATCCGTACTTTTGAGATCGTCAGCATTTTTCGTCCTTATTGGCTTTGTTATTTTCGTACTGTCCTGTCCTTTTCCCCTACTATGTTCTTCCTTTTTTAAATTAAAGAAAAAGATTCGTTTTCAAACGACTTATGGCGGGACCTGTGTAACTTGTCTTGCCTGAGATGTTTTATTCACACTAACTCGAAAAAATTTGAAAAGAATAACTGCGTATTTGTGCCTCATTTATAGCCCCCTCCCTTGGATAAAATTTTTACAGTAAATGAAAATAATACAAGCTTCGTAAAAATAGTTTATAAACTGGTTTTTTCTTATTCGGTAGACCCCATGTTGGAGGGCACGCTTTATCGAATTTGTTTATGGATTGTGTCCAGTTCTTTCGGAGACGGGCAGTTGAAGAGAACACATACTGCTGTGACAATAACCAGAAAAAAAAACTGATAAGCTGATTCGGCTTAAGCTTTTGGAAAACATTTCAAAAGAAATATTTCTAGTACAAAAGTAATTACGTACTTAGCAACTGAAGTCGGCAGTTCAAAAAACAGAAATCCGTTTGACAACTGTCAGTTCGTGAATTTTCCATCAACCACGCAGACAACTAATCTCGAATAAGTTCCCCACGAGAGTATGGTAATTACAGAACATCTATTACTTGTTAATTGCTGGAAACGATAAATTTAATGTCTATTAGAAATAGACAACAACGAAACATCGGAAAAATGAATTTGCTGGTGTAGCAAAGCTGGTTTGCACAGGCTTTTCGGAACATTTAGTGGCCCTGAAAAGGACCGATTTTGTAAAGCGAATGGCAGTATTAGTCTAAGCTCGTTCGCCCCGAATACGGCGGGCAAGTTGGATGTCCTTGGGCATGATGGTAACTCGCTTGGCATGGATGGCACACAGGTTGGTGTCTTCGAAAAGACCAACCAAATAAGCTTCGCTTGCCTCCTGCAACGCCATGACGGCCGAGCTCTGGAACCGCAAATCAGTCTTGAAGTCCTGGGCAATCTCTCTGACCAAGCGCTGGAACGGCAACTTGCGGATCAGAAGCTCAGTTGACTTCTGGTAACGACGGATCTCTCGGAGAGCGACGGTACCGGGGCGATAACGATGGGGTTTCTTGACACCGCCAGTGGCTGGGGCACTCTTACGAGCAGCCTTGGTGGCCAACTGTTTGCGGGGAGCCTTGCCACCGGTGGATTTGCGAGCAGTCTGCTTTGTACGAGCCATTTTCTAAAACAAGGTTTTCAAATTTTCGTCTGAAATTGTATGCAGATGGGGAACTTATATATGGTGAGTGGATGGTTAAGGCCTTGGCTCTTTCACGCCATTGGTCAGATTAGAAAGAGAGGGAAAAGAAATAGGGGAGAGCAACGCAAAGCCTCTAGGCACATTGAGGTGGGGTAGAGTCCGTAGGGCAAAACCGGTGCGAGCCAATGAGATTTGGGCTACTAGGTATATAAAGGGGAAACCAGATGCAGCATTCGTTCAGTATTTACGTTAACTCTAAAGTAGTTTCAGAATGACTGGTCGTGGCAAAGGAGGTAAAGGGCTCGGCAAAGGAGGCGCGAAACGCCATCGCAAAGTTTTGCGTGACAACATTCAAGGTATCACCAAGCCGGCCATTCGTCGTCTTGCCCGCCGTGGTGGTGTCAAACGTATTTCTGGTCTCATCTACGAAGAGACCCGTGGTGTTTTGAAGGTTTTCCTTGAGAACGTCATTCGTGATGCTGTTACCTACACCGAACACGCCAAGAGGAAGACCGTGACTGCCATGGATGTCGTATACGCTTTGAAACGCCAGGGTCGCACTCTGTACGGTTTCGGCGGTTAAGTTTCACAGACTATTCAACTGCGTCTGAATCCAATCGGCCCTTTTCAGGGCCACCATTTCCTTTCAGAATGTAGTATGCTACTGCTTTTACAATTCCGAGAGCTAAGTTGAACATGTTAAATTAAAGAAGTGCAAGATGTGTTGTCTGCCGTTCGTCATAAATTTTCTATATGAGATTGTTTACTGAACAAAATTCAAGATTTCCATTGAATGTTTTCATAGGCTATGCATACATATGGGAGACGCCGTGAAGAGTAAACCAATTAGATGGTTTCGCCACAGGAACTTTTAACGACTGAGATATGCGTAATGCGTTGCTTCTCTGGTTTTATGATATTGCTATTAAATTTGCGATCTAACATTTTGCCCTTACTTAACTACCAGTTACATTATACCAAAGGATTCCACAGACATTGATCTTTTGAAAGTGCGGTAAATGACTACCCCCAACTAAACATCTGACCGAATTTGCATACCACATCGATGGATACATTTACTTGAAACTGTGCTACTCACCTAGGTTCCTAGTAGGTTTAATGGTACAAGGGAAAGAATATTTAAGAAAAATTCGGTGGTTAGAAGTTTTAAATGTCGGTCGATTATGTAAATTACTTATTAATTTTGTGTTTGCCTTATGGCGATTTTGATCATCTGCACATCACTTTTCTCTCTGAATTTGCGTACCCTTCCTCCTTTTTTTTTCTCTCACAAATCGTTGGCCTTGTCATTACGCGATAGATTCCCGGAGGAATGGGACGCATAAATTTGTTCTCTCCTTCCACCCCTAAGGTTTTCCACGTGGCTCATTTCATACCCTGCCTGTTGGAGAAAATTCTTCCGCTCTAGTGCCACACGTGCTACACTATGTCCAATTTTTTTTTATCAGTGGACAAAATTTGTTGAAGACTCAACCCTCAACCCTGGTTGGTTTAGAAAAGCATATCTAACCTTACTCGGTAAGTCTTAACGATAAGTATCATCGGGATTCCTTTGCGAATCACTATATTACATCACTACATTGTAAAGAATGTCAACTAGAAACGGTATCATCATAATCGTGGCAAAAACTGATAGACTTAACAGTGGGCAGTAGCAGGTTCTAATACCTTAACGAATGGTGGCCCTGAAAAGGGCCGTTTTGCTATCAGATTAACCAGTAGAAAAGATCTACTTGGTACTGGTGTACTTGGTCACAGCTTTAGTGCCCTCAGAAACGGCGTGTTTGGCCAATTCTCCCGGCAATAGTAAGCGCACAGCCGTTTGAATTTCACGACTCGTGATGGTAGATCTCTTGTTGTAGTGAGCAAGGCGGGAAGATTCTCCAGCAATCCGCTCGAAAATGTCATTGACGAAGCTGTTCATGATCGTCATGGCTTTGGAGGAGATGCCAGTGTCAGGATGGACCTGCTTCAAAACTTTGTAGATGTAAATGGCGTAGCTCTCTTTCCTCTTGCGCTTTTTCTTTTTGTCTCCTTTAACAATATTCTTCTGGGCTTTTCCTGCCTTTTTCGCTGCTTTTCCACTAACTTTGGGAGGCATACTTTTTCCTTTGAAGCAAGATTGAATGCAAAGTATATAGTACGAAATTTGTATTAGTTTCCAGACATTCCGGACTCCGGGGTATTTTGGCTATATTTGTTTCAGGAATCATACTCTACGTTTACCTGAAAGTAGCCAATTTGTTTTGGCAGGGGCAAATGAAGGTAGCCGAGAAAGCAGATGATTTGATAACAAAGGCCCAATGGGAAGCTGCCCGTTGGGAACAAGAAAGCGTTGTAGCATATTCTATGTCAAATCAAGTAGGAATACGTGGAAGAACGTTGGCTATTGGCTACTTTAGTGCTGGTTCTCAAACTCCCTTCGACTGGGTATATAATCCGCATGTCTAAGTTTAAAATGTTTAACAATTGCGTGATTTGTAGGAACCTGTTTAACAAATTCTCAAACTCATCATGTCTGGTCGCGGTAAAGGAGGCAAAGTAAAGGGAAAGTCAAAGACCCGCTCAAGCAGAGCCGGACTTCAATTCCCGGTCGGTCGTATCCATCGAATGCTGCGTAAAGGTTCATACGCTGAACGTGTCGGTGCTGGTGCTCCCGTATATTTGGCTGCTGTCATGGAATACTTGGCCGCTGAGGTACTTGAGTTGGCTGGAAACGCAGCGCGTGATAACAAGAAGACGCGTATCATCCCTCGCCACTTGCAATTGGCGATCCGCAACGATGAAGAGTTGAACAAACTTCTCTCTGGTGTCACCATTGCTCAGGGAGGTGTTTTGCCCAACATCCAAGCTGTTCTCTTGCCCAAGAAGACCGATAAGCCTGCAAAGGCTTAATTCTTTCGTCGCTTCTGTTGTAGACAAACGGCCCTTTTCAGGGCCACCACAATTTGCAGAAATGACAATTCGTCACCGTCATCTTTTTCAAATCTAGTCAACTATAGTTTCAAATGAGTGTAGAGTCTGGGCTGGGATTGTGGTCTGTAGTGTCAAACAATGGTTTCGCTCCGAATGACTTCAAAGATAGAAATCATTAGAAAAGTAAAAGCAGGTCGATAGATGGCAACACTGTTTGATCGATCGTCTGTGATAGAAATTCATGGTTCATCAGTTGTAGCATTGTTATGGCAGGTTACCGAAGTTCTCCAGTTTTTGGTAATAGCATTATATTTTGGAATCGTCTATCAATTGTCCATCATCAATACTCTCAACCTTTATTAATCATTAGGTAGATATTCTAATGTACCAAAGCCTTCAAATCAGTCAGGAATATCCAAAACCAATGCAAGAGGTTCTGAAAGGAATTACCATTGGTTTTGTTCTTCTGGTTTGAATATCCAGTCAGAAGCACACGAGGCATAAGATTGATTTTATGGATACATTGGAGGTAACTTTCATAAGCACAATTTTTCAATACTGGTTTAGAATTTTTTCTTGATTTAGGCTAGGTAATGAATAATAATGTACCAGGAGATGTTTCATATAACCTTTGAAAGTTCAAAAGATAAGCTGTCCTGAAGTAAATGAAATTACTTTAATTTCTTAGGTTATCTGTCCATTTTTGGATACTTCAGAACTGAAAATGTTTTCGGTTCTAACTTATGGCTGAAAAAAGCAAAAGGAAACAATCCACTCTAGGGCGTGCTAATGCTAATGTGTGGCGTGCTAATGTGGTATTTGCATTGTTGAAGCAGAAATCTATTAGTTACTCATTCGGTACTGTCCTTATGTATTTTTAGACGACATTCTGCACGCCTCATCAATTAAAATTCTTATCGTTATATCAGATTTACACATCTGCGAAAAAGAATTAGCTTCAGGATTGGGAGCCTTCAGCAAATACAATGACGAGCCCATATTCAAGATGCAGCACAGAGTTTGTACAGCTGTGAACAGCCCGATCACCTATGCAGCGTGAAATGCTTGACAGGCAACTGGTACGCTTACATCCCCGAAGTAGGAATCTGATGGATAGGATTTTGCCATCCAGGCTTTTTTCTCAACTGCCATGAAGCTTCCTATTACATAAACAAGATGAAATCAGGATTTTCCATTTACTTTAGTAGAGATGTTATACATGGTAATGCTTTTTCACAAAGTAATAACACACCAACACAAATATTAATCAAACATTTATGGTATTAGGCAAAGCTCTGCTGAAAATAGTGGGATAGTGGCACACAGCACACAGGACATCATAACATTTTGGAAACCTAAAATCATGAGGCAATTCCACAATCTGTTCTGGAAACCGTGTGATGGAATATGATATGATAATGCAAGTTTTTTTCTTACAAAATGATCAGAATAACCAAAAAGTGGTAACAATAATTAAAGGATGAAATTTTTCATTAATTTTATTCAACAGGTATTAAGTGGCCAAAATCACATTGTGCTGAGACACAATTGTCAACCAATTTGACACTGCCACCACTATTCAAGGGGCACCGTGATTCGACGCTGATTCCTCCAACCAGTGACCAGGCCAGCAGCCGCACTTGAACATGAACTCGAACGAACAAGAGACGACCCTGAGCTTGATGAACAGTGAACGCATGTTTGTGGATAGCTGTCTAGGCTGGAATCGCAACGATGTTTAGCCGATCAACAGAGGGCTACTCTTCCATTATCCGAATGATGTACATGTTTGGCCGAAATGGTCACTACAGTTTTTTTATCGTCCAAGGTAATCTTTTCAAAGTTTTGTCGGTCTAAAATTAAATAATCGTTTGTTTATTCAAAGAAATAGTAGAAAAGGAAGCTCCGCAAGATGACAAAGATCAGTGCCCCAGGATTCGGCCGACTTCGGTTCCGTTTATGATCTTTCCGTCTGGCTCTACGTTCAGTTTGTCGTGTAAAACTGGAGCTGCGGCCGCTCACCAGTGGAACGTCATTTGGCGACTGCTATTCGATTTTCACAAAGGCGATTATGGTTTGGCCAAAGTGAGGAATCTTTGCCAGCGCGTCGTGACTACTTTGACCGAAGGCAACGGAAACAGCTCCCACTATGATTATTCCGTGTTGACAATCGCTAACGCGAGCCACCTGGGGACACTGGCTATTATACTTGCGATAGGTCTGATAACGATAGCATCGCAGTTAGGCAATACGTCTTCGTTCAAGGTAAATATATTACTAACTGTTTGATAATTAAATTCGTTGCACATCATACGCTGTTGGCTTAATTTTGTTTTGTTGCTTTTAAAGGTATTGAACTGACGGTGATCTCGGGTAAGAAAACCGTACCATTACCCGAATGATGTACATGTTTGGCCGAAATGGTCACTACAGATTTTTTATCGTCCGAGGTAATCTTTTAAAAGTTGTGTCGGTCTAATATTAAATAATCGTTTGTTTATTCAAAGAAATAGTGGAGAAGGAAGCTCCGCAAGATGATAAAGATCAATGGCCCAGGATGGCCGACTTCAGTTCCGTTTGGGAGTTTTTCCGTCCAGCGAGCTGGACTTTTACGACTTGTACTTCATTCAACTTTCAACCATGAATTTGTGCAGCAGCAGTGCTCCGGACACGCTGAAGAAAGACCACACTTGACAGAAACCGGCTAGATCATTACAGGTTGCAGCCAATAAAAACGCCTTTAAACAAATAATCTTATGTGTACATATATGCTATTTCCCTCGTGATTTGCTGTTTTATACGATTGCCAATTGATTCTCTGGTATAGTCCCCATGACTTTGTTTCCTTATGAAGTTGAGCAATTCTTTTACACCTTACGTCGGTGCTAAATTAGAATAACAGATGGCGCAACCACAGATGGCGCCACTATCTGTGTTTGGTGGAAAACGTAGACGTGAACGTGACAAGTGAAACCCGTGTCTCAATATCTGTTAACTGTTACATTCCAGTGATTATGTGATAAAATTATATGGTGCCAATTCAACTACTGAGAGTTGTTTAATCTTCTGTGTTTTTTAAGTGAGAATCATCCAGTGGATTTTTTTGTGTGCAAAGGGTAAACTTGTTATCAGAAATAGATATGGAATCAGTCAGAAATTGATTTGGAATGAGTACTGCAGTTGTCTAAACTTAACGAGGTATTCATAAAAGTACGACGAATTCGATTTGCCATGGCTAAGCGAACTGTTAATTGGTGCAGCTACAGTCCCCGGGATAACCTAGCAGCCCACAATCTTTTCAGCCTTCGTGTAACAGCTGTAAGTCAAATAGCCATCTCTGTTATAGTTTCATCACCATCACATTCCCCATTAACACTTTGCTTTACTTCTACAATTTAGAACTAGGCCATTTTCATATTTTCCGTCCCATGGAAAATAGACCATTAACATTCTGACCTTGAAGCATCAACTCTCAAGCTATCTAACTGAACTGTAAGTTTTCATTTGCCGATTCAAGTAAAGGAGTCACTGATATTGTTGTCTGTTATTTAGGTAATGCCATAACAGAAAAATAAAAAAAGTGATGGAACGCCTAGCAGTATACAAACAGCAGCCTTTTGGAGATCATCGTGGAATGTCATGCTATGGTACTGTTTTTATTTGGCCCCGTTTTCGCCTCGCCCGTCTTCGCCTCGCCCGTCTTCGCCTCGCCCGTCTTCGCCTCGCCCGTCTTCGCCTCGCCCGTCTTCGCCTCGCCCGTCTTCGCCTCGCCCGTCTTCGCCTCGCCCGTCTTCGCCTCGCCCGTCTTCGCCTCGCCCGTCTTCGCCTCGTGGTCGCCCCGTCTTTGCCTCGCCCGTCTTCGCCTCGTGGTCGCCCCGTCTTCGCCTCGTGGTCGCCCCGTCTTCGCCTCGTGGTCGCCCCGTCTTCGCCTCGTGGTCGCCCCGTCTTCGCCTCGTGGTCGCCCCGTCTTCGCCTCGCCCGTCTTCGCCTCGTGGTCGCCCCGTCATCGCCTTCATCTTCTTGGTATCGTTGTATTTTGTTATGTGTGATCTGTGATGTAAAGTAACCCCGTCGGCTGCCACGCCATTTTATCCCCTTTTTTTTAGCTGATAGGGACGGGCCTCGCTGTTCTGCTCCATGACGTATTTGCCATGGGATGGGACAGTCGCAACTGCCCAAGATTGGCCTTTGGGCCGGCCTTCGGGCCTTAGGCAATGCACCGTATAGGGACTTCCCTTTGTTGGCAAGTTCATGGAGACCAGGGGTGTGCATTCCCATAATGGTCTCCTTGAACTTGTCGGCCCGGACTTGTCTTCGGACAAGTCCTCCTTGGCGCCATCCCTCTGATGGCGCGTAGCAAATGTAGAAACGCAACCTACGGGTTGCATGGCGTGGCAGCCAACACATACTATAATTGTATATGTATGTATGTCTTGTATGTGAAACAGTGGTGGAATTGTGGGTGGATGGCGGGCAATACAATTCATTTTATATCAAAAAAATTTTTGTTATTATCTATTTTTTCTCGCTTTTGCCGATATGGGGGTTGAAACCAAGGACCCTAATTGAATAGCATACCAGCCTCACGCTTTTACCATTGAGCTATGAGAGTTACAAAATAAAATTTTAAGTCTTCTACACATTATAGGTAACAGTGCAGAGCAGTCAATAGACTACCAGTTCTCATGGGGGGGATGATAGGGGGGGTTGCCAGGAAGGTTTCGCACTCGCCCAGCAACTCGGAGGTCTCTGGTTCGGTTCCCCGTCAGGCTTCCAACCTACCACGTCTGCAAGTCGAGTCGAGAAAATTCCCCGTTACGAAGTAACGGGACGAATATTTTGGCGAAACATATTATAATATCCATTAATAAATTTCAATAAAGATTTCAATCTCATGTTTATTATTCAATATTATATCAATTAGTAACTTGACAATCATAACTCAATTCTGATTAGAATTCCATAGTTTCGTTCAAATCTTTATATTATTTGTAAACCGCATGACTTTCTCCGGATTTGAACCCGAGACCTTCGGCATGTTAAGCCGATGCTCTACCATTGAGCCACCTGTCATGTCTTCAAATTATGTAATTCTTCCTGTGAATTGAGTTCAACAAATCTGGACTTAGAACAAATTTATCACCATGAATTAAGATAAATTCAAATTGGCAAACACTTGTCCACAACAAGAGAATGAAATTACAACTTATATTTCCACCTAGCAATTTTACCCTCAATCGGGGTTCGAACCCGAGACCTCTAAATTCGCAAACCAGCTCTCTACCACATAGCTGTTATCCTGTTTAGAGTATTAACAAGGAAAGCATATAGCTTTACGAGTCCAGAAAAATTGCTTTTACAATATTATTTTTTCGAGTCTTCTAGTACATGTAAGTAACATTGACAACTCAAATGGCTCAATGGTTCAGCATCGGCAAAGCAACCCGAAATATTGAAGATCGATCCCCGAAAGAAGTGAATAATAAACTACATCAACTATGGACTACATCTGATAAGGTAATATATAAAAAAAATGCATGAAATAATAAACAAACTGCAGATTAACAGAACTCTAATAATATGTGAATAAAATTTGTAAACAGCTAGTCACTAATTCCACGATTTCAAAGGCATTCCGGAATTCCCACCAACACCACGACACTACAAAATCGCAAGCCAGTTGCCATCTCATCATTGATTACTATTCAATCCTAAATAGAAAAATGAAATGCAACGATCAGACAGCGTTAAACATATACAATACATACAAATTCATTCATGTTTAAAATGTGTAAACAGCCAGCTGACCAATTCCAGGATTGGAATGTCATTTGCGGGAATTCAAAGACATTTCGCAGTTCCCACACATAACTACAAAACCGCACGCCAGTGGCTATCTCAGCAGTGAATCAATGTTTAAAAAATTGCGAAAGAATTGTAGAAAATTAGAAAGAATCGTACTTCTTAATCATACTTTAAAAGAATCTTCCAAGACAATTTCGTTACTATGTTTCAATTTTCAAAAGAGATGTTGACTGTCACGTCCCTAAGCCATAAACTATAGGATAAAGCTACGGTAAACGGTTATGCTATTATCGTAAATGGCAAGACGTAAGGTCGATTGTCAAACGCAAAAAGAAAAAAAGAAAATGACATATAGTAAATAGCACATAATCCAGAGTAGAAAACACATCGGGGTTGTTTTCGATCAGTAAATAACCAGTCAGACGTTAATGAGCTGACTAATAAATTACCAACAATAGTCCGACGTAAAATACGAACCACATGCATTCAGCGCCAAGTAACTTCTCTCTACCGCAAACCAATCAATTTTCAGTTTTTTTGTTGCATTCCATCGCTTGCTGCTAGAGGAAAGAAAAAACATCGTTAATACTTATTTATTGTGCCCACAAATTTGAGGTTTATAATTTTTGTCTTTTACTTACATGAGACGACCAAAATGTATGAAGCCGAGACGGGCGGTTGTTCGTGACTGCACTTGTAAGTTCCAGCTGCTTCGGCTGTAATGTTTTGCCAGGTCAAATGACCGAGACTATAATCGTTAAAAATCCGTTTCGCATTTTTTACAATCTTTACTCCGGGTGGAATAGATGGCTTCCCAATTCCAGGGTGACTGACGCATTTTCAACCGACGTCCAATGCCACCTTAGCATGTCTGGTGTCATGTCTTCGTGCACAGATAATCCTTTACTCCGGCAAGTTACTTGAATGTCATCTCCTTCGAGCACTGTTCCGGTTTTCTTACCCGAGATCACCGTCAGTTCAATACCTTTAAAAACAACAAAACAAACTTAAGCCAACAGCATATGATTTGCAACGACCATAATTTGTTCTTTCCACTTACTTAAACCGCGAATTTCAACGCCCAATTCATGGGTAACAGCTTCAGATCGATGTCTAGACGGCCCTTCTAGATATTTCTTACATCCAACACACAAATATGTTCCTTCCATTTCCCACGAAATCATTTTTGTATTTTTGAATCCTTCAAACGGATTATACGACCAATCGCCATCACTTTCACCGTTCTTCCTCGACGAAAAAACCTGCAATGATATTCAATGATTCATTTATTTACTTGAACGGAGAAATAGTAGGGTAAAGGTTCATCACCGTAACGGTAGTTCCATCATCTGCAATCCGTCTGAGAGACAATTTAACCGACGGATGAGTTGATCTGCAGTCAATTAAAGCTTCCTTTCGTCGTTGCTTTTTCAATGGCGCAGCAATCAATGTACTCCAACTCATAAAATCCCTTGTTTTCATTTAATTATCAAATAGTTAGTAATAAATTTACCTTGAATGAAGACGTATTGCCTAACTGCGATGCTATCGTCATCAGACCTATGGCAAGTATAATAGCCAGTGTCCAGGTGGCTAGCGTTAGCGATCGTCAACACGGAATAATCATAGTGGGAGCTGTTTCCGTTGCCTTTGGCCAAAGTAGCCACGACGCGCAGACCAAGATTCCTCACTTTGGCCAAATCATAATCGTCATTTTGAAAACCGAATGGCAGTCGCCGATTGACGTTCCACTGGTGAGCGGCCGCAGCTCCAGTTTTACACGACAAACTGAACGTAGAACCAGACGGAAAGATCATAAACGGAACCGAAGTCGGCTGAATCCTGGGCCATTCAATTTTGTCATCTTGTGGAGCTTCCTTCTCTACTATTTCTTTGAATAAACAAACGATTATTTAATTTTAGACCGACAAAACTTTGAAAAGATTACCTCGGACGATAAAAAAAACTGTAGAGTGACCATTTCGGCCAAACATGTACATCATTCGGGTAATGGAAGAGTAGCCCTCTGTTGAACGGTTTAACGTCGTTGCGATTCCAGCATAGACAGCTATCCACAAACATGCGGTCACCGTTCATCAAGCTCAGGGTCGTCTCTTGTTCGTTCGAGTTCATGTTCAAGTGCGGCTGCTGGCCTGATCACTGGCTGGAGAAATCAGCGTCGTATCGCGGTGCCCCTTGAATGGTAGTGGCATTGTGAAATTGGTTGACAAGTGTGTCTCAGAATTGGCCAATAAGTAGACCGTCCACTGAAAAACTCAAACCTTCAGCCAGAGCTGAATGGAGAACTGGAGGGAGATTTTTCTTTCCACGACGTCGGTTTACACTTCTAATTGGTTGCCGTTGTTCCTCGGCAAACACTTAATGTTGCTGCTGCAGTTGTATTTGTTGACAGGGCCAAGAATCATTTGTTCGGAGCTCCCATTGCCAGTAACATGTCCAAACAATACGTACAATTTGTTCTAACGACATCAAAGCAAAAAATCGACACATTAATTTGCCACATCTGAAACCTTTTCTGTCAGAATGAGAAATGTAATAAATCACCTCTATTTCGTGAGTTAAGAGTGGCAGAATAGGCGTATAAAAAAAAACTCTTAACCAGATTGTGATGTCACGATTGCAGGTAAGAAAAGTCCGTCGTAATCAGACTATCTGGCCACCGGTGATTTTCATTAAAAGCGACCATCAATTGGTGGTCAAGTGGAACGCGCCGCCAAGCACAGAAACAACTGGAACGATATATGAAATCTATTAACAGACAACGGATCCATTAAACATGTACTGCATTCGAATTTCAAGCAACTATACCTGATCTTGTTTTCGAACGATGATGAACGCCATGAAATTACATATCAGCTCATCCTGCCAGTTCCAGTAAATGAGGTTTAACAAGAAATGCACAAACAGCTGATGCAAAAACATATGTAGAATCTAGAATCTTCAAGGTAATGAGAAGTATAAGGCTCATTTGTTGTGCAACCAGTCAACAAAATGTGCACTAATATAAATTCACTTTTAGAGGCTAGCAAGAAACTCTAAAGCCAAACAGAAAAATGTAACTAATTTACACTTACTATTGTTGAGAACACTAAACAAATACCTGTAAAAGATTAAGATGCTAGTGACAAGACAAATTTCAACGCAATAGCTCCAACCAGATTCATTCCTTCCAGAATGATCTGTCATTAGTTTTCCTTACATGCATTATTTCACTCCTTTGAAAATAAGCTTATTAGCATTTGCAACTAGGCAAATAAGCTACCAGCACTATGTGATTTTTGCCACTTAATACCTGTTGAATAAAATTAATAAAAATTATATCAGTTTTCCATCCTTTAATTAGTGTTACCACTTATGGTTATTCTGATCCTTCTGTAAGAAAAAAACTAGCATTACCATACCAGAATTCCATCACACGGATTCCATAACAGATTGTGGAATTGCCTCATGATTTTGGATCTCCAAAACGTTATGTCCTGCTTGCCACTATCCCACTTTTTTTCAGCAGAGCTCTGTCTAATACCATAAATGCTTGATTAATATTTGTGTTGGTGTGTTATTACTTTGTGAACAAGCATTACCATGTATTACATTTCTACTAACGTAAATGGAAAATCATGATTCCTTCTCGTTTATGTAACAGGAAGCTTCATGGCAGTTGAGAAAAAAGCCTGGATGGCAAAATCCTATCCATCAGATTCCTACTTCGGGGATGTAAGCGTACCAGTTGCCTGTCAAGCATTTTACGCTGCATAGGTGATTGGGACTGTTGCTGTACAAACTCATCTGTGCTGCATCTTGAATATGGGCTCGTCGTCGTATTTGCTGATATCTCCCAATCCCGAAGCTAATTCTTTTTCGCAGATGTGTAAATCTAATATAAAGATAAGAATTTTAATTGATGATGCGTGCAGGATGTCATCTAAAAATACATAAGAGACGGTACCCAACGTCGAGTAACTAATAGAATTCTGCTTCAACAATGCAAATACCACATTAGCACGCCCCAGAGTCGATTGTTTCCTTTTGTTTTTTCTAATCATAAGTTAGAACCGAAAACATTTTCAGTTCTGAAGTATCCAAAAATGGACAGATAACCTAAGAAATTAAAGTAATTTCATTTACTTCAGGACAGCTTATCTTTTGAACTTTCAATGGTTATATGAAACATCTCCTGGTACATTATTATTCATTACCTAGCCTAAATCAAGAAAAAATTCTAAACCAGTATTGAAAAATTGGGCTTATGAAAGTTACCTTCAATGTATCCATAATATCAATCATGCCTTGTGTGCTTCTGACTGGATATTCAAACATGCCAGAAGAACAAAACCAATGGTAATTCCTTTCAGAACCTCTTGCATTGGTTTTGGATGTTCCTAACTGATATGAAGGCTTTGGTACATTAGAATATCTACCTAATGATTAATAAAGGTTGAGAGTATTGATGATGGACAATTGATAGACGATTCCAAAATATAATGCTATTACCAAAAACTGGAGAACTTCGGTAACCTGCCATAACAATGCTACAACTGATGAACCATGAATTTCTATCACAGACGATCGATCAAACAGTGTTGCCATCTATCGACCTGCTTTTACTTTTCTAATGATTTCTATCTTTGAAGTCATTCGGAGCGAAACCATTGTTTGACACTACAGACCACAATCCCAGCCCAGACTCTACACTCATTTGAAACTATAGTTGACTAGATTTGAAAAAGATGACGGTGACGAATTGTCATTTCTGCAAATTGTGGTGGCCCTGAAAAGGGCCGTTTGTCTACAACAGAAGCGACGAAAGAATTAAGCCTTTGCAGGCTTATCGGTCTTCTTGGGCAAGAGAACAGCTTGGATGTTGGGCAAAACACCTCCCTGAGCAATGGTGACACCAGAGAGAAGTTTGTTCAACTCTTCATCGTTGCGGATCGCCAATTGCAAGTGGCGAGGGATGATACGCGTCTTCTTGTTATCACGCGCTGCGTTTCCAGCCAACTCAAGTACCTCAGCGGCCAAGTATTCCATGACAGCAGCCAAATATACGGGAGCACCAGCACCGACACGTTCAGCGTATGAACCTTTACGCAGCATTCGATGGATACGACCGACCGGGAATTGAAGTCCGGCTCTGCTTGAGCGGGTCTTTGACTTTCCCTTTACTTTGCCTCCTTTACCGCGACCAGACATGATGAGTTTGAGAATTTGTTAAACAGGTTCCTACAAATCACGCAATTGTTAAACATTTTAAACTTAGACATGCGGATTATATACCCAGTCGAAGGGAGTTTGAGAACCAGCACTAAAGTAGCCAATAGCCAACGTTCTTCCACGTATTCCTACTTGATTTGACATAGAATATGCTACAACGCTTTCTTGTTCCCAACGGGCAGCTTCCCATTGGGCCTTTGTTATCAAATCATCTGCTTTCTCGGCTACCTTCATTTGCCCCTGCCAAAACAAATTGGCTACTTTCAGGTAAACGTAGAGTATGATTCCTGAAACAAATATAGCCAAAATACCCCGGAGTCCGGAATGTCTGGAAACTAATACAAATTTCGTACTATATACTTTGCATTCAATCTTGCTTCAAAGGAAAAAGTATGCCTCCCAAAGTTAGTGGAAAAGCAGCGAAAAAGGCAGGAAAAGCCCAGAAGAATATTGTTAAAGGAGACAAAAAGAAAAAGCGCAAGAGGAAAGAGAGCTACGCCATTTACATCTACAAAGTTTTGAAGCAGGTCCATCCTGACACTGGCATCTCCTCCAAAGCCATGACGATCATGAACAGCTTCGTCAATGACATTTTCGAGCGGATTGCTGGAGAATCTTCCCGCCTTGCTCACTACAACAAGAGATCTACCATCACGAGTCGTGAAATTCAAACGGCTGTGCGCTTACTATTGCCGGGAGAATTGGCCAAACACGCCGTTTCTGAGGGCACTAAAGCTGTGACCAAGTACACCAGTACCAAGTAGATCTTTTCTACTGGTTAATCTGATAGCAAAACGGCCCTTTTCAGGGCCACCATTCGTTAAGGTATTAGAACCTGCTACTGCCCACTGTTAAGTCTATCAGTTTTTGCCACGATTATGATGATACCGTTTCTAGTTGACATTCTTTACAATGTAGTGATGTAATATAGTGATTCGCAAAGGAATCCCGATGATACTTATCGTTAAGACTTACCGAGTAAGGTTAGATATGCTTTTCTAAACCAACCAGGGTTGAGGGTTGAGTCTTCAACAAATTTTGTCCACTGATAAAAAAAAATTGGACATAGTGTAGCACGTGTGGCACTAGAGCGGAAGAATTTTCTCCAACAGGCAGGGTATGAAATGAGCCACGTGGAAAACCTTAGGGGTGGAAGGAGAGAACAAATTTATGCGTCCCATTCCTCCGGGAATCTATCGCGTAATGACAAGGCCAACGATTTGTGAGAGAAAAAAAAAGGAGGAAGGGTACGCAAATTCAGAGAGAAAAGTGATGTGCAGATGATCAAAATCGCCATAAGGCAAACACAAAATTAATAAGTAATTTACATAATCGACCGACATTTAAAACTTCTAACCACCGAATTTTTCTTAAATATTCTTTCCCTTGTACCATTAAACCTACTAGGAACCTAGGTGAGTAGCACAGTTTCAAGTAAATGTATCCATCGATGTGGTATGCAAATTCGGTCAGATGTTTAGTTGGGGGTAGTCATTTACCGCACTTTCAAAAGATCAATGTCTGTGGAATCCTTTGGTATAATGTAACTGGTAGTTAAGTAAGGGCAAAATGTTAGATCGCAAATTTAATAGCAATATCATAAAACCAGAGAAGCAACGCATTACGCATATCTCAGTCGTTAAAAGTTCCTGTGGCGAAACCATCTAATTGGTTTACTCTTCACGGCGTCTCCCATATGTATGCATAGCCTATGAAAACATTCAATGGAAATCTTGAATTTTGTTCAGTAAACAATCTCATATAGAAAATTTATGACGAACGGCAGACAACACATCTTGCACTTCTTTAATTTAACATGTTCAACTTAGCTCTCGGAATTGTAAAAGCAGTAGCATACTACATTCTGAAAGGAAATGGTGGCCCTGAAAAGGGCCGATTGGATTCAGACGCAGTTGAATAGTCTGTGAAACTTAACCGCCGAAACCGTATAGTGTGCGACCCTGGCGTTTCAAAGCGTATACGACATCCATGGCAGTCACGGTCTTCCTCTTGGCGTGTTCGGTGTAGGTAACAGCATCACGAATGACGTTCTCAAGGAAAACCTTCAAAACACCACGGGTCTCTTCGTAGATGAGACCAGAAATACGTTTGACACCACCACGGCGGGCAAGACGACGAATGGCCGGCTTGGTGATACCTTGGATGTTGTCACGTAAAACTTTGCGATGGCGTTTCGCGCCTCCTTTGCCGAGTCCTTTGCCTCCCTTGCCACGACCAGTCATTTTGGTACTGTTTCAGAGTTTAGGAAAATACTGAACTAATACTGAATGTCTGAACTCTGAATCTGGTTTCCCCTTTATAAACCTAGTAGCCCAACTCTCATTGGCTCGCACCGGTTTTGCCCTACGGACTCTACCCCACCTCAATGTGCCTAGAGGCTTTGCGTTGCTCTCCCCTATTTGTTTTCCCTCCCTTTCTAATCTGACCAATGGCGTGAAACACAAAGACACAAATGGTCCAGCAGCACTATTTCGTCGCGAATTCTTGAAAAGGAATTGAGCATGTGGGGTTTCCCGTCACGTGGTAGAATGTAAAATTTAACGCTAGAGATAATCGAATGTAACAAGATATCGTCTGTCCTTCAAAACTCAGGCTGGGGTTGAGATCAGTGGAAGAAGGAAAGTAAAGCAAAGAAACTAAAATAGTATGACTGTCATTTGATGAGGGTGTGATAAGATCGCCAAAAACAAAATCAAGCTCTGTAGTGGAAGACCTTCTAGTAACTATTGAGGTCTTTGGCTGGCGTGCATTTCAGACGCCATTACAACCACAGCGTTATTTCTCTGCTCATCTCACACAACATTATGTCTCTAGATGAAGTAAGCCTAAGAATATTGAATAGTTTTAATTTATTTAACAGTTTTCAAAAGTTCCGTGTTATTTGTTCTTGGTTAACGATCTGTATAGAAATTCATCAAGGCTGCTGAAGATATTAAAGCGTTGCCTGCCACGCCAACGAATGAAGAATTGAAAGACCTTTATGCTTTGTTCAAGCAAGCCACGGTTGGGAACGTTAACGTTGGTGAGTATGGATTTTCAAATTTCCCTTATACGTTACTCTTGAACCTACATAGGCATATTGGTATACTAGCACGACCCGGCATGTTGGACTTGAAAGGAAAAGCTAAATGGGATTCTTGGGAATCGAAGAAAGGGATGTCTTCGGATGCCGCCAAGGAAGCCTATATAGCCAAATCAGCTGAGTTGGTGGCGAAATATGGGGCGTGATTCGCATTTGCTTATCGTGATCCTCCGTGCTTATGTCCACCTTTGCTAGACAGCTCAATTTTCTTAAATTTAAAATTATATTAATGTCTGTTGTCCAATACTAAATTTGATGGTACAGAAGTATACGGAACCTCATTTGACCCATTATAATTTTATTTTGGTTATTTTATAGAGATCTTGCTCTGCAGTCACTTTGAATTCGAATAATTCATAAATCAATTCCGAGTTAAAACAAAATTGATTTATGCATCCTGGTAAAATTTTAATCGAAATTATTATATCGAATCATAGTTTTGTTTTTCTATTTTAGATTAACAAATAAATAGAAAAAATCTTGTTTCATTTTAAGCTCCGAACCTTCCAGTTCCAGTAGTAAGCTGAGCTTTAGTAGCCAGCATCATAGGGCCATTTAGTAATAGTAAGCATAGTACTGTAGTCTACAATCGACATCTATTGGGGATGGTACGAGTATTCTCAAATAGTTTGAGCTCCTACAAGATGGCGGTAGCAAAAGCAGTGCATAACGGATTTCTTTTCTAGAGGGAATAAGGTTAAACGCCGGTTGGTGGTTAGTCGGTCTCTTGTATACAGACATAATCACCTAACATTTCTGACATTACGTTATCTGTAAAGGTTGTGATTGTATACTGGCGCAGCTGTGAACTGGAAAGTACTTGTTGGTAAGTAAATAAAGATTTCTGGTCGAAAGTCAGTGCTTCGCATTGGCATAGGAATGCATGTCATATCCGAAACATTCTTAAAATTGCTAACGGTTCTTTTCTATTTTAAATGTTTAAATAATTGCCATCAATCCATCTTCTGAATATAGAAGTTTCATTATTTCATAGACACACATATCTCTAGAATAGCTAACATATAAAAATGTTAAATTTACCACTTTTCTAAACAGATATGGCTGAAGGAACTACTACTGCAGGACTGTTGGATAGTACCAGTGAATACAGTCAGATCAAAGATTTGATAGATCAACCTCTGAGCGATGGTGACACATGGTATGAGGCGAGAGCAGTATGAATCTCTGGTGCATAGTTTGCATTTGTTATATGTATATCTTTCAGGTATCTTATTGATCTCCATTGGTTTAACTCATGGAAAAAATATGTTGGGTGGGATAAATGGGATCCTAACAATGTCGGAGATCCTGTGTGTCACCCAGGAAATATTGATAATTCAGCTCTCTTGAAAGGTTGTTTCAGAAAGTGTATTACAATTTTGTCAGTTGATTCAAGTATAAAATTTCATAAAAAATAGAGAATACGAAAGAATTAAAAGAACATTTGACAGAAGACATTGACTTTGCATTGGTACCTGAACCAGTCTGGAACTTACTTGTTAAATGGTACCAACTTGCTCCGGGACAGGAACCTGTAGCCAGAAAGGTAATTTTTTTTTCTTTTTACATTGTTTTTGAACATGAATAGTTGTCTACTTTCTTATATTTGTAGGTTGTAGACCATGGAATGTTGACCAGTTATCTACGGGTCGAAATTTATTTGACGGAGCTTAAATTGGCCAAATACCCTGAAACTGAGAAAACATTTGTGAAGAAATTTAGCAAACGAGATACATTGGGTAAAATAACAGAAGCTATGTCAACATTAATTCACTAAATAAATTATTGTTTCTTTTTGTCAGAAACCGTCGAAAAAGTTTTACGTGACATATTCGAAATTCCTGAAAATACCAACATACATCTGTGGACAAAATCAAGCAATCAAGCTTATGAAGAATTACCAATGAAAAAGCAATCAATACAGGAACTTAGTTTAATGACTAACCAAACTTTGGTGGCTGAAGTACAAAACGAGGATGGAACATGGCCACGAAAAACATCATATTCAAAACGGTAGTCTTTTCTTTGTTTGCAAATTTTATTTCGCGAATTGTTTACATACTTCGTCTTTTTACAGGTCAGCAGTAGGGGCGTCTTATTCGTCACTGTAAGAACTTACGTTCACACATTGTTTTGCTTTTAAACTAATTTTTTTTTCTGTTTTTCTAAATTATTCAGGCGCCATTACGATGGAGATTCTTCAAGTTCCCGTTCCGTTCAACCAGGTCTTTGTGGGCTCAACAATTTGGGCAACACTTGTTTCATGAACAGCGTCTTGCAAGTAGGTTAAACCATTCATAACTTGAATAAAACCCATTAGTACTAACTACCGTTTTAGTGTATGTCAAATACTCCGCCCATTCAACGGTACTTTTTGGAAGAACGACATTGGGCTGAATTGAACAAGGAGAATCCCCTAGGCAATCAAGGTGAAATAGCAAAAGCTTTCGCCGATCTCTTAAAAGCAATGTGGTCTGGCCAACACCATGCATTCCCTCCGAGAGCATTCAAGGTACCTTACTAACTTAAATCGAAAAGGCTAATTTTTAACATAAATATAAATAAATTTGTAAATTGGATTAGTTGCAAGTCGGCAGATTTGCTCCGCAGTTTTCCGGATACCAACAACATGATTCACAGGAACTACTCACCTTTCTCCTCGACGGCTTACATGAAGATTTGAATCGGATTTTGAAGAAGCCTTACATTGAACTCAAGGACGCTGATGGACGTTCAGATGCGGTAGCTTATTGTTTCTCATGGTACCGTTCGTTTACCTTCAACTTGTTTGTCTTCAACACTTGATTTTCTTTTTCAGGAAGTAGCACGCGAAGGTTGGGAAAATTACCGAAAACGGAACGATTCTGTAATAGTAGATCTATTCCATGGGATGCTGAAGTCAACCTTGGTGTGTCCGGAGTGCGACAAGGTCTCGGTTACCTTTGACCCCACATGTTATTTATCGCTGCCAATGCCAGTCAAAAAGGAAAGACCAATTGAGTTATATCTGGCACGCGTAGACCCTGAACTGAAGGCTATGCGCTATCGAGTGATAGTACCAAAAATGGGTACGATTCTTGACTTGACTGAAGCTTTATCGAAGCTCTGTGGAATCCCAGCTGACCACCTGATTGTAGCCGACGTCCATCAGCATAAGTTTCACCAGGTCTTCACAAACGAAAGCAGCATTTCTCAAATCAGCGAGCGTGATGTTATATATGCGTAAGTTGTAATAATCGCCATAAATCCAACTTGATTGTCATCAAATTCATACCCATACGTACGTCTTAAATTTACATATTTTATTCATTTAGGTATGAGCTGCCGGAAAGGCTTGGGACACCAGGCACTTGTTGTTTGTGTGTGTACCTAAAAGAAGTAAAAACAAGGAACAATTATGGCTACGGTAGCATGTTCGGTGTTCCCTTTATCCTTCAAGTGCCTCGTGAAGGAATGGACCATGATCAACTATACCAATGCATAGTGAGACGCATGAAACGTTATCTGAAAACATCAAATGATCAGGAACTAGCTGGGCCATCTTCTGATGTTACTACGGATATATCGTCCACTAATCAAACCGTCTGTGAGAATGAGATGGATACCGAAGACGCTAACATGTCCCTCGAAAACGGCAACGAACTGCCTTGTATGGAGATTAATGGAATCGATTCTGCAAAGGGGCCACAATCTAAACGGCTTTTTTCCATGGATTTGGTCAACTTAGGAGGAAATTCAAGTCTTGGCAAAATAAAGGAGAATGGAAAGCCAATTACTCTTGCCGGTAAATTCGATATTCCTAGTTAGTCATAATGCTTATATTGAACGATTTCAAATTTACAGTAAAAAGTTTCGTATCTTGTGAATGGGATCCGGCCGTTAAGGAAGCAAGCTACGATGCTGAAGCTGCCGAAGAATACACCGAAGACGCGTCGTCACAGCAAAGGGTAAATGTGAAAAAACAAGTTCTTCAGCTTAAGGAATGCCTTGAAGTCTTTACCTCTGTTGAACGATTGGGAGCTGATGATGCCTGGTATTATTTTCTCCCAATATCTTGTTGCAAGTTTCTACATTTTTTATAACTTTAGGTATTGTCCTACCTGTAAAAAGCATGTAAGAGCAACCAAGAAATTCGATTTGTGGTCGCTACCTGAAGTACTCGTCATCCATTTAAAGCGTTTTTCGTACACGCGGTCTCTTCGGGATAAACTTGACACACTTGTAGAATTTCCTATCCGTGGATTAAATATGGCCCCTTACATAATTGATCCAAATCCAACGGATGCCGTTTATGACTTGATAGGGGTCTGTAATCATTATGGAGGACTTGGCGGTGGCCACTGTAAGTCAAAACTGAAAATGGTTCAACTTGGAAATCAACGTTGTAACTTGCTTTAACTATTGTGTGTTTTCAGATACTGCCTATGCGAAGAACAAGGATGATGGTTGTTGGTATTATTTTGACGATAGCAGTGTCTCCGAAGCAAGTGAGGAGTCTGTTTGTGTAAGTCGAATATGGTGTTTTGTAGATTATATGTGTATTTTTTATAATACGGATTGTTACATTCATTTCAACAGTCGAAAGCGGCATATGTCTTGTTTTACATCCGGCGTAACCAAAACGGTAGATGGATTGACAATGTCAGACCTCCGTTAACGAAGTCTTCCCCGGCACCCGTCCACAAGACGCATGCGAAGCGCAATTCAGCAAATGACAGTGAAGAAGATATGGATTCGAGTTGATTGTTTGCTACTCATGGTTATTCCGCTTTCAGTGCTAGTCCTTTACTCGTGCTGTCATTGTACAGAGCATTTGGGAATGGAATTTGTTGGTTGGTGTTTATTACACAATGCTATTCAATTTAGTATTTTTTTTTTCAGTTTTTTTGGAACATACGATATTGAAAGGTGAAAAATGGTATAATATTATTAATTAATATTTTAATTATTGAACAATTTGAGAAAAGAAAGAATTTTACTGGTGAGTATTGCCAAATAATATTTCATATATTAATAGATAATGCTGTAGTGACTATGAATGGTAAAGCAAACGTAAATTTTCATAAATTATCATCGACATATTTTATTATTACAATTTGCATGAAGAATTTACATGATACAACACAGAAATTTTGATTTTGATACATATAACTGCCATTTCATTGAGCCTAGTGGTTAACATAACCTGGGAAAAAATTTTATATATTAATAATATGCTTAATGATTTTCATTTTGCAAACTAACAAGATAATTTCAGAAAAAATTTACTCTTCAGTAATATCAGTCGAAAGATGGGTTAAAAACAGTTCATCATTTAACAAAGAAACATTATTTAGAAATAATAATTACCTTCAAATACTCGCACATGAAGTTATAAACCATGCATCTGAATAAAAAACCATAATTAGAAAAAAATGTAGGTAGAACAATTGTACTTTAAAAATTATCAGGCAAATAATGTGACAGCACAATATTTCAGTTGAGATGGTTATTGCTCATTTCAGGAAAACTTGTATAATTAAAAGTAATGATTGCCTCCGTATATCTTCGTGCCAATTTGGGAGGAGTAATACCTGAAGAAATGCCCCGAGAAAAGTTGGGGGCAGTAATACCTAAAGAAAGAGACGATTAGCATAAAATGGAACAAAAAATACAATCTTCGCTGCCAAAACCATATCAGATAAAAAAATTAACAGCACCACACCTCAGTCGAAAGATGGTTTAAATTAGCTCATCATTCCAGGAAAATAGCGGGATTGAAAATAATAATTACCTGCAAACATCCCCTGGCAAAATCGGGAGCGGTTTCACCTGAAGAAAGGATCCCTAATGAAAGTTGGAAGCGACAACACCTGAAGAAATAGTCATGATTAGCAAAAAAAAGTAACAAAACATACAATTCCATTGGCAAAACAATATCAGGTTAAAAAAATTACAGCACAACGTTTCAGTTGAAAGATGGTGAAAAGTAACTCATCATTTTAGGAAAACGAGCACTATTGTAATAATAATTACCTACAAGTGTCCACGAACGAAGCTGAATTCTGGATCTAAAGAATCTGGAACGAAGAAAAAGACAAGATTAGAATAAAGTCGGTAGTTGCACAGTTGTTCTTAAAAGAATGCATCAGGTAAAAAAACTGACAGCATAACATTTCAGTCGAAAGATGGTGTAGATAAATTTAAATTCATCATTTTAAAAGATGTAACATAATTGAAAGTAAAAATTACCTGCAAAATGCTCTCAAACAAGAAGCAGGAAATGGATACGCCTGAAGAAATAGACGAGATTAGAAAAAAAGCAACACATAACCCTAACGTAAATAAGATTAATAAAATAAGGTGAATTAGTTTAATATTCCAGGAAAACTAGCGGAATTGAAAATAACAAACTTGCAAATATCACCGGGCAAAGTCGGTAGCGGTAATACCTGAAGAAACGATCTCCAAAAAACGTTAGGAGCGGCAATACCTGAAGAAGGAGAAACGATTAACATAAAAAGTAACAAATCATACAATTTTACTGCCAAAACAATCTCAGATAAAAAAATTGACAGCACCACACCTCAGTCGAAAGATGGTAAAAATTAGCTCATCATTTCAGGAAAATTAGCGGGATCGAAAATAACAATTACCTGCAAACATCACCGGGGAAAATCGGGAGCGGTAATACCCGAAGAAAAGATCCAAGAAAAGTTGGAAGCGGCAATACCTGAAGAAAGAGACGATTAGCATAAGAAGTAACAAATCAAACAATTTCACTGCCAAAACGATATCAGATAAAAAAAAATGACAGCACCACATTTCAGTCGAAAGATGGTTTAAATTAGCTCATCATTTCAGGAAAACAATCGAAATTGAAAATAATAATTACCTGCAAATATCTCCGAGAAAAGTTTGGTACACCAATACCTAAAGAAAGAGACACGATTATAAAAAAAGTAACAATATACAATTTCACTGCTAAAACAATCAGGTAAAGAAAACAGCAGAATGTCTCAGTTGAAAGATGGTGAAGAGTAGATCATCCTAGGAAAACAAGCACTATTGTAATCATAATTACCTGTAAATGTCCACAAACGGAGCTGGGAACGGCAATACCTGAAGAAAAAGACAAGATTAGAACAAATAGCAGGCAGTTGCACAATTGTTTATAAAAGAATTTATCAGATAAAAAATTGACAGCACAATGTTTCAGTCGAAAGATGGTGTTGATAAATTTAAAATCATCACTTGAAAAGACGTAGCATAATTAAAAGTAAAAATTACCTGTAAAATGCTCTCAAACAAGAAGCAGGGAACGGTAACGCCTGAAGAAAAAGACGAGATTAGAAAAAAAAGCATAACATAATCAACGTAAATAAAATTAATAAAAACAGATGATTGAAATTAGCACATTATTCTAGGAAAACTAGCAGAATTTAAAATAACAAACAATCTTCCGCAAATATCACCGGGCAAAGTCGGTAGCGGTAACACCTGAAGAAAGGATCCCCAAGAAAAGTCGGATGCGGTAATACCTGGAGAAAAAGATACGATTAGCATAAAAAGCAACAAAACATAGAATTTCACCGCCAAAACGATATCAGATTTAAAAAATGACAGCACCACATTTCAGTCGAAAGATGGTTTAAATTAGCTCATCATTTCAGGAAAATTAGCGGAATCGAAAATAATAATTACCTGCAAACATCCCCGGGCCAAATCGGGAGCGGTAATACCTGAAGAAAGGATCCCCAAGAAAATTTGGGAGCGGCAATACCTGAAGAAAGAGATACGATTAGCATAAAAAGTAACAAATCATACAATTTCACTGCCAAAACGATATCAGATAAAAAAATGACAGCACCACACTTCAGTCGAAAGATGGTAAAAATTAGTTCATCACTTCAGGAAAACAAGCGGAATTGAAAATAATAATTACCTGCAAATATCTGAGAAAAGTTAGGTGCGCCAATACCTAAAGAAAGAGACACGATTATAAAAAAAGTAGCAATATACAATTTCCCCGCTAAAACAATCATGTAAAGAAAACAACAGCAGAATGTCTCAGTTGAAAGATGGTGAAGAGTAGAACATCCTAGGAAAACAAGCACTATTGTAATCATAATTACCTGTAAATGTCCACAAACGGAGCTGGGAACGGCAATACCTGAAGAAAGAGACAAGATTAGAACAAATAGTAGGCAGTTGCACAATTGTTTATAAAAGAATTTATCAGATAAAAAATTGACAGCACAATGTTTCAGTCGAAAGATGGTGTTGATGAACTTAAATTCATCATTTTGAAAGATATCAAATAATTGAAAGTAAAAATTACCTGCAATATGTTCTCAAACAAGTAGGGAATGGTAACACCTAAGGATATAAAGACAAGATTAGAAAAAAAGCAACGAGACATAACCCCACTGTAAAAAAAAATTCAGGTAAATTAATTGATAGCACAATCGTCCAGTCGAAAGATGATGAATAACAATTCATGAAAATATACAGGGTAAATTGTCATAATAAACATCACCTCAGACATGGAGTTCCACGTATGTAGATGAGGAAGGCATTACATTGAGTCCAACAGTACCTAAACTTATTAACAGTTATTTAGTATCTGTTAAAAACAAGATCAGTGACATTTCAAAATGTATTTCCCACAGTTGTTTAACAGTCAGAAATACTGAAATGAAGTGCTTAGTCAAAAAGACCAAAGCCCATGTCATCATCCTCTTCTTCGGATTCTTCTTTCTTCTCCTCCTTCTTCTTCTCCTCAGCTAATGCAAAAAAAATATCATAATAATAATTACTATACAACATGTTGTCATAGATTCTTACCCTTAGCTGGGGCAGCCCCACCGGCCGGTGCAGCAGCGGCGGCAGCAGCAGGAGCAGCACCACCACCAGCTGGCATGGAAGCAAGTTTAGCTTGCCCTACAGAAGTATTTCAGAAATTTAATCGTTGGCCCAAGAATAAGTTGCAATGAATTTATCACCTTCAGCCATCAAGGTTTGGAGGTTCTTTCCCTTGAGCTCGGCAATCACCTTGCTAAGCTTGTCAGCTTCAGCTTCAATTCCAACAGAGCTCAAGATCTTTTCAATGTTCTCAGCAGTTGGGGATTCATTTCCTCCCAAAGCAGCAAGTAGGTAAGCGGCGACGTAACGCATTTTTCTATGTGCAGAAATCCAACCAATTAGGACAGTTAAGATAGCCTTAGCTATAATTAAGACTAGTGCAGCATCAGACAGTACGAATACATGAACTTCCATAGGACTTCAGTCCTCAAGTCATTTACTATCATCATGAAAGACTTAACTTCGTATTAACCAGAAAAACCTTCAATTCTAATTAAAATTAGTTTGTAGTCAGCAACACAAGTTCGTGACTCAGGAATTGGATCCGTGTCTTTCATCAGAATTTCAGATGAAATACTTTTTCTCATCATCGTCACGTGACTATTTAATCTAAGCTACCGAAATCACAGTAAATTATTGCGTACAATCATGGATGTTTCAGATTTTGAAGGATAAAGTTCTTGCCGTTAGGACTAGACAATTTCGACGTTTACCGCCACTTCGTACAGTGACACATTGTTACTTAAACATTTAGCAAATTTAACATCAAAATATGAATTCCATGATTCTTTAACGCATTCGTTTATTTTAACATAATTTAAGGTTTAAACTTAAAAGCGAGGTGTAAAATTACTTACAAGTCTTGAAGACACGAAACGTGCAATCCGCTGCAATGAAGTTAGATGCGAATGATGGGCGACGAAGTGAAGGAGGGCGCTTCAGTTTGAGTACAGGAAAATGCAGAGCTGCAACTTCTGAGCGAAAAATATTTGATTTTCTTAAATCCACAAAAAGGTTGGAATAAATTTTATAGAATTATTTTTTAAAGTATACTTAAATGTAACATTAAGGATATATTCGTCATAAAATTAGTCTGAAAATAACTACTGGCAATGTGTATCTTGTCAATAACAGTCATTGATCTGCCGAAAAAGTGCGGTAAAAATACTGCAGCAAATCATTTACAATGACTAAGGACTCATAGGTCATAGCGCATACTCGAATTTGTCATCATATCATTCGCGATATGGTTACCTAAAAATCAAAGTCCAACTTGTTGTAGGATTCTCGAATTTCTGCATCCATCAAGTAACATTCTAGTGATTTCCATTATGGCGTTTTTATCCGTTATTATTGCGAGTCTTAGTTCCTATGCCGTTACTTCCTTGGTATTACTGCATTACCCAAACCTACTTCACAAGTCAAAAAATTTTAGAAAAGTCAAACACATTAGTCATCGGGGTGGTGCTGGTGAAAACTATGAAAATACGTTGACTGCATTTGCTCAGTAATTCTTATTTTACATTTAAATACTTCTGTTTTCAGTGATTATGAGCATAGATTTACATTTTAGTGCCGTCAGTCTCGGGACAGATATGCTAGAACTTGACTGTCATATAACTAGAGATAAACAAGTTGTTGTAGCACATGATCCTTCACTCCTGCGACTAACTGGGGTTGATGCATTTATTGAAGACCTGGATTACCATGAACTTCCCCTTCTTAAAAAGACCCTTAACATAGACTTTGAACCTGGTATCAATCATTGACAATGTACTTTTGTAGTTTGGATAAATTGCTTTTTTTTAACATCCCCACAGGCAAGCATTTCACTGGATTGGAGGATGAAACCCATCGAAAAATTCCACTCTTAAAGCATGTCTTTGAATCTTTTCCTGATGTGGTGATAAATATTGATGTCAAGCAAGGAGGTGATGAACTAATAGAAGAAATCAGCAAGCTAATTACTGCTCATAAAAGAGAAAGATCAACCATATGGGGAAGTTTCAAAGAAGAATCGAGCCTGAAATGCTACAACCAGGTATTTGCTTTACTAAGAGTACTTTGTCATCTGTTAACCAAACGCATTTTGTTTCAGAATCCCGAAGTTGGTCGCTATTTTTCAATAAAAGGGGTCATCAAACTCTATTTATACTTTTTTACGGGTCTTCTCCCTTTTATACCACTGGCGGAAACTCATCTTGAAATACCCCTCTATTCCGTTAAAGACACTAGTCATCGGACTCGCCGGCAACAATTGTATCTTCGACTTGTAAGACTTTTGATTATACGACCTGCACTTTTTAGGCATCTTAACAAACGAGGAATTCCGGTATTAATTTTTTAAAATACTTGTTTCATTTATGTGGTTTTTTACGTCACATAATTGTCTCATTATAGACTTATGCTTGGGTGCTAAACACAGAAAAGGAATTCCAAGTGGCATTCGATGCCGGAGTGAATGGAATTATGACTGACTATCCTACAAAGCTGCGCAACTTTCTCCGCACACACAATTCCTAATTTATATCAAGAAAAGTTACAAGCACAACAGTATTAACATGAAGAGCAAAATCCTTAGTCATTGTTTCATTTCATCCGTGTCGTGGAAAACTGTAGAGCTTTTCGAAATATAGCACGCGTTTTCACAGCCGCAACTACCGCCGTTTACCGTCATCACGCGTATCTTCAACAAAATGAGTCCAGGACAAACCCAACGCAGGAAACGATTTGAACCCAGTAATACAATGGACGGTGCATTCGTTATAGCCGAATCGTGACGAAGCATGTCCGAAATTCAATACCTCAAAACGCAGGTAGGAGTACGTGCAAGTGTATCCTTGTAATGCACCACGGAATCAAATCACGAAAAGAGCGTTCAGTAGCTTTCGTCACTTCGAACACTGTGCTCCTAGATAATTGGAACTGGAAATGGAAAATGCTGCATTCGATTCTTCCGGTGAAACATCTAAAGGTAAGTTTTAAACAAGATTGTATTTTTATATTTAAATTGATGTTTACACAATCGTTTTGAGGCGAATGTTCGGCGGACCGACAACCCAATCCAGTGCCGGCGGAGGGTTTGGAACTGAAACGCAAAGTAGGACTATTCAGCGGGGTAGCACTGATCGTCGGCAACATGATTGGTACTTCATAAGCAAATTAGGCGATAAAAAATTTAATAATTCATTTTCGTTTCAGGTTCTGGCATCTTTATCAGTCCCGGCGGAGTTTTGCAAAGATCAGGTTCGGTTGGACTCGCTTTAGTTATGTGGGCGGCATGCGGTCTTTTGGCCATCTTAGGTACTCTTTAAAACTTTTCTAGTAATAATCGTTGAACTATTCATACTTTTGGCACACATTTTTCTACTTTTATCTCATAGGTTCGCTATCTTACGCCGAACTGGGGACCTTAATCCCCAAATCCGGTGGAGAATATTCATATATCATCGACGGACTGAGTCCTTTGCATCCATTCTGGGGCCCATTGCCGGGTTTCCTTTATTCTTGGATCAGCGTTTTATTATTGCGGCCGACTACGTTTGCTGTTGGTAAATCATTGTAAAAGTCAAATTGACGTTCTACATTCAAATTTCAAATGAAAAAGTATATATTTCGTTTTAGGTTGCCTTAGTTGCGCCAGTTACACAGTCTATCCGATTTTGACATCGTTGGATTTCTGTCTCGGTGCCGAAAAGGAAGATTTGCTGATCAAAATGACTGCCATCTTGTATGCAAGAGACGGAACGAAGAAATATTTATCCTTTTCTATTAGCAAACTCTTTTTTCTTACGAAATAAGATATATAGGTTTAATCACAGCTCTCAATTGCTACAGCGTTGACTGGGCAATTCGAGTTCAGAATGTGTTCACTGTAGCAAAACTTATCGCCATCGTCGTACTCATCGGATGCGGAATCTATCAGCTGTCTACCGGTAAGTTTGTCATTTTTCTTTTTAAATTAACTCCAAAAATTTGAAACTTTTTCAAAAATGGTTACAGGAGGAACGCAATACCTTGCCCAAGGATTCGAGGGATCGACGACGGAATTCGGAACCTTGGCTACGGCCTTTTACGGAGGACTATGGGCGTATGATGGATGGTATCGAGATCGAGGATGTGCTTAAAGTCCCGTCTTCGGAGAATTGAATCGCTTCCTAAACAGGAATAACCTCAACTTTGTCACCGAGGAGATCAAAAACCCTTACGTCAACCTACCGCGGGCTATCATGATCGGTATTCCATTGGTGACCGTCTGCTACCTGGCCGTCAACGTAGCCTATCTCACCGTGCTGAGTCCTCAGGCCCTGATAAATTCCGACGCCGTTGCCGTGGTAAGTACCACCAACAGTATCTAGTAGAATTTGCATTCAAAATTGCGTACAAGCATGTTTTTAAAATATTATGGCTAGGAAGTCGGTAATTATCTCCTGGGCCCTGTAGCCTTTTTCATACCTCTTGCCGTGGCCATGTCCACGTTTGGGGGAGTACTCACCAGCGTATTTTCCACCGGAAGGTTTTCTTTTAATTCTTCAAACGTTTTGCCATGTTTTCCAACGTCTTCATTGGGCATTGACGGTTTGCAGGTTGTGTTTTGCTACAGCAAGAGAAGGCCACATGGTTGATGTCTTGTCGTACGTTCACGTTGAAAGTCGAATTCCTTCACCAGCTCTCATTTTTACGGCAAGTTTTTCCCCATCGAAACACAAAAAACGAAACTTATATTAGTGTCTTTCATACCACCTGTTTGTAACAGGCAATTATAGCTCTAATACTAGTGGCCTCCAAGAACGTCACTAGTTTGATTGACTTTTTCACATTCGCCGTCTGGATCTTTTACGTCTTGGCGATGGTCGTTTTGCTCATTCTTCGTAAAACAAAACCTGATGCTCGAAGACCTTATCGAGTACAAACGAGTAGTTTCCCTAGTTTTTCACTTAACGAAAACTGATACTTTTTAAATGGGTATTAGGTTCCATTGTTTGTTCCAATTTTGACGATTGTTATTGGTTCGTACCTCATTGTGGCACCGATCGTGACCGACCCGGCTATCGAGTACCTTTACGTCCTGGGCGTGCTGTTCATTGGCGTCTTAGTTTACATTCCCTTTGTTTACTACAAATGCTCATTGGGTTTCATGGGTAAAACAAATCCTAAATTTCTATTCGGTTTCATTTAACCAAAGAAATTGAGCGTAACGAATATTTAATAGGACCTATTACAAGAGCCGTTCAGTTAATACTAAGCGTCGGCCCAACGCTGAAGCCGGCCGCTGACTAGACCTATTGGATTATATGCAGTGTACTCGTTTATTTTTTCTACCTGCTGTATGCTACAAGGTGCACTGATTTAACACGAGTACGTCTTCCGAAAATTGACGGCATTTTATGTTACGCTAGGACACGCGATACCGCATCCAGGACACGGCCGACGGATTTGATCGTCTTGCAAACGACAAAAAAATACATTCAGTTCTACATTGATTTTTATTTTTCCTTTTCGTCAACCGTTTTTCAGAAATCCTCTTAACTGTAGAATGGGAGGCGTAAACGAGCCGGTTACAAAGCAATCCCTATTTATTAATTTTTAGGTTTTCCGAATCACAATTTTTTTTAGAAAACCTATTTGAATATTTACACGATAGGTTGTTCGTATACGCAACTTTTTCCAGTGGTAAGAAAACGTAATTCTCGTGGACGCACGTCAATGACATTGCCGTATTTAGCCTTTCGCTTCGAAAGAAGCTCTGCAAAAAAAAAAAGGAGGGAAACATTTCAAATCCAGTTAAGCCTTCTTCGTTGATTTTTACATTTGTAAGTTCCTCGAAAACTTATTCAGTATGCGTACTTACCTCAATTCAATAAACGGATTTTGTTTCGTCGTCTTTTTCTCTTACGCCCTTCGCGTTAGACCCACCTTTTCCCGATTTCTATGTCTTTACTCTTTTTCGGTAGAGGTGTTCTTCTGGTGATTGAGGTAATTATCAAAGGGTAGCATGTAATGAATAGTTAATGTGAAACAAGGAAACAGCAGACGTGCGAACCGCCTCGAGAATTGGAACTAGAAAATGTAACACGCAACTCACTTTTCCCGATAGGTCATGACGAAGGAGGCATGGAAAATTTCCTGGTGCGATAGCAACCTATACCTGCTGGCTTTATGATGTGTAACGGTAATCCGGTGCGTAGCCGCGTTTCGCAAGGAAAATCAAATGAAAACCTCGATCAGTTATGTTTGTTCCAACCGAGATCTGACTCATCTGCGAAAACCGGAGAATTTTTCTATTTACGTGAAAAAGAATAACATCTGTCTGACACAGATCCATTGAAGATAGTCAAGATACACGGAGTATGATTGAGATTTCATAGAAACAGGAAAAGCGATAGAATGGGAAAAAAGAATTTAACGAACTTAAACTGTTTACAAGTTCATTGTTAAATCGAAAATAAAATAGACTTCTTCACGCAACGAAAAAAAAAATGATGAATGGCTACGCTGTCAGTAAAAAACTTGAAGAATCTTTTATTATCTTATGTGACATCTGGCAATGCCAACGTTTCCCTATATAGGACCCTAAGCTTCATCTTTGTGTTCAGTCAGTTGTTGGGCGCCGCCACGTTTGGACGTTCTCTCTTTCACCTGCTAGTTCCATCGTGTCATTTTCCGTGTGGCCACGTTACCTTATTCAAGCCATTAAAAGAACTGCATCGACTACAACAACACAGAAAAAGGGGGGCACACCTGTTCTTCTAACATAGCTAAATCCGGCAATGTGGTGACGACACGTTTTTTTTTGTTACCGGTATTCATTTTTTACGTCGAAACAGCAGGGTGGAAAGAGGAGAACAGTGGGTGCGGAAGTGGGGTTGATTGTTTGATGGGACGCAGTCATAGAAAATGCGGCAACAAGAACATCAGCAACTGAGCGAAATGGATAACAACGACCGGAAACGTGACGAAACGACATCGCTTGATTCCACAGTTCAACACAAGGCGTCCGTCAAGGGACGGATCAACAACGACCCTCTACCGCTACCTCATTGCGATTTAAACTTAAAGGTACATCTTTCTACAATGTTTTTTCTAGTTATATAGTGTCCGTATTTTTCTGTGCCCCAGTTTTTGAAAGAACAAAAAAAAAGGGAAATTCCATTCGTTATCTGACCTGGTAATGGCGTCATCTACAATCTCAAACAAGCTTGTCAAAATTGCCCATTTTAGTTTGCCCGATAGGATATTCAAGTGGTTTACCTTCTCAGTTAGTACTTATCGTGAGTGTATACTCACTAAACAAGTTCATTGTCGACAGAACTTGCTACGTTTCAGGTGTGTGTCGTTGCAGTGGTGTGTGTTTGTGTGGTTTTTCATCCTTTCTCCTGGACCATAATATAGACACGTATAGATTCTCTACCTCTGTGAGTGTGTGTAACGCTTCCGGCGCTACACCATCTGTCCCACCGTCCGTTCCGCTTCAGGGATCCTCTCCATTCCTCTTTGTTTGTCCGCTCTGCGTGAGTGTGTAAGAGACACACGTACGTTTTCTCTGTATCAGGGATTTCATTTTTTTTTCTTTCTTTTTTAGCCGTGGGAAGTAATTATTTTATTCTCGTAAATGGCGATCATAACGATTGGAATACAAAGCGCTAATCAATTGATTCACTAGTAGGCTTTTGCTAAACAACCTTCACTAATTTTCTTTTTTTCCCCTCAATATCGGCGTGACGACAAAAAAATGTCGGTATATAGTTATCGTGTGAAATGATTCAACATAAAAAATTTATGTTCCGTAACTCGGAAAAAAAAGCCTTTTGGTTTCTAAATCGAGCCAAAGATTTCTAACTATCGTTTTTTTCCCATCCCATACGTTCTACACTATTGCGCAACAAACTTAACGTAACTATTGTTCTAAATGTCCAGTTTGCAGAAGATACGAACAGGATCGACGAGCGAGCCTCGCCCACATCCATGTCGATTGAAGGTAGCCAAGAGACGGTCCGTCTACCGGCCACTTTTGGCGTGAAATTCCTCGGCAAACGGGAAGCCCGTGGGCTTTGGGGTATCAAGTTCACGCGCAAACCTGTTGACGACATGGTGGCACTAGCCAAAAACCTTAAACCGGGCACCTCCCTGCCTCATCTTCACTTTAAGGTCGACTCCACAGGTGTTACAATCAGCGAAATGCCCGATAATCGTTCTCGAGATTTCGAGACAGGTTTTTACCCGGTCGACATCATCTCCTACGGCGTCCAGGTGCGATTAATCGTGATAACGTTTTGTAATGGCTTTAATTTGTTGATTTTGAAAAAAAACAAAAAAAAAGGATGTTGTCTACACGAGGGTGTTTTCGATGATCGTCGTTCGTGATACGACGGCCATTTCTCCTTCGGTGCTAATGGGCGGCACGGCGGCTCCGTTCGAATGCTATGCGTACGTCTGCGATAGCCGGCAGAGTGCCAGGACGTTGACCATTGCCTTGGCGACGGCTTTCCAGGAATTCAGTAAGACGGTCAAAAACCAAAAGACGAAGCACAAACGCATCGCCATCGATTTGCGCACGCCCGAACAAATGGCCGCCGACTGTGAGGATCAAGAAACCGAGGCGTGAACCTTTTCTTTTTCCTCATCACTTTCCTTTAATGGCTCTGCCCCCCTCAGTTTTTGTTTCTTTCGCGTGTGAATTCCCTTTTTTTTAACGTTTCTCCCAAATTCCTCCAATGTAGAATTTTATTTGATTATTCGGTGTAATTTTGGAGAATTATACTGCATGAGACGTTTGTCCATAACTATAGTGTTTACGATTTCTCATTCTTCTGCGTAAACAAACAACACAGTACGTCTGATCGGTGCATGGCGAGGTGCTCCACGATGGATCAGAATGCACAATGGTTTTTGTTCCAGTCCAGTTGTGATCACCAATCACCGTTCGTTAAGTAAGAAAAAAAAATGTGACATTACTCGTGATCTAGAACCGTAAGAAAACTATTCTAAAATTTCCGTAAGCAAGCGAAGGTTAGCTCTGTTACACCTCATCTGCATATCGTTAGTCCTTCTGTCTTATCGAAAGGTATGTAACGTAACGCATTGCTTCACATTTTTATTTGAACGTTATCTGGCCTTTTCCGTCTGTTAGCTATTTCACGTCATGCAATATCGTCTCATGGCTATTGTTATTGTCCTTTTCTCACCATTGGATCCTTACGTAAAGAAAAAGAAATGTAAAGATTCGCAAGCTATTTGACACCCTGTTGATGAGTCACCAAGTGATTCATTTATTTATTGTGGGTCATCAGAATTTTTCACAGGTTCTTAGCGGTCACATTAGGGCCCTTTATTAGATGAATATTTATTAGATGTTAATTAAGCCGCTGAAAAACGTTTCGGGCACATTTAGGCTACGTAAGCACGGTCCTATTTTTTGCTTAGTAACACCGGGTACGTGTTATCTTCATTTGCTTGTGGCAACCCATTCAGTAGCAATAGATTCCAGAAGTGCAAGTATAACCACAACAAACGCCGAATTTGAAAGCAGGATTGCGCTTGAAAATATTTTGCTATTTTTAGAAGAAACTTAAAAGCCAAAGTCCGAAACTCAAATTTCCAGTGGCGCCAATACGATGCCGTTACATTCCTCCAAGCTAATAACCTACATAGATGTAGACAATGATGGATGTGTAATTATGATAGAGAAGTCATCTATGCAGATCTGGAATTTTCATCAATCCCATGGCGATTTTTAGGGATTTCTGGTTCAGTAGGATTTACGAACGCCACATGCGGGAAGTGCGGTCTGCTTACCCATTTTTAGACGAGCGCATAGTAACCTTAATCGAAAGGTCTGTCACTTCTTCCTCCTTGGAATGTTATCAAATGATCAAACGAAGAAAATTTTGTTTTATTTGCACTACGATTGCTCTGTAAGAAGATCTATATAGTATACCAGTACCGTTTTCTTATTTTGCATCAGCGTTTAAGGGTTTTCGATTGTAACGAAGCAAAAGGACTCATTCGGGTCTCGAAATAAGTTTCGATCTCTTGACCTTAACATTTGGTGGCTCTGAAAAGAGCCGTTGGAGAAAAGAAAAATCAAAAATGCTATTAAGCACGTTCACCACGGATACGACGGGCTAGCTGAATGTCCTTGGGCATAATGGTAACACGCTTGGCGTGGATGGCACACAGGTTCGTGTCTTCGAAAAGACCCACCAAATAAGCCTCGCTAGCCTCTTGCAGAGCCATGACGGCCGAGCTCTGGAACCGCAAATCAGTCTTGAAATCCTGGGCGATCTCTCTGACCAAGCGCTGGAACGGCAACTTGCGGATCAGAAGCTCAGTTGACTTTTGGTAACGACGGATCTCTCGGAGAGCGACGGTACCGGGGCGATAACGATGGGGTTTCTTGACACCGCCAGTGGCTGGGGCACTTTTACGGGCAGCCTTGGTGGCCAACTGTTTGCGGGGAGCCTTGCCACCGGTGGATTTGCGAGCAGTCTGCTTTGTACGAGCCATTTTCAGTAACAATAGTTGGGAAAGTAAATCTATTAGAAGATGCTTGACTTTATATAGGGAGAGTGGATGCAGTAAAGCCAAGGCTCTTTGATGCTATTGGTCAGATTAGAAAGGGAGGGAAAACGAGTGGAGTACAGAACACAAAGCCTGTCGATAAATCTGAGTTGGGATAGGGTCAATAGGGAAAAGCTGACATTAGCCAATCAGAGTGGGACAATTGGGTTTATAAGGGGGGATCCAGTTGAAAAATTTGTCATTCAGTATTTTCTAAATATCTGACACTTCTAAAATGACTGGTCGCGGTAAAGGAGGCAAAGGACTCGGCAAAGGAGGCGCGAAACGCCATCGCAAAGTTTTGCGTGACAACATCCAGGGCATCACCAAACCGGCTATCCGTCGTCTTGCACGCCGTGGTGGTGTCAAGCGTATTTCCGGTCTCATCTACGAAGAAACACGTGGTGTTTTGAAGGTTTTCCTTGAGAACGTCATTCGTGATGCTGTTACCTACACCGAACACGCCAAGAGGAAGACCGTGACTGCCATGGATGTCGTATACGCTTTGAAACGCCAGGGTCGCACTCTGTACGGTTTCGGCGGTTAAATTTCACAGGCTATTCCACTGCGTCTGAATCCAATCGGCCCTTTTCAGGGCCACCATTTCCTTTCAGAATGTGGTATGCTACTGCTAGTACAATTTTGAGAGCTAAGTTGAAATTTTTAAATGAAAGATTAGTGCAAGGTCATTGACTTTTCTTTCTTTGAAAGTAATCTGAATCGCATTAGTTATTTAGTAGCAGTTGACTAAAATTTTCAGTTTCTTTGTAGTATTGTACTACAGGAAGACAAACATGACAGATGCAGCCTTAAAAAAGGTAAGCCCTTCAAAGATGGATTGCAATTACTTCACAGGAATCTAAACGACTGAAACATGCATGCAATTAATGCTACTCTGGTTTTATGATAATCATACCAAAAATAACAAATTAAGCTTCTTGAAAGAGCTGTAAATGTTACTACCAGTAAATATTTCTTACAAGGAATTTGCATGACACTAGTATTGCTACCACCTAAGTTTAAAGAAGGCTTTAAGAGCAAGTGAACGATGCTTGAGGAATATAAAGCGATGCAGAGTTCAAATTTTAATCGATTGTGTGGTGTAAGGTGTAACGTTATTAATTTCGTATTTTTCCTTTTGGCAACGCTGTTCATCTATGCATTATTTTTTCCTCTGAGTTTGCGTACCCTTCCTCCTTTCTTTAATTTCCATGGGAATCGCTGCCCTTGAATTTTCTTGCATTTGTTTGTCATTAAGCAGAAGATTCCCTTTAGAAATTGAACGCAAAATGTGTTCATCCCCGGCCCCCACCAATTGTTTTCCACAGCTTATTCCGTTTCTTACCCTACCTTCGACGAAGATCGTTCCAACATGGTGCTACGTTTTGTCGGATTTCGTTTTGTTTCAAGGTTTCGATGGATAACGTTGCAAACCCAACCCGTTTCAGTGTGGATCCTAAGTACATACATATTAGCTAGGTAAGTATTGATAGTTGAAGTGTCAGTGAGTAATTAACTAATTATGTTCTTCCACGTATTCATGTGTAAAAAAGATACTCCCCCATTTTAACAATTTGTCCAATCTGCCAATGAATTCACTTAATCAGTCTATTGCAAATTGTCACATCCAACTCAAAACAAAAAATTGGTAAATTAATAGTGGAGTGTAGCACATTCTAGCTCTTGAACAAGTTGGTGGCCCTGAAAAGGGCCATTTGATATTAATCTAATTAAGTAGTTGATCTAGGAGATGCAATCTACTTGGTACTGGTGTACTTGGTCACAGCTTTAGTGCCCTCAGAAACGGCGTGTTTGGCCAATTCTCCCGGCAATAGTAAGCGTACAGCCGTTTGAATTTCACGACTCGTGATGGTAGATCTCTTGTTGTAGTGAGCAAGGCGGGAAGATTCTCCAGCAATCCGCTCGAAAATGTCATTGACGAAGCTGTTCATGATCGTCATGGCTTTGGAGGAGATGCCAGTGTCAGGATGGACCTGCTTCAAAACTTTGTAGATGTAAATGGCGTAGCTCTCTTTCCTCTTGCGCTTTTTCTTTTTGTCTCCTTTAACAATGTTCTTCTGGGCTTTTCCTGCCTTTTTTGCTGCTTTTCCACTAACTTTGGGAGGCATACTTTTTCCATTGAAGCAAGATTTAATGCAAAATATTTAGTATGAAATTTGTATTAGTTTCCAGACATTCCGAACTCCGGGGTATTTTGGCTATATTTGTTTCAGGAAATCATACTCTACGTGTACCTGAAAGTAGCCAATTTGTTTTGGCTGGGGCAAATGAAGGTAGCCGAGAAGGCAGATGATTTGAAAACAAAGGCCCAATGGGAGCTTCCCGTTGGGAACAAGAAAGCGTTGTAGCATATTCTATGTCAAATCAAGTAGGAATACGTGGAAGAACGTTGGCTATTGGCTACTTTAGTGCTGGTTCTCAAACTCCCTTCGACTGGGTATATAATCCGCATGTCTAAGTTTGAAATGTTTAACAATTGCCTGATTTGTAGGAACCTGTTTAACAAATTCTCAAACTCATCATGTCTGGTCGCGGTAAAGGAGGCAAAGTAAAGGGAAAGTCAAAGACCCGCTCAAGCAGAGCCGGACTTCAATTCCCCGTCGGTCGTATCCATCGAATGCTGCGTAAAGGTTCATACGCTGAACGTGTCGGTGCTGGTGCTCCCGTATATTTGGCTGCTGTCATGGAATACTTGGCCGCTGAGGTACTTGAGTTGGCTGGAAACGCAGCGCGTGACAACAAGAAGACGCGTATCATCCCTCGCCACTTGCAATTGGCGATCCGCAACGATGAAGAGTTGAACAAACTTCTCTCTGGTGTCACCATTGCCCAGGGAGGTGTTTTGCCCAACATCCAAGCTGTTCTCTTGCCCAAGAAGACCGATAAGCCTGCAAAGGCTTAATTCTTTCGTCGCTTCTGTTGTAGACAAACGGCCCTTTTCAGGGCCACCACAATTTGCAGAAACGACAATTCGTCACCGTCATCTTTTTCAAATCTAGTCAACTAGTTTCAAATGAGTGTAGAGTCAGGGCTGGGATTGTGGTCTGTAGTGTCAAACGTTGGTTTCGCTCCGAATGACTTCAAAGATTGAAATCATTAGAAAAGTAAAAGCAGGTCGATAGATGGCAACACTGTTTGATCGATCGTCTGTGATAGAAATTCATGGTTCATCAGTTGTAGCATTGTTATGGCGGGTTACCGAAATTCTCCAGTTTTTTGTAATAGCTTTATATTTTGGAATCGTCTATCATCAATTGTCCATCATCAATACTCTCAACCTTTATTAATCATTAGGTAGATATTCTAATGTACCAAAGCCTTCAAATCAGTCAGGAATATCCAAAACCAATGCAAGAGGTTCTGAAAGGAATTACCATTGGTTTTGTTCTTCTGGTTTGAATATCCAGTCAGAAGCACACGAGGCATAAGATTGATTTTATGGATACATTGAAGGTAACTTTCATAAGCACAATTTTTCAATACTGGTTTAGAATTTTTTCTTGATTTAGGCTAGGTAATGAATAATAATGTACCAGGAGATGTTTCATATAACCTTTGAAAGTTCAAAAGATAAGCTGTCCTGAAGTAAATGAAATTACTTTAATTTCTTAGGTTATCTGTCCATTTTTGGATACTTCAGAACTAAAAATGTTTTCGGTTCTAACTTATGGCTGAAAAAAGCAAAAGGAAACAATCCAATCTAGGGAATTAGCTTCGGGATTGGGAGCCTTCAGCAAATACAATGATGAGCCCATATTCAAGATGCAGCACAGAGTTTGTACAGCTGTGAACAGCCCTGATCACTTATGCAGCGTGAATGCTTGACAGGCAACTGGTACGCTTACATCCCCGAAGTAGGAATCTGATGGATAGGATTTTGCCATCCAGGCTTTTTTCTCAACTGCCATGAAGCTTCCTATTACATAAACAAGATGAAATCAGGATTTTCCATTTACTTTAGTAGAGATGTTATACATGGTAATGCTTTTTCACAAAGTAATAACACACCAACACAAATATTAATCAAACATTTATGGTATTAGGCAAAGCTCTGCTGAAAATAGTGGGATAGTGGCACACAGGACATCATAACATTTTGGAAACCTAAAATCATGAGGCAATTCCACAATCTGTTCTGGAAACCGTGTGATGGAATATGGTATGATAATGCAAGTTTTTTTGTTACAAAATGGTCAGAATAACCAAAAAGTGGTAACAATAATTAAACGATGAAATTTTTCATTAATTTTATTCAACAGGTATTAAGTGGCAAAAATCACATTGTGCTGAGACACAATTGTCAACCAATTTGACACTGCCACCACTATTCAAGGGGCACCGTGATTCGACGCTGATTCCTCCAACCAGTGACCAGGCCAGCAGCCGCACTTGAACATGAACTCGAACGAACAAGAGACGACCCTGAGCTTGATGAACGGTGAACGCATGTTTGTGGATAGCTGTCTAGGCTGGAATCGCAACGATGTTTAGCCGTTCAACAGAGTGCTACTCTTCCATTACCCGAATGATGTAAATGTTTGGCCGAAATGGTCACTCTACAGTTTTTTTATCGTCCAAGGTAATCTTTTCAAAGTTGTGTCGGTCTAAAATTAAATAATCGTTTGTTTATTCAAAGAAATAGTAGAAAAGGAAGCTCCGCAAGATGACAAAGATCAGTGCCCCAGGATTCGGCCGACTTCAGTTCCGTTTATGATCTTTCCGTCTGGCTCTACGTTCAGTTTGTCGTGTAAAACTGGAGCTGCGGCCGCTCACCAGTGGAACGTCATTTGGCGACTGCTATTCGATTTTCACAATGGCGATTATGATTTGGCCAAAGTGAGGAATCTTTGCCAGCGCGTAGTGACTACTTTGACCAAAGGCAACGGAAACAGCTCCCACTATGATTATTCCGTGTTGGCAATCGCTAACGCGAGCCACCTGGGGACACTAGCTATTATACTTGCCATAGGTCTGATAACGATAGCATCGCAGTTAGGCAATACGTCTTCGTTCAAGGTAAATTTATAACTAACTATTTGATAATTAAATGAGAACAAGGGATTTTATAAGATTGGAATGCATGGATTGTTGCGCCATTGAAAAAGTAACGACGAAAGGAAACTTTAATTGACTGCAGATCAACTCACCCGTCGGTTGAAATGTCTATCGGACGGATTGCAGATGATGGAATTGTCGTTACGGTGATGAACCTTTACCGTACTATTTCACCGTTCAAGTAAATAAATAAATCATTGAATATCATTGCAGGTTTATCCGTCGAGGAAGAACGGTGAAAATGATGGCGATTGGTCGTATAATCCGTTTGAAGGATTCAAAAATACAAAAGTGGTTTCATGGGAAATGGAAGGAACTTATTTGTGTGTTGGGTGTAAGAAATATCTAGAAGGGCCATCTAGACATCGATCTGAAGCTGTTACCCATGAATTGCACGTTGAAATTCGCGGTATAAGTAAGTGGAAAGAACAAATTATGGTCGTTGCACATCATACGTTGTTGGCTTAATTTTGTTTTGTTGCTTTTAAAGGTATTGAACTGACGGTGATCTCGGGTAAGAAAACCGTACCATTACCCGAATGATGTACATGTTTGGCCGAAATGGTCACTCTACAGATTTTTTATCGTCCGAGGTAATCTTTTAAAAGTTGTGTCGGTCTAAAATTAAATAATCGTTTGTTTATTTAAAGAAATAGTGGAGAAGGAAGCTCCGCAAGACGACAAAGATCAATGGCCCAGGATGGCCGACTTCAGTTCCGTTTGGGGCGAGCTGGACTTTTACGACTTGTACTTCATGCAACTTTCAACCATGAATTTGTGCAGCAGCAGTGCTCCGGACACGCTGAAGAAAAAACCACACACGACAGAAACCGGCTAGATCATTACAGGTTGCAGCCAATAAAAACGCCTTTAAACAAATAATCTTATGTGTACATATATACTATTTCCCTCGTGATTTGCTGTGTTATACGATTGCCAATTGATTCTCTGGTATAGTGTCCCATGACTTTGTTTCCTTATGAAGTTGAGCAATTCTTTTACACCTTACGTCGGTGCTAAATTAGAATAACAGATGGCGCCACAACAGATGGCGCCACTATCTGTGTTTGGTGGAAAACGTAGACGTCGTGAAACCCGTGTCTCAATATCTGTTAACTGTTACTGTCCAGTGATTATGTGATAAAATTATATGGTGCCAATTCAACTACTGAGAGTTGTTAATCTTCTGTGTTTCTTAAGTGAGAATCATCCAGTGGATTATTTTGTGTACAACGGGTAAACTTGTTATCAGAAATTGATATGGAATCAGTCAGAAATTGATATGGGATGATTATTCCAGTGGTCTAAACTTTACGAGGTATTCGTAAAAGTACGACGAATTCGATTTGCCATGGCTAAGCGAACTGTTAATTGGTGCAGCTACAGTCCCTTGGATAACCTGGCACCCCACAATCTTTTCAGCCTTCGTGTAACAGCTGTAATTCAAATAGCCATCTCTGTTATAGTTTCATCACCATCACATTCCCCATTAACACTTTGCTTTACTTCTACAATTTAGAATTAGGCCATTTTCATATTTTCCGTCCCATGGAAAATAGACCATCAAGATTCTGACCTCGAAGCATTAACTTTCCTAAGCTTTCTAAATGTAAGTTTTCATTTGGCCATTCAAGTATAGGACTGTAATATCATTGTCTATTTTTTAGGTGATGCCATAACAGAAGGCCAAACAGTAAACAAACAGCCTTTTGGAGATCATCGTGGAACATCATGCTATGGTACTGTTGTTATTTGGCCCCGTTTTCGTCTCGCCCGTCTTCTTCTCGCCCGTCTTCGCCTCGCCCGTCTTTGTCTCGCCCGTCTTCGTCTCGCCTGTCTTCGTCTCGCCCGTCTTCGTCTCGCCCGTCTTCGCCTCGCCCGTCGTCGCCTCGCCCGTCTTCGCCTCGTGGTCGCCCCGTCTTCGCCTCGTGGTCGCCCCGTCTTCGCCTCGTGGTCGCCCCGTCATCGCCTTCATCTTCTTGGTATCGTTGTATTTTGTTATGTGTGATCTGTGATGTAAAGTAACCCGTTGGCTGCCACGCAATTTTATCCCCCCTTTTTTTTTTTTAGCTGATAGGGACGGGCCGCGCTGTTCTGCTCCATGACGTATTTGCCATGGGATGGGACAGTCGCAACTGCCCAAGATTGGTCTTCGGGCCGGCCTTCGGGCCTTAGGCAATGCACCGTATAGGGACTTCCCTTTGTTGGCAAGTTCATGGAGACCAGGGGTGTGCATTCCCATAATGGTCTCCTTGAACTTGTCGGCCCGGACTTGTCTTCGGACAAGTCCTTCTTGGCGCCATCCCTCTGGTGGCGCGTAGCAAATGTAGAAACGCAACCTACGGGTTGCATGGCGTGGCAGCCAACGGGTTACTATAATTGTATATGTATGTATGTCTTATATGTGAAACAGTGGTGGAATTGTGGGTGGATGGAGGGCAATACAATTCATTTTATATCAAAAAAATTTTTGTTATTATTTATATTGTTATATTTATTTTTACCGCCGAGATGCGGTTTGAAACCAAGGACCCTAATTGAATAGCATAGCAGCCTCACGCTTTAACCATTGAGCTATGAGAGTTACTCAACTACATTCTAAGTCTTCTACTGATTATAGGTAACAGTGCAGAGCAGTCAATGGACTACCAGTTCTCATGGGGGGGATAATTGGGGGGGTTGCCAGGAAGGTATCGCACTCGCCTAGCAACTCGGAGGTCTCTGGTTCGGTTCCCCGTCAGGCTTCCAACCTTCCACGTCTGCAAGTCGAGTCGAGAAACTTCCCCGTTACGAAGTAACGGGACGGATATTTTGGCGAAACATATTATAATATCCATTAATAAATTTCAATAAAGATTTCAAACTCATATTTTTTATTCAACATCAGTTAGTATTTTGACATTTATAATACAATTCTGATTAAACTACAGAATTTCGTTCAATTATTTATATTAGTTGTAAATCGTATGACTTTCTCCGGATTTGAACCCGAGACCTTCGGCATGCTAAGCCGATGCTCTACCATTGAGCCATCTGTCATGTTTTCAATTCATCTAATTCTTCATGTGAATTGAGTTCAACAAATCTGGACTTAGAATAAATTTAGCACCATGAATTAAGATAAATTCATATTGGCAAACACTTGTCCACAACAAGAAAATGAAATTACAACTTATGTTTCCACCTAGCAATATTATCCTCAATCGGGGTTCGAACCCGAGTCCCGTTAATTCGCAGACCAGCTCTCTACCACATAGCTGTTATCCTTGTTCGAGAATTATCAAGGAAAGCATATAGCTTTACGAGTCCAGAAAAATTGCTTTTACAATATTATCTTTTCGAGTCTTCTAGTACATGTAAGTAAAATTGATATCTCAAATGGCTCAATGGTTCAGCATCGGCAAAGCAACCCGAAAGATTGGAGATCGATCCCCGAAAGAAGTAAATAATAAACCATAACAACTATGGACTACATCTGGTAAGGTAATACATACAAAAATTGCATGAATTAATAAACAAACTGCAGGTAAACAGAACTCTAATAATGTGTGAATAAAATTCGTAAAAAGCTAGTCTCTAATTTCAGGATTGGAAGTCATCTGCGGGATTTCAAAGGCATTCCGGAATACCCATTAACAAGCACATGACACTACACAATCGCAAGTCCTTTATCGCAAGCTAAGTTCATTTATGTTTCAAATATGTAAACAGCAAGCTACCATGTAAATAAAATGAGTAAAAAGCCAGCTATCAATTCCACAATTGGAATTGCATCTACGAAAATTCAAAGTCATTGCGGAAATTCCACACCACACTGCAAAACTACACGCCAGTCACTATCAATGTTTAAAAAATTGACGTATAGTCGTACTTCATTATCATACTTTTAAAAAAATCTTCCAAGACAATTTCGTTACTATGTTTCAATTTTCAAAAGAGATGTTGACTGTCACGTCCCTAAGCCATAAACTATAGGATAAAGCTACGGTAAACGGTTATGCTATTATCGTAAATGGCAAGACGTAAGGTCGTTTGTCAAACGCAAAAAGAAAAAAAGAAAATGACATATAGTATACAGCACATAATCCAGAGCAGACAACACATCGGGGTTGTTTTCGATCAGTAAATAACCAGTCAGACGTTAATGAGCTGACTATTAAATTACCAACAATAGTCCGACGTAAAATACGAACCACATGCATTCAGCGCCAAGTAACTTCTCTCTACCGCAAACCAACCAATTTTCACAGTTTTTTTGTTGCATTCCATCGCTTGCTGCTAGAGGAAAGAAAAAACATCGTTAATACTTAATTATTGTGCTCACAAATTTGAGGTTTATAATTTTTGTTTTTTACTTACATGAGATGACCAAAATGTATGAAGCCGAGACGGGCGATTGTTCGAGACTGCACTTGTAAGTTCCAGCTGCTTCGGCTTTAATGTTTTGCCAGGTCAAATGACCGAGACCATAATCGTTAAAAATCCGTTTCGCATTTTTTACAATCTTTACTCCGGGTGGAATAGATGGCTTCCCAATTCCAGGGTGACTGACGCATTTTCAACTGACGTCCAATGCCACCTTAGCATGTCTGGTGTCATGTTTTCGTGCACAAATAATCCTTTACTCCATCAAGTTAACTGAATGTCATCTCCTTCGAGCACTGTTCCGGTTTTCTTATCCGAGATCACCGCCAGTTCAATACCTTAAAAAACAACAAAACAAACTTAAGCCAACAGCATATGATTTGTAACGACCATAATTTGTTCTTTCCACTTACTTATACCGCGAATTTCAACGCCCAATTCATGGGTAACAGCTTCAGATCGATGTCTAGACGGCCCTTCTAGATATTTTTTACATCCAACACAAAATAAGTTCCTTCCATTTCCCACGAAACCATTTTCGTATTTTTAAATCCTTCAAACGGATTATACGACCAATTGCCATCATTTTCACCGTTCTTCCTCGACGGATAAACCTGCAATGATATTCAATGATTTATTTATTTACTTGAACGGTGAAATAGTAGGGTATATGTTCATCACCGTAACGGCAGCTCCATCATCTGCAATCCGCCTGCGAGACATTTCAACCGACGGATGAGTTGATCTGCAGTCAATTAAAGCTTCCTATTGTCCAAAATCTAAATACTTTTTCAATGGCGCAGCAATCAATGCACTCCAATCTTATAAAATCCCTTGTTTCCATTTAATTATCAAATAGTTAGTTATAAATTTAAACTACCTTGAACGAAGACGTTTTGCCTAACTGCGATGCTATCGTTATCAGACCTATGGCAAGTATAATAGCCAGTGTCCAGGTGGCTCGCGTTAGCGATTGTCAACACGGAAAAATCATAGTGGGAGCTGTTCCTTTTGCCTTTGGCCAAAGTAGCCACGACGCGCTAGCCCAGATTCCTCACTTTTTCCAATTCATAATCGTCATTTTGAAAACCGAATGGCAGTCGCCAATTGACGTTCCACTGGTGAGCGGCCGCAGCTCCAGTTTACACGACAAACTGAACGTAGAGCCAGACGGAAAGATCATAAACGGAACTGAAGTCGGTCGAATCCTGGGCCACTGATCTTTGTCATCTTGCGGAGCTTCCTTTTACGATTAACGATTATTTAATTGTAACCAACATAACTTTGAAAAGATTACCTCGGACGATAAAGAAACTGTTTCTGTTCCTGGGCAAAGGCTTAATGTTGCTGCTGCAGCTGAATTTGTTAACAGGGCGAAGAATAATTTGTTCGGAGCTCCCATTGCCAGTAACATGTCCAAATAGTGCGTACAATTTGTTCTAACGATGTCAAAGCAAGAAATCGACATATTAATTTGCCACATCTGAAACCTCGTGGCAAAACACAGGCCATGGCAAATTCCAACGTAATAGATCCAACCAAATTCGTTCCTTCCAGAATGATCTGTCATTATTTCTCCTTACATGCATTATTTCACTCCTTTGAAATAAGCTTATTAGCATTTGCAATTAGGCAAATAAGCTACCAGCACTATGTGATTTTTGCCACTTAACACCTGTTGAAAAAAATTAATAAAAAATTTCAGATTCAAATTCAAAATCAGATTTCCATCCTTTAATTACTGTTACTACTTTTCGGGTATTCTGATCCTTCTGTAAGAAAAAAACTTGCATTATCATACCAGAATTCCATCATACGGATTCCAGAACAGATTGTGGAATTACCTCATGATTTTAGATCTCCAAAACGTTATGATGTCCTGCTTGCCACTATCCCACTTTTTTCAGCAGAGCTCTGCCTAATACCATAAATGTTTGATTAATATTTGTGTTGGTGTGTTATTACTTTGTGAAAAAGCATTACCATGTATAACATCTCTACTAAAGTAAATGGAAAATCATGATTCCATCTTGTTTATGTAATAGGAAGCTTCATGGCAGTTGAGAAAACAGCCTGGATGGCACAATTCTATCCATCAGATTCCTACTTTGGGGATGTAGGCATACCAGTTGCCTGTCAAGCATTTTACGCTGCATAGGTGATCGGGACTGTTGCTGTACAGCACAGCTGTACAAACTCTGTGCTGCATCTTGAATATGGGCTTGTCGTTGTATTTGCTGAGATTTCCCAATCCCGAAGCTAATTCTTTTTCGCAGATGTGTAAATCTAATATAACGATAAGAATTTTAATTGATGAGGTGTGCAGGATGTCATCTAAAAATACATAAGAGACAGTTACAAACAAGTAACTAATAGAATTCTGCTTCAACAATGCAAATACCACATTAGCACACCCTAGAGTGGATTGTTTCATTTTGCTTTTTCCAGCCATAAGTTAGAACCGATAACATTTTCAGTTCTGAAGCATTAAGAATGAACAGATAGCCTAAGAAATAAAAAGTAATTTCATTTACTTCAGGACAGCTGATCTTTTGAACTTTCAACAGCTCAATGAACATCTCCTGATTCATTATTATTCATTACCTAGCCTAATAAAGAAAAAATTAAAACCAGTATAGAAAAATTTTGCTTATGAAAGTTACCAATGTATCCATAAAATCCATCTTATACCTCGTGTGCTTCTGACTGGATATTCAAACATGCCAGAACAACAAAACAACCAATGGTAATTCCGGTAATTCCTTTAGGAACCTCTTGCATTGCTTTTGGATGTTCCTGACTGATATGAAGGCTTTGGTACACTAGAATATCTTCCTAATGATTAATAAATGTTGAGTCTTCTTATATGAAATCTAATATCTAATATCTAATATCTAATATGAAATCTTTTCCAAAATATAATGCAATTACCAAAAACTGGAGAACTTCAGTAACCTTCCAAAACATAACAACAAGGCTAATAGAACTAGTGAAACATCAATTTCTATCACCTATCAGATCCATCAAACAGTGTAGCCATCTATTGACCTACTGTTACTTTTCTACTTAAGCCCGACTTTTTGTACAAAAAAAGTAGCGCTCGGCCCTGCTGCATAGAAGGGTTTACTAATTCGTACAGATCATCACAAGCAGACGAAACAACAACTAGGCAAATCAATAAAAACAACACGATCGTCCAATTAGTAATAGAGATATATTTTACTTTTTTTTGTCTGCTGTTTTTTTTTAACGACGTATTGTGTTAATGAGGAACATGAAACCCGAAAGAAAAAATCGTTCGGCACTCCCGAAAGGCCAGGTCTACTTCCTTTGCATGATCTTGAAATTTTAGTGTCTTGCCCGGCCAGAATTTTCTTCTCGTATTGCGCCATACTGTCCCATTGTCACAAAGAGGAGGGGAGGGGAGGATGGAATAGAGTTGGAAATTGATTTCACCTTTAAAGTACCATTTCTGTTATGCAAATGAAATATTCCGCGAAGCATGTTCATATAGGTTTAGGATTAAAAGGGAAAAGCGTGCGTTAAATGGCAGCGTATTATTTTTTTGTTGTCAGAAAAAAAGAAATAGAATCATACAATGGCACACGTAAAAGATCAGAGAAAAAAAAAATTGAAGGCAGTAGAAAAATCAGAAGTGGCCTTTGGTGCACAATACTAAAATAGAAATACAGACGAAAAATAAAAAGGCCTGAAAACAAAAGGCTGTCAAAATTACTACCGGGTCACCACATCTTAAAATAAGAAATAAAATAAAAATTCACAAAATGCTAATACCCAAAGCAGTTAGCAAGGACACAGTCTGACAGATGAGATGAGCGTCCGCTCGGGGAAAGAGAGAAAACAAAAATGAAAAGACATGATGCGTTCACTAGCGTCGATTTACGGTCCGCAGCGAAGTCTTTATACTAAAAAAAAAATCAAACAGAAGAATTGATAATAAAAAAAAAATTGGATAAAAACCGAGATTTTTTTTTAAGGCATAGCAAGTGCGACTAAAGTGAGTAGGTTAAAAGCTTCGCATTCAAAACACGAAGGAGTGGGAAGAATATCGGAAAGGACACACACCATAGAAAATTTAAAAAAAATATTGCAACCAAAACCCATTGAAAAGGCAAATCAAGAAGACAAGTATTTTAATTCTAATTTCGTTCCTTTAGCAGCAACAAAAAAAAAACCCTGATTGGGTAGTCGGACGAGTAGCTTTGTGTTGTGTGTAACAATATCGTATGAAATCAAACGAAATTGGACAGTTAAAGATACCGATACAGGGTCGAGAGTAGAAAACAAAACACGAAGCATCGACCATTTGTGTGACACACGTCCTTCCTTCGGGACTAACGGTTTAAAAAACGATAACCGAAAATCGAAGTTGAATCGAATCTTAGGAACATAAAAAAAACACATTATTACAATTACTATTTTTCAAATTGAAAAAAAAAAATTAATAAAATTCTGATTGTAAAGATGAGATTGTAAATGGTCAGTAGTGACGACAAGAGCGCGTGTGTCTTAGGAGAGACGAAAATCGGGGTATTAACGATTGTCTTTACGCGACGAGAGAAAAATAAAAAAAAAACGGGATTCACACATTCCTTGGTATTATTTTGGCAGGGGGGCGTGGGTTGCCAGAAGGCGACGCGGATGAGCAACACCCGACGCTTTCACTGACGGCGAGCTGTGATGAGCCAATAATTTCTTACTGGCGCCGCTGCCGGACGGAGTTACCGGGCCGGAGCCCAATGGCGACAGAGATGCACGCAGGACGGAACGTGTCAACGGTCGGCGAGACGCGATCGTTCGCGAATTCTTACCGACTGGCCCGTCCGTCATGGGATCGCGTGGCATGACGGGACAAGGGCCAGAAGACGGGCTTGACAAACGGTTCGTTTTTAATGTTTTCTCTCTGATTTTCCTCTTGGTCTTCAAGTCACAGAAGCCGGTGGCAGTCGGGGAAGAGGAGATGGAAGAGGAAGGAGGAGGAACTTCCACTGAAGTGGAATGTGGGGACGTGATCAGGTGGTGGCTATTGCGCCCCAATAGTGCCCCCGACGACGTCGTCGCCGCCGCCCGCTTGCTCGACCCCAGCGACAATCGTAAAAGACGAGAAGCGGAGGAACTTGCATGGCCATGATAGACACCACAACCCGAGCTCAGCAGCCAAGCGTGTCTGGCGAGAGAAAAACAAAATACAAAATAAAAAGAAAGGACAAAAAAAAAATTGTCAATGAATCAAACTAATCGAATCTCAAGTAACCCGACGATGTCAATCTGAATCCTCCCCCTCTTTTTAAAGGCCTCAACAACTACCCCCCGTAATCGTCATCAATCGCGCTCTAAATAAAAAGCTTAATCTCAGTAGAAAGTGGGACGAGTTCTGTTATGCAAACAGAAAAAAACTGGGCAGGTGCATCGACCCGATATTAATTGACACGTTGTTAAAGCACTACCGGTTAATTTGACGAACAACCAACCCAAAAGCTAGCGAATAAAGGCGATGCCAGTGGTTGTGTTGAGCACACACACACACACAAAAGTAAATAAATAAAAGCTGAGATCAAAATTTTCTTTTTAGGAAAATTTCTCTTCACCTTTTTGTCGTAGTGGTAGACCTGGTGACGCGTTTGTAGCCAGCTGGAGTACCATCGCCAGTCACTTTACCGTCATCGTCGATCGTTTTGGGTGATCTACCACTACCACCGCTGCTGTTGCTGCCTTGTGACGAGTTGAGAAGAGATGCACTAACAGTCAGAGCCGAACTGACTCGGTTCGATTTGAGCGGAGATGGCAGAAGAATGCCTCCCTGGCCAATCGTCTGCAAACGCTGAGACGTTCGGCTTCGGATACGCGTAGCCTCGTCAGTCGACCTACGAAAACAATGGAACAGATTTCCCCTTTTTAAAAAGAAAAATGCGATGCGTTCCATTTCATAACAACAAAAAAATTACCTCAAATCAGAGCTCTTGACGGCTGCCTTGTTACTTCTATGTAGGACGATATCATCACAGTTCCTGCGTTTACAAAAATAAAAACATTGTTTTTTGTAGTGGAACAGGAAAAATTAACACGTGTTTTACTTCAGAGCTCCGGTTGTCGTTGCTCTTGCGTGCCGTCGAAGTGATTTGATCTGCTGAAGGCGGTCGCCCTGCGACATGCCGTTAACGAGACATTCTTCGTTGAATACGCTGCCCTTCTTCTCCTTGAGCGGCTCTTGCTTGACAGTGGCGTTGGCGTTCGGATCAACCGGAACGGCCAACAATGTACTCTCTGCGACCGAGAGCACCGATTTATTATTGCCTGCAGAATTAGACGTCGACGTTTTGTCCTCTTTCATGTCTTCCAATTTAAAACTGTCCAAAATGTTGAGGATGCTGCGGACGCTACCGTTGTCAGTTTCTTTCTCCGGCGCGTTGTTGATGCAAATCAAGGATCGACAGGTGGTCTCCTGCAACGCAGCACCGGAATCGTCGTTGATTCTATTGCCATTGTCCGCCAGTTTTGGACATTTAGCCGTGTTCAAGCTGCTGCCCGTGACGCAAATCTCCGACAGGTAAACAGCTGTTTTACCGGCATGGCGGCTATTGTGGTTGGCATTCGCATTGGCGGTGGACTCGAAAAGCTTACGCTGTTTAAAACTGTGGACAGGATAAGCGCAAACGATCCCTAAAGACTGCCCATTGTGAGCGTTGTCGTATTCGTCTTTCTGCAGCCACATCTGTAATTGTTTGCTGCAAAGACAAAAGAGCTCGTTATCCCAAATGCGATCTCAAACTGTTGGCAAGATCCAAAAGTACCTTTCAACCCAGGTTTGCTGGTGTCCAATGACACAGCCAGGTCTGCAGATTCTCAGCCATGCGATACACTCGTGTGCAGTCATGCGATAATGCTTCATCATGTAGCAGGCAATTAGCGTGCCTGTCCGCCCCAGTCCGGCTACAAGTAGGACGAGTGAACAGGGTTAGTCGGTGTACTAGAGACGCAGTAGGCGAAAATTGGTTCGTACCTTTACAATGAACTGCCACAGCGCCGCTAGTCGCTTCGCAAATGTTCAAGAAGCGCTCCATGATGAGGTCGCTGGGCGTGCTGCCGTCGGTAAAGAACAGGTCTCGGTGTTGGAATCCCCCTCGAGTAAAACGGGCCGCGTCGTAGATGCGCTTATTCAGCCGAACAATGGTCGTTACGTTGTACTCGCGAAAGTAGTTGAAATAGGATTCGGGGGTGTGTTGGCCTGGCACGAAAAATAGAGAACAACCTTGTTAGAGCAACTTGTGTTCTTGGCTTGTCACGCAGACTCGTACGACACACACCTTCTTCCTCGTTCTTAGTGGAATGCGGGCCGCAAAACGCAATAAACTTGCCAGGAATAATCCAATTAAAGTCGCCATTTTCCACCCGCTGAAAACGAAAAACAAAAATCACGCCTCAAAAACTGCAGATCGTTGGTATTTCTTCATTAGTGTCACCTCATAGTGTTCATATTCTTCGACGTCAAAGTCATTGAAATCGAAGAAATTGAACTTGATGGCCTTCTCGATGGCGTGCAAACAATCCAAAATGGAAATGCTGTATTCGGCCCAGCCGTACGAAGCATCCCTGATGTCAAATAAATCTGATTAATTTACGATCGACATTGAAATGTCATCGATGAAAAATGCATACCTAAACGGTAAAAAGGGTGGACTGTTTCCACTCGTCAATAATCGGAAAGCCTCTTCCGGGCTCTTGTTTAAATAAATCACCTAAAAAGCAATAAAAAAATGACATGTTAGATTAAAAATTAGGATTCAAAAAGAAACCGAAGGAGGGAGAAGAACAGAATAAGGAAGAGACGAAGAAGGACGGCAGAGGGCATTCCAAATTAAGCGTGAATGTCCTGTTTTGCCGAAGGGCTCAAAACATTGCTCATTCAATGTGCGGACGAAAAACGGGAGAAGGCATACCACCACACCAAACAACATTTACTTTAAGGAGCGCTGATGCGGCAGAACGAAGAGGGGAGGAAAAAAAAAAACTAAAATTCAGGTAGAGTATTTTGGAGATCCGCCCAACTTACAGCGTAGGAGCCTATTAGCATGGCTGCATTGGCTCTCTTATGTTGGTCTTCCGTTGTGTAATGGACGATGCATTTCTTGGCCAGATTGGGTGCCTGCAATTCGAAATGTCAAAAAGAAAAAAAAAACATCAGTCTTCTCTTAGGAGCGTTAGACAACAACGAGAGTGATTGGATAACGAGGGTATTTCCAACAGGAAAGAGAAAATAGACATGGAACTTTTACTGCCTATCCTTTCCTTTTCTATTTAATCGCTGTTTTTTTTTTATTGCTTTCCATGGTAGTCAACTCACAGTCTCTCCCAACGTAAATAACTGCGCAGAGGTGAAATGGGAGGTGCAATCCGTTGCCGCCAACTAAATAGGACTTCCCGTTCATTCATTCGCCAACGCTGCAGGGGCGTTCGATACACGAAACAAACGAAACGGCGCAGTTTTTAGAATGGGGAAAGCCGAAAGGAGAACATAAAAAAAAAAAAAAAAAGAGGAACCATCAGGAGGGAATAGTGCAAAAAGCCATCCGGTAAATTCGAGTTCTTTCGCTTTTGGCGACTTGCTAAAAAAGAAGATGCGTGCTAGCAATCTGCAAAATGCCGGCAGGCGTGATAAAGAAAACCTTGAATGGTTTGCCAGGTCTCAACCAACCTCTGGTTGGCAGCTGCTGCCAGTACTTTGTAATAGCTGCTTTGTTATTGTAACTTCAGACGCGGATGTTTTCACCTCCGTTTGCCCTTGACTCTCTAAGCCACAGGCATAAAATCTAATCGAAAAATCACGTCCAATTGACGTGCGCAACCAAACGGTATTTAAATGGAGCCCTTGAGGGATTCGATGAAAACACGCAGGTGAAGATTCATGTTACGGCAACGATAGCTGAATCATGAAGACAATCCCTAATCAAATTCTTTCCTCAGGAGTAAGTTGGCCGTACAATTAAAATTAAGGAATGCAATGTGATGTTTTGATTAAATCATACAGCGAGTTAAAGGGTTAAACAAAAATGAGTAGAAATTTACCTTCAGCTTCCGATTTAGTTTGTGGCAGTAACGGTACAACATAGCTAAGTTGAGAGGGCCAAAATCTGAATAGAAGTTTCTGTATACAAGTTGTTCATCTATGCAGAAATAGTGTGTATCTGGTGTTGATTTTGGTCGTATGGACACCTTCAAGGTGGCAAAATAGAGCTGATCTGGAAAGACAATAATTTTTTTGTGCTTTAAAGTTAACTATGGAATTACGGTATCAACCAATCAACTTACCTTTAATGAACTCTGCAGCATGCACTAAAATGTCTTCTTTTTCAAGTACGGTATTCATTTTACACAAATAAAAAAATATATAATGTTCGATTCAAAGTTAAGATGTTAAAAAACACAAAGGCAGGGAAGTCAGGTAATGATTTTGTGTTGACAATCACTGAAAAGTTTGTCCATCCTGGGCTGGCGCGAACCGTGAATCAGACACGTAAACACAATGAGAAATGAAAGACCCAACTGAGAGCTAGGCTAAAACCCAAGAGGTGTATAGACCAACAGGGCTTGTCAACAGAGTGTAAGGTGCTACACGTAACACAGAAAACTCCCGTAGACACACGCACATAACTCACAACCAAAAATGGGAGTGGTATTTCTTTGACGTTTCAAAGATATTTCAATCGTCTGTCTAACTCCTAAGAATGATATGGATGACTAGATTTAGCGACAAGTCAGGGAATGATGTCAGCAATTGGCACGAATCTTCTCACTGACAGTGTTTCGCGAGAGATTTCTTTTTTCCGTTGGAGACTTGCGCAGCAACTTCAAAAATTACAATACCAACGGACTTCATGGAGTCGATTCCAACCTGCTAAGGCGACTTGGCAATGTCGAACGAGAATCGAAAAACCTGAAGGAATCTAATTTGACCTCTTAACCGGATTTTTAACAGTTAAAAAACAATTTGAATAATTTAGAAGCCAACTTGTTTCCTCTTCCAATATAGTTTTTTTTAAGATTTCATTGACATAAAATAAATAAAATACGCCGAGGGGTGTTGCCAATTCGGCAAAATAGCGTCAACGCCATCTGACGAATGGCGCCAATTTTTTTTTTCTTTTTTTGTTTGTTTTTCTTTTTGGTTAGCCTATGCGACGTTGCTATGTCAGTAATATAATAATAAATCAACAACAAAGTTCGCGCGCCAATGGCGCCATCAACAGAAAATTCTGGCAGGCAAGTTTGTCCTCGCCTTTCAACTTATGTTCACGTCGTTCAAATAACCCAAACCCCCCCCAAAACGTGATTTCATTTTCTCATCTGAAGTTCGATACACACCTTATTTGGCACGTGACTGAGCTTAGCCTATTTTTTTATATTTACAACGTATATGGAATATTACCGGAGGCCTGTTTCCCCCCCTCCTCGAAATCGCTGCTTTCAGTTGTTTAGTTTTCGTGGCTTTTTTTTATCTAATCTCGTTCCAACTTCCAAGTCGGATGTCAATAAATGGCCCCACAGCTATAACCCAGAGTTCGAGCACTACTACCGTGAACCTTGTGGCTCTTTTGGCATCTCCTTTCTCGGAGTGCCGAGATAGAGAAGATGGTTCACCCGAAATTGTTCTTTAAACGTAAAAGGCGTTCAGCACATCAACGCCTTTCACGAACTCTTCGTGTCAGGTGATTGCGTCATAACCATAACTGAATAACGATGAGACTTATTAAGTTAACTGGTGCAAAATGTTGAATTGTATTCTCCAGAAAAAACAGGTTTCTTTTTCTCAAATGTTTAATAGTATAACAAACTGTGTACAATATACGTTAATATATACATAAAAGAAAGGACTTGCAAGTTTAACCAATCACTCAGCATGGCACGTACCGTTTCGGCCATGTTGTGTCGTATTGCAAACGGCATGCATGTTCCACAATCGCCAATCCTTTTGTCCAGAACAACATTCTAGCCTGACCAGTTTACAGTCACATACAGAGGTATAACAAAAGTGAATGTAGAGAGAAAAAAAAAACATTAACAAACTGTGGTAAGAAACGGGACAAAAAAAGAAAAGGCACACAGTGTCCCCCTTTTTGCAGAACAATAGCAAAGTTCCTTTTCTTCTTCCCAAAAGCACGGGGCATATAAATTTATTTATATACTAACGCTCGTCAAGAACTGTGGGAAAACCGGATCAGATCCTGCTGGCCAGTTTCCAGCAGAGCAGGCGACCCCACGTTATTTGGAATTTCTTTATCATTTCTTTTTTTTTTTTTTTTAATTTTATTTTCATTTATATGCATTGCTTTTTGTTGGTTTTCTTTTTGTTGTTTTTTTTTATAATTACATTTTCACAAAACATTTTTTTTTCGTTATTTTTTAAAAGTATCAAATCACTATCAGAATTTAAAAAAAAAAAGATATTCGGTTTCCCGTTGTTTGTTTTTGTTTTTTTTCCCTTTTTAAAATGAGGAACACATTCGGGTGTGGTGAGGTCTTATCAAAAAGGAGAAGGTAACACAGACGTGATGGCGGATGATTCAGTTATTTTGTTTTTTCTTCCGCTTCTCTTTTTCTTTCCGCTTTTCGTGCAAATGCTGCGTGCGAAATTGAAACGTCATTGGGCGTAGGGAATTAAATACACAGCTGTTCACACACACACACACAAACGCACACACATACATACGAAATTGGTGTCTATTGCTGGGAGGAGGTCTGTCAGTGCAGATTATTATAGAATGTTAATAAACGAATCAATTATTTGTCTTTTATAAATATAAAATTCGAAAAATGTAGTCAAATGAATAAATAAAACTCATTGCTATCATAAAAATGCAATTTCAAACCAAATTTTGCCTATCTATAGTATCGATTGGTTACGATAAAGGACGACCATAGCGCCGCTGCAATCGTCCATAATTGTTGCAACTCACGTCCGGCAGAGGATCGCCGAGGTTCGGGCAGAACGGACGCGGTATCAGCCACTTTGATAACGGACAAGGCTTCATCCTCTCTGATATCGGGCGATCTTTTGTTAATCATATGCCGCAATCTGTTGGCCACCGGTAAACACTGCGCCTGTTCACGTATAAAACGTATAAAGATACACAAATTAAATCAAAGCTGAACTTTAGCTCAAATTCAATCACAACGCCAAATGCAAATTTACCTTCTCGTGAGTGAGCATCTCGAGCGTGACAGAATTGTTGACTCTCTGATCATCCAAACTCGGCAGGCGGATCTGAAAGATGAGGTTCTCTTCCATCTGATCGTGGATGGACATGCGGCATTCGTTCTCCGCCTAATAGACCCAAACAAAAACAAAAAATGCGGATCGTGTTCAACGTGTACTGCCACAATTCATTTTGCGCAGGGTAATTGATTCGTGAAATTGACTTTACCTGCTCGGGCGGCGTGAAGTACATGAGCCTGTGGAGTCCCGTCAGCAACGACCTCGACACGTTGATGTGCGTGAACTGGTAGATGGCCTTCTCGTCGGCTTGCGAATAGCCGATAAAGAGAAAGACGCCCAAAGGTAGCGAGTATTGACCTGTTGGGTATAAAAACATAGTAAAAGAAAATATCATCAGATAAAAAAGAAAAACTCAGAGGCCAAAATTGATTGAAATCGATTGAATATATTAGTGGAGATGCACACGAGATGGCCGATGGACATCCAATCGGGAGAAAAGGATCTGCTGAATCTTGGATGAAGTCGATGGGTTACTATAGGACGTACAAGTTTAAGAAGGTATAAGCAAACCCCAGAGCTTTGTACAGGGGAGGGGGGAGAGAGTTCAACGTTGATCGTTGATATACGATGCAGCTCAGCTGCGTATAGAGATCGACGTTCATTTATGATGCACGAACGGTGATCGACCGAACGAGATGTGCCACCGTCTATGTTACATACAAGTATACAATCTACGAGGGCCAGACTACACCATTATCCGGGCGACAAAGTCCGGCGTTAAAAGATTGAAAGTCAATGATTCAAGAGCCACTACGAAATGCGTGACATTGTCTATCGATCCCGCAATGGATTATGGTTTCGTACTGTAAAGAGATACAAAGCGAAAGAGCAAGCAAAAGCGGAAAGACGAATGACAGGGGAAGGTTGAAAGTCTATCGTGATTAATCATTTTCTTTTAAAAAAAAAAAAGTTGAATAATGTTGTAGGCCTACCTGGATCAGGTCGGGCGCAGACCAAAGTGCCTGAGAAGCATAGACACTCTCCCCGATAGGCCTGAAAAGCCGTGGCGGCGTGAGCGTAAACAGCTGCCGATGTCTGGCACGGCTTGCGTTGTGCGCAGTCCGAAATCGAACAGGTCACGACTTGCCCAGCTCCGCAGCGGCACAGTTCCGAACAGTCGGGATCATCATCGTGGTATAACTTTTTTTTTTTAAATGAGAAGAAAAGAATCGATTGAAAAGATGTGAAATATTTCACGTTTTGCCAATCGATGACATGTTTTTTTTTTCCCTTTCCTTTTCAAATTTTATTAGAAAATGAATTTGTGGTTTGTTGAATAGGGAATTCAGAATTTTATTTTTTTAAAGAATAAATTGAAAGAACTTACCCGTTTACTGGTGCCTTCTGCAAAGTGAACGACGCGCTTATTGGGCCGCTCCAGCGTGCAATATTCTGTCGATTCAAAGCCATAACGCACAATATGAAATCATTAAGTTTGCGTTCACATTTTTCTGACATTCGCGTTAATCTAGTCGTGCGTGTAGTCACGCAAAACGCTAATCATTTTTTTCTTCTTTTTTCAATCAGAAAATCAAAGTGCATAACATAAAAAACATTAACATCATAAAAGAAAAAAAGAAAATCTTTTTTTACTGGCTGGAACGGTAGGCCGCGTAAACATGTCGGTCGTGGACGGATCGGAGGCTGTGCTGAATCTGGTGGCCGTCGATGTGGTGGACCACGTGACCGTGTTTGTGCTGCTCGTCGTGCCGGACGTCACGATGGTCCGCCCGTCGCTGACATTCGTTTCTTGAGGACGATACGTTTTCCTGGGAACGACGACAGTGAATAGATGATGACGGGGATCGTCGTCGGCGCTGGACGTCTGACGGCCGCCCACCGTAAAGCTGGTGCCGTTGCTGGATATTGGCGCTGTCGTCGGTGTAGGTACAGTGACCACTTTGAGATTCCCTTGAATCTTGTGAAAGTCCCTCTGCGCTTCCACTGATAAATAAGTATCAAATCAAAACAAACTTATTCGATCAAATTAACGGAAAGTACCAACATTTTCCAAATGAAATTGAAAGGAAATGTAAAAAAAAGGGGGGGATGGGAAATCATCAAAGGAGACGGAAAGAAAGGATCATTTATGTTTGTGCGGATCATCGAACTGATGAGATGCTCTCAACTCGATTGAAAGTTCAACGAGTCGCGACAAGAACGATAGCCTTTTCTATTCAGCGCTTCTTTTCAAACGATGTACAGTAGACTATATCGAACCTACCAACGCAAGGATTGAGCCAAAGAAGCCGTTGCCATTCGGTGCAGTCGTACATGGCGGCCATGTCGCCTAAATGCTGGGCCGTCCGGCAGGTGCAAGTTGTTCGCAGATCCGTGCCCAGGATATCCAGCACTGCACGTCGGCAGATGGACGGCGGGCCGGCGCAGCCCTTTGTGACGATGTCTACGGCGCAAGCTTGGACGTAAAATTCCAATCGGGGCCTACATCGTCCAAAAAAAAAAATTAATAATAAATTGTTAACTTTAATTTATTTACCCATTTTTTTATTTATAAAAGAAAGTAAACATATCTCCCATTTGTTTGTTTGTTTTTTTCCCTTCCCTCCTCATGTCAAGTAAGTTCCTCCCCCCCTCTCGGAATAAAAAAGGAAAGACCACTTGGCCGGCGATAGAACGATAAGACGGGACTGAGCAAAGGTTTTTTTTGCCCTACTATTATTGATCAAATAACTTGCAAGAAACCCCCCCCCCCTCCTCTTCTTTTATTTTCCTTGTTTGCTACCTAAACACAATAGTTTTTATGTTACATCAAATTGTATACAGGGCCAGCTGGAAGGCAAGGAATTCAAAAAATGCGTGGCCATTTTCTTTACTTTTTTTTTATATCGCATCTGTCGCGTAACAAAGTCAACAATGTCACGGACTTCTACACGGCCCTTATTCTCAAATCAATTCTAACTAAACAAAAAAAAAGGAAAATGAAAGTGTTTACTTGCAATCCGGATGAGCTTTGCATTCTTCGGCCAAATGATGACACGCGGGCGTGTGATGGGGTGAGTTATTGGCTTCATTATTTCCAATTGCCGGAGATGAAGACGCCATACTGCCCATGCCAGTCGATGAAGGGCCAGCCGCCGGAGGCGAATGGTAGCGTTCCGGCCGTCTGGCGCAGTCGGGATGGAGCCGTTCCTGCGCCACAAGACATTCATCGTTCCTACTTTGACTTTTCCTATCGAATTTCAAAGAAACAATATAAAATAAAGTTTACAAAAAAAAGGACAACATTTTTTAGATTGGATCACGAAAACTCTTATAAACCAGAAAATGTATTTAAAATAAAAAAAAGAGATTGGTCGAGACGCGATTTGATCGCTAGATCTCTCAGTCCTGGTTACGGATCCAATTTGTTCCGTCTCAAGTTCACTATACATCCAACTGTTTTTAACACGACACGATCGCTTGTTGTTGTCGTGGCTTTTTCTCTCCCTCCCCCCTAAAAAAAACGAAATAGAAAGGACACTCGCACTATCAAATGTCGAGCGGCACAAAAAAAAAACACACACAAAAAGAGGAGGAGGAGGTCTATACTGCGTCGTTGACTATGTCTAAGAAAGGGAGAGGGAGGAGACCCGTTGTTTCTATATAGATATCGAACGGCGCTAATTGACTGTGATATGTAATCCTCGGTGTATATATGTTGCAGAGCGTCGTTTGGTTATACCAGGATCGACGTCCCCTCCTTCTTGTTTCTTGTGTCCATTTTCGGAGGGGGGCCAAGGGGGATCGATTCCTCCGCAACCGTGACACGGCCGTCTAGCACGCACTTGCAAACAGACGGAAACCTCATACCTCCTTCTCTCTCTATGCTGCCATTTTGTTCGGGAAAGTACATCATCACGACAGTGAAGAGGAAAGGACCAAGAATGATCGATGTTTTATAGTTGTCCTTTCGGTGTAGTAAGACCTAACCCCCATTTCAGGCTTTGAAGGATAATGACAAACAAAAGGACAAGAAAAATATCTGATGTCTACACTCGTGACTTATTTTTTTTTGGCTAAAGGTTCTGTCATCAATATTAATGCGTCGATGATAACGCTATAGTTAAGAAAGAAACCGCTCTTTTTGATGGGTTTGGGGGGCTTTGCTTGTCATTTTCTTTCAGGGAAAGCGCATTGGACATCCATCTTAAACAATGCTTTATTATCGTTGGATGATAGGTCTACATACTGCTGCGCTGGAACTCGTACAACAATATGCAAATTCAAAGAGCTGCGATTTCTTGTTGTTCTTTCCTATTTTCTATTGTTTGAAAAGTTTTTGGGGGAAACACACATCAGACCCTATGATAACGATGAGAGCAGCTCGCTCGTGTGAGCGCAATGAACACAGCACAAACAGAGGTGAAAATAATTACGAGAGTCACGGGCTCGTAAACAAAAAGCAAAGTTCTCGAAGCCGAAGAGAGAGCGTCGGCGTTTATGATTGCAACTGGCATAATCAGGCAGGCGGGATGCGCCAAACTATACACGCGGAGAGCGTGAATCGTTAGAAATGCGCGCGCGGATGATGAGATTTAAAAAAAGCGGAAATGCGGACGATTTTCGGGAGGGAGAAGCTTGGCTTAAAAACAAAAGACGCTAGCAGAATGATAACTATGCTCGAGTTTGATTGGCACGTCTCTAAACGAGCGTGTGTAACACACACGGACGCGATGACGGTGTGTCTGTAGGCAAAAAAAAAAACAAAAAAAACAAAACAAAACAAACAAGACTCACTTGCAAACGCAGAAAGCCACTTCGAGACTCCATTGGAGCGGCGCGTCCTTGTAGAATCCTTGGAGGGCTTGCATGCACAAGTCACGATGGCAGGTGTCGGCGCTTGCGGCCAGGCCGGTGCCGCTGGCGGCGCCGTTGCAATAGCGAAGGAACGGCTCCAAATGCTTGCGGCACTGCAGGTCCGACTGGCAATGGCTTAGCGCTTTGTGGCACGTGCTCTGATAGATGGACACCACTCGGCCAACACCTCCGTCGGCGATTTCATCCGCACCGGCTAAAAGAAAAAAAAAAAAACATAAACAAAAATTATTCGCAATAAATAAATAGAGAATTAAATGTTAAAAGAGGAGGGCACGCCGGAACCAAGCTTTTGATGATGGTGTGTGTGTGTGTGGAAACGAAGGGCGGATGGATTTGGGGAGCTGATGGATGGCATCCGGCCGTCAATAATTCTTTCGACAATGAAAGTAGGTAAAAGAAAATTGAAATGATGGAATCGAAAAAAAAAATAATAAATCTCACGCGTAAGGCTTCCGGAAGATGGCCATTACTGAATCTTTGGGTTAATGGCCGATATTTTTATTTTATTTGGAAAAGAAAAATGCGGGACAATAGGAATCGAGACTGTAACGAAACGACTGGAACGCAAAAAGTGTGTATAGTGAACAATTCACAGCTCTATGGCAATCACCATCCGCATCGGCCATTTTCCTTTTTTTAGATTGCCATCGTTCAACATCCAATCGAGCACTGCCATATAAAAGTGCCTTGATAGCGTGTGTCGTCACGAGGAATCGACCCCATCCAAAGACTTAAACACAAATGTAACCAACAATTCGATTTCTTTTTTGGTTGCTGCAAAAATAAGAATCATTCAGATCCTGGTCGTATATAACAGACCCGATAACGACCTCCCGGAATATAAAAAGGGACGGGTCTTGTCATCTCGGCACGCAATCGAATGATCACGACGTTAGGTTCGCATCACGCGGGATTTCTTTTTTTTTTCTTTTTGTTGTACACATCAAATTTCGTTTTTTGTTAGAATATAAGAAAGGACGAAATTGACGTCGATTCGAAAGAAAAGAAGGAAATCCTACACCGTTAGAAAACATATCGTTTTACGTGTTACGGCCAGAGAAAAGAGGATTCGAAATGGGAGGCCGTATTTATGTAGAGGAAATCGGTCAACCGTAAACGAGAACACCCCCCCCCCTCCCACTCAACGTACACATCATACAAGTTGATAAGAGACCAACAATCAAATACGAGTAGATATCGTCCCACGTCGAGATGGATTCCCTAGGAATTCGTCCACAATAAATCCCCAACTACTTTCGTTATCATCTCTCTCTTTTAAACAAGAAAAAAATTTAAGAAATAATATAATAAAAATAAAAAATATATCGAAAGCCAAAACGACTACGAATAAAAAAAGTAAGAAAGAGGATGAAAAGAGGAAGCGGATGGTTGTATAAGATACTTTATGAGGTAAAAGATATTTCTTTTAAATTGATGCTTCTGATTGTCTTTCTTTGTTTCCCCTGATTTTTTATTCAAAAATAGGAATAATAAAAAAAGGACGGGCAGGATCCCACAAGATGGCGATGAAAATGGTCGTGTGCGCGATGATGAGGTTAGTCAAAACGTACTGTGGTCGAACGATGAGCCGTTGACGGCCGACGTGTTGGACGACGTCGTCGTGTAGTACGAAGAGTTATGATTGGCGGCCGCACTCCCGGCCGCAGCGGCCGCGTGAATCGACGACACGGACGACGAGGACGAATGATAGCCGATCCTGGTCCGCGTCAGGGCGCTCTCCAGGAAATGGCTGAAGCGGGCCACGTCGATCGAGCCGGCCTCGGCCGCCGCTCCGCCGTGATGATGCTGGTGATGGACGCTGTCCATCAAGCGGCTCTCGATTTGGCGGGCGTCCGTCTCCCGCTGGCGGTTGAGCGTCTCTTGCCAGCTGCCTACAGCGACACGCAGCGATGCGGTGGGTTCATCAACAAGACCAACGGCCGTCGTGGCTGATGTGCCAATGTGCTCGTGCTCGGGATTGGTGCTCGTGCTAATTACATCGCTATAAGGCAGTGCGGTGGTAGTGGTAGTGGTGGTGGTAGTGGTGAGCGTGAGCGTGTTAGTCGTATCAAGTGCGAGCTCGTTACGTTCGTCATCAACCGGAGTTGAAGACGACGTGGGTGGGGTCAAGTGATGGGGAAGATATCTAACAAGATAGCGACGTCGACGAAGGCGCTGGACGGGTAATGCGACGGCGTTCAAAGGTTGAACTAAAACAAACTGGGGGTTGGGAACGTGCTTAGTTTGGGCATGGGCATCTTTTAAAAGGGATTAGGGGGCAGTACGATATAATCAACCGAAAATTAAAACCGAAATTAAAACAAAAAAAAAACAAAAAAAAACAAAAGAGAAATGAATAAAGAAATGAACTTAAACGAATAAGAAAATAAAAAGGTGAAATCTGTTGGATTAGATCCCTCCCCCGTGAGAATGTCACGTGATTCATCGGAATAAATTCGCAACGATTTAGCTTTCGGAAGCTTACGCTAATATGTACAGAGGGATTTCAACGACATCGATTGAAAAAAAAAAAAAACATCGCAAAAAGGAAGATAAAACAATCATTCAACACAAACCGACGTGATTTGAGAGATGGGAAAAAATTGTAACGTTGCATCATTCGTGACAATGAATAAAAGAGGTGAATTTCTTTCGAAACGTGAAGCCTTTCCTCCGAAAGAGGACGCAAGCAAAAAAACAATATTGATATCTTTCCACGAGGAAATAGTAAACTCAAAATATTAACGAATTGAAAAAAAAAAAAAAGAAAAAACTACACAACAAACTTGCCGTGGGAAATCATAAAAAAGGTATAGTTGACTTACCGACGCAGGTGTTGTTGTAAATAAACGAGTAGATCCTTTCGCATTTCTTCTGATCGTTTCCCGGGCAAAAGCAGCCAAACAGCGGAGTCATCCGCAATCCTCTCCATGCGTTGTAACACGTTTCCCTTTTGTTTTTTTTTGTTTTTTTTTTTCAATTGTCAAAAATAAATAAATAAATAAATAAATAAAGAGATAAACACAATCAGTGTCAACAAAGAGATTCAAGGTCCGTTATACATAAACTAGATACGTACACACAGTGCTTTTAATTTAGAATTAAAATGGATGATTTTTCATTAAAGAAAAATGGCAGAAAATAAAGAGTTAGGCAAGGGGTTAGTTGGGGGACGATAGAAGAAGGCAAAAAAAAAATAATAATAATAATGATGATAATGATGATTTATTTGTTCACGTACTTATCACGGCAGACGCCCGAACGCAGCTTGCAGTGCTCGCGGAAGTCGTTGTAGAGCCGCGTGCACGACAGATCCTTCTGGCAGACGTCCAGCGCGTGTGTGCACGTCGGTAGGGCATGGATCGGGTACAAGTCACGCTCTACAATAGTGCCATTTTGAAAAAAATAAAATAATGATTGCTCTTAAACAATTCAAATCGAAAGAGAAAATGAAAAACTTGATGTGATTTCAAACACACGTGACGTATCGTCGTCATCTTATTTGGCCGCATGTTTTCACGAATGTAATAGTGTAGGTGGAGGGGTACATCAGCGAGATGTCAAAAGTGTCTGTGATGACATCGACGCTGTCACAGAGACATACAAAAAATAATGGTAAGGTATACAAACAGAGAGAGACGGCCGATGTCGGATCGATGTCTTTTGTGTGTATACCGAGTCACTCCTGAGTGAAAGTGCAGTACAAACAAGGTGCCCCCCCCCCCTCACTCTTTCTCTTCTGTATATCTTTCACGAATTGCGAAGGGGGAAGTATATAAGGAATAATATCGAGTGTTTCTTTTCTGTTTGTCCTTCCATCATCCATGGCGTCCGATAGACTTGGCCGATGGTTCTTTCACATTTTTTTTTTGTTTTTGTTTGTTTTGATTTCTAATAATCCACTTGAATCGATTGGCCGTCAATCGTTGGCCGCTCGCAACGGTAATCGAATTTTTTTTTGCCGGATGAACCGCCGCAGAGCTGACCAAAGTAACACGAACGTCCCTTTTTTTTTTTTCCTCATCGTGCAAAACACACAGGGGCCTGAATCTCTTTTATTGCACAGACCAAAAGAGCGAAAATAAATTCCATCATCTCCAGGCCTTCACGAGATGGCGAACGTGTTTCTTCTTTTTTTATTTGTGTGTGTGTGTGTGTGTGTTCATCTTCTTACAAAAGAAAGGCCAGAGAGTTGTGCGTGGCTTTCTATACACATCGCACAATTCATCAAGAAGTAAGAAGCCTCCAACGTCCATTTTCGGCATTCATCTAATTAGCCCTTGCCCCCCCCCCCCCTTTTTCCCTTTAGTAAAATATATATATATTTTGGTTATATAGACGAGAGTGGCCCTAGCCACGTAGACTTCTCTATACATGCCTTTTTTTTCTTTTCTATTTCTCTTTTTTTTTTTTTCAAAAAGATTTATCCAAAGGCAAAGAAAAGGAGAAGTCCTGCCGGGGATCCCTTTGTCGAAAACCTTTTGCGCCAATGCAAAGATGGAAAAAGAAAAAAAAAAAAAAAAAAAAAGGGCGGCCTTTTGAATTAGTTGGCAAACGGAAGTCACGTTCATCCGGCGTATTGCACGATGAAGCTTCCAGTCCCCCCCCCCCATTCAAATGTAACATCTACAACCCCAACTGCTATTAGATAATCAATAAATCCTTCTGCCCCCCCCCCCTTAACTAAAAAAACAAAGTCAAATGTAAAAAAAAAAAAAAAATGATTTTTGATTTACCTTTTTGAGTGGCAACCATGCAAGGGTGGTCGAAGAGCGAGTCCCGAAACGCGTTGCAGTCGGGATCGACGGACGGCTCACGACATAAACAGGTCGGATGGAAGACGGGGAAGGCTTGCAACGTCCTCAAACCGGCCTGACATTTGGTCACCGTCGTCGTCGAACACGCCACTGAATGTTGCAAAGGGAAAACAAAAACAAAAGAAGATCGTCGGGCGTTGTCACCAAAGTCGATCGCGTTCGTCCATCAATTTTAGATGTTACATGGGAAAAGAAAAAAACAAATGAGAAATAGGGAAAACACAAATGCCGAGACTACACAACAAGAGCTAGGCGATAATCGATAATCGATAGGTTAGCGTGTTTGTGTGTGTGTGTGATTGATAGAAACTTAGCGTTGACATTATAAAACAAGGCCAGTGTTATATACAAAAGCCCACCCCCCGTGCACATGAGCCGAATTCAATTCCGGGGCCCAACCAAAACATCCCCCCCCCCTCCACGGACTTTGGGCGATTTTGACAGCTGGACAATCTATGTACCGTACGCTGCAGTGTGTGTGTGTGTGTGCATCGATTGCGAATGTTAAGAGCCTAGTGTGTGTGTATCGGACTGAAAGCAATATGGTCACGTTCAATTGTATATAAAGCACAGCTGAATATGACGAAACTGCTGGTTTGGACGGGCACAATCGAAACGTGCCAGGGTTCCAACCCGATTACAACTCCATTATAATACAAGTGTACTATACATTCCCCTTTAGCAAAAAAATGAAAGTAATCATCACACACACACGCAGAAAAAATAATTTATAATACGCTATAGTTTTAAAGGACATCGATAACAAGGAGAGAATTGTGTGACACGTCCACTACAACCTTTTTCCCTCAAATAATTGACGTGTGCACACAGTTCGTAGGAAATGTTATCCTTAATGAAACGCAATCGACATCTGGCCTCTTCACTCGCGTGTGTGTAGAACTACGTCTCATTACGTCACAACCGCATTGTTTTATTTATTTTTTTTAAAGCTTTAAGAATAGACAAGAGAGGCCAACTCGACGTGCCTAAAGAGCAGCTAAGCGGACAAGTATATATCTTCAACGTTCAGGGGTTGGCCGTTATTATGGGACGATTCTTTCAATTCTTCTCGTTATGTGTTTAAAAAAAAAAAAAAAAAAAGTTCCCGGAAGAAAGAACGGAGAAATCAATTATTGGCGCTGCGTGAGGTAGCGGATAGACAAAGAGATATAGCATTTTCGTGAGCGGGTTCGTGAGAAAAAGAACAGACTGTTTTTCTTCCCGCAGGCCTAGTCTAGTCTAGCTCATCATAATAGGGAGGCTTATTTCAAACTATTTTTAATCTATAGTTTAGTCTTTTCAATAGACACACACGCATGTTACGATGCGTTAAGGGACAGCCATTCGTGTTATGTAAATTTAAAAAAACGGGTATATACCTGTTTCCGGGCCGCATATGTGCTGGATGACCGTCTCGATGGACTTGCACGAAGGATCTTCGGCGCACAGCTGATGGGCCAGCAGACAATTGAGTATGGCGTTGGCTGGCCGGCCTTGATGTAAACCTATAATCAATTCCAAAAAAAAAATAAATAAATAAATAAATATATTCAAGTTGTGGGCTCATTTGACTCTGCAACACGTCGTCGACAACATCGTATAGAAAGTGTGTAACCTCGCAGGTTAGTAGGGCGCATATAAGAAAATCGATATAAAATAAAGAAAATGTGTGTAGGCCTATACAGGCAAGGCCCTCCGACTATAAAACAGGCCCTGAAGTTCTCTTTTTCTTTTAGACATGTACTGCCTGGCCCTTTCGCTTGCCATTGTTTCTCATTTTCTTTTTTCTTTTTTAAACAAGTATATAGACTTGGAAGAGCCGTCTCTTGGCTTTGCCCGTCTTCATTGGCAGAGAACCTACTTTGCAATTCAAATTGGGTGATCGGCTTTCTTTTTTTTATTTCGACTTTTTTGAAGGGGGGAAAAAGAAAAAAAAAAGAAAAATCCCGGAGATATTGCACAGCAGTCTTTCACGTCACGAAAATTCAAAAAGTTAAGAAGAAAAGAAAAAAAGAATTCGGACAAGCTTTCAGCAGCGCCGCAAGAGGCTCGTCCATGTAGTAGTACTTTTGACTTTTCGCTGGAACAGTCAATAAAACTCGGTTTGCTATACGATTTGATTTCCGTCATTGTCTTACTCTCTCTGTGTGCGGCTCTTTTCTTCGTTTCGCAATTGGAACAAAAATAATAATAAAACAACTATTTAACGATTGGCCAGTCTTCGCTCTCGTTATGGCTAAACGTTAGAGGGATGCACATGTATAGCGAGAGAACAATCAAAACGACGAACAGCTTTGAAAATGGCGCAACTCATTCCACTAGTATGTGTATACCACTCTACGTAATGGGCTCTCGTGAATTGGTCCCGGTCATTTTGCCCCCCCCCCCCCTCGTATGAATTTTTCTATAAGACGCGATGAGTACAAAACAAATGAAAATGAAAGAAACGGGCCGGCTGCAGGGGCAAGAGACATACACTGCACTACACGTGTGATGTTGTTTTTTTTTTGTCCACCTACTAGAGATTATATACGCCAGAAAATATTTATTCACGTAGATCAATACGAAACGTATAGCTGCCCACCTTTTCAAAAGTTCCATCCTCCTCTTTTAGAAATAAAAGAAAGAAAGAAAGTCTGAAGAAAAAAAAAATCATGCTTGCATAAGCGAAAACTGTAGACGGCGCTAATCATCTTCTGGCATCTAAACACATATAAAATATTATCTTGCCTGTCGGTATGTGTTATTGACCCTTCGCTACTGTCGCTATAGTTTGTTTTGACAAAAAATAAAAAATAAAAAGAAGAAGAAAAAGAGAGGCAAAAAAATATATATATATATCAGCACGTTCCCCAACCGCGACATTGGATCTGCCTCTCGAGGGGACGTTGGAGCACTCAGCCGCAATATTGTAAGAAAAAAAAGAAAGAAAAGTTCATATAATATGGTACTCTTGTGTGGTGTACATCATTCGCTTTTCTTAAAACATATAGTATGAAAAAACACTCTTTCTCTCTTCATATTTTTTTTTTGTGTGGTTCAAGACGTACTTAAAAGAGGATGGAGAGAGCTGTAAAGAAAAAAAAATGAATAAAAAATCGTGATAATGAAAACTATACCAAGTTAAGGGAGGGGAATGAAATTCCCGCGGTACTCGTTCAAATCGATAAAATCGGAAAAAAGGCCATTTGATTTGAGGTATTTTTTAAAATGTGGTCTACGTGTAAATCAAATCACGGAAATATATTGTCGAAGCGATTGAGATTTAAAAAAAAATGGAATACGAAAAAAAAAAAAATAAAATAAATAATAAAAAAAAAAAATTCAATCACGAAGGCGTGTTTGTGTTAAGCCAGCGTCTACTCGTACGAATACACTGAAATGAAAGATCCTACACACATTTTCAACTCTCTGTGTGTAGGGAGGGAGGGCAAGAGCTCAAGATATAAAAGACAATCGCATAAACAAATTCCCAGTTAGGCCTTCGTCTGTGTGTGCACAGCGTGAGCACACACACGTTAAGCACACACATAAACCAAGATATAACCTAAACGTACAACACGGTTTTTTGTTTCGTTTTCAAAGCTACATATACCGTGTTAATCACCCATAACAAATATTAATTAATAGGCACTCCGAGCTACTGCTGTACCAAGAAAAAAAAAAGAAAACAATTTTTTCGGCTGTACCTTCTAATTAGACATAAACGTCTTTAAAGAAGGGTAGAAAGAGAATATAAGAAACATGACGTAAAAAGAAAAACAAAAGGGAAAAGAGCCTAACCGAAAGTGACGTGCGTTTGGGCTCTACCCGATCGCATCATAAAAACAATCACGCACCATTAAGAGTAAGGGCAAACGCATCAGAAAAAAAACAAAACAAAAGAAGATGGATCTGTTGTACTTAATGTCCTTACTTGTGTTTTACTAGAATGCCTCGTCCAGTATCGTACTGAGCGCAAGTTCAGTTGAAAACTGTTCGAATATTTCTTATTCAAAACCAAGAAAATAATGCACAACGACCTCGACTTGTTTTTGCTATTTAACTATTGATGATCTACTCTTATCGATCTATACCGTCGGCCATCCGGCTGCTTTGCCTATATCCATCGCATATATGGGCCTATAAAAATGTCCCCGCTGTCCGCGCGCGGATGAGAGAAACTCGCACATAAAAGGTCGGGACCGGCCGACGAATGTAAATTAGAGAAAAAACACGCATTTCCAATCAAGTTGCAAACAGTCGTCCTATAAACCCCCCAAGCCCCTTTTTTTATTATTGAACAGAATGGATCGATAATAAGAGGCCCCTATAGCCTACCTGTCCCCGTCGTCGTGGGGACATAATTGCCGCCTTCCTGCGGATGCTGATGATGAGGCGGATGAAGCGGAGGAGGCGGCAGAGGGTATCCCAAGTCGAGGCTCAGTTCGGGGATGAATTCCGGGTAGAGGAAGTTGCTCGTGTCCGGATGTTCGGACGAGTGCGGCGGCATTTTCGTCGTCAGCGACGATGAGGACGGCAGCACGGGGGGCAGAGCCGTGCCGGCCGGCGGCAGCCGAACGTCCACGTCCGGAAGCGGCGGCAAGTCGCAGCATTCACGCTCGGGAAATTCACTAGCGCCAGCCAAGAGGCAAAGGCTCGCAACGAAGACGACCACCGCCATACGTGTCATCCTACTCCTCCTCCCCCTCCACTCCACCAATTTTAATAGTTAACAATCCAATCAGGCAAAGTAGACAGCAAAGAGCGAGGGCGTTCGCATCAAACTCAAATCTCCACTTGCTTCGAATTATTTTTCAAAACTACCCACGGACGAGTATTTAGGAACATTCATTCATCTCGAGAGTTTTATCTCTTAAAAAAATATATAAATTAACAGCCCCAAAGACGCACAATTTTTGTTTTGGGGGTGACGTTGAATAGCGTAGGAGCTGTCGAAGAAACTTGGCTTTTTGAAGGCAAAGAGATCAAAGATGTACAGGGGGGGGGATGGGCTTCTCGTCTAACGACGAATAAAGTTTCACTTGTTTCCTACACGACGTTCTTTTGTTCTTCGCCTGTACATATATTATATCAAGTCGTTATGAATATGGCAGAGTTGATGTAGAAACCTCTTCACGCTATACGCCGAGCTTAAAACAACACGCGTTTTTCATATACACACACACACACACGGCGAGTAACACACACGCGCACACGAAACAAGGCGAGTTGAACACACACACACACACGCCAACTTGGATGGTGGCTGTTTTTAGTTTTTTTCAGATTGATCGATCGTTTCGCTTTTGGCCGGCGCGTTGAAATGCTGGTGCGATTCGTTAGTAAAAAGGAAAATAATATAAGACGAACCTCAAATGATCCGCAGAGAATTTGAAATTTTGGCGGGATTAAATGCGTGCGGATGGAGGTGGGGGGACTCTTTTCGGGTGGGACGTGTGGCAGCTAATAAATAGTGCCGGAGTAAAATCGATTTCGCAAACGTATGGATCTTTCTATTTCTATTTTTTAAAATAGAACAATTAAAATTGTATTGGAAGGTGGAGCAAATGTGGAACGATTCGATAGAATAATTGAAATCTTTGAACGCCTTCAACTGTCAGTGTAGGGAATTCCTTTCGGCCGAGTTTAAGACATCAATTTTTCAAAAAGGAAAAATGTACAAATAAATAAAATAGGGAAAAAGAAATGAAGAATTGACACGTAGACAAGAGGATGTCACTGGGCCAATAGCCACAGAGTGCCACACTGTGGGGAGAAACGCTTAAAAATAATTCTCCTTCATTTATCTTAAAAGAAATTCGATTTTTTCTATTCACTTTTTCCTATAATGAAAAAAAAACTTAATTTTCAATGCATCTCCCACTATCTTCCCCGTCAAACGTCTCTCTATCCCCAAAAGGGCGCCAGATTTGAAATCAGCTTTCAGCAAGTGGTCTAAACACACACACACACACAAAAATGCGATGAATAAATAAAATAAACACACACGCCAAATGGAAAGAATGAAAATCACACGGGGCCTGTTTGACACAGTCCAGCTGGCACTCAGACAGACGTGAACGCCGCCGTGATGTGCTACAGCAGTTGCGGACAAACAAGAAACAAAAAATCCTATAAACGACAGCTGTCCTATATCGAAAATGAAAACCTCCAAAATATGGCCGGGAGTAAAAACAAACAACATCAACAACACAACGAGGTGGGCACTGCCGTTCGGGACTGTAGTCGCAGTCGGACTGAGGCTGATTTCATAGTCGTCACGACACGTTATATTTCAACGATCGAGCGTGTGCGGCGAGGCGGGGGTTTCATACGGACAGAGCCCGAAGAGTCCTGCTGCGCTTGCCCCTGTACTTTTATTTTTCTTTGTAGAGGACAGGGGGGGGGGGGCCTGTTTTTGTATAGTGCGGAGGGATGTTGGAGAAAAGGGACTCTCTATATACGGACATGCAACGAGCGCATATGGGTTATGTAAACAACATGGTAAATAAGGTGAATATCGAAGAGGGGGGATGTGCAGAAAAGGCAAAGAGACGGAGAATAAGAGAGAGATATGGTTGTATGCAAATTGTGCGGTGTGTATGGAACACACATGAAAGAGTAAAAAAAAAAATTTGATCAGATTTAGAGTGACATCCCCTTATGTATACGGTACAAGTTGCAGTCTCAAAAGAAAATTGGGGATATGCAAATGCATATCGAAAACGAACGTGTCCCATTACTTTAATTGAATTGATTTGACTTGTTGCAATACTCCGGGGAAAGTAAAAAAAAAAAAAAAAAGGTGTCTCCTTCCCGCGTGTTCCAGTCCCCTACACCTACCCCATGTATTTCTTTTTTTAAAGTAAAAAAAAAATGTGAAAAAAATGTTTGATCATCTCGATTCGCCCTCGTTATTTTGCCAGTTAGTTCCATCTTGTACGTTTACACAAGTCTGCATATGTACAGTTCTAATTATACCGAGTTGCCAATCGATCCACAAGGCCATTTGATCTCTTGTCTTTTTATTTCGTTAGTTATATCCGAAAAAAAAACAACACACAACACATGTCGACTGTGTCACTTTTGTTTTTACGTGACCTTTTTTTTCTGGCTGTACCCCGCTCAACTATAGATAATATTTCACGCAGAAGCACCACAGCCGGCTCGTTATTTACTTAGCGACATTATAATGAAAAAAAAAAAAAAAAAAAAAAAAACAAAAGGAGGGGAAAGCTAAAAATCATAGTAAAGAAAGACGTAAGTAAACCATTCTTGATAGAATATATTAAACCGAGAGGAGGGGGGCAACAAATAGAAGCGTATATTAAAAAGAATGCGCCTGTGTGACAGCTCGACGATACTTCATCTTACCACCTGTTCTTCCGGTTCTTTATTTTTTTATTCATCAAGTTGATCTATTAGGTATTTTATTAAATCTATTTGGCTTTAACACAAGTACAGCTTAAAGCGGACCCAGTTAATGCAATTGAAAAAAGTCATTTTCTTCGCATTGCCTTCCGATCAATTAAAAAAAAGCTGCCCTTCCCCCTAACGTCTAGCAGCTAAACAATCGTTCATCTTTCAATGATTGTTCGTAATCATACAACAGCACCAAAAAAAAATAATAACGTCCTATGCAGTTAAGTTTCTATCAATCATTCGATGGTTGGCTTTCTTGGAAGAAAACAAACAAAATGCCGTGGAACACCCCAGGTGAGAGACGCATCATCAATAAAGGCGATGAATAATTGACGGTCGTGACTGTGTTCCATCGGACACGCATCGCAACCTTCCCCATGCGCACACGCAAAACGAATTGCACCAAACGGACGGGTGGACGAATCCTTGATGCAACGCGTTCGAAAGAAAAAATAAAATAAACAGCGTAAGTCATTAAACATACGGTCCGAAGCTATAGCGTGAATCATTATTCATCGACACGGTCGTTAGCCGAGTCGATCGTTCTTGCATCTGAACGTCTCTGTTTTTATCTTAATTGAAAAAGAAAAAAAGGGGGGGAGGTGCTGACATTACGCTGAGTAGTTTGATAACAAGATTTAAATCATTCAATTTTCTTTTTTTTAATGTGCATGAATAATGGGGGGGGGCGAAAAAATCCATGCCAAATTATACGACTTTAAAAAGGGGAAAAAATAAAATAAAATGTTTGTATAGACTAACTGGCCTGGAACGCAAAATATCGACATGTTTATTTCGAAAACTTTCGGATGTATAGTTCAAAGGGTTCCCTTGTAAACAAACCTTGAAAACTACGGCCCATCTCTTTCGTTTTCTTTCTTGGCCATATCATTCTTTTTTAATTGCTTTAAAAAAAAAGGAATTTTTACGTTCGCCCTCTAGATGTTTAGATAAAGTTTAAGAGCGTCATCACGAAGGACGGCGTTATCCAAGTGGAAGCAATGAGAGTTTTTATTTTTTGTGAAGTGACTATGTACACTTGACGTAAACGAGCTGCAGCGAAGCCGCAACACACGGGGGAGCGCTTAGGCCCCCCCGTAATACACAGCGCGAGTGAGTAGTATGCAACCCGCCGTTTATCCTTGGCCTTTCTTATTTTGTTTTTTATAAATAGGTCTCAAAATAAAAATGCGATACGGATGGATTTTTTTTTAAAATAAAAAACGTTTAGACGTGAGAGAGATGTATAAAGGCAAAGAGATTCAAAATTGTTGGGGATCGATATCTTTTCTCTCAGCCCCAGGGTGTTTCGGTTAATATGGAGAGCGATGATGTGCGGTTGTTGAGACGTCGAACTAGAAAAGAGAAAATCAAAAATGAAGCGACTCTATTTACTAGCAGATTATGTGGGATTGGGCAAAGTACGTCGCAACATCAACTTCAACATAAAGAGGAAAAAAAAATCTTTATTTTAATTTTTCTTTTAAAGTTTTTTTTTTTCTTTCTCTATGTGTGTACACATCATCCATCTAGATATCGTGAAGAAAAAAAAGAAAACAAAACCTTCGGCACTATACAATGTTTCCCTTGATAGTTAGGGCAAGGCCAACTCGCCAGCACACGGTGCTGGACTTTCAATTCTTTTCGTTCGCCCCGCATAGACGGAGCATCACGAGTCCCGCGTGAAAAAAAAAATCAAAACGCTTTCATCCTTTTTTTTTTTGTTCCAGTATATACGCGTCTAGATTCAAAGAGGGGGGGGGAATGTGAGAGACAGAAGGTTCTTTTGAACGGTGTAGGTATATATATATGCACAAATGCAAACATTTCTAAATAGCTGAGCAGCACACCTGGCCCGTCCCCGGCTAGACCAAACTTGTGGAAATTGTTAGCATGTTCCCCTCCCGCTTTTGAGAATCTCGTGCGGCGTATAGTTGAAATAGCCCCCACAGCATTTTCTTTGAAATGAAAGTTTTTTTTTTTTTTTTTTTTTTTTTTAAATAAAAGAGATGGATGTACGTTTAGATTTATTGTTTAGAAAAACCTTTTTTAAAAAAAAAAACTTCAGTTGAAAGTTAATTTTTAATAAAATAAGAGGGCAGTGTCATAAAACGATTCAATTGAAATGACGTGATAATGTCGACATTAAACTGTCCATTTAGCCTAAAGGGGGAGGGGGGACAAGCTATACACGATTAGATTATGGCGTTTCTTTACGAGGTTGTAAGTGATTTGAAAGCGGGATCCATTGCGCTTGGATGTGCGCAGGCCAAGCAGTGGCCTTAATTCAAAAAATTAATTCAATTAGCGAATAAAAGGTAGTGCCTGCGTTTTCTTTTTTTCTCTATCGGGTAGTGTTGCTGTATACGTTAATATCCAAAAAATCAAGTTAGTCAAGTCTATCTTTAGCAACCGTTACATAACTTTGCGCCATTTTTGAGTGTGCGAGTTTGGTTCACATTTCAAAAGCAATTAAGGAAACTTTCGTAGCGAACAACCGATTATTCATGTCGTTAATGAACACGCTCTTTCTTTACTAGTTGCTTTTCAAAGAAAATTAAATGAAATAAAATTTCTGAGCTCGTTCCCCCCCCCCCCATGGCTCTAGTTGTCAGCTTCTTAGGAAGAAAAAAAAAGATACGTATACACAACAACATCTACTCGTTTAGCGAAAATTGATTAAGAGGGGGGGGGGGCTTCTACGTAGAACGGTGTTCAAAAATAAAAACGAAAGCAAAGTGCGCGCCGGGACGACGGTTGTTATATCCACACCACTTAAAATCATCAGGCGAAGGTGATGGTATATACATGGATATACTCTATCTCGAGGGAGCCCGTTTTTTCTTTAGTTTTGTACAAGAAAATTGTTTAAATAATAAACTAATACGACACGCCGCCATTTTGCCGGGAGAGATTGGTATAGCGCCTATTGGGATTATAACAATAGCGGGCGAAAATGTTATCGTTTTCAAAAAATGATAATAATAATCAAAAGCGATTGTGTAGAGGGGAAAAGAAGAGGCCCTGGAGGTATTGGCTTAATCTTCTGCAAAAATAAACGCAGTTACGGATCAAGGTTTGGAGAACGAGGGAAAAGGAAGAGCCCGCTTTCACGCGGGAAATATTCAAATTTGTTTTTTGTTTTTGAAAAAGCCTACGCATGTCGGCTAAGTAAAAAATCCATAACGCTCGGCGGAATGGCCCACTTCTTCGTCGTACGTATCAGAATTAAAAATCGTTATAGACATTCAGAGTTTGTTTTCACGTGACCCATCACGTTCCATTAATTCGTGAGACCATCGGCAAAAGACGTTTCGCAATCGTAATACGCAAAAATGCACCGGTTGGTTCCCCCCCCCCCAAAAAAAAATTCCAAATGGAATATTTCAAAAAAATTATTGATCATTCGTTATTTTGCATTTCAAAAGAACGTGGGGAGGGAAAGACGTATAGCTTCCGCATGACCGACAAATACACGCAGCGGACCAAGTGCGTTCGTCCTCGGCCTCCTTCGATGAAAAGAAAACATCAAATATAAAAAGAACTCCGGCTGCAATTTTTCTTTCTTTTTTTAACGATAAATAAGAAGTACAATTCGTTAAAAAAGAAAAAGAAATTGACAACACCAAAGAGCACTTAACCGTTACGCGTAAACCCATTCCGGCCATGCTCGTATACTCGTGAAATTCCACGAAGGACCTTCGTAAAAAAAAAAAAAAAAGGATCGATGTTTGTGTGTACGAAAATGTAAACAAAAAAATCCGAAAACCTTCCGGCAGTGTATTACCACATTATACGACTGCCGCCCGTGTTTAGATTTGAATCGCCAAGAGCTGTGCAACAAACGGCACTTTGACGCAAACTGAATTTTTTTTTTTTTTTTTTGCTCGGCCTTTCTCTTTTATCATGTTTGTGTTTCATCATACACCTGGCGCAGGATAGCTGGCACCGGACGTCCAGTCACGGGAAAAATGGAAAGAAAAACATTTTTTTTTTTACTGTGTACATAAAATTTGCAATGCGGATCGGCTCAACGACCCGGGCAGACAATTTAAAAGAATATTGCTATTTTTATTTTTGCCTACGCAATAGCCTCGAGCGGAACTGTGAGGGACACACAAAAAAAAAACAATTTTTATCTGTTTTCTTTATCTTCTCCATAAAGATTGCGTAGCCCTTTAAAGCACTCAAAGAATGCTATAGTCGAGAAAAAGAAAGAGCTGCGCGCCATCTACCGGGTGATTTTGGTACTAGTAGGGGAAAAACTTTAGAAACAGCTCACTAGGTGGCTGCCGACACACGGTTTCGTTCACAAATTCGTGATCTACTAACAAGATAAAAAAAAAAAAAAAAACGACGGCGGAATGAGTGGCGAATCAAGGCAAAAGCCAACACAACAAACATATTTGACTTGCTTGTTGAGTTGTTTCCTAGCCATCCTAACTAAGCGATGAGCTCAAATGAACAAATGATGAGGAGACAAGAGGGCAAAGAAAAGTTTTGGAACCGAGCCAAAAAAACAAAAAAACAAATGCTAGCACATAGATCATCAAGCATTAGAAGGGGTAGATGAGTCAACGAGTCATAATAAAAAAAAGAAACAAACAAACAAAAAATGCAAACATCAAATAAGCAAGATCCAACCTATTGCCTCTCTATAAATAAACAAAAAATGCCATGGAACTCGGCCAATAAAAAATCGCGTAATTTTTTTTATTTCCTCCCAAAACAACTCGTCATTAACGAGCATTAACGAGATGCATTTTAAAAATACCGAATATGCAAAACCGCCGCATACACGTAAATCCGCCGTGTATGCGATCGGCCCCGCATTTGCATGTGCGTACGTACGTCTTTTGATACTAGAAATCTCCGAAATCCAATCACAGAAATCCCAATCAACAGAGAGATAGGGAGAGCACATCAGCCTCGGGTAAAATTCATTTTTCTTTTCACCTCAATCCCGCTTCCCCCCCCCCATCTCCCGCTCCCCAAGTGGGTTATCAATAAAGCGCACACGAATTCCACTATATAGTATTGCGCACACACGCATACAAAAATCATATCGCATTACGAGAGAGTGTTGAAAGCCCCGGCAAGTGTGTAACCCTAATTCGAAGGGAAGGAAATCCATTTTCTATTCCCTTATTCCACGCGCTTCTTCATCTGTTAAGGGCCGTGCTTGTGTGTGTGTGTATACTTCCATTGCAGTAAACCCCCCCCCCCAAACCAAAACCTTCCAGCAAGTAGTGGGGAGGGGAATATCTTTTAAATAAGAAAAAGCAAAAAAAAAAAGATCCCTGGAGGAGATTCATATTCCAGTCCGGCACGGATTGCTGGAGCGCCCGCCCCCCCTTCCCTCCGTACGGAGGCAATAAAAAGTCAATCCGTATACATATACTTTGCGGGTCCCGCTCTCTCGAGATAGTTGGGGCGCCGGGCATAATTTAGATGGAAACTGGGGCAGGGGGGGGAGTAAGGATAGGCTGGATAGCGACCGTCGGAGATATGGCGTTCTCTAGATCATCCGCAACAATGGCGGCCATTTAATGCTATTCAATCAACAAAAAAAAAAACCCAAACATTTCTTTTTTTTTTTAATTATTACAACAGCCAATGAATTCGCAACGTCGTGAACCGGCGCCGGCGGAAACAAACGCGCATCGATCTGTTATTATTTATTTTTTTCTTTAGTTAGCGTCAGGGTTTTTTTTTTTTAAGAAAAACCGGAAGAAGGTGTGGCTCTTCCTTCTTCCTTTAAAAAAAAAATCGCCAATTCTTAGAATAGAAGATGGGATTAAAATTAACTACGCCGTGATTTTCTTTGCTCTCTTTTTAGTTTTGTTCAAAAAAAAAATGCGGGAATGCGGAAGGGGAGCGCGTTTTGCGCTGAGGGAAATGAACTATCAGCGCCGTTGATTAATGAAGCGGACGACCCGCATCCATTTTTTTTTTCCTTTAATCAAAAAAAAAAGTAAGGCAATAAAAAAAAACAGACCATTGTCGACGTCGCGTGAGGAATCATCCATCAACAACGTCGCCCCCCCCCCCGTCCCTGGACTGTTTCGTCCAAATCGTTAGGAATTCGAGATGTGTGGCGATACACGGGATAGATTTGCAGCACTAGGAGTTGCAAAGGCTTAAAGGATATCATTCATTACGATAGTGAATTCTCATTTGTCAGCTGTGTATCTTTTCTTCGGGGGAAGGGGAGGGATGGGCTGTCTATAGTTTGATATGCACGCCCGCTATCCATCAAACTAGTCAGCACGATCATCACACATTCCGCGACGAACATTTTTTTAAAATGGATAAGATAAAAGAAAATAAAAACGATGACACTCTGTCTGTGTCAACGTTGCCCAGTTTAGCGGATGGACCATTCACGTTCGACTCTCAACCGCCCCGAAAAAATGCGTATTTCTTTTGTTTTTTTTTTAAAAGGGTCGCAACAGTTCAATACGCACATGAACTCCTACTCAGCCGGCTAGACTTGTTGAAAGAAATAGACAAACGGGACCAATGACGTAACGACGTCTGTCACAGAGGTGCGTGAAAAAAAAAAAGGGAATGCCCTGCACGACAAATAGATTTCGAATTTTCCCGGGAAAACAAGGAGAGCGCCCATTACAACACGAAAACTTGTTGACATTTCATGGCAATTTAATACACCCGTCTCGCACTCTCTTGCCCTTTTTATTATTCTTCAGCATTGCCCAAGTACGTAACGAGCTCTACACGCATAACACGACGTGTATATCTTGTGTAAAAATACAAACGATGTCTTTCGTATCAAAAGGCTTGCATCGGCTAAAAACAAAAGAATGCCAGTTACAGTGGCACAGCATATTTATCACGCCATCCGCATTGCAGTCTACGCGCACAGAGATGACGCCTGCTATAAATACACCTACAACGTTATCATAAAAATGTACTGCCTTCCCCCCCCCCAAAAAAAAAACTTTTTTTTTAACGTTTCCCTCCCCCCGTTAGAGTGCGCATTAAAAAACAAAACGGGATTGATACATAAAAAAAACTTAAGCCAAAAAAAGAAAAGAGTTATAACACACATTGTTTTCCCGACACAATGTTACGTACACACATTTCGTATACAACAAGTTAGGGGGGGGGGGGGGGGGTCTGAACCCATTATAGAAAGTCTTGGCCCTCTTGATGATTATACATCAACTGCGTGTAGTACGAAAAACAATCCCCCTGCCCCCTTTTTGTTTTTTTATTTTGACGGAATGACAAATATATAGGACCCGTACGCGCGGGACGAATCGAATAAAAGACCGTGAAAAACAAAATAAGATCGAAATGAAGACGCAAAGGACCAAATTCAATTTTCTCTCGTGTTGTTCCTCTTATTATTATTCCCCTCCTTCTCTATTTTGGCTAGGCAAAAAAAAAAAAAAACAAAAGAAGAACGTAGAAAATGTATATAAAGCTAATGGCTATCGTCTGATACGGGGGAGCAAAGGGCTGACGGGCAATCGGGAGATCCTACACTCACGCCAGCGGCCAATGAATCGGAACACATCCATATAGTAGATGTTCTTCGGGGACTTGCCGACAGCCATCGTATAAAAAAAAACCCAGAGGGGGAGGGGAAGGCGCATGTATACTTTGTCAATGTTGTGTGTGTGTATATCCACCTACTGCAATAGAAAACAGAGCACGAACTCGAGTACTAAAAGCAAAAAAAAAGAGACGCATACACAAGAGCCAAATTGACGATGTCATCTTCCCTATTTCTCTCGTTTCCTTTCTGCGCGATTGTTTTTGGTTTTTCTGCAACTCACCGTCGATGCCACATTTCCCGTATTCGTTTCATTTCCCTTCTTTTTTTTATTATCACTTGTTTTTTTGTTTTTTTTCTGGCTTCAAAAATCCCCGCCCGCAAACTGTGCGCAATCTAGAACGTCGGACATGGTTCACTGACGGTCTAGACGCTATATCCCCGATGAAACAAGAAAGAAAGGGGGGGACTAGCAAACAAGAAAATAGATGGTTACGGAGACCGACGTAGTAAAATAACAATAAAAAAAAAAAGACGATCTTTTTTTTCTCTGTGTGCAATAGACCTTTAAAATAAAAAAATTGATAGTCAAATAGAGGGAAAAGGGAGGGACTTGAAAGAGCAACGTAAAGCGCAGTTCAACGGGAATAGGAGGGGGAAGAGACGCGGAGACATGATGATAAATGTCGGGACGCTTTTATGTATATTTTCTACCAAGAAAATAGAGTTGAAGAAGGAAGAGGAGTTTTAAAATGTCTTGAAGACTATATCGTTTTACATAAAAGAAGGGGGGGGGGGATTAATGAAATTTCTATTTTTTTTTTACCCAAGTTCTTTTGTCTGTTGGCCATCGTTTTGATTACGATGTCCGAGGTCAACAAATGGCATCGTTCGTCCAACCCCTTCTTAAAAAAAAAATTCAATTTAATCATCTTGTTTTCTATATGCGCTTGCTTTGCATTTCATTCCCCCCCCCCATTTTCTAAATAGATGATGATACACACAACAAGTTTTTTTTGCGGAGATAAAAACTTTATCGAATTTTTTTGCGCAGTGACTCAAATGTTTAATAAACGTAGCAGTAGTAGTAGGTCGCGGGACAAACGGTATCATCAAGATATTCAAATAAAAAAGAAACGTGAAGGACGTGACGAGACTTTTGTGGGGGGGTGGGGACATGGCTACGCAATTCTTCGTCTGGAGCCTTACGTTTATAATGGGGCGCCCATATTTCCATAAGCCATCGGAGGGGGAGGGGCAAAAAAAAATGTTTTATTCAGCCCGATCGCTCTCACCAGATTTCTTCAAAATGTCGATCAAAAATGAATACAACGAATGTCGTGTTCATTTCGTTAACGTTAAGCCGATACGTTTTGAACAAAATAACACGTCAAGTTTGAGGTTAACTCTTGCCGCAATTTCGATGCGCTAACCGACAAGAGTCTCCCCCCCTCCCCCACTAAATTGATCCGCCAGACCAAATCAAAAACATCAAAATTCAAACGGAGAAAAAAAAATTGCTTTGATTTTCACCAAGGGGCAATTAAATGAAAACCGCGCTTGTTGCTATGGCAACGCCAAAAAAAATACCACACAAGAGCCAGAAAACCTTCACAATAATCACGCGGGAAAAAAAAAGCAATCGGTATATACGACACGCAAAAAATTGACGAAAAAAATGCTGACGGGGCAGAATTCAATCAGAATTCTTTTTCTTTTAATTTCAGATTCCACCCAAAAAACGCGGACTTTTAAAAACAAAAATTTTAAAAGCCCAAAAAAAAAAATTATTTCGCTCATTTAAAAAAACACGTCGGTCGGTTGGGGTGGAGTTTGATCCAAAAAAAAAACGAAATTGCCCACAAACAATTCAACAAAAAAGAAAGAAAGAAATGCAAAGAGAATTAATTTCGATTTAGAAACTCACCGAAAATAGCGGCGACGTAGAAGACGAAGACGCCCGGCCGTCCCGTTGGCTGACGCATGACGAAACGCCCTTCCGTGTGATGGAGACTGGCGAATGGAAGCCGATCAAGGATAGAGAGGCAGCCTTTTATATAGTTAAGTGGATCAAAACTCCAGCTTCCCCACTTAACTTTCTTCTTATTTTTTTAATTTCACAACGTTCAGTTTTTTTTTTTCCTGATGGATTGGCTTCCCTCTTTCTCTTTATAGCTCTCTCCCGGTGTGTGTGTGTGTTCAAGTCCTTACTTCAATCACGCGTCGTTTAATCAGCTCCATGTGTCGTTCCGCAGGGCCAGGATTATTTGTTCCGTTAATTGTATCGACCTGATGGGGCAGAAAAAAAGAAAATAAATTAAGTAATCTAAAAACAAAAAGAAAAAAATAATTCTATCGATAAATAAAACACGCGCCAGCATTTTAATAAATAAACGAATAAAATAATATCTAAAACTTGTGACGTGTTGTAACGTGTTGCCAACCGAATAGACCCTCTCGCCTAGCGACAACAGCAGTCAGCAAATATATATATCTAATACAACAGCAATCATTAGCCATGGATGAAGATGGATCCGTCCCCTTCTCTCTTTCACGCCGTGTGTGTGTCTTGTGTTCGCATGTTACGTTTGTTATCAAGATGGATCCGCCGGCGGCAAAATCCCGAGTTAGACGCGTGAATAAAAAGAAAAAGAAGCGTGGGTTATGTGTGCACCGTCTAGGCCAATGATCACGAGATCAATTAAATAATACGCGAATCACATCCGTTCAATGCGGACACGCATTTCAAAAGGAGAAAACACAGAAAAAAAAAGGCTACGGAATTATTGAAAAACACATCAAATCGAAGTTTGGGTATTTAAACACGTTCGAGGTAATTCTCGGCTCGTGAATGAAAAATGATTGGCCAGCCAGAATCGATTCATTTGGGTTGGGTTGGTTCTATACCCACAACCCGAGTTTCGCGGTCATAACCCATTTGAATGATTAACCGATTGCGTGAGCAATGCGAAATGGATGGAACCGAATTATAATCTTTAAACAAACAAAAACAAATAAAACAATCCAATTTTGGGCTATTGTTCATTTTTAAGAAAAAGGTTGATTTATTTAGTTTTGATAACATTCAAACTTCGATTCCCCGTCCCCTCTTCCCTTTTCGAAACCAATCAGAGAGCCGCGTCTTCGCTCCGCACGATCGCATTGATTCAATCCCGTTTACGGGAATGCACCCCAACCCACGATCCCACCATCCATTTCCTACTCCATCTCCCTCTCCCCCCCCCCACGTAAAAAAAAATCAAATTAAATTAAATAAAAAGACAGCATTGAACTAAATAAAAACGGATCGTCTATTCAGAAATGATGAGCCGATAATAATAGGCCAAACTGGCAATCGGGTTGCCCCGAGTGCCGTACCGGATTGCCCCGCAAACGTGCGATAGCGACAGAGATTGAAGAGATCGCGTATCTTATCCGCCATCTTCCATCCCCCGCTTTTTTTTTTCTTTCACCATCCGCACATCCGCCTTACCATTCCCCTCCCCCCTTCCATTTGTGCAATAACATTTTCTTTTATTATAGAGGGCGTTGCCGACGTAACAATTTATTTAACAAGACATGCGGCTGCCGCTCGCGACGTTCTTCAACTCGATTGCAAGACTTAAAAAAATAAAAATTCCGACGAGGCGGCAAAATATCAAAACGATATAATAAAAAATGGAAAAAGAAAAAAAAAGGGAAAGTGAGCGAGTGACTGTTCGCCATCGTTTCCTTTTCTTTATATCCGGCACGCAAAAAGAATTTAAAAAAAAAACGAAGAAAAATGAAATGGAAATAAAAATTCAGTGAGTCGGAAGAGTTGGCCGCAGATCTTTATAGATAGGCCCTATATATTTTCGTTGCAAACGATGATCGTTACACATGGTCTGCCTCCCTTTTTTCATTCTTTTCTTCCTCCATGTTTGCGCGTAATTTATTCAAAAGCGAGAAAGAAAAAAGAGGGCGCACAGCACAAGAAGCCAGGATATTTTTTTTAGAAAAGAGTTGCAAATGCGCAAAAATGCGCGGCCAAACAAACTACATGGATATATTTGTCCCGCTGGACTGCGGAACACACACACAAAAAACTTTGTTAACTCCCCCTCCCCCCCATCTTCTTGATCGAAATTCAAGCCAAAAAAGGGGGGAGGGAAATCAAGATTGTGCAGCAAAAATAAAAATTTAAAAAAAAATAATCTTGTTTTGCTGGCTTTAGCAGAGGATGTGAAGAAAAGGAGGAAGGGTAAGGAAAATGTGGAGGACGGGGGAAGGACAGCCAGAATGGGCGGAGCAAATTGAAATCTTGGGAAGATGTCTACGTAAATTAAATTTTTTTTGTGTGCAAGAAATCGAATGCCAGAAAGATCGGCCATCTTTACCTAATTTACATTGGACAATGTCAGGTTCGATTAGGTTTTCAGTACACCCGGGAAAAAACGCCCACCCCTTTACTTCTCACGAAACAAAAGAATGTCGCCTTTTTTTTTGGCGCTTATTAACTTGTCACGTGTGAGGCTTTTCTCAAATCTTACCCCCCCCCTTCCTCTCCTTGTGTGTCATTCTTCTCATACTCAAAAATGATGTATTATTCAAATAAAGCTATACGTGACTATGCAAGTCGTGGTAATCGATCGAAAATGTACGTCTGAATACCGAAAACCACACTGAGATTTGAGACCACAGAGAAAATATGCATACGTAATGAAGCCAAAGTGCTGTGAGCCCAAACAGACGGCGTTGGTCACGAAATGTTGCTTTTCTAACTATAACTATCTATACACTACGAAAGCAAACGAAACATAAAGAAAAAAAAACAAAACAAGTGGATCAACGGTCACGTCAAGTGCTTTACGAAAGGCCACTAACCGTTTGGATGGCAAGGGGGGGCCCTGGACACATTGATGATGCAAGCAGGTCACGAAAAACAATCGATAAACAGAAAGAAAAACTAGTTTCTTTTCACCACACACACAGAGAGAGAGACACTCCTATTTTCTCTAAATGTATTTTTACACGTCCACCGAGCACACACCTGGACAGAACACTGGACCGCGTGGCTCGAACGCATATCACCAAGCAGACGACATTGTGCTGTGGGGCGTGGTCTTCTCATTTTTGGCGGGGGGGTTTTTTGTTGCGACATACGACCCCAGGGTAAAGAGGGAGGAGTCAGGACAAACAAATAAAACAGCAAAATATTATGACTCAGATTATTGTAATGAGTTTATAATGATAAAGAAACGATAGATTGAAAGTTAATTAGATGGATTCTGTTGATACGTTTTGTTTTATTTTTATCTTTTTTTTTAATGCGAGTCTGTGCGTGACGATGTCGAACGAACACATCCCGATGGCGATTATCTGCAACATATGCTCGAGTAACAACACGCATTCCAGGTAGACGATGTTGAACATTAAACAACCATTTTTTAAAGAAATTGCTTGTTAGACTTGCAAAAAAAAAGATGGTGGGCATGGGGATCCTAAAGGAATTGGGAGAGGACAACGTTCATCCACACCTGAGGACTTTTCTGGAATCTTAAAAAGAGAAGGAAGGGAGAAGCAAAATAAGAAAGATATGTCACGAGCGTCTGCTGTTGCCACGGGAAACGCCTCTTGTTTTGATGTCTCTCTCTCACCTCTTATGTTCTCTCTTCACAAATATGAAAGATGGAAGCGGCCTAAGTTGCAAATAAAGAGTTTCAACAACAAAACAAAATGGCGAACAAGTTTACGAATGCTCTTTCTCGAAAAGAAGAAGAAAACTTACAAATCTTGAAAAAGAAAGAATCACAAAAGTATTGAAAAGAAAAGACTACGCACTCCGGTTTTTTTTTTTTGCATTCTTCCGCTTTTTCGTATCGGAAACACGTAATGATATAGACGTGTATGCATAAAAAAAAATTATAATAAATAATTTTTTTTTTCTGTCTTCCCAAACGAAAAAAAAAAATCGAACCGGATGCTTAACTTCAATCGTCAATTCTACTTTTTTTTGGAGGGGGTGGGGTGGCTCGTATAATCTCATCATTTTTACTTGGAAATGATGAAACGGGGGAGGAAAGAGGATGAAACCTCTTGACTTTTGAGACTTCGAATCTCTCTCACAGCTCTCGTTATGAGAACACGACAGCTGTGTTATATAGTGCAGAACACGAGGTATAATCAATTCCGGAGGGGGTGGGGAGAGCCATATAAATGTGTATATATGTTTTTTTCCTGCAAAATCCGAACGAATGTGCAGCCGTCTTCACAGTTCTTAACTAGCAAACTCAATGTCCAATTATAAATGGACCGTAGCCTACACACTGTAACGCGAGCCAAACAAGCATTAAAAAAATAATTCCTGTTTAGTTAGAAAATGCAAAAAGAAAATTGTACTCAATCAGAATTGCTTCAATCACGAATGAAATGATGCGTGCGCAAAATAAAGAAATGCGATTGAACTAATTTAGAGTGCAAGTAAAAAGGACGTCATCAAAAAAAAAGAGTGATGATTCATTTGTCCCTGCAAACCGAACGTCGTTAGAAAAAAGCTATTCTTACCGAGCTGCTATCCGTTCACGCTCACGCAACGCGTCTCCAGCGTGCAAAAAAAATGGAATAATCCCTTATACCAAGCAGTGTATCGTCCATAACAAATATCTCTATTCAATTTTCGTTTAGCGCCTATATATAATATACTAGATCAACACTCTTACGTGTCTGATTTGTGCTGTTTGATCAAAAGCGTTTCCTCCATTACGCGCATTAATGCTAACCCACAATGCAAGGGCGTGCGGGATTCCCACGCTCTCTCGCTGCACGATCTTTGTCGGTCTGTGGGAGTATAAAAAGAAAACGAGGAGAAAGAGGAAGGAAACGAATGGAAAGAAAGTGAGGACAACAGAAGATTGATGCTGTTATCTTGATTATGTTAAAAAGAATCATCGTGCCCCAGCAGTACTGTATATGAATCATTAACTCGGACGCGAGTGTGTCCGGAGCACTTTAGCTCCTCCGGGCCACTGTCTTGCGACTTCTTGACCCTAATGACTGATGTCTTCCTCTTTTTCTTTCTTTATTTGTTCACTAATAAAAATATCTTTCTCTATCTTTTAAAAAGATGTCGATAAAATAAAAAGAGGGCCTTTCTCCGGCCATAGTTATCAATCGATCGGATGATTTCAATCTTCGATGCTCTATGTCGATCAACCTGCTCCCAGAAAAAAAAACACAGACACAAAACAATCAAAAAGAACTATCATTGGCATTAAAGAAAAGAAAGAAAAAATTTAATGCTATCAAACAAAAAAATAATAGAACAAGAAAATAAGGCTTTCTCTCTGGTTACACGCGCCAAGTAGAAGGACTATATAGTCTCCAAGGCTAACCCTCTTGACATGGACGGAGGACTTTATTTTGGCACAAAGCCGTGACTTGCAGCGAAGAGGGCAAGCAAAATAAAAAATAAAAAAAAAAGGGTGAGGTCAAAAATAATTCCGGCATTCTTTCTTTTCTAACCCGCTCGCTGATCTATCTGAGCACTTCCCTCAACGCTCCGCAACACACCAGAATTTGCGCGGCCGCAGACGAGCAACACATGAATCCGAACAACTTTGCTTTTGCCCTTGTTTTTTTTTTCATTGTGTTGGCGCAAACTGTATAAGCTAATCGCCGAGAAATCTGGACGCTATCCCCGATGTAAGCTCGATTTTTGTTTTTTAATTCCGAACGTTTGGGGCTAAGATGGACGCACTGGCAAGCAACATTGTTATCATTGGCGGGGTGGTTGAAGTAATGTAGTTGGCAACAAACAAATAAAACAAACACGTTGAGAAACAAAACGAGGACGAAATGTGCGCGCATTGTTGAGAGTATGTGCGATATATTTGATTTCCCTACACCCAGTGCCCGCAGAGACGGGCCAAAAATAACACATTTTTCGCGCAATACGACACATCCTTTTCAAACGATGTGTTTTTGCGATGTTCTTTACGTACCTGAATGATTTAATGAAAGGTCCGACGAGACGCAAGCTAGCCACAGTTATTAGGGTACGACGTCGACGACAAACAATTTGAAACGATAGAAACCTAAAAATGTTTTTTGAATATCCCCGAGTGCAAGATCGGTCAGTTCAAAACGAAAGTATAAATCTGTGTGTCTAGCGGTATTTTTTTTTCTTTTTAATGTAGGAGGTTTTCTTGCCCGGCGTGCGGCCGAGGGCGGGCACACTCACACTTATGCACTATACACACGAACGGTGGATACACACACACACACACACACAGGGAGACACACGAGTCGAGTCACGATATCACGTTCCATCCATAAAAACTTTGGAGCCTATCCGATATCGAATCGGTGGGGCTGAAAGAAGAAAAAATAAATCGCACTAACTGAAGCCAAAAACGATCAGAAAAAAAAAATTGGATCAAAGAGCAGCTGGAACGGGACGACGTCCGGTGCCACACAGTTAAATAGTTAACATGGAACGTCCCCCGTTAAAAAAAAAGTTCTACGAAAGGATGGACGCTTAAAAGCGCTGGCCGTCCACGACTGAACCAGTCGGGCTCCTTGCCATGACTTCTTATATAGAAGCGACGGTGTGAGTAGCGGCGCCGGCGGCAGGAGGCGACATGGAACGCAAAAACGGCGACGCCAGGGTACACATTGAGGAGAACAGTTTCGGGACGAGGCCCTTTTATTACCATCCAGCTTCTTCTTCGTCCCCCCCCCCTCTCTATACCCCGGCCAGTGTATAGTGGCATCCCTGGGCAAGCGCAGTTGAACGAAACTTAGGACCGTGAAAAAAAAAAAAAAAAAAACAATTTCAAAAAAAAAGGGCGGCATCACGGAGCCGGAGTTTGGGAAAACAGGAGAAAGGGGAACGCTTTCATTTGATGATGAACTTAAGAGATCCTCATTCCATGGACGGGGGGGGGGATCGATTGCGTAACGAACTAGCTCAAGCTACAAACTTTCACCCTGCTTCTGCACATATACACACACACATCTATATACGCATACAAGATACAAAAGAAATGGAAAACAAAACAAAATACCTGCGGATGAAACTTTTGGGCGCTACTGATGTACGTCATTGTGTAACTCGACGAAACTCTCGTTAGTAAATCAACAAAAGAGGGGAAAAGAAAGAAAAAAAAACACGTTACTCAAATTACAATGTCGAGTTTTCTCGAGATCGCACTTGCTCATCCTGACTTTTCATCTAATGATGGCCTCGCTACCTATCAGTGAAAAGCTGAGCGTCTTAAAGGATGGAAGTTAGCTAGTCCGCCTATAATGCTAGCGCATCGTCGACACGATACGTCGGCAACTTTGCAAGTGAAAGAAAAACAAAACAAAACAAAACAAAATGGAAAAATAAGACTGTGCTGGCCGAGTTGGAGAGAGAAGAACGACAATAGCCCGTTTCGGTGCTTTCTAGCTGAAACTATTCGATTATTGCGTGGGGTGTGTGTTCCAGAACACGTTAGCGTCATATCATAAGCCGGCGGTTTTGGGGGCTTTAAATATTCAATGAACACGAGAGCTTTCACCTGCACGCACGGCGGTTTTTTTTTTCTTTCCAATCCGGTCGGATGCACTTGGGCAGATTACGGCGACTCGGTGGACGAGAGCGGGTCGATTGAGACGAGACAGCAAATACCCTCCATCAAGGCGTCTGGAGATCAAGTGGCTCGTTCGACGTTCATCCCTAAAATATAAAGAAATAATAATAAAAATAAATAAAACATGAAAAAAAAATTGGTTTGGGGGGGGGGGGACGAACTGCTGGGCAACCCACTTTTACCTCGATCGAATTTCGCGACACGAGCAAGTGACGTTAGAGAGCGTCATCTAATGAAAGAGTTAGATACCTTGTCTGGGGACGAAAGGAAATTCCAGGAAAGAAGAAAGGTACAACAAAGAGTTTGAAAGAGAAAAAAAAAACATCAAAGTCCTGGGTAGAATGGAAAGAGAAAAAGAAACATCAAGCATTCGAGCAAAGCAGCTCGGCAGGACGATAGACTAATGTTGATTGAACACGTACACTGCAGGGACGGGGGTGACTGTTATACACAGCTGATTGTGATTCTTCAGTGAGCTTCTTCTCGGCCGGCATTTTGGATGAACAATAAACACGTGGCTGAGCGCTTGGCTAGTCCTTTAGTGTAAAACAACTCCGCCATTAAGAAGACAACGTCTTCAAAAAGTTGAACTGGGCCTGTATGTCATCACGCTTATAATCCGTCTTGAATTTCCAGTCGTTGCTCATTGCTTTGTAATTAGAGCCAATGCGAGCATTCATATACACATCAAACGCTGTTAATACAATAGAGAAATCATAAGAATTACAATAAAATCCTACCCCTTTTTGTGCGATATCATTCGCTATTGATCTCGCTCTCGTAAATTGGAAGTTCTTTGTTTTCATTTGTCCAGCAACTGGAGTTTTTGCTGACAAGCAGAGGGGGTAGACAGGGAAGCGTTATTAATACGAGAACTTAAAACATATTTACCTAAGGTGAGCAGGAAACAGTCAGTAGTTTTGCGAGGGATTTTTGTTGAGGCCGTGGCAAAAGTTTATCGTCCCCACTATTCACTACACAAGGAAAGGAAAATGGAAGCCTCACAGCTTCGTCAATGCAGCAAGCACACCACCGTCTTCGTGTTGTTTAAACTGAGTTTCTTCATCACTGAAAGTGTATTTTTGGTTATATTAATTAATTAAGAACACGGTTGTCGGACGTTTTCGCAAAAACAAAAGTTATTTAGGGAGAGATTATGGAAAGACCGCGGGATGGTTTACTGACGATGGATGAATTGTGAATGTCGTGCCTCAGTCTTCCACGCGTACCTGCACCGTCGTTGGTTGGCTAGTTAAACACTTTTTGAGTGAAGTAAAAGATGCTCCTGCCGCTCCGGCAGCCCACAGAGCCGTCACGACCAGAACGGCGTAAGCGGGCAGTATTGTGGCCAGGTACAACTGCGAGGGGTTCATGAGAGTCTAAAATGAAACAAGAGTATGATGAGTAATGCAAGAGTACAAAAAAAAACTTTTCAGAAAAGTTTACACTCGGTAAACAACAATGTCAGAGTTACTGGAATGATAACATTTTTGCATGTCTGCTTTTTTACACTTTGTGAGGTAGATATAATTACCAAAAGTGATACAAGTAGATGTGATGTCACCACCCAAATTAATGGCAAAAACTTTTTCATGTCTAGTGCGTGGAAGAAGAGCACTCCCCATGCGGTGTGTAGCAGGATGAAGCAGAGTGTAGTAAGGGATGACGTTAGGAAAAACAAGTTAGAATCCCCATGTAGACCGACCGTTCCAGGTCCAGTAGCATCCGCAAGAACATTGACTAGAGAGAAGGTACCACTGATGATGCCAAAGCCCAACCCTGAAACTATGAAAATAATTAAAATCTGTGGAATTCTGACATCTTATCCTAGAACATATACCATAGGCCAGGATGTTTTTATTAGTGATGATGGCAGTGTCAGACTCTGTGAGTTTCTTCAACCCAACCTCAGCTTTGCGTAACAGCAAATATATCAGATAACGGAAGAGCTCTTGGAATAGGACAGAGAAGACAACTCCCACAACAATTGGACTGTTCAACGTGTTTGCTACGAGCCACAACAAGGACGACATCAGTAATGCCAAGAGCCAGAAGAACGCACTGGAGGATAAACAAGAAAACATTACTGTAAATGCAAATGTCTACAATTAATGACTGTTGATAGAAAAAAGAATCACCTGGCTATGAGAATGATAATTCGAATAGGGTCTTTGGCTATAGTTAGAAGAAACATCGCTAGTGGAGGGCCGAATGCAAGAAACGCACAACCGAAAAATTCGAGGAGAGCCATTTTCTATGGTTCACTTAAAAATCAGTAAAACCAAACTGTATTAAATGCAAATTGAACGTCAATCGACTTGACGTTCTTTTCCCTCTAAAAATTTACCGGGCCTAACTTAACACTTCGGATTTCTGGTTCTGACAGTTCAATTTTCTTTCGTCGTTGGGAAAAAATGAATTGAATCAATACAGTGTAACTATCTGCCGCAAGATGGCCAAAGGAGATAGCAGAAGCCGCCAAAAAAAATGCATTTCCGGTTAGAAAAATATTGATCTAAATGGAGAAACGTGGGGCACGTAATGACTGCAATACAAACTCTGTTTTTTGTATTGTAAGTGGCAAAAATCTATTCAATAGAGAGGAGAATGCTCCGTCCACTTCTCGCCACTCACGCTGGTATATTACAATATTGCATTACGGCTTTTTTACGATGTTTTCTGGTGGAATGTTAGGGAGTTACGAACTAGGACATTAGTGCTGGTGAACCTTGGCGACGTACGTACGTGTCGACGGTCTAATAAATACATTATTGAGTGATTGAAACTAATGTTGTTCATTCGGTGTCAAAACTTGTGCTATACCAAGGGGACTGAAAACAAATTTACTGAAACTTTTCATTTGCTTTTAGTTGCTGGCTTTGGAATTACGTGCAGAGAGAAATGGCGGCGACGAACGCCCCCTCTATTTCGGATATTGGCATTAAATTAGTGTCAACCAGTTGGCAAATGTCTGGCGCCACATTCATACCCGACCACGCTTATGATGATGTATAGTCTATGGTGTGGAATTAATCACTTCTCCAAGTTTGTTTTGATGATGTTTTTTCTAATAATCTTCCTGCTGAGCTGCCACCATGAAGCCTCAGCTGCTTTGCTGCATGGTCGTAACGTTCTTTTGATGATTGGTAAGTGTTACATTTTGTATTCTTCTCCATAGCGTAAGCAACTTCGTTTTCTTTGCTGCTTCTTGGAACTAATCTCTCGAGGGGAAAGTGTGTTTTCCTTATCGTGGCCAAACAAAACTTTTTTTTTTCTTATTGCAGTTCAGTTTAAACCTTAAACATGCAGGCATGTTACCATGCTAAAGGCAAACAGTCTCAATTTGGTTGTATTTGCCCTTGGCCCTGAATTGACAAACAATTTGTATTGTATTCCTTCCCTTTTTAAAGTAAGTTGTGAAATAATTACATTTGGAGAAGAAAGGGGAAGGATCTGGAAGGATTTTGTCTTTGCCTTACACATTTAACATTCGGTTTTCGATCTCGAACAAAAAAAAATGCGACAGCTGATGACGGCGGATTTGAAATGGGCGTATACGGAAACAACCGATGCCGCACGCCCCATTTGGATGCGTTGGCCGCTCAAAGTTTGGTGTTCTCCCGAGCACGGACTTCTGTGAGTAGTTGCTCTCCCAGGTCAGTATTTTTTGCTTTAATCCATACAACTGTTCAACTACTTTCTTTATGTACTCACGCACTTTAATGGGATGTGGCCTATTTTCAGTCGAGCTGCACTCTTGAGTGGACTTCCAAGTCACGAAAATGGATTATATGGACTGCATCATGACGTCCACCATTTCAACTCTTTCGAGACAGTTCGCTCACTTCCAATGATCCTCCGGGAAAATGGCGTCCGTACGGGTAGGATCACCGTGTCGGCAGTATCCTACTAGCCGCGATTAATATCTTAGTTTCATCGTTCCACATGATACATTGCTGCATTATTCAGGCATCATAGGAAAGAAGCACGTCGGCCCTGGATCTGTCTACTCTTTTGATTACGAGCAGACCGAAGAAAATAACTCAATCATGCAGGTCGGACGGAATATAACCCGAATTAAGTTGCTCGTCAGGGAATTCCTTGCGACGCAGAATGAAACCCAGTAAGTCCAGACCTGTCCTCCTTGTGTTATTTCTTTCGACTTCTTTGTTTATCAAACTAAATTCCACGACTCACTTGTATCGCTTCGATGTAGGCCGTTCCTGCTGTATGTGGCGTTCCATGACCCGCATCGGTGCGATCATTCCAATCCTAGTTATGGACATTTCTGCGACAAGTTTGGCAATGGAGAACCTGGTTTCGGTCATATTCCAGACTGGAAGCCCATACAATACAAACCAGAAGATGTACTATTACCATACTTTGTTCCAGATACTCCAGCGGCCAGAGAAGACGTAGCTTCGCAGTACACCACAATCTCGCGTCTCGATCAAGGTACGTTATTCTCGATAAAATAAGAATAATGTGATTGTACGTAGACGTCAGAAGAATTTAGGAGTTGGGCTGGTGCTTGACGAGATCCGCAGGGCTGGAAAAACGGAAGACACTTTGATAATCTACTCATCGGATAACGGTATTTCCTTTCCAAATGGCCGGACAAATATGTACGAACCCGGTAACACATCTTAAAATGCTAAACAAACAAACAAAAAAAGATTAAACAAAACTAACCTACGCAGGATTGGCTGTTCCGCTATTCATCAAGTCCCCCTATGATTTGGCAAGACGAGGTGAGCTAACGGATGTTCAAGCTAGCTTGCTGGATATAGTACCTACGGTATTGGATTGGTTTGACATCGATTATCCGAAATATCATATCCTTAAACCCAGTCAGCCTACTAGCCTCGGTGGAAAGTCTCTCTTACCTTTCTTGAGAGGCGATGATCATGCGGAAAGCGATGCATTCTTCGGAAGTCACGCCATGCACGAAGTGACGATGAATTATCCCATGAGAAGCATTATTCTAGGAGAGCGGTACAAACTGATACACAATCTAAACGCTCCCGGTACTCCGTTTCCCATCGATCAGGATTTCTACCTATCACCGACGTTCCTCGTAATTGGACATTACACTTGTATGTTTGACTACCAAGTAATGCGCAAATGATTTCTCAGGACATGCTCAATCGTACATTGAATGGGCGCCCACTCCACTGGATCAAGGAACTGTCTGATTACTACTTTCGAGAGGAATGGGAAATGTTTGACCTGAAAGAGGACCCCAAAGAATGCGTGAATTTACATCGCAAAAAGAAATACAGGGTTTGTAATACCGAAGTAAAATTGAAAATATTCACATGAAAGTAAAATCATAAATTTTTTAAATCAGGAGATATTTATTGAACTGAAGGAAAAGTTATTTATGTGGCAAAAATCTACTTACGATCCATGGTTCTGTGCGATTAGTCTACAAAATTATGAACAAATGTCATTACCAGCATACTTTTTTTTCTAGGTTGTGTGCTCCACATGGAGTACTATTGGAGAACCCTCAAGGACCTTTTTGCGCTCCGCTGCATAACAGGAAACTTCGAGGACTCTGATAATTTTGTGTTACGCGATTGGTACTACTTTTGACACTAGGCGTTAAAGAAGGATACGAGTAAGTACTGGTAGTTTTGCCAACTGTGCAGAAAATTTTAATCTAGGTGATCAGAATCAATAATAAAACCTTATGCTAGTTACCTTCCATTTTCCCTTTTTTTAAAATTTAATCAGAAATCTTCTAATAACCACATCTTGCCATGACGCGAGATGTCCTCCCAACTAGGGAAAACTGAAATTCTAATATTTGAAGAATAGGATTTATTAGAGAAATGTTTAGTAGAACCAAATTGATTAAAAAACTTGAATAAATTTTGCCATCAAAAGATTGACATTTATGGCTTCAACAGCGTTCACCATGACTAAAGAAGCATTATTATAAAGGATCATGACCCCAAGTTATTGCTACTCAACACAAGTTGAAGTCAAAATAATATCACAAAATGTTTCTAACTTGTGGGGACTAGCAAATGCAAAATTTGGTTAATATCCACCTAATTCAATCAATAATTTCTGCTTCAAATCCCAGAGCATCCAAAATCATTCCCATGGGTGTAGATTTTTTAAGTCCTATCTGTTCCATCTTGTTGGTAAGCTTGTTGCGCAAACTACGCAAGCGTAGTGATGCATGGACAAATGTAGCTATGGTAATTAAAATTGTTAGTAACTCAATATTTGAAAGTCGTTCTAATAGGGGTTTACCTGAAAAGGGAAGTAGAATACCTAGAAGGAACACTAAAATTCCATCAAGAAGGTAAACAATCAAATAAGCTGCAATCAGAATGGCAATGACGCTGATGATTGGGTGATCTTGCTTAAATTTAGCTATTTGTGGACCTCCATTGCTAGCAGCAACAAGAAGACTGCATGCTACACCAATAGCAAACAATCCCAGAAACATCTTGAGGGGATGAATTAGCCTACAAAGGAATATATAATATAAAGACAAGTAAATAGTTAATTCAAAAAGCATTACCCGACAAGTGCAAAGAGAGCTAGAGCCAGTAAGAAATAGTTTGATTGATAGTAAACAAGGTTGTTGTAAACCCTCTTCCCCCATTTATCCAAATCACGGAAATTTGGCACTTGAAATCTTGCTGATTCTAATAAGAAGTCATCTAAACTTCTCAATGGGGCCACTTCAAATGCACCATTTTCTTTCGAAGGCGTAGCCATTTTCCGCATATGTTATGTAGTTATGTTTTCTTCAGCGAAGCAGATGACTACTGCCAGCTACTGCGGTCTCGTCATCAGTTCATCACTGTCAGTTGACTCGAAATAATTCTAGTGGCGCTAAAATACAGAAAGCCATTTGAGTTTTGACACGCTAAACGCTATTTGTAATTATCAATTATCATTATCAGATCAGATCGGGGTCATTACTATTTCCATTACAGTTGTGTTACACATTGAACTGTACATTGAAGCCCGATATTTGTCAGTTATTATCAGTCACATCGACCAGCCCCACTTTTGTTCGCGATTTGCCGATTTCTCTCGATAGATGGCGTTGACAACAGTGGCGATATCGAGATATAGTCATAGGCATGGGGTATAGGGTATAGGCCTTAATGGTTATTGTTTAAGGCGGGGCTTCGTGCGTCGCCTGGCAACGGGACTGGGTTTTTAATACCAGCCGTGTGGGCTGCATTGTTTCGACTTTTGAGCGAGGTCTAGAATTATAGATCAAATATTAATAACCAGGTATGTAGGTATGTACGTACATTGTATTTTATCCTAAGTAAAAATAGATTAAAAAGCAACGTGTTTGATGCATAGAAGTGGTCAAATCTGAAAGAGTAACCCAGAAAAAATCACACATTTTAGGCTTTTTCTTATGTCACCCACTGCAAGAGTGCAAGGGGCGTCACACAAATTCTACCAATTCCTAACAGACAACATGTTACCTCTTTTGGAAGTTGTTGTGATGGTTCAAGGTAATCTCCTCTTGAAGTTGCTTTGGTATCATTGTGAACTGCTGAATGCTGATCTTTTTAAGACAAGTAGAAATACCATCCTTGCCACATAGCTTAAATCAATTTTTTAATTTACCAACACTTATCTAAACCAGCCTTGTATTGTTCTGATCTGTGGAACCTGACCTTTTTTTAAATTTTTATTGGCGGACAAAATGTCTTTTATGTAACAATCCAGCATTTCAGTTTCCAATTTTATGACAATCACAAAATCCCCATTTGGTTGTCTATGTAGGATTGGTAGCAGCTTCCAAAGCAGTAGGTTCCAACACTGTCCAACTTCTACTTTAGTAATGGCAAGGATATGCATAATAATCTGTGAAACCAAACAAGTTAAGCAGGTGCCTTGTTCAACAACTCCTATGGTAAATATTTGTCCTAGTTATGATACTTAATGTTAAAGGTTCTAACTGGCCATTTTTTCTTTCTTTTCTTTTTTCATTTCTTCATTTTCTTTTTTCCAGAAATCTAGATTGGTGATGCTAGTTACAGAGCCCCCGCTCAGGCCTACAGTTGTCGTTTTCTAAGCTGCCATGGATAAGTGCGTCTGTTGCGGAGCCTGAGTAGCGTGAGAGGGCATTAATCTGCATTCCTGATCACGAAGCAGTTACTAGCATGTTCTACACTGATAAGCATCAGAGGCAATGGGCGAGCTGAACTAGGTATTTTGAAAATCCAAATGAAAATGTGTTGTGGTGGAATGATTGTTCCAGTACTCATTATTTCTTAATTGACTGTTTACTACTAAAGCTATCTCTCTCGTAGAACTCCTATTTTCATATGGTCTGCTGCTAAGGGATGAGAGGTCTTTTTGTGGACAATGCTACACAAATACAACGATAGCACAAAAACGAGGCGAAAACTGGGCAACCATGAAGCGACGGGTGAGGCTTGGACGGAGCAACGGGCGAGGTGAAGTGGAGCAAAGTCTGAGATGTCATTCGGCAACAGGCTACTTTGCTGAGGCTTCATTTAACTATACTACTACGTATGCCACGCGATCTCATACTAAGACACCAAAATACTACACCACGAATGCTGCCTAGTACCACACAACTGCCTTGTACTACACTTCAGCTCCGGAATACTACCCCTACACAAAGTGGATTACCATAATACAACCCGAGGTACTACACAGAGAGCAAAAGTTTGTACACCGAATTCCGAATGCTTAAGGGGGTTGTTATTTGCACAACTTGCATGTAACAACTCGCTACATAATAGTTTATTCAATATCTTCCGTAGTTTTTATTACGTGTTCATTTTTATATTTTCCATGTTTAAATTCATACCATCATACGGTAACATTTCGTGAAGCCATTAAATATCCCAGGAGTTGTCACGGGTGCAAAACCAATTGAACTACCTGAAAAATTTTGAAAAAATTTAAAAAACATTCGTGTCTGTTCACATTAAAATTTTAAAAAAATACGTAGGGAAGGACGTAGCGTAATGTTGAGTAATTTGCGATTTTACGACATGCAAGAGGGTTTGCAAAGTTGCAGCTAGAAGCGTAACCGTAAGCCTCAATTTCGAGACAAATTGAGGGCTATTGTTGACTATCGTCGTGAAAGCAGTTTTAAGGTTTATAAAATTGGCGTTCTTTGACCATATTTGTGTTGCCTTCGAAAAATTAAATGCCTATCGTTAAAGCAACGTAAAGTAGTATAGATAAAAAATTCACTTTAAAAATGTTTCCATTCAACTAGATTTGAACCGTAGTAATTTAGCATGGCAGTCGCGCATCATAGCAAGACGCCATGCTTGTAAATTGTTATATGCATTACGTAAGGTATTTAACCAGATGACCGCCGAAGAAAGTTTTGGTTGGGATGTGCGGTCCTGGCACAGTGGTTATCGCCACTCCCTTGTATGCTAGTTTCCCCGGGTTCGATTCCCGCCACCTCCAAGTTTCCCTCCCTCCTGCCCGTCCTCCCTCCCGCCCTCCTTCCCGCCCTCCTTCCCGCCCTCAGTGTTCCCTATACATGTATGTGTCATCATTCAAGATTCATCGCATCAACATCAAGTCATCAACTCAACGCTCAAGATATGCTTCAACTGTTCCAGCGCAAGATATGCTTCAACTAAATGCTTCAAAGAAGCTGCCTTTAAAAAAGGCCATCTATACACGACACTACCACACTACAATAACAAAACTACACGTATGACACCAGCACAACAACTAGACACCTTACAGACGATGCTCGATCTAGTAGTACCGTTCACTACACATAAAGATCGAACCCGTAACTTGGCAGAGAATTGGTAGCTCGTAGGTTGTTCGTAAGACTCCCCGTGGCCCCTAGGTTCACGGATGCAGGCAGCTCATCATCGAGCCATGACCCAATTCGAAACCCGCAAAAACCTTTTTACTTTTTAAAATGCATAATGCATAATGCTGGCAAGCAGACCCATGGGTAAAACGTTGGTTGGTTGTCTGCTTGAGGAAGTTTTGAGTTTGACACGTTGTACCCTTGACAACATGGTCTGTTGGTACGCGTCGTCTGCTTAGCAATTTCGCCTGCTAGCATTTGTATTAAGACTATCAACAACACACCATCGGAATTTTAACGTAGAAAGTTAGCAACCAAATGTTTAATTAGTAGTAACGAAGTTGTTGCAGTACAGGACTAACTAGGCTTGTGGACAAGCCTCATAGCTAAAACGAAAATTTTTTCTGAAAACTGCATGTATAAAGCAAGTCTGGTGCTATTTGTCGCATAACAAATACTTAAATGTAAACATTTTTAAATTTTTATATTGATGTTTTCAGACAATGTATACTATTTTCTGAATTGATTTATTGTGAGAGAAGAAAGAGTTCTTTAGACAGTATGATCGTCTTCAAAGTAAGTGGATGCAGCTTCCCAGAAGGAGGTATAAATAGAATTATGGATCCCCGTCATTTGAAATAATATCACAGGTTTCTTATCCTAGGTTTTGCTTTCTTATCACATTAAAAAACAATGAGTTTGTTGTTTCTATGATGACATTTCTTGTGGTTGCTGATATGGATTAACATGACGTGGAAGTTACAAAATTGCTAGTCTCTTTTAGTCTTCCACATTGTTAAAATTGTTTAACTCCAAAGAAGGAATGAAAGTAATTATGGATATTTTTAAAATATTTACTTTTTTAAAAGCTGCATGTAAATTGGATCATCATACTCATTCATGATAGCAACAGTGAATCTGAGTTTCACACCAACATAAACTTCATCAACCCATCCAAAAAAGGAGACTGAATTGCATTCTCCTGGTTCTTGAGCTGTGTTATCTACTAGTTGAGCAAGGAGATATGTAGGAAACTGATATTTTGGAATTGATGGAAAGGATTCAGTGGACACATTACATTGGGTAACATGCCATTTCAACAAAAGTGCAAAAACATCTGACTCGATTGGAGACGAACGTCAAGGTACGCGTTCCGAAGTTGTATTTTTGTTTTAACTACCCTTTTCCTGCACCCAAGTTATTCTAAATGCTTACCTTCTCCGTTTTGAAATGTTCACTTTTAAAAACTAGTATATCAGTTGAGCCTTTTAAGTTAATAACAGACAAAATCAGCTCATCCTTTTTGGAGTGACGTAAATACCGCTGGCAAACTGTCATCTACACTCCCGAATTTCTGGATGGCTCGCTTTTCTGGTAGTGATGCAACATATACGACGTCGTCATACCCGGTCATGGGACAGACCGAATGTTGTGAATTGGACCAATCGACAGCGAACAAGCTGCGAGTCGCATGCTCCTTAATTTCAACCCTTGCCGATGCGATTTCGCTATTTGTTGAGGCGTCTGAAGAGGAGCAAGTTTCTCTTGGAAATCTAAAGGATTAGCGAATGCAAGTGAGGTCTTAAATCTGTGATCTGTCTTCCACAAAATAGTACCACACTGCCGTATCGTGAGGCTATGTGCTTCTCCCAGTTGCCACGCAGGAACCATCACCGCCGTCTTGTGCGAGTCTTTCACAGCGTTCGACTTGACGCTCTATTGAAGAAATTACACTGATTCACGTGACACTCAGAGTATGATCCGTCTAGCCACCAGCGTCTTCTCCTTGGCTTCAATCCTGGAAGCCCATACCCTTTTCAGCTCGTTTAGTTGACGTTGCATCGTATGAGTCATCTCTGGCGCGGCGAAATTGGGGTATCGGAACAAATCTCTCATTCGTTTTTTCATGTTCGACGCTGTGCCGCTGAAACTGGTCTCTTTGTCGGAATGGCTCTTCTTCAGTTGGTGGCAGACGTTACGCCTACCAAGTTAGCGAGTAACTTTCAGGCCATTTCGACTCGTGGATTATTTGGCCAATAAAATATGATGGGATTCAGGTTTCTGTAAGAAACTAGCCCAGATATTAATCGTCTTGATCCCTCTTCACCTTGATCGCGATCTTAGTCACCGCATTCCGTCATATCAGCGGTTAGTCGTTTTCGATTATGCCTTTCACAGGATTTTAAGACGTAGACTTTTCACTGGGGCCGAGCCATAATGGAGAAAAGGACGGACCCTATTGGGAATTAACTGAACTGAACTACGGAAGTAGGGGCCCATAGTGGCCAATGTGAATTTTACATCAACCATACAGACAGCTAACAATCTCGGATGAGTTCCCCAAGAGAGTATGGTAAGGACAGAACTTCTGTTACTAGTTATTTGCTGTAAAAGATAAATTTAATTTCCGTTAGTAATAGACAATGGCGAGACGTTATCAGAAAAACGGATCTGCTGGTTTGCACAGGCTTTTCGGAATAGTTTGGTGGCCCTGAAAAGGACCGTTTTTGCAAAGTGAAAGGCAGTATTAGTCTAAGCTCGTTCCCCTCGAATACGGCGGGCAAGTTGGATGTCCTTGGGCATAATGGTAACTCGCTTGGCGTGGATGGCACACAGATTGGTGTCTTCGAAAAGACCAACCAAATAGGCCTCGCTTGCCTCCTGCAACGCCATGACGGCCGAGCTCTGGAACCGCAAATCAGTCTTGAAATCCTGGGCGATCTCTCTGACCAAGCGCTGGAACGGCAACTTGCGGATCAGAAGCTCAGTTGACTTTTGGTAACGACGGATCTCTCGGAGAGCGACGGTACCGGGGCGGTAACGATGGGGTTTCTTGACACCGCCAGTGGCTGGGGCACTTTTACGGGCAGCCTTGGTGGCCAACTGTTTGCGGGGAGCCTTGCCACCAGTGGATTTGCGAGCGGTTTGCTTCGTACGAGCCATGATCCTTCACTGGAGGAAATAATTAGAATGATGTGTGTTGAGGGAAGATTCTCGAACTATATAAGCGCGGGGATACAGGAACGTAAAGGTACTTCCATGCCATTGGTCGAAAAGGGCGGGGAAGGGAGAGCAAATAGACTACAGAACACAAAGCCTCGCTGCAAAACAAGTTGGGGATAGGGTTCGTTGGAAAGAGTAGAACCTAGCCAATGAGGATAGGGCAGCGGGTATATAAGGGGGTAGTGAACTTTTTCTTCTATACATTCAGTATTAGCATTAACTCTGAACGGCTCTAGAATGACTGGTCGTGGCAAAGGAGGCAAAGGGCTTGGGAAAGGTGGTGCTAAACGCCATCGTAAAGTTTTGCGTGACAACATCCAGGGTATCACCAAACCGGCTATCCGTCGTCTTGCCCGCCGTGGTGGTGTCAAGCGTATTTCCGGTCTCATTTACGAAGAAACACGGGGCGTTTTGAAGGTTTTCCTAGAGAACGTCATTCGTGATGCTGTGACATACACGGAACACGCCAAGAGAAAGACGGTAACGGCTATGGATGTTGTATACGCCTTGAAACGCCAGGGCCGCACTCTATACGGTTTTGGCGGCTAATTCCCAATTGGTTTGGTCTGATCCAATCACAACCGGCCCTTTTCAGGGCCATCCAAAAATTAAAGAAACGAAACTCGTTGACAGTTTATCTAACTTTATAACTCAAATATTTTCAATGTACATATTTTGTCAGTTAACCAAGCCAAGTTTAACACTGTGTAATGTCGTTGGCATTTGTACTTAGGGTTATCAGGGAAAATCTTGTTTCCTATCCTCGCAGTTCGTACTTCTGTTATAGAAAAAAATTTTCCTTAGAAGTACTAGTTAAGTAACAGTAGCCGGAGGGAATAATGTTTCTGCTTTCCTGTTCAGTTGCAAATTTGCAATGAGAATGGAATTTAATTCGACTTCCGAATTGCAGTTTTTGTTTTTCATGCCTAATGTTTCCATTTGATATTTTGGCGGTTAAATTATTGGCAGGTATACAAAGAATATGCAAGTTTTTTAATATTTTGTCACAGAACTAATGCTTGTTTAATTGCTATGGGCACACAAATGAAGATGGTTTACTTCTATAGATTAAAGTGGCCATATGATAGGAAAAATAAGACCGATCCTCATGATTTTAACCATTCATAATTATCTTACAGGAGACATTCTACCGGTAAATGTTAAAGCCTTTCGAGTAAGTAGTGATTAAACGGAAAATTCTCATTCTTTAATATCTGGTGGCCCTGAAAAGGGCCGATTGGCTAAGGGAAATGGGACACCATTTACTTGGTGCTGGTGTACTTGGTCACAGCTTTGGTGCCTTCAGACACAGCGTGCTTGGCCAACTCACCGGGTAGAAGAAGACGGACGGCCGTCTGGATTTCCCGGCTGGTGATGGTGGAACGCTTGTTGTAGTGAGCAAGGCGGGAAGATTCTCCAGCGATGCGCTCGAAAATGTCGTTGACGAAGCTGTTCATGATCGTCATGGCTTTGGAGGAGATGCCAGTGTCGGGATGGACCTGCTTCAACACTTTGTAGATGTAGATGGCATAGCTCTCCTTCCTCCTACGCTTCTTCTTCTTGTCTCCCTTAGCGATGTTCTTCTGGGCCTTGCCCGCTTTCTTTGCTGCTTTTCCGCTAACCTTTGGTGGCATCTTCTGAGAGTCAAAGAGGATTCAGAAAATCTGATATCTCCGTAAAGTTGCAAGAGAAATTTATTTGAAATGCGCACCCCATTTTCTCCTGATGGTAGCCATTTCTATGTTCCTGTAGTCAATGACGAAGAAGAAAAGGGCCAATGCTCTAGGCAAAAGGTGGAACGTGTGTCCAAGGCGCACAACCAATGAAATGCTTAGTATTAGGACAAAAGATAGCAACGGCGGGAAAATGTATCTGCTGTATTATTGGCTACCAAAATGTAGCTTGGCTTTTGTGTCCCATCTACCAGGGTATATAAACCGTAATTTTCAACGAGTCAACTATATACTTTGGTTTCTCCAATTTTTATATAACTGTTCAATTCATCATGTCTGGTCGTGGCAAAGGAGGCAAAGCAAAGGGAAAGTCAAAGACTCGCTCAAGCAGAGCCGGACTTCAATTCCCCGTCGGTCGTATCCACCGTATGCTCCGTAAAGGCTCCTACGCTGAACGTGTCGGTGCTGGTGCCCCTGTCTACTTGGCTGCCGTCATGGAGTACTTGGCCGCTGAAGTACTAGAGTTGGCCGGTAACGCCGCCCGTGACAACAAGAAGACCCGTATCATCCCTCGTCACTTGCAGTTGGCCATCCGCAACGACGAAGAATTGAACAAACTTCTCTCTGGTGTCACCATAGCTCAGGGTGGTGTTTTACCCAACATCCAAGCTGTTCTCTTGCCCAAGAAGACCGATAAGCCCGCCAAGGCTTAATTCTTTCGTCACTTCTGTTGTAAACAAACGGCCCTTTTCAGGGCCATCACAACATGCAGAAACGAAAATTCGTCACCGTCATCTTTTTCAAATCTAGTTAACTAGTTTCAAATGAGTGTGGAGTTTCCCCTTGGATTGTGGTCTGTAGTATCAAACATTTGTTTCGCTCCGAATGACCTTAATCAAAGATTGAAATCATTAGAAAAGTAATAGCAGGCCAGTAGATGGCAATACTGTTTGATCGATCGTCTGTGATAGAAATTCATGGTTCATCAGTTCATTCAGTTGAAGCCTTGTCACAGACGTCACAGACTACGAAGTCTGTAGTGGGCTTGTTATGCCAGGTTACCGAAGTTCTCCAGATTTTGGTAATAGCTTTATATTTTGGAATTGTCTGTTGCCCCTCAAAAGTTGAGGCCTTAAAAGCAATAGTCTCAACATTATTAGCATTAGGAAGATATTCTAGTGTACCAAAGCCTTCATATCAGTCAGGAACATCCAAAACCAATGTAAGAGATTCTTAAAGGAATTACCATTGGTTTTGTTCTTCAGGCATGTTTGAATATCCAGTCAGAAGCACATGAGGCATAAGATGAATTTTATGGATACATTGGTAACTTTCAGAAGCAAAATTTTTCAATACTGGTTTTAATTTTTTCTTTATTAGGCTAGGTAATGAATAGTAATGAATCAGGAGATGTTTCAGATAACCATTGAAAGTTCAAAAGATCAGCTGTCCTGAAGTAAATGAAATTACTTTTTATTTCTTAGGCTATCTGTCCATTTTTGGCTGCTTCAGAACTGAAGATGTTATCGGTTCTAATTTATGGCTGGAAAAAGAAAACAATCCACTCTGGGGTGTGCTAATGTGGAGTTTGCATTACTGAAGAAGAATTCTAGTTACTCGACGTATGGTACTGTCTCTTATGTATTTTTAGACGACATCCTGCATTCCTCATCAATTAAAATTCTTATCGTAATATTAGATTTACACATCTGTGAAAAAGAATCAGCTTTGGTATTGGGAGATCTCAGCAAATACAATATACAACGATGAGCCCATATTCAAGATGCAGCACAGAGTTTATACAGCTGTGAAAACTCCCGATCACCTATGCAGCGTAAAATGCTTGACAGGCAACAGGTACACTTACATCCCCGAAGTAGAAATCTGATGGATACAATTTTGCCATCCAGGCTTTTTTGTCAACTGCCATGAAGCTTCTTCTTACATAAACATGGAATCAGGATTTTCCATTTGCATTAGTAGAGATGTTATACATGGTAATGCTTTTTCACAAAGCAATAACACACCAACACAAATATTAATCAAACACTTATGGTATTAGGCAGAGCTCTGCTGAAAAGAAAGTGGGATAGTGGCAAGCAGGACATCATAACGTTTTGGAGATCTAAAATCATGAGGCAATTCCACTATCTGTTCTGGAATCAATGTGATGGAATTCTGGTATGATAATGCAAGTTTTTTTCTTACTGAATGATCAGCATAACCAAAAAGTGGTATGCTGATACCACCATGTTTAACTTTAGAGTTTCTCGCTAGCCTCTATAAGTGAATTTATATTAGTGCACATTTTGTTGACTGGTTGCACAACAAATGAGCCTTATACTTCTCGTTACCTTGAAGATTCTAGATTCTACATATGTTTTTGCATTGACAGCTGTTTCTGCATTTCTTGTTAAACCTCATTTACTGGAACTGGCAGGATGAGCTGATATGTAATTTCATGGCGTTGTTCATCATCGTTCGAAAACAAGATCAGGTATAATTGCTTGAAATTCGAATGCAGTACATGTTTAATGGATCCGTTGTCTGTTAATAGATTTCATATATCGTTCCAGTTGTTTCTTTGCTTGGCGGCGCGTTCCCCTTGACCACCAATTGATGGTCGCTTTTGGTGAAAATTACCGGTGGCCAGATAGTCTGATTACGACGGACTTTTCTTACCTGCAATCGTGACATCACAATCTGGTTAAGAGTTTTTTTTTAATACGCCTATTCTGCCACTCTTAATGCCGTTCCTCAAACAATCATTTTGAATGGTCAACAACAACAATAGTAGCATTGGCCCAATAGCACCAAGACAGCGCATTGCAATCCAGCACTCACCCCTTGAAGCAGTAACCAGTGGTCAACTCCACTCACGAAATAGAGGTGATTTATTACGTTTCTCCTTCCGACAGAAAAGGTTTCAGATGTTGCGAATTAATGTGTCGATTTTTTGCTTTGATGTCGTTAGAACAAATTGTACGCATTGTTTGGACATGTTACTGGCAATGGGAGCTCCGAACAAATGATTCTTGGCCCTGTCAACAAACACAACTGCAGCAGCAACATTAAGCGTTTGCCCAGGAACAACGGCAAGCAATTAGAATTGTAAACCGACGTCGTGGAAAGAAAAATCTCCATCCAGTTCTCCGTCCAGCTGTGGCTGAAGGTTTGAGGTTTTCAGTGGACGGTCTACTTATTGCCCAATTCTGAGACACACTTGTCAACCAATTTCACAATGCCACCACCATTCAAGGGGCACCGCGATACGACGCTGATTCCTCCAGCCAGTGACCAGGCCAGCAGCCGCACTTGAACATGAACTCGAACGAACACGAGACGACCCTAAGCTTGATGAACGGTGACCGCATGTTTGTGGATAGCTGTCTATGCTGGAATCGCAATGATGATTAGCCGTTCAGCAGAGGGCTACTCTTCCATTACCCGAATGATGTACATGTTTGGCCGAAATGGTCACTCTACAGTTTTTTTATCGTCCGAGGTAACCTTTTCAAAGTTTTGTTGGTCTAAAATTAAATAATCGTTTGTTTATTCAAAGAAATAGAAGGAAGCTCCACAAGATGACAAAATTGAATGGCCCAGGATTCGGCCGACTTCAGTTTCGTTTATGGTTCTACGTTCAGTTTGTCGTGTGAAACTGAAGCTGCGGCCGCTCACCAGTGGAACGTCAATTGGCGACTGCCATTCGGTTTTCAAAATGACGATTATGATTTGGCCAAAGTGAGGAATCTTGGCCAGAGCGTCGTGGCTACTTTGACCAAAGGCAACGGAAACAGCTCCCACTATGATTATTCCGTGTTGACAATCGCTAACGCGAGCCACCTGGACACTGGCTATTATACTTGCCATAGGTCTGATAACGATAGCATCGCAGTTAGGCAATACGTCTTCATTCAAAGTAAATTTATTACTAAGTATTTGATAATTAAATGAGAACAAGGGATTTTATAAGTTGGAGTGCATTGATTGCTGCGCCATTGAAAAAGTAACGACGAAAGGAAGCTTTAATTGACTGCAGATCAACTCATCCGTCGGTTGAAATGTCTCTCAGGCGGATTGCAGATGATGAAACTGCCTTTACGGTGATGAACCTTTACCCTACTATTTCTCCGTTCAAGTAAATAAATAAATGATTGAATGTCATTGCAGGTTTATCCGTCGAGGAAGAACGGTGAAAATGATGGCAATTGGTCGTATAATCCGTTTGAAGGATTTAAAAATACAAAAATGGTTTCGTGGGAAATGGAAGGAACTTATTTGTGTGTTGGATGTAAGAAATATCTAGAAGGGCCGTCTAGACATCGATCTGAAGCTGTTACCCATGAATTGCACGTTGAAATTCGCGGTATAAGTAAGTGGAAAGAACAAATTATGGTCGTTGCAAATCATATGCTGTTGGCTTAATTTTGTTTTGTTGCTTTTAAAGGTATTGAACTGACGGTGATCTCGGGTAAGAAAACCGGACCATTACCCGAATGATGTACATGAAGCTCCGCAAGATGACAAAGATCAATGGCCCAGGATGGCCGACTTAAGTTCCGTTTGGGAGTTTCTCCGTCCAGCGAGCTGGACTTTTACGACTTGTACTTCATGCAACTTTCAACCATGAATTTGTGCAGCAGCAGTGCTCCGGACACGCTGAAGAAAGACCACACACGAGAGAAACCGGCTAGATCATCACAGGTTGCAGCCAATAAAAACGCCTTTAAACAAATAATCTTATGTGTACATATATATTATTTCCCTCGTGATTTGCTGTTTTATACGATTGCCAATTGATTCTCTGGTATAGTGTCCCATGACTTTGTTTCCTTATGAAGTTGAGCAATTCTTTTACCTTACGTGACAGATGGCGCCACAACAGATGGCGCCACTATCTGTGTTTGGTCACTTCGGTGAAAAACGTAGACGTGAACGTATCAAGTAAAACCCGTCTCTCAATATCTGTTAACTGTGTTACATTCCAGTGATTATGTGATAAAATTATATTGGTGCCAATTCAACTACTGAAAGTTGTTTAATCTTCTGTGTTTTTTAAGTGAGAATCATCCAGTGGATTATTTTGTGTACAACGGGTTAACTTGTTATCAGAAATTGAAATGGAATCAGTCAGAAATTGATATGGGATGAGTATTCCAGTGGTCTAAACTTAACGAGGTATTTGTAAAAGTACGACGAATTCGATTTGCCATGGCTAAGCGAACTGTTAATTGGTGCAGCTACAGTCCCTGGGATAACCTGGCACCCCACAATCTTTTCAGCCTTCGTGTAACAGCTGTAAGTCAAATAGCCATCTCTGTTATAGTTTCATCAACATCACATTCCCCGTTAACACTTTGCTTTACTTCTACAATTTAGAATTAGGCCATTTTCATATTTTCCGTCCCATGGAAAATAGACCATCAAGATTCTGACCTCGAAGCATTAACTTTCCTAAGCTATCTAAATGTAAGTTTTCATTTGGCCATTCAAGTATAGGACTGTAATATCATTGTCTATTATTTAGGTGATGCCATAACAGAAGGCCAAAGAGTAAACAAACAGCAGCCTTTTGGAGATCATCGTGGAACATCATGCTATGGTACTGTTGTTATTTGGCCCCGTTTTCGCCTCGCCCGTCTTCGTCTCGCCCGTCTTCGTCTCGCCCGTCTTCGTCTTCGTCTCGCCCGTCTTCTTCTCGCCCGTCAAGGGCGAGAAGAAATATAGGCAATGCAAATAGGCAATGCACCGTATAGGGACTTCCCTTTGTTGGCAAGTTCATGGAGACCAGGGGTGTGCATTCCCATAATGGTCTCCTTGAACTTGTCGGCCCGGACTTGTCTTCGGACAAGTCCTCCTTGGCGCCATCCCTCTGGTGGCGCGTAGCAAATGTAGAAACGCAACCTACGGGTTGCATGGCGTGGCAGCCAACGGGTTACTATAATTGTATATGTATGTATGTCTTGTATGTGAAACAGTGGTGGAATTGTGGGTGGATGGAGGGCAATACAATTCATTTTATATCAAAAAAATTTTCGTTATTATTTATTTTTTTTTCGCTTTAGCCGAGATGGGGTTCGAAACTAAGGACCCTAATTGAATAGCATACCAGCCTCACGCTTTAACCATTAACCTATGAGAGTTATACAACTACATTCTAAGTCTTCTACATATTATAGGTAACAGTGCAGAGCAGTCAATAGACTACCAGTTCTCATGGGGGGGATGATAGGGGGGGTTGCCAGGAAGGTATCGCACTCGCCCAGCAACTCGGAGGTCTCTGGTTCGGTTCCCCGTCAGGGTTCCAACTTTCCACGTCTGCAAGTCGAGTCGAGGAACTTCCCCGTTACGAAGTAACGGGACGGATATTTTGGCGAAACATATTATAATATCCATTAATAAATTTCAATAAAGATTTCAATCTCATATTTGTTATTCAATATCAATTGGTATTTTGACAATCATAATATAATTCTGATTAATTTCCATAGTTTCGTTCAATACTTTATATAAGATGTACATCGTATGACTTTCTCCGGATTTGAACCCGAGACCTTCGGCATGTTAAGCCGATGCTCTACCATTGAGCCACCTGTCATGTCATCAATATATCTAATTCTTCGTGTGAATTGAGTTCAACAAATCTGGACTTAGAACAAATTTATCACCATGAATTAAGATAAATTCATATTAGCAAACACTTGTCCACAACAATAGAATGAAATTACATCATATGTTTCCACCTATCAATTTTACCCTCAATCGGGGTTCGAACCCGAGTCCTCTAAATTCGCAGACCAGCTCTCTACCACATAGCTGTTATCCTTGTTCAAGGATTAACAAGGAAAGCATATAGCTTTACGAGTCCAGAAACATTGCTTTTACAATATTATCTTTTCGAGTCTTCTAGTACATGTAAGTAACATTGATAACTCAAATGGCTCAATGGTTCAGCATCGGCAAAGCAACCCGAAAGATTGGAGATCGATCCCCGAAAGAAGTGAATAATAAACTATAACAACTATGGACTACATCTGATAAGGTAATACATACAAAAATTGCATGAAATAATAAACAACAGAACTCTAATAATATGTGAATAAAATTTGTAAACAGCTAGTCACTAATTCCACGATTTCAAATGCATTCCGGAATTCCCACCAACACCACGCCACTACAAAATCGCAAGCCAGTGGCCATCTCATCATTGCATACAGTTCAATCCTAAATAGAAAAAAGAAATGCAACAATCAGACAGCGTTAAACATAAACATTACATACAAGTTCATTCATGTTTAAAATGTGTTAACAGCCAGCTGACCAATTCCAGGGTTGGAATGTCATCTGCGGGAATTCAAAAATATTCCGCAATTCCCACACATCACTACAAAACCGCACGCCAGTAACTATCTCAGCAGTGAATCAATGTTTAAAAAATTTTGAAAGAATCGTACTTCTTTATCATACTTTAAAAGAATCTTCCAAGACAATTTCGTTACTATGTTTCAATTTTCAAAAGAGATGTTGACTGTCACTTCCCTAAGCCATAAACTATAGGATAAAGCTACGGTAAACGGTTATGCTATTATCGTAAATGGCAAGACGTAAGGTCGTTTGTCAAACGCAAAAAGAAAAAAAGAAAATGACATATAGTATATAGCACATAATCCAGAGTAGAAAACACATCGGGGTTGTTTTCGATCAGTAAATAACCAGTCAGACGTTAATGAGCTGACTAATAAATTACCAACAATAGTCCGACGTAAAATACGAACCACATGCATTCAGCGCCAAGTAACTTCTCTCTACCGCAAACCAACCAATTTTCACAGTTTTTTTGTTGCATTCCATCGCTTGCTGCTAGAGGAAAGAAAAAACATCGTTAATACTTATTTATTGTGCCCACAAATTTGAGGTTTATAATTTTTGTCTTTTACTTACATGAGACGAGCAAAATGTATGAAGCAGAGACGGGCGGTTGTTCGTGACTGCACTTGTAAGTTCCAGCTGCTTCGGCTGTAATGCTTTGCCAGGTCAAATGACCGAGACCATAATCGTTAAAAATCCGTTTCGCATTTTTTACAATCTTTACTCCGGGTGGAATAGATGGCTTCCCAATTCCAGGGTGACTGACGCATTTTCAACCGACGTCCAATGCCACCTTAGCATGTCTGGTGTCATGTCTTCGTGCACAAATAATCCTTTACTCCATCAAGTTAACTGAATGTCATCTCCTTCGAGCACTGTTCCGGTTTTCTTATCCGAGATCACCGCCAGTTCAATACCTTAAAAAACAACAAAACAAACTTAAGCCAACAGCATATGATTTGTAACGACCATAACTTATTCTTTCCACTTACTTATACCGCGAATTTCAACGTGCAATTCATGGGTAACAGCTTCAGATCGATTTCTAGACGGCCCTTCTAGATATTTTTTACATCCAACACACAAATAAGTTCCTTCCATTTCCCACGAAACCATTTTTGTATTTTTAAATCCTTCAAACGGATTATACGACCAATTGCCATCATTTTCACCGTTCTTCCTCGACGGATAAACCTGCAATGACATTCAATCATTTATTTATTTACTTGAACGGAGAAATAGTAGGGTAAAGGTTCATCACCGTAACGGTAGTTCCATCATCTGCAATCCGCCTGAGAGACATTTCAACCGACGGATGAGTTGATCTGCAGTCAATTAAAGCTTCCTTTCGTCGTTACTTTTTCAATGGCGCAGCAATCAATGCACTCCAACTTATAAAATCCCTTGTTCTCATTTAATTATCAAATACTTAGTAATAAATTTACTTTGAATGAAGACGTATTGCCTAACTGCGATGCTATCGTTATCAGACCTATGGCAAGTATAATAGCCAGTGTCCAGGTGGCTCGCGTTAGCGATTGTCAACACGGAATAATCATAGTGGGAGCTGTTTCCGTTGCCTTTGGTCAAAGTAGCCACGACGCTCTGGCCAAGATTCCTCACTTTGGCCAAATCATAATCGTCATTTTGAAAACCGAATGGCAGTCGCCAATTGACGTTCCACTGGTGAGCGGCCGCAGCTTCAGTTTCACACGACAAACTGAACGTAGAACCATAAACGAAACTGAAGTCGGCCGAATCCTGGGCCATTCAATTTTGTCATCTTGTGGAGCTTCCTTCTCTACTATTTCTTTGAATAAACAAACGATTATTTAATTTTAGACCAACAAAACTTTGAAAAGATTACCTCGGACGATAAAAAAACTGTAGAGTGACCATTTCGGCCAAACATGTACATCATTCGGGTAATGGAAGAGTAGCCCTCTGCTGAACGGCTAATCATCATTGCGATTCCAGCATAGACAGCTATCCACAAACATGCGGTCACCGTTCATCAAGCTTAGGGTCGTCTCGTGTTCGTTCGAGTTCATGTTCAAGTGCGGCTGCTGGCCTGGTCACTGGCTGGAGGAATCAGCGTCGTATCGCGGTGCCCCTTGAATGGTGGTGGCATTGTGAAATTGGTTGACAAGTGTGTCTCAGAATTGGGCAATAAGTAGACCGTCCACTGAAAACCTCAAACCTTCAGCCACAGCTGGACGGAGAACTGGATGGAGATTTTTCTTTCCACGACGTCGGTTTACAATTCTAATTGCTTGCCGTTGTTCCTGGGCAAACGCTTAATGTTGCTGCTGCAGTTGTGTTTGTTGACAGGGCCAAGAATCATTTGTTCGGAGCTCCCATTGCCAGTAACATGTCCAAACAATGCGTACAATTTGTTCTAACGACATCAAAGCAAAAAATCGACACATTAATTCGCAACATCTGAAACCTTTTCTGTCGGAAGGAGAAACGTAATAAATCACCTCTATTTCGTGAGTGGAGTTGACCACTGGTTACTGCTTCAAGGGGTGAGTGCTGGATTGCAATGCGCTGTCTTGGTGCTATTGGGCCAATGCTACTATTGTTGTTGTTGACCATTCAAAATGATTGTTTGAGGAACGGCATTAAGAGTGGCAAAATAGGCGTATAAAAAAAAACTCTTAACCAGATTGTGATGTCACGATTGCAGGTAAGAAAAGTCCGTCGTAATCAGACTATCTGGCCAGCGGTAATGTTCACCAAAACCGACCATCAATTTCTGGATGAGATAACAGGAAAGCCGGAAGTCAAAACATCATTAAATATTCCTTCTAGTTCAGCTCGACTTCTTCCATTTGATATGGGGGACATAGTTAATTGACGTCGATTGTTCTTGAACGCAACACGACACATCATTCAAGTGGAACACGCCGCCAAGCACAGAAACAACTGGAACGATATATGAAATCTATTAACAGACAACGGATCCATTAAACATGTACTGCATTCGAATTTCAAGCAATTATACCTGATCTTGTTATGGAACGATGATGAATAACGCCAAGAAATTACACATCAGCTCATCCTGCCACTTCCCGTAAATGAGGTTTAACAAAAAATGCACAAACAGCTGATGCAAAAACATATGTAGAATCTAGAATCTTCAAGGTAACGAGAAGTATAAGGCTCATTTGTTATGCAACCAGTCAACAAAATGTGCACTAATATAAATTCACTTATAGAGGCTAGCAAGAAACTCTAAAGCCAAACAGAAAAATGTAACTAATTTACACTTACTATTGTTGAGAACACTAGACAAATACCTGTGAGAGATTAAGATGCTGGTGACATGACAAATTCCAACGCAATGGCTGCAACCAAATTCATTCCTTCCAGAATGATCCGTCATTATTTTTCCTTACATGCATTATTTCACTCCTTTGAAAATAAGCTTATTAGCATTTGCAACTAGGCAAATAAGCTACCAGCACTATGTGATTTTTGCCACTTAATACCTGTTGAATAAAATTAAGGAAAAATTCCATCCTTTAATTATTGTTACCACTTTTTGGTTATTCTGATCATTCTGTAAGAAAAAAACTTGCATTATCATACCAGAATTCCATCACACGGATTCCAGAACAGATTGTGGAATTGCCTCATGATTTTAGATCTCCAAAATGTTATGATGTCCTGCTTGCCACTATCCCACTTTTATTTCCCGCAGAGCTCTGCCTAATACCATAAATGTTTGATTAATATTTGTGTTGGTGTGTTATTACTTTGTGAAAAAGCATTACCGTGTATGACATCTCTTCTGACACAAATGGAAAATCCTGATTCCATCTTGTTTATGTAATGGGAAGCATCATGGCAGTTGAGAAAAAAGCCTGGGTGGCAAAATCCTATCCATCAGATTCCTACTTCGGGGATGTAAGCGTACCAGTTGCCTGTCAAGCATTTTACGCTGCATAGGTGATTAGGGCTGTTCACAGCTGTACAAACTCTGTGCTGCATCTTGAATATGGGCTCGTCGTTGTATTTGCTGAGGGCTCCCAATCCCGAAGCAAATTCTTTTTCGCAGATGTGTAAATCTAATATAACGATAAGAATTTGAATTGATGAGGCGTGCAGGATGTCGTCTAAAAATACATAAGAGACGGTACCGAACGTCGAGTAACTAATAGAATTCTGCTTCAACAATGCAAATACAACATTGCACGGCTAGAGTCGATTGTTTCCTTTAGCTTTTCCCAGCCACAAGTTGGAACCGATAACATTTTCAGTTCTGAAGCATCCAAAAATGGACAGATAACCTAAAAAATACAAAGTAACTTCATTTACTTCAGGACAGCTTATCTTTTGAACTTTCAATGGTTATATGAAACATCTCCTGATACATTATTATTCATTACCTAGCCTAAATCAAGAAAAAATTCTAAACCAGTATTGAAAAATTGGGCTTATGAAAGTTACCTTTAATGTATCCATAAAATCAATCTTACGCCTCGTGTGCTTCTGGCTGGATATTCAAACAAGCCAGAAGAACAAAACCAATGGTAATTCCTTTAAGAACCTCTTGCATTGGTTTTGGATGTTCCTGACTGATATGAAGGCTTTGGGACACTAGAATATCTTCCTAATGAATAATAAATGAAAGTGTATAAATTAACTAGTTAAAATGAGTTGATGTAAAAGAAGAGAAGTTAAGCTTGGAGTTAAAAATGGTAATTTTGAAATACAAAGCTGATTTCAGAAGTTATTGCCACAATTGATTTGTTAAAAAATCTCAATTGCCTGTTTTTAACGACAAACAAATAATAAACTTTGACAAATTTTTTAGCTGTAAATCAGCTTACTGCTTCAACAAAATTTTCATTTGTACACAAGTACTATCTTGTTAATCACCATTAAGTTAAGAATGATATCCTTTACCCTACAAACACTCATTTTTATGGAACTATTGTATCATACATACCATCAGGGAAACAAACCAAGGCTTAATGTAATTTGATGACAGGAAGAAATTTGTGAACTACCTTTCAAGTGAGTAGCTTTCCTCAAAACTTGTACTTCTTTTTCACCTCTTTCTGCTTTCGATTCTTGGAACAGGAAAACCAAGCTAAGCAGCCGCAATCCATCTTTTGTTATCACATTGAAAAGTTTAACAGCAATCTGAAATAAAATGTGATAATAGACAAATATGTGATTCTTCATTAAAAAGAATATTTACCAACATCAATTAAGGGAAAAAAGATATGTGAACAACAAAAAGTTATCAATTGTGCCTTTCTTCAAGGATTTAACAGTGACCAGCCCCATAACGATGAACACCCATTTTTCAACAAGCGCATTTTTATGATCAAACCAACTGGTGTTTACTATATTGGCGCTTCAAATTTCAAAACATGTTAAATAATTAAATACGCGACATTTGAAATTTCCTGTTCAGTCTCCGCCATGACACCAGCACCAACTAGGATGAGGCTAAAGGGCTAGCCTAAGCCCGAGAACTAAGGGAACTCTGGACACCAGAGGGACGCCCCTAGAAACCCTAAATAAAAATCAAATCAATTCCTGTTCAGTACCCTGACAATACCCTCTTTCGCCATCTCTTGAGCGATTAACCTATGTTGTGATCTACAGACCGCAGACAAACTAGTACCAATACGCCGCGGCTCCTTGGAGAGGTTCCCGAAGGGCATTTTTGGTCATGTGTAACTGTAATGTGAAGTGTTCGTGAACAAGCGAATCACACAAATAAAGACATTAACAGGTTACCCCTTTTTGACCATGTTGACTCTGAACTTGTCGCCGATTTCAGGTCGCCGGGTCTGCCGCAATTGGATTTTAATTATGTTTCTTTTCCTCTTCGTCATTAGAAGAAAAAAAACTTTCTCAACATAAGAAGGAATCGGTCCTTTGGATCTAAATCTGAATTAAACAATAAATTCTAAAAAACTTATCCTGTAAAACTGAACGAGCTTACGTGATGGGCACGTCGCGATATTCCGGCTACGGACCCTTAGCTGGTGCTCCTGGTGCAACAGTAACTACGGAAACGGTTAACATAATTTTATTGATTAGTACCTTTTGTCAAATAAATAGATTAGAACCGATGCAAATACCAATTTTTATCGATTTAAATACCTGTTTAGGTTGAACAGGTGGGCTCACAGCCTCACACAAGCATCCACATCCATGTCAATACTTTTATGTTTCCATGTCGGCTTCTTTTTTTTGTTGTTAGTTGTTGGATCAACCAGGTCCATTAACACAGTCTGAACTTCGATTGTTGTAACGCTTCAACACACATTTTGCATTTTTATAAACCAAACACCATCCATAACCTAAAGGAAAAATTTGAAAAAAATAGGGACGGTACAAAAAGATAAATTTTCATGTTACCTCGATCCAGATAGGCTTATTTAAAACAGTAGCATCAAAAATAAATTTTCATGTTACCTCGATCCAGATAGGCTTATTTAAAACAGTAGCATCTTCGATATCGAATCCAGAGTAGCTCATCATCGTCACCATGGCGTTTTGGCCAGCGGGAATATTTATCAAAATTGATGAGCAGGCTGGTGCGTGTCTTCGCCATTGGTTTATGTGGGTAAACCAGGTTGTAGAGGAGCTAATCAATTCGATTTTGTTGGTTACACGCGATGTTCCCCATCGCTTGCTTGCCCATGGCGCACTGATAAGTGTTTCGTGGACTTTGGTTATGATGAGGATAGTGAATCAATCCTGCACAGACGCCAAGCAAAGTAACTGGCTCAGTTTCAAGACGAGTCGTCTCTTCGATGTATGCGACTAGTAGACAGCAGTGTTGCCATCATTCTCTTCATTCACATCCAATATTCTATAAGCCCTTCGTAAATGAAGTCCTCAAATGTCCGAAAGCCATCGGCCAGTTCTTGCATATGTCTTACTATTAAAGCTGATTTTCCATTTCGGACGATTATATATGGCCTATGGTTAGAGAAAACTAAAAAAAATAAGTAGTAACTTAGGATTCTAGATCATTATACCTGCATAGACAACCACCATTGCAGCTGATGTAAACCGCTCTTGTTATAAGAAATGCGGATAAATGGAAATGAAGGCGTTGATATAGCCATGGCGACGAGCCAATTTGAAATACCGGTTCAAGCATTGATAATTTTGGACGAGTCCCAGGATTTCGACTAAAATACGAAAAGATAATGCAGTGAACACCATCGTAATTTACGAGACAAACATATAAATTAAACGAACCGTTGGGGGAAACAGTGTATATATTCAGGTCGCTGATCTCTTCGCCACCGAATAGATTAACATCTTCAACTTCCATGTTTTCTGCAATCCGGATGATGGTTCGTAGAACATATAGAAATAAATTAAGAAGAATTAGAACATTTGATAACAAAGGGGATGGTATTGTCACCCCATTGAGAAGGTTGAAGAGAACGGGGCCCAGACACTTAACGTGTCTTCTCGAATTGGGAATTTACCTGAGTCATCATCCCAAGCCTAGAGATGTGCGACAGGCGGCAGAGCATTTGTGTGACGCCTTGTCTTTCCATTCGGAAGCGTTTGATCGTTCAATTTCCCTAAGAAAACAAAGCTACGGATTTTGAATAGCAAACCAAGAGAAATTTTAGTAATACAGTGGCAATGGCATTTTCTAAACCCAAAGTTATATGATCAGTTCTGATGTGTTTGAGTGCCTCAAACTGGACCGCCTTAACCTTGGGAATGCTCTTGTCCGCTTTTACCTTTAATTCGAAGTTCATGCGCTTGAACAAATCTTTGAACAAGAGTGAAAGCAGTGAGCCCGCTAATTCCATACGATTATTTTCATGATAATCACGATCAACTGACGTTGGATCATTTTCGGCTTGAATGACCCGGTGAATCATCAAAGCTAAATAAATTGCTTTAGCTTTTAAAGTTGAAATCGTCAACCTGTACAAGAGTTATGATTAAGACTGCATCTATGAGGAATTAAAACTTACCGGAACGTGCACTAAAACGGCGGTGGCAAGCATTTCTCTAGCTTCTTCGACTGGCGTTTTTTTTTTAACTCCCCAAAAATCGCTTCTTGCCCAAATATCTGCAGTGGACAATGCAAAATGTTATTATGTAAATAAATATTGAATTGTCTGAAGATGTATTAGATACTTAAGTGCTTTCTGTTGAGTAAAGATGGATACGCGCGCACACTATTCTAAAGAAGGCGCAAATGCTGTCGGTACATCATCATCAGTACCAGTTCTTTATCAGCCAAAATCTCCATAGCTTTAAAAACTATGACAACGGGGATATCTTTGAAGTGTTCGAAGGAAATAAATGTCAGTCTAAGCTTTCAAGAGCAACATATCATAACATTACATTCTGAAAACTATGTTGCTTCAAATAGTATTTTCCTTTGTTCATGGTCACATTAGTGAGTGTTTTTGTTCCATGTGTGCTGCTCATTACTTGGGATGACATGTTTCCTTTTCTATCCAGCTCAACAATCATGTGGATTTTCAACATTTGTTCTTGAATCACGATCACCTAAAATTGACTTATCTGAAAGGTTGTGATAAACAGCATTTTATCATAAGCTTTATACCTTTTCGTTTCCAAAAACAATGAAACGACCACCATAATCACATGGACATTCATTCTTCTTTGCCATTTTTGAAGACAACAGACCAACCCATGTGCAGTTTCAGCTCCTTAACATGATTGGCATTCGTTTAATCACTATAATGTTGCTTACAACTCTTTGCTGCCCCTTGGTACACAATGTCAACAGTAACTGGCACCGAATAGGTCATGTTTCTTAATCTGCACTTGTGAGGTGTGATCAAACAAGACTAGTGATATAAAAAAGAAGATGGAATGAAGGCTGATACTTTAAATGAGGTAAGAGATACTTTAACGAAGTACTTTAAGTAGAATGTTTGGTCGGCATGGCTCACTACTAGAAAAAAATTAATAGATATTCTAATTTTCTAACCTGCTGTGCTGCAGAACATTGTGGCTCCTTTAATTCGATTTGACCGGATTGTAACCATACCAATTCAAACGCCGCCACCTCTATCGAAAACGACTCATATTCATTTCACCACGGAGGCAGAGGAAGAACCCATCATCCGGATTGCAGAAAACATGGGCGTTGGAAAATATTTAACTATTCAGTGGCGAAGCGATCAGCGACCTGAATATTCATTTCAGAACTGAGTGAGGGCAGAACCATGGCAGAACGGAGTCAGGCGTGAGGGCCTGAGGGGCAATAACTTTTTTTATTTATGCTGTCGTCTGCTTTGTAACAAAACAATGCTGGAATCGTGGCTGCCGTTTATTTGTTTTATCACTTTAATAAATTAACTTTCCTTAGAAGAAATTGAATGCTATCCCGTGTAAAAAGTTTCAACAAATTTTTACCTGTAAGTTTTTATTAATAACATTCTTTCTCCAATAAGTTCTATGTACCTTAAGAAAATTCAAAAGCCATCTATTGAGCTTAGCAGGCGAATACCTTAAGAAAACTCAAAAGCCATCTATTGAGCTTAGCAGGCGAATACCTTAAGAAAACTCAAAAGCCATCTATTGAGCTTAGCAGGCGAATTTGATTCGTTTCCACTTTTCCCTCCGACCCAAAGTGCCTCGCCCTAAATCCCTTCGGGAAATTTAGGAGGATGTATAGGGAGGGGCAAATTAACTACGACTTTTTTGTTTCACAATGATTGAGGTCATGCGGAGCGAGACAAACGTTTGACACTACAAAACCCCAATCCCAGCCGGGACTGTACACTCATTTGAAACTAGTTTACTAGATTTGAAAAAGATGACGGTCACAAATTGTCGTTTCTGCAAATTGTGGTGGCCCTGAAAAGGGCCGTTTGTCTACAACAGTAGCGACGAAAGAATTAAGCCTTAGCGGGCTTATCGGTCTTCTTGGGCAAGAGAACAGCTTGGATGTTGGGTAAAACGCCACCCTGAGCTATGGTGACACCAGAGAGAAGTTTGTTTAATTCTTCGTCGTTGCGGATCGCCAATTGCAAGTGGCGAGGGATGATACGCGTCTTCTTGTTGTCACGCGCTGCGTTTCCAGCCAACTCAAGTACCTCAGCGGCCAAGTATTCCATGACAGCAGCCAAATATACGGGAGCACCAGCACCGACACGTTCTGCGTATGAACCTTTACGCAGCATTCGATGGATACGACCGACGGGGAATTGAAGTCCGGCTCTGCTTGAGCGAGTCTTTGACTTTCCCTTTACTTTGCCTCCTTTACCGCGACTAGACATGACGAGTTTGAGAGTTACTTAAACGGGTTCCTTCAAATGTGAAAATTGTTAAACATTTCAAACTGAAACATGTGGGTTATATACCCAGTTGAACGGAGTCGGAAAACCAGCACTAAACTAGCCAATAGCCAACGTTCTTCCACGTATTCCTACTTGATTTGGCATAGAATATGCTACAACGCATTCCTGTTCCCAACGGGAAGCTTCCCATTGGGCCTTTGCTACCAAACCATCTGCTTTCTCGGCTACCTTCATTGGCCCTAGCAAAAAGAAATTGGCTACTATCAGGTAGACGCAGAGTATTTGATTTCTGATACAAATATGGCCAAAGTAACCTCGCAATCAGGGATGTCCGGAAACTACAACAAATTTCACAATACATAGTTTGCATTCAATATTGTTTCAAAGGAAATTAAAATGCCTCCTAAAGTTAGTGGAAAAGCAGCGAAAAAGGCAGGAAAAGCCCAGAAGAACATTGTTAAAGGAGACAAAAAGAAAAAGCGCAAGAGGAAGGAGAGCTACGCCATTTACATCTACAAAGTTTTGAAGCAGGTCCATCCTGACACTGGCATCTCCTCCAAAGCCATGACGATCATGAACAGCTTCGTCAATGACATTTTCGAGCGAATTGCTGGAGAATCTTCCCGCCTTGCTCACTACAACAAGAGATCTACCATTACGAGTCGTGAAATTCAAACGGCTGTGCGCTTACTATTGCCAGGAGAATTGGCCAAACACGCCGTTTCTGAGGGCACTAAAGCTGTGACCAAGTACACCAGTACCAAGTAGATCTTTTCTACTGGTTAATCTGATACCAAAACGGCCCTTTTGAGGGCCACCATTCGTTAAGGTATTAGAACTTGCTACTGCCCACTGTTAAGTCTATCAGTTTTTGCCAAGATTATGATGATACCGTTTCTGGTTGACATTCTTAACAATGTAATAATATAGTGATTCGCAAAGGAATTCCGATGATACTTATCGTTAAGACTTACCGAGTAAGGTGGGTGTCGGTTTTTTTCAAACCATTAAGGATAGAGTCTTCAACTTATTTGTCCACTAAACAAAAAAAATTCGACGCAATGTAGCAAGTGTGGCACTAGGGTGGAAGAATTTGCTCCAACAGGCAGGGTATGAAATGAGCCACGTGGAAAATCTTAGGGGTGGAGAGAGAACAAATTTATGCGTCCCATTCCTCAGGGAATCTATCGCGTAATGACCAACAATTCCCGAGAAAATAAAAAAGGAGGAAGGGTACGTAAATTCAGAGAGAAAAACAATGACCAAAATCGCCAAAAGGCAAGCACAAAATTAATAAGTAATTTACACAATCGACCGAAATTTAATTCTTCTAACCGCCAAATTTTTCTTAAATATTCTTTCCCTTGTACCATTAAGCCTACTAGGAACCTAAGTGAGCACTGAGCAGCACAGTTTCAAGTAAATGTATCCATCGATGTATCGTATTTTAAAAAGATCCTTGCCTGTGGAATTTTTTGGTATAATATAACTGGTTGTTAAGTAAGGACATAATGCTTGAAAATGTTGAATCGCAAATTAGTAGCAATATCATAAAACCAGAGAAGCAACGACCGTATGCATATTTCAGACGTTAAAAGTTCCTGTGACGAAACCTTTAAAACCAGCTAAGTAAATGGCTTACTTTTTCACGGCGTCTGCCATGTGTATGCACAGCCTATAAAAACATTGAATGCAAATCATCTTGTAACTATGTCATCATGTTAACTATATCAGTAAACAAGGTCATATAGACATTTTTACGAAAGACAGACATCTCTTGCTTTTTAATTTAACGTGTTCAACTTAGCTATGGAAATTGTAATGGCAGTAGCATACCACATTCTGAAAGGAAATGGTGGCCCTGAAAAGGGCCGATTGGATTCAGACGCAGTGGAATAATCTGTGAAACTTAACCGCCGAAACCGTACAGGGTGCGTCCCTGGCGTTTCAAAGCGTATACAACATCCATGGCAGTCACGGTCTTCCTCTTGGCGTGTTCGGTGTAGGTAACAGCATCACGAATGACGTTCTCAAGGAAAACCTTCAAAACACCACGGGTCTCTTCGTAGATGAGACCAGAAATACGTTTGACACCACCACGGCGGGCAAGACGACGAATGGCCGGCTTGGTGATACCTTGAATGTTGTCACGCAAAACTTTGCGATGGCGTTTCGCGCCACCTTTGCCGAGTCCTTTACCTCCCTTGCCACGACCAGTCATTCTGATACTACTTCAGAGTTTACGAAAATACTGAACGAATGCTGCATCTGGTTTCCCCTTTTTAAACCCAGTAGCCCAATCCTCATTGGCTAGCACCGGTTTTGCCCTACGGATTCTACCCCACCTCAATGTGCCTAGAGGCTTTGCGTTGCTCCCCCCTATTTGTTTTCCCTCTCTTTCAAATCTGACCAATGGCGTGAAAGAGCCAAGGCCTTAACCATCCACTCACCATATATAAGTTCCACATCTGCACACAACTTCAGACGGAAATTTGAAAACTTTCGGTTTAGAATATGGCTCGTACAAAGCAGACTGCTCGCAAATCCACCGGTGGCAAGGCTCCCCGCAAACAGTTGGCCACCAAGGCTGCCCGTAAAAGTGCCCCAGCCACTGGCGGTGTCAAGAAACCCCATCGTTATCGCCCTGGTACCGTCGCTCTCCGAGAGATCCGTCGTTACCAGAAGTCAACTGAGCTTCTGATCCGCAAGTTGCCGTTCCAGCGCTTGGTCAGAGAGATCGCCCAGGATTTCAAGACTGATTTGCGGTTCCAGAGCTCGGCCGTCATGGCGTTGCAGGAGGCAAGCGAGGCTTATTTGGTTGGTCTTTTCGAAGACACCAACTTGTGTGCCATCCACGCCAAGCGTGTTACCATTATGCCAAAGGACATTCAACTGGCCCGTCGCATCCGTGGTGAACGTGCTTAGACACTTTGAGTTTCAATTTCCAAACGGCCCTTTTCAGGGCCACAACTTAATTAGGCCAGGAGAATAAAATTTCGCTTTAAAGGATTAGGTTGAAAATTCAAATATCGATTACCATTACCCTATACATTTCTTGTTAAGGCTAAAAGCTCACCCCACAAGCGGTTAATTGTTAATCCAACTTCAACCTTTAAAGATAAGATTTTGTTCGACTCAACGCCGCCGTGACTTAGTATGGTGAATGACAGCTCGCTGTTAAACTATCCCTTTCCGTTGGAATTCATGTTAGCATTTCAGACTACTTTTTTATCCAGAACTTTGGTCCTTCGAGCCACTTTGAAGTTCTACCGCTTACTTGTAATTTCAAAATAAAATAATAATGCTAACAACACATTTTGTCAAGATTTGTGGAGTGTTCTCTAGGTAGACGCTTTTTACCAAAATTTAAGACCGAATTTGTTAACCTCAGTATCAGACTATCACTATCTTTTTGACAACAAAATTTCATTCGACACTTCAATGAGGAATTGGAAACGAAGGATAAAATCTACCCTTTCTACTCACTATCGCATTTCTATCGGTTTTTATCAAAATCGTATATCCGGCTTACTTACTGCACCAATGAAGGGCGACCAGTGATGACCCATTGCTCAGAATCTGGAAGTTCTTTCGAAATATGGGGGCGTCAGTCGTCATTGGTTGCCACTGCATACACGAGTTTAAGCTCGTATATTAAATAGTAGGACGTTCAAGTGAAAAGTCGTTTTTAGCAGTCTTACCTTTTTGTCTTGATGTCGAAATGAAGTCTGTCAATTCGATGATTTCGTTTTCCGAAGTTATTCTTCCCGTGATTGTCCTGCTTTTTACTGCAACTGCTGGTAAGTTCCTTAGAATTTCACGGACGATTTCTGGTTTTCCACTTTAATGCAAACTCTTATGCGATTGCAACAGACGGGCAAATGAATGCCAATTTCGATGATGACGCGCAATGTGAACCCTCTCTGGCTGATGGTATGACGTTTTGAACTTCTTACGTTTGTAGATTCTAATATTTGTTACCATTTCAATTTCGTTAACCTTTTTAGCATGTTTTGCGGACGTCGCCCAAGACCTGCGGTGCCTAGGATCATCGAAGAGGTCGGCGCAATGTAACGATTTGTGCAGGTAGAAAAGGAAAACTTAAGCAAAAAAAAAAACCTTATAAAAAAAATACTTAAGCAAACGATTTAGCTAACAATTTAATCAAATTAAATTCAGATCCATTGATGACGCTCTTCAGTGTACAGCCGATATCATAGATACAGACTGTGGTCAGAAAGACGGACGTGACCGATTTGATGCATGGCTCCGTGGATTGAGGGCTGTCTATTACTCACTTTGCGGCAAGGATCGGCTTACTATTTTGGGTAAAATATCCCCCGTCATGGGATATATTTTCTTGTGATTTACGTCTAACCCAATAACTTTAGGTTTAACCCAAAATGCTGATTGCTGGAATCCAATGAGCTTCGTCGCATGCGTTGAGAAAATGGCAGGAATCGATCATGTTAATGACCTACTACGGTTACGTCTCGATATGAATCAGTGCAAGTGAGTCATTAACTCTATAATTAAAAACAATCAATATTTACTTATTTTATTTTACCTATAATGTAGTCGCCTGATGATTAGTATTAGCACGTGTAACGTCAAAGCAACCAGTTTGGGATTGGCCAGTGCCCGATGCTCTCCTTCTCTAGAGGGCGTCAATGAAATTATCCATACCTTTTTCTCAAAAACAGAATGCGGGCGAGTGTGTAACACTGGAAGCAGTATTTTCCAAAACCCTAGCACAGCTTCAGTTCTTTGTCTGCTAATGTTTTTGTTGTTAACTGCAATTCTAAAATTTTGAATACGTCAAATATACGTGGTTGCTCTAGGAAAGATACGGAATGATTAAATTAATCTGTACGAAAACTCATGAATACATACGGATTTTCTATTATGTATTGGCTAAAGGGCGATACTTATTATTTTCAGCACACCTTAGCAGACCACTTTGAGAGTCATCGGTAATTCAGTAATCTTGTCTACTTTACGATTATCCACAATCTTCAGAGGAGGAAGAGGGCGTATTTTTCTTCCATATCTATGAAACCATAACATGGTAAAATTATACAATAAGCTGGAATGGCAAAATCGAAATATACCTTCCATCCTTCCTATGCCAAAGGCCAGAACGAGGCCGGAATCCGAGCCACCTAAGGCGTTGGGCACTTCCGATGTGTTTTGTATTGTGATCCTCGTTACCGACGTGTCCTACAGTTGCCATGCATTCTTGTTTAAGGGAAAGTTCTTGTTTGGACGGGAGTTGGATTATGCATCGATCGCCAACTTTGCGGACGAGTATAGCACGAGAACCAGCTGACACTGCGATTGAGCTTCCCTCTCCAACGTACTTTTCTACGCAACTTTAGAAAAATACAATTTCAGAAGATTCCATAAGGACTTTTCCAAGTTAAAACGTTGAAACTATTACCAGACTTCGGTTCCCACTGGTAGTGCCCCCAAAGGATGAGCATCTCCTTCTTTTGGTCGAACTGTGAAATAAGAGTAATCAATGTCAAGGGAACCAGCAACAGCAAGTTTTAAAAAACTATCCAGTTTTAGTAATCATATGTTCCCAAGTTAAAAAACTTAAGAGAAAATTGGTGGTAGCTTTAACTTGAAAGACAGAAGGTACATACTTGCAATTCTGGGAATGTGCCCAGATGTTGATATTAAATCTCCAGCCTTCATAGTAGAGGATGCAATAATATATCTAACTTTATCTCCACTAGCCACCAATGCAATTTTTGCACTTTGACATGGGTCATACTGAATTGCCAATATTTTTTCCACCAGCGGAGGTCCTTCTTTTGGTCCATGCCGACACTTATCTACCCACCTATACTTTTTCTTGTGTCCACCTCCAAGCCCACCAACAACTCGTTTACCTATTAATAATAATATGGATATTTAGATGTTATGGTCTTTGTAGGCATCGTGAAACTCAAACCTGTGGTAGGATCCCTTCCAGCTAACTTCATCAGAGGCAATTTCTTCACAGTATACTTCTCAGGGAATTTTACTATCCATCTGTTACCAAAAGCTTTCCATCCAGGTTCCGTCAGATAACCATGTTTATTTATAAATCTTATTTGCTGATGCTGAGGTTGTAGCTGGATAAGGGTAGTAGTTGGTAACTTGGTCGAGAGACTTTGAGTTAACGTGAAACGACTATTAGTAACACACAGCCTTGAGAACGAATTCAGTACATTTTGCATCATCTTGCTTTTAACGCACGGAATGAAAAAAACATCGATGAATATTGTTTTTTTTTTTTCACGATACCCGATCCGTTGGGACGACAATCACTGTTTCTAGCAGACGATGCAAACGCGCTGCGGAAACCTAGCGGGGTTTCTGGACTTCGTAACATTAGCCGGGAAACTTGGAGCACGTGTTTGGCCAGTTCACAAATTCAATCGAATGACTTTAGCTTGTTGCTTGTTCTACTGGTAAAATATCGTTGTATGGTATTTACACATGTACTAGAGATGATTTCATAACCAGAAAGCTCACTTACTTCCAAGATAACACCTAAAAAAAAGTGCAACCATTTTCGTAACTGCCAACTGTGATAAAAAACCTCAACCTGAAATTTCGAGCTAAACTTCCAACGATGTCAATTCAGGCTTTTAACGATTGTTGACGTGTCACAATAAGTTAACTTAACATTTAACAATTATTACCAACGATTCCTGGATTACCTTCATGATTGCAGGAAATTCAATGGAGATATTACTGCAAACTGAAAAATTCTACATATGAACACAAAAAAAAAACAAACAAGCTCAGCATGACAGCTCGTTGGAAGCATTGGAACAATCAAATGTAGAGTAAGTGTTCTGAACCAAGTACTTTCAGAATTTCGCAATCGTAAATACACATCAATACTTCCAAAACTGTGTCGATTTATATTTCAAATACAATAAACTCGTACGTCCATAATTATGGTACAGTAGAAAATACGGTACACGCCCACATACATACAAGCAATTACGCCTCCAACGCATTTTTCCGTTACACACACACACACACGGAAAAAAACGATATTTTCTTTCAGTGGAAGAAAAAAAAAACTAAATAAACAATCATAGATCAACGGAGAGTAATCTAAGCTGGGAGAGGAGGATTATAGCAGCTGAAAATCAGCCGAATAATAAATTAAACTCTTTAGAGAAAAATTGTGGTGTGTATCTGTGTTGGTAGGGCGTGACGGCGGGAACGAGAGGACTGCGGGAGGGTGGAATAGTTCTAGGTACAACCAAACACAGGCAGCTACAAATTCGTCGCGTTTGCCATACATCATCATGTGCGAAAATAATTTGATTCAATTTATTCAGGCGCGAGATGAAGGAAGTGAACTAGAGCTGGGTAAACGAGGGGAGTCCAGTAGAATCGAGAGATGAGAACACCTTGAACTCGAGAAAACAGAATTTCAAAGTGAAGTTTTGTAACTACTTAACCCAATCCCTCTCTGGTATGCGTAGATATATTATATGTATAGCACTAATTTGCCGTTCGCTACGCAGGAAAGATCGCGAAAATGAGAAATAAGCCCTGCAAAAAAACTGTACATATTATTTCTCCTTACGATTGAATACCGACCGACTGCTACAGTCGACAGTGTCTGGTACAGAGTATTTTAGAAATCGAGCCGTGGAACTGTTGTCTACTTCTCTGATGTCGTCGTGACGATTCGGGTCAGTATGGTCTTTCCCAAATTGAAACTGTCTCGGAGAAAGTTCGGTTAGCCATTATCAGGTATTCAAGCTCTGAAGTCCGGATCGCAATCCGAGTCGTCGCTGCTTTCGTCGCTCTCAATTTTTCGCTTTCGTTTCTTGTGTGATTTCTTCTTACTGCTACTACTACTTTTCTCTGCCCTTGGCGATCTTGGAGTCTTTGTCGACTTTGGTCGAGGCATTTTCATTGGTGTCGTCGGCGCTCCCATGATCGGTGGTGCACTCGGCGCTAACGCCGGTGCTGCTCCGAAGACAGGCACTCCAATTGGGACGTCAGTCGGGACAGGCGATTCAGAAACTTGATACGTCCGCATGGCAGACGCCAGCCTCTCTTCTTCATCTTCTTCAGCCGGATCGATTTTGAGCATGAGCTGCTTGAACTCTATATACTTCTCCACCAGAGACTGCTTACTGGACACCTCCACATAACCAGTTATACCAAGGTTTTCTGTTTCAAAAGTGGGAAGGATAGGATGATAAATTCAATGTACGAATGGGACAAGTTCAGTGTTGTCATACCTTTCAACGCATGTAATGTTGGCCTTGGCATGAAAATGTTGACCACTTTTCTTGGCGCATTCTTCTCGTAAATCTTCGCTCCTTCTGACGGTGAATACTGGGTTATTTTGGCATCTGTCAGGCCGTACTGGTCCTTTAGGTGCTGCTTAAGCATGAGAAGAAGGAGACAACCCTGAGCGGCAGTCAGAAATTCCTCGAACGGTGTTGTATCTGGTGGCAATCGTTGCATAATGGATGCAATGTCCTCGTCGTCTTCTTCTTCCTCCGGACTAGTAGGAACAGCACTGGGGAGAAGGGATTCTCTGAATCCTTGAAGGAGGTTTGATCCCGTCACCGATACCATAATGTCAATATGGTGGATCAAAAACAGCGGTTCATCGATCACCTGAATCACGTATTTAAGATTTTATTTAATTTCTGAAGGACGAAATATTTTAGTTAATCTATTGAGCGATTATTTACCTGGTAAGGAAAGGAAGCTAGATTGTCTGCCAGATAAAGGAGCTGTGCGAGAGGGTTCTTCGAGGTCTCGTCGAATTGTTTGAGCATTGAAAGCACGAGAGCACGTCGCTGCTGTTTTGTACCGCGCAGAAGAGAGTAGAGAAAGCCATTGAGGGCAGAGGGGTGTTCCCCTTCTCTGAGACGGAAACCACGAGCAATTCCTTGGCTTTCCTGAATTGCACTAGCCACTGAACACTTGGTACCGCTCTTCTTGTTTGGAGTCTCCACTGTGCTCCTACAAATAGCAATTATTCCATAAAGCAAATGCAGCAATTCAAGACAGTTTCTGGACTTACTTCGAAGTTGATTGGACAGGTGAATTCTCTTTGGGAGCGCTTTCGATTAGTGATTGTAACTGATAAGAGAGTCGGATGCCCTGCAAAGCTTTCATGTGAATAAACCCCGGATACTTCTTTTCGATTTCTTGTAACTGCTTATCGGCAGCATGAGATACGCGTTCACTGTCAGTGCTAATGCAAACCAAGTACGGGACGATTTGCACCGGATGGACCTGTTTGAATCAATGTGTTACAGAAAACTGCTTTGATTAATAAATCATGCGAATTTTACCAGTCCTTGCTGAAGGATCAACTGTGTCACTCTGAAGGCTGATTGTCGAACACTTGATGAAGAGTGGATGAAGCAATCCAGGATGGGCTTCAGATACAATTGAATAACGGTGCTGGCCATACCCGAGGTTACGTCTCCCATCTCCTTTAGGTTTTCCTTCTTTGACGTCTTAGACCACTGTTGGTCTTCTTTGATCATTCGAATTTCCTCTTCCTATAGAAAAGAATTTAAAAATCAGCAATCATGACGCGCAATGGTAAAAAAAGAAAAGCAGTCGCTGGGAACATACCTGGAGGTAGGTTTCGATGTTGTTTAACACTTGAACTTTTAGTCGCAACGGAACGGACGGTTCCAGCAGCCGCTGGGGAGAAAATTAAGAAAACGATAGATTAGAGACCTATTCACACAGTGGATTAGCTGTATAAACTTACGTTAAGATAAACCGATTTTAGGGATTCTCCCAACATGAAGTCATAGTGTCTAATGCAAACGGAGCCAATGGCCTGAAAGAGAGACAAGAATTCTCAGTTAATTATTACCTAATGATAAAGCTGGCAAATTAAGTTACCTGAAGAGTGAAGAACTGCATGTCAGTGCAGTTTTGGCACACAAAATAAAGAAGTATTTCCATTACTTGCTGTTTGGTCGAATCAGGTAAACCAAAGCGCACCTAAAAACCATGGGATAACATGTTATATCGTTCTCCATTTTCAACCAAGAATGGTTAAACCAAATCAGAAAAATTGTCTCACCTCTTCGTCCGTAAAATCGAAATGTCTGAGTAATAATCCTACGGTGAAAAGTGCTCTGCGGAAGAAAGGCCGATGTTGGACGAGTCGTGGATTATCTGGATCTCTTTCGTGCATCAACTTGTACTCGGTTAGTGGGCCAAAGTATTTTCGGAAGCAATCTCGGATGAGCTTAAAATTTCGTGTCACGTGGTTGACAACAGAACCCAGGCATGAAAGACAAGCAGCCACTACGGCTTTTTCGTGTTGCAAAATCAACTTGACGGCATCTTCTTCCAGCTGGGCAAGGAAAGACTCACTCGGATGTTCTAGCAAAGGAACCACTACTTCCAACGTGCGCGCAACATCGCTGATAATTTGATAGTCGCCTTGCGTTCTACAGCGAAGGCTCAGGTAAGGTTGAAGGGTCATGGCGTGCGGTACCAACAAAAGTGGTCGTATTTTCGCGAACAGATACAATGTCGTCATGCAGGCAACCAATCGCTGAGAAGCCCCCTTTGTTTCTCCGCCATTTGCACTTTTACCATCTGCCGAAGCTGCTATAGAGAAAAACATTAGGGTCACGCGAACGGCAATTAAATAATAAGAAGAATTTACCAGAATTGGACACACGTGCAAGAGAAGCTTCTTCCAGGCGAAGGATATTTTCGACTAAGCAATCAACAATCTGCTGACAGGCCGTCAAGAGAGCTTTGGAGGGTTCAACGTTTGCTTTCGCTGCGTCGTCTTTGTCCTCTTTCGGTCGAAACATTTGTTGAAGAAGTTGTTCAAGCCAATCTAAACCAGTATCTCTGCAAGCGGCAACCACATCGGTAATGTTCATGACCTAAATATTGACGTGAATGAAAGAATTGAAGAATCATTCAGCGACTTCCCTCGTAACGGCATGCGCTAATAAATAAATTTAAATGATGAATAAATGTAGGTACCGACCTTTCTCATTAAAGCATTGAAATCAAGAGTGGGTTTATCTCTGACTGGGCTAAACCACATGGCTTGGAAAACCTCCATGACAAGTTTTTTTATGCCGCCCTCTTCGTCGTTCACGCGCCTGATCATTTTTACGCATATCTCGGGAATTTTGGGAAAATCAGGGCACTCGGTGCAGATATCTTTCATAATCTACAAATACAAAAAAAAAACAGATTAACATTAAATTGGTGATATCATTCATTTAAAATGCCTCAAATACCTTAATGACTCTTTTGCGGACACTAACTCCCGTGTCCAAAATACGAGCAGACAACATATTATAATATTTATCAATAAGCTCTGGACGTGACAGGACAAACTTTCCCACTAGATCGACAGCTGCTTCTCTGACCGCTGTACTTTGGTCCAGGAAAGAATGATGGACACCAAGTTGCATGTCTGTTCGGGCAAGGACGACTGGATCTGATTCCACGATTTGGGTTAGACATTTCATAGCTTTGGCTCGCACAGCGATGGCAGGTTCTGTCAAAACCTACAAATAAAAACACACAAATGAAAACTAGACTTAAAAAAAAACAGATTGATTTAAGCTAAAATGAGCTTACCTTTAAAATGTGTTTGAGATATGAATCAAAGCTCTGAGAAAAAGGTCTTTTGGAAGCCAGAAAACGAGTAATAAGCTCCGAGCTTTCAGCATCAAGAGGGGTGGTTAACACCTGAGTTCTTGTACCCGGTGCTGCTTCCGGGAAGGGATTGATTTTAGAAAGCAGTAGCTTCTTTCTTCGATCAATCATCTCCATCGACCGATTGTGGTTATTGCAATCGGCACCAGTATTTTCAGTATCAGGCTTCTTAGCATCGTCGTTGTCGTCTTCGGAAGACGAAGAAGAGGAGGACGATGACGACGACGAGAAGTGATTTCGTTTTTTCTTCTTTTTCTTTTTCTTTGGCGTTTCTTTGTTCTGCGGTCGTTCTTCTTGACCCGCATCGGGTACATTGTCGGACGAAATGGCTCTTTTTGTTACGCTAGATTTGGTATCTATATACCATTGGGCGACGTAGAAATGTCGCGCGTGAAGCATAGCGGGATCACATTGAGAGTTTACAGCAAGATAATCAAGCAACAGTGACTGAAGAATCTAAAAAGGAAGAACACAGCAAAGGCGTTACTCGTTATCCTCGATAATAAAACCATTTTATGATACAGCATACCTCGATTTTGTCTGCTGGTAGATTTTCTTTCTCGTGTTCTTTGTCCCCACTCTTTTTCTTCTTTTTATGCTTTTTGGACTTGAATTCTTCAACTGTGTTGTTTGCTTCATCTTCACGGACCTGCTTCAGTAATTGGTCGATAGTATCCGTTTTGTGTTGAGAACTGACGGCGTCTTTTCTAAGACGAGCTGCCACTACGCCGAGGTACTCCAGTGATGCCACTCGCAAGAGAACATCAACATTTTTGTTGCTGAAGTTCTGCACCAATAGCTTGCCCAAAAGAGAAAGCAACAGCTCAGCAGCCGGCCATTCAGGCTTGTTCACAGTACTCAGGAGATCCTACATCAAAAAATAAATAGCTTCATTAGCTTCTTTGATTGAAGTTTTCAGATTAGAAAAACACATTACTTGTACGAAATTTTCGAAAAGCGGACGGTAATCGACTTCCTCGTTGTTTTTAACTCCGCACTTTCCCAGAAAAACCGACAGAAAATTGGCAGCTGTCCGGACTGCAGTATCGTACCGCGTGGCTACCACTACCTCCGGATCCATTGCCTAATATGACCACACGTTGAGGTTAGTAGAGATACTGTTGTACGTACAGACCAAACCTTTAAAAACAAATATTGGCTTACCAAGACAGCGCTGTCCGCGTCCTCAGCCTGAACGGTTGTTCCCGGGGGCGCTCCTAACTTCTCCGGGAGGCTTAGGACACATTGAATGAGCTGAAGGACTAAGGCGGTGAGCATCTGTATATGCTGATCAGCGCTAAGGCGGAAAGTTCGAAGCCCTCGTTTGGAAGAGGGTAGTCGTGCGATGGAAGCTAGGATGTCGTCGAGTAATAGGCGTCTATGTTTATCATAGCGACTAAAGATGGTGGTCACAAGTCTAAATTCCAATAACGTGAGCCATTAACAAGTGCTTGCAGATCGACTATATATTCACAACGTTTACCTCAGAGAAGATAACTGTAACTCGGGGATATTCTCGACGAAAAAGGGCGCAACGCCTACGGTTGAAAGATGGAGTACAGCCGTATCGGTTAGCGTTTGGACTGCCAATAATTCAGCCATCAAGCCGACTAGTACAACCATTTTATGATAAACCAACAGAACGGTTTTATCACGCACTTCCCGCACATGTGCCCTTTTCTTTTTCGAACTGCCACCTGTTATGGGCGGTAAAACGTTCATATGTTATATTGTTATAGGTCTCAAAGATGGCTCATTAACTAATGGTACCTGAACTCATGACATCCTTTTTCGACTCTGTCCGGTAAACGGGATCATAGGCCGGATAGATTGAATGCTGCAACTGGAACCTAGCCAACTGAACGATTCTCTCAATGACTTCTTCGAGATAGGCTCGCTTAGGCATGTTCTGCGCTGTAAGAATATGAAGGGCTGCCAGCGCCGCCTCAACAGCTCGGAGTACTCGTTCAGAAGACAATTCTGTCCATAGTTTGCTCTCCTCTTCGTCCTCATCCGGATCCCCTACAATTGTAATAGAGACGAATAAAGATACTGACGTTGGAAAACACAAATGTGCAATACTTACCAAGCAGAGATATTTTGGCTCCATCACGTATGTTCTTTTCAAGCAAGTTGAGTAACCGAACAAGTCTTTCGGGTGGAACAGCGGACATGGCACCAATGGACTAAAAACAAACACAAGGAATTCGATATTGCAGACAACAAATGTAACAGATGTAATTAATTAGACCAGTACCTTCAGTTTTGCTGCTTCAGCGCATAAATCGTGAAGTTGCTGTTTCGGAATCATAGCCTCTTGAGGTATGTCCGTATCGTTGTCCAGGTCGGCCGGGGCATTCAGATCAGCATCTTCCGTGGCATCAAAAATGTTTTCAACTAAGCGCGTAAACCGCTGAAACGTATTGGTCTCCATGAGTTCCTCGGCACTCAATTTACCCTCTTCATGGGTTATCTTGCGCTCCAGTCGTTTAATTTTTTTCTTCGGTGCTGGTGCCACTTCATCGTTGCCTGTTACGACCTCACCGGTGGATTTTCGTTTGCGAGGCGTTTCTTCTTTTCGCACTTTCACTTTTGGCTTTGTCTCTTCTTGAATTGGCTTTTCCTCTTTAATTGGTTCCACTGGTTTAACAGCTCCGCCATCGGAATCAGAATCTTCTTTGTAGGACGGTCGCCCGCTATTATGTTTCCTTGACATACTGGAAAATAATTCAATGGATATTTAATTAAATTGAATTAACACATATTAAGGAGCAGACGTTTAGAAATTTTCCTACCGATGGTTTTGTTGGGACGAATTGTTTGTGGACGACGTGGCGATGGGCTCCGTTTTGACAGATTCGACATACTGATGGTTATGCGCGGGTTGTTGAGGTACGGCAGGTTGGCGTTGGAACACTGGTTTTTCCGTTTCATTCCGTTCATGTGAATGCGTAGAAGCTATCGTATTCGGATACTCTTGATGGTTGTAAAACGGCAACTGAGGTTGGGCAGCTTGCTGTGGGGATGGATGCTGCGATTGTTGTTGAATTTGCTGCTGAGGAATCTGTTGCGGCTGATTATGCTGTGGTGGTTGCGGCTCTACGAGAGCCATGGCAGGGTGGGTTGCTTGCGGTTGTTGGGGGTGATGCTGTTGTGGATAATGTTGCTGGGCTTGTTGCTGGTATTGCTGCTGGGCTGGTACTGGAGTATGAACAGGTTTTTCATATCCCCAGCTAGGGCTGTTGTAGCCTTGCTGTGGCTGCTGGGGGTACACATTGTTTTGCGCAACCAAAAGCTTCGTTTGCGTGGAATATGGACTGCCTTGTGGAACGTAATTCATTGCGGCTTGCGCGGGTAACCCTGGAGCAGGACTTTGCTGAGGAGCATATCCCTGTAAAAATGAAATAGAAATAATAAAAAAACAAAAACATGTAAACTATCCATTAAAAAAAAAAACACCAATTGAAATAATTTGATTTTACCTGGACAGAATTGCCACTTGGTGTGTAGGCCCCAACATGAGTGGCAGGTGATGCATAGCCAATTTGCTGCTGAGAATTGTACATGGCTTGCTGCTGCTGCTGATGAGGATGCACAGAGTTTTGATTGCTGTTCCACGGTTGTGGGTGCTGTTGTTGTTGCTGTCGAAAGACATGTGGATTACGCTGCAAGATTGCACCCAGCAACTCAGGTTGTGGTTGTGAGATTTCTGGGTGATTAAAATTCTCGTAGCGTTGATCTCTGAAAAAAATTACAGGATTGTTGTAAATACAGATATTTTCAACATTGGAAAAAAATTAAAAAAGAAAAATACCTCAAAATTATGTGCTGGGGATTATACGAGGTTGTGGTGAGTGCATGTTGAAGTTGAGCTGCCAAGGCATCATCATGAGTAGACAAGAGTCTATGAGCTTCCTCAGCGACCCGTGGATGAAAAAGCAATGAACGACTGGATTGTGTGGAAGCCAGAGGTGCTGGCAATGGCATCTCAGGTAGCACTATTGTGAGACCAACAATTAATGATGAATTTGAAACACAACAGAAGTTTTAACAACAACGCTCTTACAGTCGCTGAGGCTTGCAATGCCTGCCAGGCTGATGATTGGGATTGTAGGGATTTCACCATTCATCGTGAAAGATCCTACCTCACCGTTGGTAAGGTTGAGGATCAACAACCAACTCCTTTACCAATATCCACTTGATCTCTGGCACTCCTCACATGGCAACATCCAGACTATTAAAAAAAAGAAAACAGCTGTAAAACCTAACCTACAAGATGGACAAAGAAACTGGAATTCATAGGAACACTGTAAACATCACTTGTAACCCAGACTAGGTCAGCGATTCCTCAGATGCCGGCTACAGGTGACGATTAACAGGTTAATATGCTATATCTACCCCATAATGTTAGTGCATCATGTTGCTTAGGAAAAACTGATTTCAAAGCGATCTATTTATGTACCATTCAATTCTACTTTGACTTTGTGTTTTGGAATATTGCGGAAAATCTAATGTAGACTGAGAATAAATAAAGCGGCGCAAGGAGAGTCATCTGACGGCTATAAACAGTCGAAGCCTTTTTCAAACAGTACAGCCCCCTAGACTTGACGGACTCATATACATTCCCCTAATTACTAATCCCAGTCATAAAAACCCAACAACATTCTTTATCAAACTAAGTGGAATTCGACCACACTTAGGATCACTATAACGAAGAGATAGGTAAACAGCTATTTTGAACATGAAAACTAAAAAGAAAAAGAAAATACATCAAACTCAAGTTGCACTCAAATCCCGCCGCGTCTACAAATGGCGGCCTAGGCGATCCGGGCATCCCAGCAAACCGATACAATAGCATCTGATCTTATGAAATTCTACATACTCTAAGCATTTTGGGGTTAAATGAATTTGAACATACAGAGCACGATGTAAAGCAGAAATCCAATTAGAACTCTTTAACGGCTAAAGCTACCGCTCAGCTTGACGTGTCAAAGGGCAAACAAACAGAAATATCAACGTACACAAACGGTCGGGTGAAGCACTCACAAGCACTTATGGTCTTCTTTTGGTTTCAACACTGATGGAAACGTTTAATATAACTTTGAAAACTTCCTGGTAGACACTATGAAACTCAAGTCAACAAAAATAATCTTTTTTTAGTGTAAAATAGATTAAGACGCGCCAAATTTCGCCATCAGTTCGACGATGTGTTGTGTGTACGAGCTATGGCCAAAGTACGTATCGCCTCCGCTAGGGAGCCCACATTATTAAACAGTTTCCTCATTTTGGTCATTTTCAAACTGTTTTTACCATCTCATATGTAAAATAAACTAATTTTTGTTTCTTAAATTCTCTTATGTTATAAATTTTCTTAATTGGAGCTAGTTTCTTCTTGACTGTTAACGTCTTTTCTTCAAAATAATTGAATTTTTCGGTCGCTTGGAAGTCAGAGACATCTATCGTCGGAGAGTCTATGTTCATTTTTCAAGATGACAGATTAACTTACGTACATGGAACGTGGAGCGATATCCCGTGGAAATTCTGGTGGAAGTGGGAGGAGTCTTTTGTTTTTCGTTTAACCGCGGAAATTGTTGGCTCTCACGAAGTCACGAGGTATCTTTAAACATTATTTCAAATCCAACTTGTCCGGTAAACTATTCATTTGGATATTTCAACTGAGATTAAATGTATTCATTTATGCACACAACGTCACATCTCACATCTACTAGTCTTCTCGAAGTTTCGGCCATGCAAAGTGTGTGTATATGTATGGCTGACGACAAGCACGTTATATCTGGCCATCGCTTCTGACTGATGATGAAAGCATGGCGTGAGAATAATTTGATACCATGCACCATGCCACCATGTGTTCATTGTACAATCAAACCATTCGTCAGAATAAGTAACCGACTATGGTCCCGCCCATTTCCACAATAACTTCCACGACATACCACTCCACATTCCAAGTAGACGATAGACGATACACCATTCCCATTCCCCCTATTATATCTCAAAAACATTGTGTTTACTTGTTATGACAGGACATTTCAGTCTTGCCTTAATCACCTTCGACGATAAAACGTGTTGCCGATCACTTCTTCAGCGGACGTCCACTAATACGCACATTGCCAAACATCAATCAAAATGGCCAATAATCTGTTGAGGAAAGTCTACGTTATTGGTGTCGGAATGACCAAGGTAAAAAAACGCGAAATAATTTACTATTACGCTCAAAAACTCGAGTCTTCTTTTTGATATGCAGTTTGAGAAGCCTGGTAGGCGCTCAGATTTTGATTACCCGGATATGGTTGCTGAAGCAGTTACGAATGCCCTTAACGATGGAAAGGTAGCTTATCAACAAATCCAGCAGGCTGTTGTTGGCTATGTTGATGGTGTGTAGCTTACTATTATTCATTTCAAGTTCATGTGTCATCATCAAATCTGCATTTCAACAGGTGAATCATGCTGTGGACAGAGAGCTTTATATCCTTTGGGAATGAGTGGTATCCCAATTTACAATGTCAATAACAATTGCTCAACTGGATCATCAGCCTTGCTTTTGGCCCAACAACTTGTGGCTGGTGGTGTTGCTGACTGTGTGTTGGCTGTCGGATTCGAGAAAATGAAGAGGGGCTCTTTGACTGGGAAGGTTTGTTTTATCTGCACTATCAAACTCATCCTTGGAATCAGCCTGTTACATTTAAATTCATAGGGCTACGATGATCGCGTAAATCCGATGGATCGTCACGTTGGTGCTCTGGCCGAGAACGTCGGTATTGAACCTGCCCCAATCGCAGCCCAATGGTTTGGTGCTGCTGGTTTGGAACACATGAAAAAGTATGGAACTAAGGAAATTCATATGGCCAAAATCGCTTATAAGAATCACAAGCATTCCGTCAACAATCCGTAAGCAAACGACGTGGCTTAATTTATAGGAAAGAAAAAAACTATTGACCTTTGTAATTTAAACTAGGAAATCACAATTCCGCGACGAATACACCTTGGAGCAGATCCTAGCTTCACCACCTGTATACGGCCCATTGACCAAGTTGCAGTGTTGCCCCACTTCTGATGGATCTGCTGCAGCAATCCTGGTGTCTGAGGCCTTTGCCACAAAACACGGCCTTCTTGATCGAGCCGTAGAAATTTTGGGCATGGAAATGACGACAGATTTAAGCTCAACATTTGGCGAAAATAGCAGCATGAAATTGGTACGCATTATTTTTCAGCTCGTGTCTTTCATGTTGCAGAAACTAACGTTTTTCTTTTTCACTCAGGTTGGCTACGACATGACAAAGTTGGCTGCTCAAAAACTGTTCGCTAAAACGGGTTTGAAACCAAGCGACGTCCAAGTGGTGGAATTACATGATTGTTTCTCTGCCAACGAGCTCATTACCTACGAAGCGCTAGGATTATGTCCAGAAGGCAAAGCTGGCGAAATGATCGACAGAGGAGATAACACGTATGGTGGCAAATATGTTGTCAATCCTAGTGGTGGTCTCATTTCCAAAGGCCATCCTTTAGGAGCCACGGGTAAATATAACCGGGTTTATCCAACGTTTCTATGTTGACTTGCACTTGTGACGGTCCTTGAACCGTGGCCACTTTAATATCCTTATCGCGCTTGCTTTCTCGTTGAGTATTATTGACAAACATGATTGATAACTTTTACTATCGTAACATATTCAGGCTTGGCACAGTGCGCAGAGCTTACGTGGCAACTTCGTGGTGAGGCGGACAAAAGACAGGTGCCCAATTGCAAACTTGCACTTCAGCATAACATCGGTCTTGGAGGAGCAGTCGTCGTTGCTTTGTACAAAATGGCAGTAGAAAAACAGGTTAGTTGATGTGTCACCTTTTACACTCCAAACAGCATTCCTTGACGATTGTATAACAGAGAAAGATAGAGACCTTTTGCATTTTAACGTCGACACATTAAACTTACTTGTCCAAAGTCCACGTAGACACAGTAATTGGTCAAATGTTGTCGAATGGCAACGTTGCTTTGTTTATCAGCTTTCTCCCCATCATAAAATGACAGTGCAAGACGTAAGAGAGAGTTCCTCCTGATTAAATACGTTCTTATTTGAGAAATTAATTTCAGAAATTTTGTTAATACAGGCCTCCGGAAGTGTTCGTATTGAAGGCTTCAAGTCATCAGATGTTTTCGAGCTGATGCAAAATGCCTTGGCCCAGAGTGGAGCCGAACTTACCAAGAAGGTAGGAGGCGTGTTCCTCTTCAAGGTGGCAGGAGATGGCGGTAAGCAGGGTTCTTGGATCGTCGACGCGAAGAACAACGGTGGTTCCGTTAGAATCGCTAAAGATGGTAAAATGGTTCATCATCATCTTTTGCCAATATCACTAGTATTGATGGCATCGTTTCTGCTTTGTTACAGGTGAAAAGGGAGACGTGACCATCAGCATGAAGGATGATGATTTGACTCAAATGCTTGCCGGCAAATTGGCTGCCCAGCAGGCTTACTTTCAGGGACGCCTTAAGGTGCAAGGAAACATGGGCCTTGCCATGAAACTGCAAGAGCTGACCAAGAACGCCCAGCCTCTGAAGGCAAAGTTGTAGGTTCGCTCAGCCAGCATGTCATTATATCTAAGGCTGCAAAGAAAATCATGATATGTTTATATGATAGGGTATATTGGTCTACATAATTTCTGAATAAAAGTTAGATGTTGGGTTTACAATCGTTGTCCCTTTGTCTTCTCAAATGTCTATGCAACATCTTCCATAGTTTACAAAAATGATTTATTACCTGCACCGAGTTAATGAAGGCTTACAAAAAGAGCAATATGAAACAGGAAAATATTAGAGACCAGACCTAAAGAAACTGATTGAGGCATCCCCGAAAAAGAAGAATATAACTACTAAAAACTAACGATCAAGAAAACCGATGAAAGCAGTGTTATAGGGGGAAAAGAATGTGCATATTACTGGCAACAACAGTTGTGCCAGATTTCCGCATTCTTCGTCTCGTGCATTTAATCTCTCTTAGCAACGGAGCTCTTTCCTCTAGCCAAAATTGGCGGATTACGTATGAAACGCCCCGAGGGTGAGATAGAAACATGTTCAGTCGATGACCCACATCTGCTTCACGACCGAATCCAGCATTTTCGTTGCATATGCTATTTATCCACTCTGAGAGAGTGGTATACTGAAATGAAGTTTCATCACGCCATCAGCCAGAAGATAATCGTGTTTTCTTTTCTTTTTTCGTCTGCTTTAACGGTACCGTGTAGAAGTTGTGTCGAGAGCCCTTCTAAAAAAATGTGTGCTGCCCTTTTCTGGACGTGATTTGCGTTTATTCGAATTCTAATTATTGCACAGGTAGAATGGCAGAGGGGGCTGGAAGGCGGGCAAAAATAATGAGCCGCCTCAGTACACGACCGTTCCGATTACAAATGGCCAGCTGATTATTCCGTGACGAACCGAGCCCTCTCATTTCGCGGTTAACGATCAAAACACAAGAATTGGTTTCACATACCTGCAGCAAAATTTGGCCAATACTTTCGAAGAAAACTGCTCAGAAAAAAACACACTTAAAAAAAACTGATGAAATCCAATTAAACTTGAATAAAACGATTCCTCTTCTTGAAGGAACTTACATTCTCGTGGCACTCTTTGAAAATGAATGTCGTAATTGATTGGGCTTGCAAAACTTTGTCGGCCTGACAGCTGACCCCGATCGCCACGTTGTCTAATAAAGAAAACGAACAAAATAAAAAAGTTAAAACCGAACTAAAAATTCTGGACATTTGTACTATCAAAGCCACTTGTTTTTTTCTTTTTCTTTCTAACATATAAAAAAAAAAGAAAAGAAATTTACACTCGGCGTGTCATGAAGAGACAAAGAACGCCGCTGCCGTCAGCACCAACCGCCACCCGGTGATTTTCATCGAAAATTCTTTTCTTTGTATTATTATTCCCGACGTAATATTTTTCTAAGCGAATCGGCTCGTCATCACATGATGATGGCACTCTACGTACTACTACCGTATTTCACTTTTGCCTGTCATCATCATCAGTTCCGTTCCTTTTATTTTTTTTTATTGTGTGCGCTGTGTGTGCTGCCCTCCACGGTCTTTGAGGAAATCGGCGGGTCTGTGGAACAATTTTTTGAATTGAAATTAATTGAATAGACCATTGAAATTTCGTTTTTACCTTTACTGCCAATTCGATCCGAATTAAAAAAAAAATAGAATGCAAAGTGCTGTCAGTATTCCCAACCGTTTTTTTTTTTCCTGATTCACTTTAATTGTTGGTGCGGTATTGTGTGTGAAAGTCAAAAACGTATACAATAATAGCAATATACCTTTGAATGTAAAACGAAGAGAAGGTCTGGAGAGAGAGGGGCATCGGCAGCAGCTGCTGGACTAGCAAAGATGGCCTATGCTCCTCGACAGGTATAATAACCTGCAATTAGACTGCCAACAGATGGAGATTGGGGAGGGGGGGGGGATGAGATGAAAAGGAAACAAGAATACAATTTACTACCCCATTCTCAGATGAAAATGGCTTAGGAGGTTGGGTGGGGGAAGGGAGAAGAGTGAAAAAAAGAAAAAATGAAATGAAATAAAAAAAGTCGAAACGAAAAGACGAGCTATTTGATTGCTCCATATCTCACTCCTGCCACCATTTTATTTTTTTTCACACTTTGCACCTGTTTAGGTGTAAAAGGAATGGATGGAAACCTTGTCTTCTTTCTTCAATTGCCTTTTTACCCATCGTCCTCGGAATATAATGACGGCCGTACCCTTCGAAATGGTTAAACGTCTTCGAAATTGAATGAATGAACAGGAAAAAAAAAAGGAAACACCGTGACCAAAAGAAATTCATTTGAGACGGAAACCTTTTTTTTTTTTTTGCTGCCACGCCGCCTTGTGTATTTCTATTTTGCGTTTTTTTTTCTTCAAAAATTAAAAAAAAAGAAGGCCGCGTTTTTTCGGATAAAGAAAGTAATGGAACATTAAAAAAAAAAAAAAAGGAATTTTCAAGGTCCCGATTTAGTTGTAACTCTCAATCAATTGGGGGATACATTGCGTCAACGTAAGATAACATTTAAAAGAAAAGAAATTAGACAACAACCGGAAATACACAGCGCATGATACGATTACACGTGAGATTTATTGTGAGGGAGAAGATGTCCCCCCCCCCCTCTAAAGAAATCTATTTAAATAAAAGATATAGCAAAGAGGTTAGAGTACAAATCTAATTAAATTTTTAATCACAAAGTGAAAGACGTGCGAAAGAAACAACGTTTTCTTTCGATTTAAATTTTATTTCAACCAAATTCAGTGCGATGACGTCACCATTCAAATCCAGCGCAAAAAAAGATAATTGTTTATTTCTCCAGAAATTCTTGTTATCTACCGTTTTTTTGTTTTCTTTTTAACCGCGTTTCAAAAACTAAAAAAAAACAGATTAACAAAAAATGTCACGCAAAACACAAGAGTTGTTAATTTTTTTGTTGTCTTTTTCCTATTTAAAATATATATGATACACACAGCAGTAGCACGCAACAAAAAACCAACAAAAAAAAACAAATTAATTTCCTTTTTTTTTCTGATTTAATTATTTTTTTTTACGTATCTCCCGTTATCTCTCACGTCGTTCTTGATTTCTTCGTTAGTCAATCAACAAACGAAAATGCGTAAAAACAAATGGATGGCATCTTCTTTCTTCTTGTCGTGTTCGTTATTCTTTCCGGAATTAAAAAAAAAAATCTTTTTTAATTGTGTAGCGTATAGAAAAAAAAAAGCGGGGCATTTTTTTTCACTGGAAAATAGCAAAAGAAAAAAAAACTATTGGAATTTTTCGAAATGAATTTTGTGTTTCGTTGTATGTGTGTGTGTTTGTAAATCGGCGTTGAATAACAGCCGTTTAAGTGAAATTAAATGGGTGGGAAAGAAAATCAACACCGGGGGGAAAGAACAACTTAAAACAAAAGGAGGGATGCTCACTAATCAAATAATACGAGATTATTACAATTTAAAAAAAAGTACATACGATTTGACATTGATTATTTAAAACAAATAAACGCGTGATCATTGAGAGATAAACACAACGAGAGCCACGTCGATCCTTATGTTATACACAAACACGGCATAAACAAAACTTGTACACACGCAAGATGAACAAATGAGACACACGATGAAACAAATGAATGCTGTATACTTTCATACTCCCACCCAAAAAAAAAAAAATCAATCAACACGTTGAGGGCGAGATTTGAACGATTTGTGAATTCTTTTAACTGGACAGTCCGTCTCCGTGGGCCACTTGAGAACAGGCCAGCATCAGGATCTCTCGCTTCTCCTTGGGGAAACGAAGCTCCCGGCCAGCCAATCGAGCCGCTTCTAATTCCCGTTCGGCCATGTTTAATTCGCGGCTCACGATACCGGGAGTCTCCTATTCAAAAAAAAATATTCTTTTTTAATTATTCAAATTCATTTGCCTACCGATGCGATACAAAGCGGTCTAACACACACACACACACAAGAAAAAAACAAATCCATATTAGGGATCGCTGATCCTCGCGATACGAAAAAAAAATGTCTCGGTACACCAAATTCTATAGTCTCATTTGCATATTTTTTGAAAGGAGAAATGCCTAATGTGTTTAGCGTGCCGTAATTGAATAAAGACGAATGTGATTAAAGAGTACAAGAAAGGTTACCTGTTCTCTGGCGATCCAGTCGAGGGCCATTTGCGAGCGCATGTCGTCGTCGAGGGCGCGGTGCGAGTAGTGAGCCACCACCTCCTGTCGGGAGCACTGGCGTTCACGCATCGCTTTCAGAGAGCCGTTCCAGTGCAGCAACTGGAAGACGGTCATCAGCTCCTGGAATTCCAGCATCGTCCGCCCTTTGTTCGCCTCCAGCATAAAGCGGAAGGCACCGATGCCCGTATTCGGATTGTCCGCCTCGTCCGGATCGCCCTACACACACACACACACAAAAACAAAACAACATCAGCTCTCTCTCTTCTCGGGACTAGAATAAAAATATATGCCCGCAAGGCAGGCCCAAATCATCACTGGACAAAAAATTTGAATATATACCGGTTTTTTTTTTCCCTACCTGGGAGCCTCCACCCCCCTTTTTTTTCCTATCCCGGTTGTATAAAAGAGGAAGAAAAAATACTGTTGAAGTGATTGTTAAAAAAGAAAAAAAAAAAAAAAAGAAAAGAAACAAGAGAAGAGCGCATCTGTTGCCAAGTTAGCTCCTGGGCTCTCTCTCTCTCTTCCATCACGCTTGGAAAAAGAAAAAGAAATCAACATGGAAGTGACATCGCCTGCAAGAACATAAGGGTCTCTCTTCTTTTTCGTGAGTGCATCGTCCTGTCACATCACGACCGAATTCAAAAGAATTTTAATTCTTCTTTTTTTATTAAAGATTTTGGTGTCTGGATCTCTGGAACATGGAACTTTCGTTCACCTGCTCGTATTTGGCAGAGAGCTTTCTACTCCTAGTCCCGATATTCAAAATTTAAATTTCCCGGTCTATTTTTCTAAACCAAACTGTTGGACGGCTGACACGACGCGTTTCAAATTTTCAATAAAAAATACACTGATGCCAAGTCGTAGATTTAAAAAAAATTAAAAATCATGTCCCCCCCTTTTTAATTAAATAATTGCTTTAAAAAAAAATTTAATTACCTTGAAAGAGGCTCTGGCTTCGGCGACAGCTTTCTCGATAAAGTCGTCAGAGATTTGCCTGGACGGATGTTCGTTAAAAACCGAGTTCATCAGCGCGATCTTGGCGGCGCTGCGTCTCGCCTCCGCTTTCGTCGGGCAATTCTGTTTCAACAAACAAAAGAATTAATGACATAGAAAAAAACAATTCAAGGGTCCATTATTCAAAACTACGAGCGGCCAACGGGGCCCAACGCATGATATTCTATTTGATTCATTTTTCTTCTAGCACACCAGCAACAGCAGCAGCAAGCGCGGTGATGATGATGAAGCGTAAACGTTATAGATTTCGCCGCATCATCACGGCGGCAAACCATCATCACATCAGTGGGACCCCCCCACTACGTCCGCGCATTTTATTATTGTTATTTTTTTTTCTTTTCGATTTGAACGTTTCAAACATTTTTTTCCACTTCTTATTATATTTAGAAAAATACAAGTGGGGACCGTGACTAATCAAACTGATCAGCACACACACAGTTTTTTCTTTTCGCTACTATTTTTTTTTTCCATTTGAATATTTCCCTCATCATCATCGTGATTGGTCGGTTGTTGTTGTCATCATCATCATTATCAGAAACCAACGATCGATCTATTAGCCTTCCCCCATTTTTTTTTCTTCCGTTTGTTGTTTTTACTCTCCCCACTATTTATTTAAGACTTCTATTTTAAATAAATTTTTAAAAATCTTTTTCAACGTGATGGATGTTGTATAACTCTCCAATGTTCTTTTCTTTTTTGTTTAAATACCGGGGGCCGCCCCAGCCCCAGGACAAACTGCTGACTTTTACGTTCCTTTTTCGAAAATTCTATTCGTGGGAATTTGTTTAGGTATTTTTTATTTTTTTTTTTAAAAAGGTAAAAAAGCGAAAAAAAAGGGGGATGAGAAGAGCTCTTTAAAAATGGCGGCGATTGAACTAGGAGGGGGTTGAAAAAAAAATAGAATAAAAAATAAGGCACGGAATAAAAGACAAAAAAAAAAAGGAAGAGGGACGTCTTGTAAAAGGCCATCCATCATCCGTCCAATAATACCCAGGATTTTTTTTTCTTTTTCCTCCGAGACAACGTCTATAACAAGAAAAACCGGAAAAAGAAAATCCCCCCCTCTTTTATTTTTTTTTTTCAAAATAAATTTACTTCAAAAATAGCCTACAGGTAAGACATAAATATTAAGGAACCCTTGTGTGTGTGTGTGTGCACTGCAGAATGGACGATATATCCCAAAACGAGAGGGTTGAGAAGGGGAAAGATGACCTTTTAAGGTAAAAATAACACACACACAGACACACACACACAAAAGAGAAAAAGAAAAGCCGATGACTTTAATTCCGTTTAAAAATAAGAAAATAGAGATCAACTTTGTTGACAACACAATCCCACCCCTTTAAGCTTCTTGCCTCCCCCCCTCCTCCGTTTTTTTTCCCGCTTCTGTGGGTATTCAAACGGAAGAGGTGGGCGTGTTCATCTTTTAATTTCAAGTGAAGAGTTAACCACCCAGGTATAAAGAAAAATACGAGGCGACATTTCCGGTCTCTTCGTTAAAAAAAAAAAAAGAAACGGGGGTCCTGGAACAATTTCTTTTCTTTCTTTCGCGCATGCGCAAGCTATGATCGACCGCGTAACTGGACAACACGCAATGTCACACACACACAATGTCGTATGTTACGATAGAAGAAAAGAAAAAAAACACTTAAAAGTTCGTCCTTTTTATGTTTTTTGAATTTTGGAATGTGTTAATTTTTATTTGTGCGGGTAGAGCGGAATGCGTTTTTATTTTAAAGGGAAGGGAAAAAAGAAAATAATAATAAAGCTTTCAAGATAGGAAACTGTCGTCTATACAAGCGTTTATGACGCCCTCAAACGCGTGGCAGACGTACCAACATTCAAGAATAAAACATTTTTATTGACGAAATTTTCTTTTTTTTTTCAGATGACGAACATTTTCTCTGGCCACTAAAGTCAAAAATTTCTTTTCCCTTCATTTTTATGGCGGGGATCTATGAAAAAAAAAAATAAAAGATGGCGGACGTTCCAAAACGTGTATATACGACCAAGATCTTTATTTAGGGTTAGAGCTGAGGGGGAAAGAAAAAAAGATAAGAGATCGGACCGACGACCTCTGACCCATCCGTAAATATACGACGTTCACCTATCCAATATTCATCCCCCTTCCCTTTTTTTTCCCCTCTGAAGATTGTTCTCCAACATGATGGATGCGTCCCTCCTGGAACAAAAACGCCCGCAAAAAAAAAAAAAAAAGAAAATCCGTCCATTCAAAAAATACATTTCAAAAATAGCTAAAGGCCATATTATTTGAATATGCCGCCCTTAGAAGAAAAAAAAAATGTCAAAACAAGAGTTTCGAGGTGAAACACCTTTGATCCTCTACCTGTGCGTCCTTTCACAAACACACACGTTGCCTCATCGAATTTCTTTTAAACACACTACCGTCTTCCCATCCTCCTGTTGCAGCATTGCATATCAACAGGAGCTTTTTATTTCGATCCATACGTTCATGCAGATCAGCGTGTGTTGTTTATCCTTCTTCTGTTTCCCCTTTTTTTTTCCATCAAAAAAAATAATTCAAAGGTCCGCGTTCCAGCGCGTTTCGTAACCCGATACATTCTCGCACCGAAGCCTCTACCCACGAGTAACACTGGTGAATGATACTCTCTCTTTTTTTTTGATTTCCTGCTTCTAATTTAAACGACCGCAATCCATCAGAAGAGGAAAACTCTCTTCTCATTTCTGTTAAAAATGCAAGTCAAAATTTCAAAAACAACGTACCTGAAAACTGCCGAAACAGGATCCACCTGGCAGTGTGACGTAACAGACGTAGGGCGGCGATGAGGACGGCACCGATTCGTAAATGACGAGCGCTCCATTTTTCAAATCGGCCCCTCGAGCTTGTTTCATTTGCCAGAATTCTTGCAGCGCTTCCACCACGTTCACTGCACATCAAACACGAACAAAAATCAAAAGAAAAAAAAAAACAATTAATTTCATATCGAATTATTACATTTGAAAAAAAAACAAAACATGTGTTCGTGTTTCTGCTGCGCTCGCACGCCTGTGTTTCTCTCATTTGAATATGCAGACACACAAGTGGGCAAAGAGAGAAGCTGGCAGGCACATCAACGAATAGAAGGGCAAAGAGAGAGAATGCAGGATGATTCTTTTTGATACGCTTCAGGGTCCCCTGCTCACGAACAGCATCGAGAATAAGCTACCTGCATAACCAGAGTGCCGGATAGCGTGACCCCAACTTGATCCATCCGATTAAAATCTTTTTTTTTTTTTTTGAAAACACATTTTCTCTTTGGGAAATTCACTCGCAAAAATCGAGAAATGAGAAAAAAAAATTTAAAAATAATTCCGTGCGCTAAAATATGCAAATCTATTATTATTTTTTTTAAATTAGATTTTCATTTGATACGAGATTTTTTAAGAAAACAAGTCTTTCTCGTGCCCGTCAGCCATCGAACAATTTTTTTTTTCGAAACGGAAAGACGAAGGGAGGCGCCCCCCTTTTCTCTCACAGGTAACCACCACCTTTTGGTAGATGACCCGAGGCGTTACACGGTACCCCGTCAAAAATCAAAAACATTTTTCCTTCTATTTCTTGAAATATTTGATTTCTAAAATAAAAAAAAAATATCCGGAGAAGAAGAAATGTCTAGTCTGAATAGAATTGGCGCGATTGGATGATGGAATAAAAAATTGAAATTCATTTAAATGAAAAGGGGTAGTGGATGCTGTGCTACCTTTGGTACGTGGACGTACGCCAATCTCCTCGTAAATGCGGCTAGGATTCCACGGCAGATCGTAGTCGGAGAGCAACATGTTGCCCTTGCTACTAGCCGACAGGGCTACTCGTTTTCTTTATCTCTTTTTCTTAACCCCCTCTCTCTGTCTCTCTCCAAACAAAATTTCTAATCAAAATGCGTGTCCCGGCCTGGTTAATTCGAATACACACACACACACACACACAACAACCACAATCTCGCGTGCGTCTTCGAAAATTGATGTTGTTTGACACGAGAGCTGTATCACATTAAGACACGTTAGGAAAAAATGACACTTTTCTTTTTTCAAAACGCTGGGTTTGTTAATTAGCTCTCACTGACGTCACCACACAATCATGCAAATTTTTTCAACGTGCCGAAAATTCAAAATAACAATTTTTTGAGGGGGGTTTTAACTTTGAGGGAGAGAAAAAAACGAAAGATAACGTTCGGGTTCAGAGGCCGAGCATCGACTACGGCGAGGCCTGTGTCTGGTTCTTCACAAAGTTCTACCTGGCGGAGGGGGAGGAGGATGGCTGTGAAGAAGGAGGAGGGAGGTGGGGTTCTCTCTTCAACCTCCTTGATGAGCACAAGAGAATCGCCCTGCGGAGTCAAAAGCCGGGTGCATAACAAAACCACCAGAAAACACAAATGGAAGAAGGATGGATAGAGAAAGGAGGAAAAAGATGATGAAGACCAAGGTTTAAATAAAAAATAATAATAATAAAGAGGACAAGAAGAAAGAAAGAAAAGAAAGAAGAAAAACCCTTGGAGCCAACCTCTCTCTCTCTACCTGGGCTCGCTTCCAATCCGCATTCCTTGCTTCTCTCTCTCTCTTTTTTTGGAGGTTTGCTGGAACAACTACCGAAAGAACACCATCGGGGGTCACACACACACGAGATTGGAGAGTTAGATTGTTGTTGTGTGTTGGGAGAAGATGGAAAAGAAAGAGAAACACGTCGCGGGCGGAGACAAAGAGCATATTCAAACAGGTGGATGTATAGAGAGAGACAGAGACTCTCTCTGTTCCAGACGTATATAGAAAATAAGACGAAATTGGGAACAACATCGACGACCCAATTTTTTTTTTTGAAAATTTAAAACCCACTGATTTGCGCATCACAATTTCGTTCAAAAAAAATGTCCATATTTAATATCGAAATAGAGTTAAGGATTTAGACGATAGATTGATAGATACTAAATACTCAAGATGGATGGGATTAGATAATTCCAGTTTTTTTTTTCTAATTTGACTTGATTTTCTCATAATCAAAAGAAATGTTTTAAAAAGAAAATACGCAGACAGCTGGAAATGGGACGGCATAAATAGAAGATCGACTATCTCTCACCGACGTTATGAGATAACGACCGAAAACTGTTCGGACATGCCGGTCCTTTTTCTTTTCTTAAATTTAATCAAATTATATTTTTTTTTTTCTTTTTCAAAACTGATAATTTAGATGGGATGATGCGTCATTCTTCGTGTTTAACTTAATAGGAAAACAAACAATCGAAAATCTTCTTTTTAGAAAAAAATGGGGAATCAAGTGCGGGATTGAGTGACGCATGCGCAGACGGACAACAGCTCCCGATTTTGTTTTACTGGCCCAACGAGTGAAATCAAATAAAAATCTATCTCCCCCCCCCCAAAAAAAAAAAATGTACAAAAGAAGATGAGAGAAAGAAAGAAAAAATCATAAATGAAGCCGAGAGGGGCTCATTTTTCTTTCTTTCTTTTTTACGATACACATGGGCCCCGCGCAAGGTAATTAAATTTCATAGTACCATAAAAGTTTACCAAATAGAATATTAAATACGAGGAGAATAAAAAAAAATGGAAAGGCAGAAAGAAAAGAAAGAAAAAAAGAGAGCAAACATATCACGGAGGTATCATTTAAATAGTTTGCATTTTTTCTTCTACAACCCCCCCCCCCATATATTACGGGGGGTTATCCCCCCACCTCGTGAACACACGCTTTCTTTTACGTAAACAAACAAATAATACTCGAGTCACAGACGATAAATCATCTACCCACACACACACACACTCAAAATGCGTTTTTCTTTTGTTTTGTCTTTGTGTCAAATTATTTTTAAAAAATTTCCCCTTTGCTTAATTGCCAGTTTTGCGCCATTTATTTTCTTACTCCCGCAGTTAATGAGTCACGTAATATTCGGTTAATGCGGATGTTGTTCCAAAACTTGGGCAAAACTTTACACAACCGCAAAAAAAAAAAAAACAATAGGGGGAGGTCTAATGGATGAGGGCGCGTCTCTCCGGTAAGTTTAAGAAAAAAATTGAAAGGGGGGGGGGGGGGGGGGCGAACAGAAGGTGAGCGCGTCCGGGGATTGAAAATTGCCTTTTAATCACATTTTTTTTTAAACAACCGTGCTCTAGCGTTCAAAAAAAAAAAGATTTATTTTCAAACAGAAGGTTAAACCGAAAAAAGAAAAAATGAAAATCGCTTTTGATTTCATTTTAATAGCACGCAAAGATGATGATAGGTCAAGCTTAATCACAGTCCCTATTATTTTTTAAAAAAAGAAAGAAAAATAACACTTTAAGAAAAAAAAAAATTCGTTTTTTTGCTGTAACACGTTCGATAATAGACACAGGAAATTAAGAAGAAAAAAAATAATTCTGGCTGACGATGATTTATATGATAATCTTTCTGCTTCTCTTGTTAAAAAAGATAATCTCTGCACGACGTCGTGATAACGGCGTATATCAAAATAATCAGCTCGTATACGCAAATTTTCTAATTCAAATGCAGCAAGAGGCCAATGAAACAAGGGACGCTATATCTAAACCCCCCACCCCCCGAAGTGTTTAAAAGAAGTGGCTGTCGGGACTGTTGATCACGAAATTCGTTTTTAGCTATAGGCTTTTTTTTTTTAAATATTATTTTTTGGCCTGACGCGAGTGCAGCCATATAAGAGCGTGCACTCGGGTATGAGAATCGTAACGCCAAGTTATATTCAAATTTTGTTTTTCTGAAGGGATGGCCACTTTTTTTTTGATGGATTTCTAACCAATGCCATATGCAAATCTTTTTCTTTTCCTTTTTGATGAATCTCTTTCCTCTTTTTTCTTGATTTATGATGAGCTAACGCTTAAAGAATGTTAACCGAAAATTTTGGAAACAGGTAAAAACAGTGCCCCTTCAAAACAGGTGATGACATTTTGCAGCCCCCCCACGATAAAAAGAAATAATAAGATCAGAAATTCCTATTCAGGGCGGGGTATTTAAATGAACGGTATTTTGCATAATGATGTTATGGTATATGTCCGACGCCGCCAAGGTAAAAAAAAAAGAAGTTCCCAACAAAAAAAATTTGTTGAAAAGAACAAAAAAAGAGAGAAAAGTTTGGAGTGCAAACACAAAGAGCGGGCGTCATTTGACTATCTAAACAGCTGATCACGGGGGGTCACGCTCCTTCCCTCCTCTTTTCTCGTTCTCTCTTGTTCTTGTGTGTAGTTGTTCAAACTAAACAATGACCCTGGATACACACACACACACATAACCCTTAAGTTCTCCCCCCCCCTTTTCTTTTTCTCTTATCTTTATTTTTTTCGAAACAAAACAAAACAAAACAAAAAACGCCGTGCGTATCATCTCTCGGCGTGAGAAACGCGAGACCCCAATGAAAATGGGCATCACGAGGGGGGCGACGCCGCCAGACTCTTGTGATATATGATCGATGTTAGCCAACACACACATAAACCTCCTGTTATGTTTTTTCCTCTTTCAAGGGGCCTTTTGTGTAGTTGCCAAATTTCAAAACAAAACCAAAAATTTGCATACGCGAATATCTCGTGAAATCAAACCAAATGTACACGTGAACCGATTCCTTTTTTTAAACTTAATGATTGCTATGCAAATGAGTTGATACCCCATCCGCCTTTGAGATAAAAAAGGGGGGGGGGGCATCATCCCAAATATGAGAACGCGTTGCACACACACACACACGCCGATAGCTCTAAATGCATAATTTGTTTGGAACTTGTCTTTACTAAGATTGCAGCTGTTTTTTTTTTCACGCTGGATGTAAAAAAATAAAAAAAAGGGGGGGGAGAGATCGAATCAATCCTTCATTCGTCGTGAAACTAACGTCCGCCCTTTGATTTATTTTTTATCCAATTTTTCTTTTTTTTTTCGTTACGAGTGCTAGATTTAAAAAAAAAAAGATGCAATATCCAAGGTAACAGAGAGTCGATGATAATCGAATATAAATTATTACACACACACACAAGAGAGAGAAAGAGAGAGAGCACAAGGTGATTTCCGTATAGGTGATCGCTCCTCTCAGATTTCGAAACTATGATTGCTTTATGTAAATGATATGTATTCCCTTTTCTTTCCCCCCCCCCACCTCTTTCCTATATGTCTATTATACCATCTGAGATCTAGCGTCTGTCTGAGAAAGATATATACACATAGTCTGTTCGGGATTTAAAAAAAAAAGAAAGATATGTTTCTCATGTGGCGCCGCCAACGCCTTTCGGCCATTGCGCGTCCCGCCGTACTACGGGATTCAAATTTTTGTTATTGTTGTTCGGTCATAGTTCACGTTTCGAACTTCGTTTTTTTACTGCACCCAATTCTCGAAGATGGAACCTCATTACGAATTTCTTTTTTTTTTTAATTGGCGGAATGGAATGTGCTATCGGATGTTCAAAGACCCTGTCGCTATTTTTCTTTTATCAAATGTTAATTAGAAGAAACCGAACGTCATTCGCAATTTTTTAAACAAATAAATTTTCTTTTTTCAAAATAAAAAAAAATCAAGTTATAAATCCCCTTTTTAAAATTAAGATCCGTTGCGAGTCAGACCGCACCGGATATGCAAATGATTTCCCAAAGATGCCCCCCCCCCAAAAAAAAGAGACGTGATTTATATCGAATTGAAAAGCAAATAAATACTCCACAAAATCAAGGAAGCTATGAATCGCCTTTGATAGCTATTTAAATATGCAAAATTCAAATGATCAACAACTTAATATTCAAATTTGTCAACAGTCTGTTCAAAATCGAGTTTTTAATCCCCACACGAAAAAAGGGCAATAATATTTAAACAAGTAAAAATCAACAGTCAGCCATTTAAAAAGAAAATGCAGCCTTTTTACGGCGCCAAAATTCAAATTTGAGCGTTCGTGTAAAAAAATAGACATATCCTAAATTTCTATAAATAGCACCCAGCAAATATAAATACGACATTTTTTTTTGTCCTTCAACAATTTTCGTTTTCCACTCAAATAAAAAAAATCATCTGCCCTTTGACGTTATCCCCCATCATCTTTCATTAAAAAAAAACATTATTATTTTTTTAAAGACGTCTTTTGAGTTACGACCCATCGTTAAAAATGCCTTCAAGTCGACTGCACAATATTCAAATACATCGAAAAAAAAAATGTTTTTAAACTATGAAAATGGCGACACACGTGAAAGGTGTGCAACCCCCCCAGTCCCAGGAACTTCAATGTCCTTCAAGAACGATTCAAATAGAAGTCGCCCCCCCACACACACACAAAACTGGAAACGCTGGAAATACAAGTTTCGAATGTTTTTTTTTTTAAAGCAGTCATTAGAATTTAAAACAAGTGGGAATGGAACACACACCTGGCTAACTCTCTCCAGTTGAGTTGATTGAATCGTTTCAACTCGGAACATTTTCCCAAGTTACTCTCAGTGTGATTTATCTTTAAAAAAAAAACAAAAACACGACAGACACCAAATGTTGTCCCCCCCCCACTCATTCGCCTTGATAAACTCGTTACCTGGGCGTGTTACGATTACTTGTTCTTTTTGATTTTTCACGTATATTCCAAAAATCTAAATTTTTCTTCGAAACGGCGTTCGTTTGTTTATCATTCCGCTATCGTTCACTTGCATTTCGAATAACGCAGGATTTCTTTTTAATTCATTTCAACTTCCCAAACTAATTTTTTTCCCTTTTTGTTTTAAACCTGTTTTTTAGAGAATAAAATAAAACAAAAGAAATGCGGATAGGTAGGATGGGACATTTTCAGAAAGGTCTATCAACTGCAAGCGGGGCAGAGAGAGAGAGAGAGAGATATAAATGAGAAAAAGATGTGAAACGATAAGTTTGTTATAATCAAGAAAGTGGAGAGTCGGGACTTGTTTCTAACGAGCAAGCAACGGCCATTGCAAACAACAAGTTGACATTTCTTTTTTTTCAAAGTTATTGGCCCGAAGGTCATCGAGAAAATATTCAAAACACACACACCGGAAACGTTCTTTAAATCGATCATTTTACCCCGACTTATTTTAACCTTTATGTCACTCAAAAATAAAACTTGTCAGGTACATAAACAAACATCCCACCCTCCTTGAAAAGTTATGGCTTGTGTGTGTAGCGTTTGTTATTCAAGTACAAGATGGGCCTTTCAAAAATGCGTCAGAACGTCCGCCTTTTTATGCCACAAATCAAGACCCCCCCCCTCCTTCGCTATATTTATTTGAAATCTCAAATGTCTCTCTACGTATCTTTTTTTTTTCACATGACATAAACCCTCCCCCCCCCCCCCAAAAAAAAACACATTGCGTAAAACGTGTGAAACCTTTCCCCCTCAATTTTCTTTCTTAAAAAAAAATTATAATTTCAGTTGAAAACGGGAATAAACAATAGAAGAATATTGCCATCATAAGGAAATGAAGAAAGAAAAAAAAACAAAAAACAAACGAATGTCGTGACTGAGAAAAAAAAATGTTCGGTTTAGCCTTTTTTTTTCGACAAAAAAAAGGAGGAAGGGTAAAGTCGTTCTCACGCTCGACGAGGGGTCGGACCGAAGCATCATCATCGACAGGGACCCGAAAGGGTGCGCAAAGTTCAACCGATGGGGGTCAAACGCCTTGAGCTTTTTCTTTTTTACGGGTTCCTACACACGGCGGCGGAGGAGGAGGAGGCGGCGGAGGAAGAGAAAGAACGACGGCGGCGCCACCTCTGACATCATTGCAGTCACGCTCCAGCCCCGAATAAAAAAAAAAGAGAACCATCGCACAGATACAAAAAATTCAAAAGCGTCCCGGGGCATAGTTACAATCACCCACCCCTCATTATGGTAATACGCGACGAATGTTTCGTTTTCAAAAAAAAAAAAAAAAAATGTAATTTTATTAGTGTTTTTTTACAAGGGGGGGGGGAGGATTGGAATGGATATCCTTCGATTTGTTTTATATATCTGATAGTTTTGAACATTCTTGGACTGAGCTCAATGCGTTCGTTACACGCACGACCAACATCTTCATCCCAAACATTTGATTTTTTAAATTCCCCCCCCCCTCTTTCAATAATGCGAAAAACTTCCGTTCATTTCTGAACGCAATGGCGGAACGAATAAACATTCTTCTGTTTATGTCTTTCCTTTTTTTTTTAAATTAGTAGCAGTGACATTGTGTTTCGTCCTGTCCCCATCTCATTTTTATATCCCCCCCTCCAAAAAAAAGAGATTAAAAAAAAATGCCCCCACCGAGCGCGCTCCTCCTGACCTGTGTGATTGTCTCCAATTAGACTCACTCTCGCACGACTTCTTTTTATCCCCCCCTCCTCTTAAAATTAAAAAAAAAAAAATTAAAGGAAAAAGTTCAGGCCATCAAACAGGTGAACTCGTTCCACCTTGATGCCGATAACACTAAAGTTCATTGAATATAATGCCGCTGCGTCTTTTTTTCTTCTCAACAAGAGCAGTATACCTTAAGAGAAATAAAAAAAAAAAAACCCAATCTTATTTATCTTGCGACAAGAAAAATGGGGGGACGGGATAGCCAACCACTCGAAGGCAGTAGCCTGATAATTATGAAAACATTCCAGAAATAATTCCAATCGACATTTCAATTTCCTCTCGAAAATGTCACATCCCCCTTCCCTTAAAAAAAAACATATCAAATGACGCTGGCGGCGCCCCCCCTTCGTGAAGAGTCCGTAATGGATCGTGTACGAGGGTCTGTCGCGACCGTATGCAAATCTTCCCCTCCTCCCACCGCTCACGATTTTTTCTCTTTCCTTCGGGAAAACAAGAAAAACATTCCCGATACATCCGAAATAATATCCATCATAAAATCAAAAAAAAAAAGCGCCCAAAGAGAGAAAAAAACGTAAGTTAAAAAAGACGCCCAGTTTTATCACAAAACCATCAATAATAAATACGAGAGGTTTATATTTATTTTCGCCTCGGTGCAGTGTCCCCATTCTTGTCGGGACGAACCCCCCCCCCCCCCATCCCACTCTATTGTGTGATTGGCTCTTCCATCATCCTACACCGAAACGCCAAATCACAGGTCTCTCATGTTTGCCCCTCCACCAGGCACAGAGACTGATGGCAAAAGGATATAGAGGGCTCTTTTACACACGTACTTATGGAACTTGTCTATTCGAAAAGAAAAAAAAATATTTAAATATTCTTGGAATTCCGCCGTCTCTTTAAAAGTACACACCGCAAGTGTATAATTTTTTTTTTTTCTCTACGTTACATTACACATACCGTATATGTAAAACAGATCAGCGTTTCCGAATCGAAAAAAAAAAGAATTACGTTTGTGTGCTGTTTTTTTTTTTTTCTGATTATTTTTTCTCCACATGGGATCGGCTATGTAATGTGCTTACGGGGGGGTAGGGAGAGCTTTCTAAAGTGCTTCAAACGTCTTACAACAGATGATGGACTGCCGTCTGCTCTCTCTCACCAATCCCTTTTATTCTTTTTTTTTTTACCTAATCAATTCAAACCGGCTTCTCTATTTTCAAAGTCGCTGTTTCCTACACTTTCGGTGTAGGGCGGATACAAAAAAACAAAACAAAAAAAGAGGGGCTAGAAATATATACGCAACAGTTGGTATGCGCACGATCCTCTTACCGGAGCTTAGACTTTCTTGAAAGAAGGGACCTTTAATTTCATGATAAGATAATAGGATCTTTTAGCCCCCCCCCCCCTCTCTCCCCTCATGTGTGTTAAAAAAAAGGCTCGTGTGTCAAAGAGAACAAGTTCCTCACAAAATGAAATTGGAGACTCTTCACCCCAATTCTTTCAAAAACGGAGAAAGAAAAATGGGCGGCAACTGGACGTTATCGAATTCAAATCCCCCCCCCCAAAAAAAATTCAATTAAATTAAAACGTTGCTTACCTCGACCGTATCCTTGACTATGTTTGGCGAAGCTGCTGACGACGGCATCGACGGCCTCCTTCAAAACGGTCTTCGTTTTGAACTCGTTCGACGCCGACGCGGCCGAGGCGGCGCCGCCTTTCAGCGCCGTCGTGTTGTTGTTGTTGTTGTTGTGGTGGTGCGGATGGTGATGGTGGACGGCGTCCGGGGTGGAGGCGCTGGCCGCCGACGCGGCCGGCGCTTCACGCGAGTTCTTCATCACTTTCGAACGGTTGATGACAGTGTTGCCGCTATTGTTACTGGCGTTGCTGCTCGGTCCAGCAGCTGGCCGGCCCGTTTGATGATGTTGCATCATAACTTCACTCTCCAAAAACACTTTCAAATTAAACACACAAAGGCGCCAAAACTAAACACGTTCACTTGACGCACTGAATTCACTTCCACATTAACATGATGGGATGAATCCAAACTCTTTTTTTCTTTCTTTAGATTTGATGCAATAACATTGGCGAAATGTTGTTCTTTTGAATAAATAATCCAGGGATGAATGGAAAAACAAATGGCACCGTCGTCAGCCGATGTGCACGCTGCAATGACGGCCGGGATGATTACACTCGCACCGCTATATACTCCGTCAAACTCCTCCTTTCTCTCGCTGTCTAATCCCCGGCTCCTGCAGGCTCCTCCCCTCTTCTCAGGAGGCAGGCTCTTCAAGTCTCTCTCTTTTCTTGTCTATTACATCATTTTTCTCTTTTTCGTATCCGCATGGAAATAGCTTTGAAACGGAATGCGAGTTGCGTGCGGACCTCGTTTCGTTTTCTGATGGGGGGGATAACATTTTTTTTTTGTAATCATTATCTTAAGTTCAATTAAGATCAAAATTCAATGAATTTACTAAATTGCATGTACATTTCTTACTTTTTTTTTGTACCCAATGCAATTTAATGGGAGGAAAGCAGCGCCGTGTTGCGGAGAATGGCGGCTGTTTGCATTTTGAGGTCGAATGCTGCCGTGCGTTTTCACGCAGTGTTGTTCCGTGATTTTTATGGATGCGGGAACCAACTGACGGGCTGCCTGAAATTCTCCTCCCCTCTTCATTTTTTTTTTGTGTTGTGCGCGTTGCCACTTGGCCGTTTCGTTTCATTCGTCTCACTTATCTTAAAGCCCTTTTCTCTCTACTCTTTTCTTCTCCGCAGTCGCTATTTGCACACGACCCGATATGCTGGCACCTGCAATCAATGGCTCCCTTCCTGGAATAAAAAATAAACAAAACAAACAGAATATATTAATACAAAGCTCCTAAAGGTTCGAATCGATAGCGAACGCTCACGAATCACGAAAAACAGTCAAACGAATCAAATAAAAATCTTTTGTTTATTCTATAGTGTCTGATGGATTTTTGTTCCAGGTGAACTGAGGTTAGTTCTTTGTTAGAAAAAAAAAAAATATTTTTTTTTCTTTTTATCTTGTTCAAATTCCAATGGAACAAAAACAAACAAAACAAAACTTGTTCAAGACAAAAATTCCATTTTCTTTAAATGTATAACAAAGACAGAATGCACACCATCTGTGGATTTGTTTAGTTGCCTCTGCCGATCCAAAGACAAAACAAAAGCAAAACAAAATAAAAAGAAAAACGTCAAACTTGGTCATTAACCATTCCAAGACGATGCTTTCTCATTCACTCAGCACACGGATAAATCCGGTTTTCTTTTCATCGTGCTATTGATATCATTCCCCTCCCCCCCCCCCTGTTCCCCTCCAATAGCAACAAAAGACAAAAGAGAGAGAACAAAATAATTTTTTGACTTTTTAAAATCAGCTCGCCCTTCGTTTGATTTACACCGATTTGACACGTTCACTCCGTCAACCGAAAAAAAAAACATTTCAGCAGACGAATTTAAAATTGATAGGAAAAAAAATTAATTAAATTACGCGGGGAGTGCGCAAGGAAAAACCTTACGATCTATTTAAATATAGACAGTGTGTACGAATGTCCTTTGTTCTTTGTATATTCAGAAATAGTCCCAAATTTTTTTATTTAGAACTATTTTATTTTCGCTTGTTCCCCCCCCCTTCCTATTTTATTTCTACTTGTTCTTGTTCTTCTCGGGCTCTCTTCCAAACAACGAGTTGATTGTTATTTTTTTTCTTTTAATAAAAAAAAAGAAAAAGAAAAAGAGACTGGTAGCTGGAGGACATCGTTTATATGCGACTTGGCTTGTAGCGCGCATTAGTATATATCTATGCATTTGAGTAGGATTCTTTCTTTTCTTCTTTTTTTCTCGTCGTCAAACAATCAAGGTAGCGGCTACCTGTACTGATTTCCGTTCCACGGTGATATTAAAACACCATTTGGAATTTTTTTTTCCTTTTCTTTTATTCTTAATAATAAAAAAAATTTTTAGGGAAGATTAAAAAAAAAGGAAAATGTTTTCAAAATGGATTTTAAGACGAGTCGTGCTTTTTGACCTTATGGACTACTTTAAAAAAAACATTTAATTTTTGAAGAACAAAAATTTAATGTGGTGTAGCTAATTTCTGTTGCTGTTGAAATTCTTTTGCCCTCGTCGACAGGGAAAGAAATGCACGACCCCAAAAGATAAACTTGGCGGATTCCGAGATCGGAACCGACCGTAAAAGAATGTTTGAAGAAGAAAAAGAAACAAGAAATTGGATGTAAATCGTCAATCATCTTATTTTTTTGTCCCTTAAAAAAAAAACAGGTGGTTAAGGCGTTTAGCGTGATCGTTCAACTGATGGTTAACGAAGAAAAAAAAGAATAGTTAGACCACTGCCACCTGACGTTTTTTTTACGCAACGCGTTCAATAGGCCTACGTAGCTCCGGTAGGTGTCGTTTCCTTATTTCATTCACGTTCCCGACACACAAGACCATGTCGACGGACTCAAATAAGATAGCGCGAATAAGCCTAATTTCAAAACAATCAATCACAAAACTTAAAAGGAATTTACCCAAAAACTAATGTTCAAAAGATTCTCAAAATTCTTTGTCCGGCTACGCATTCTGTTTTTCTATTAACCAAAAATAAGAAAAGTGATTGAAGCATGTCATTAAACTCCTTTTTTTTGTGTGTTAAATTTACGCATTAGACGAAGGAATGCGGGGGGAAATCGCAGAGTCTGCCGCAATCATCGAAGAACATCGTCTCAAACGAAAGAGAAAAAAAAAAAAGAGTTGGCATGTTAACTACCTGCCCTTCCTACCAACTGTTGTGTCGTCATCGACTATTTTCACACGCATGGGATTGGCAATGAAAAAAAATGTGTTTAACCAAATTTTTTTTGCTTTCTTTCAAAAAATATTTACGTTTCACCTTTCGCAAGGACGTGAGTAGCTCTTTTCGATAAAACACGTAAGGGAACATCCTTCTTCTTAAGCGGATGGAGGAGGAGTCTGGAAGCGTGGGCGCCGGGATGCCAGCCCGCACGGCTATAAATATGGCCCGGCTGGAACAGGATGGCTCTCAAAAGTGAACAAGGATCTGCCGGTGCAAGATTGCAATCAACAGGTAAGTCACTAACCAATTTCTTATTTTCATCGCAATTTGCATTGGTTCAAAAATATCATTGGGGCCTCTAGCGGGGAATTAATTAATTATTCGTTTTAGATTAAGTGTTGTAACAAACAAACAAAAAAAACGAAAGATAAAAATTGATTTCAAGGACGTGTTTGATTACCCCGTTTGTCCAGTTATCGATTGTCATTGTTGAAACGACGCGAGAGAATTAAAAGGCCAACCCGTCTTGTTAAGATTTCCCCCACAAAAAAATTGATGTCATGTTTGACAAGTCCCTCTTCATATTTTAAACGTTTCGTGTTCGTCATGAATATTGACTCCTCTTCCCCCATCTTTTGTTTTTTGTTTCTCCAAACGTGATGTACCACGACACTGTCCTTTTCACGCACCAAAACAAAAACTTGTTTTCTTCCGTGATAAGTGGGAACCTTATTTTCCAATAGCCCGGTGTACGTATGGCAAAAACAAGAAAGAAAAAAATTAGTGATGTCCTGTCGAGATGATCACGACGTATTTCGTGTAGTAAACAAGCGTGATCGTGAAACGCCCCTGGCTAGACAGCCACTCCTTTTAAACACCGCACCTTTTTTTTTCAAAACCCAAACTAAGAATTTTGGCGACCAATACGTTTCATTATTTGCAATGCGTTTCCATGGAAACAGAAACCCCCCATCCTTCCCAATAAAAAAAAATTATCTCTATATTTAATTAACAATTTTTTTCAATCATTCAATTAAGAAGCGGATAGGAAAATGAAAGGATATCAAACGATTGTGATAATCCTGATCGTAGCGGAGTTGATGGTGGCGGAGGCGGCCGTGCTGGCCGGTGGCACCCGCAACAAAGGCAAGGAGCGGGTGATGCACGAAGGTCCCAAGGTGTTAATCAAAAGTACGGCCCTCACGTCGAACATCGTCAGCAGACACAAGAACAGCGACCTTCACGAAATCTATCTGGCCCCTTACCGATACGTAAGTTTTTTGCTGACGCACCATTTTTTTCTTTTTCTTTTTTTTTGGAGGGGGGGGGGGGCAAAAATGACGCACCCCGTACTCGAATTACGTTTTTCTATTTGGCTGTACACACGTGCGTGATAAAAAAAAAAAGAACCCCGGGAGGTTAGAGGGAAATAAAATTTTAAAAAAGGGGAAATGTCATTGACACTATTTTGCATAATTCATTCGGCATTACATGCGAAAGAATTTTATTCAAGGTCGATGTTAATTTTTGCTATATCTGTTGCGGGGCTGATTTTTGTTGGAATAGTTCCAGTCACGTGATCCGCTATATCTTTCCATCAAACCGAATCCTTTCACATATTTGGCCTTGCCAATTCCGAACGAACATCTACTTGTCGTACAAGTGTCATTTGCTATTGAGGGAGGGATTTGTGTAATCCGCAGATTTTTCTTTTCCCCTTCACAAAAAAAAAATTCTTCGTTTCGCTAGAAAAAACGTGACGAACGCGGGAGAAATAAAATAAATCCTTCAACTCGGCAAAGCCGAAAAAGAAAGAAAAAAACTCGGTTCGCTTTTGAAATTTGAATATTTATGTGAAATTGCGTAGTCACTTAAGGTACTTGTTTCGTACGACAGTCGCTATGCGGGACGCTTTATTTATTGCAGTTGACAGGCCCAGCCAATTACAATTTTTAAAAAAGACTTTCCGGATATCTGGTTACGCAACCTTCCCCAGCGATTAAAAATGTTGACTAACGCACCTATCTGACAACAAGAAATTCCGTAATTCAAAAATAAAACAATCCCTTTTATTAATTCTTTACGCTGGAAAAACATTAAAAAGGAGAATCGCCTTTTTCTTCTGCGGGTTTTTCACTTAAATAATCAGCGCTCAAACGGACCGTTCCAGCAACGTCCTTCTATCCCCACAACTAAACCACTTTTTACTACCACTAAAGCGAATGACCATTCTCCGAGCATCATAAAAAAAAACATGTAACAGACAATTTGGCAAGGACGTCCGTGATTTTAGGTTTTTTTTTTAAGGGAAGCGCAAAAATGTGTAACCCCGATGACCTGCTTTCCACGACTTCCCACCGAATGCCCTTTGCGGCTTGAAACAGTCAAAAGAAAATGTTAAAGTCCCATTTAAACGTGTCGCAACAATCCCTTTCTTCCACCCTTGAAACTTGCAGATTAATGTGTTTCCCTTCAACATGTAATCCGCAATGGCCTTCCTCTTTATTCAGATCGAAAAAGAAGCTAAAGCAGTGGCGACGTTCATGGAAGCGGCCTACTTCAACAACAGCGGCGCCGTTCAGGGCTACGTAGTCCTAACGCAAGAGGTAAAAATTTACATAATTCCTATAAAATATTTCACCCCAAAAAAGAACCCCCCACAAAACGATGCAACCAAAGCCCATCTAATGTTGTGTTCGTCTTTACCCCTCGCTGTTGCGTAACCCCATCCCGTCCCACCTTTGGCCAGGCTCCAGCCAAAGGCGTCACACTGCGGGGTAACGTCCGCGGATTAACGCCGGGCAAGCACGGCATCCGCATTCACGAATTCGGAGACATTCGTGATCACTGCCGAGCTGATAGAACCGGACAGGTTTACAATCCTTACAAGGTATAATCTCGCAATCTATCATTAACTTCTGCACAATGCGGATGCAACGAAATTAATCAACGGCGATCTATGCAAATGGCAGGTGAAAATGCAAGAGTCCAACATCGAAGTGAAAGAAGATGGCACGGCTGAATTCGTATTAACAGACAAGACCCTGACGCTGGTCGGAGGTCGATCCATCATTGGTCGATCAATCGTAATCGATCAAGAACCCGATGACGATTTTACACGCAGTGGAAGGGCAACTCGACGAGCGGTTTTGTGCGGTGTCATCGGTCGTGCAGATTGAAAAGTTAAGCCAATCGTCCTCCAAAATGAGTTTAAAAAGAAAAGAAAAAACGAAACAGTGCACAAAAATTGTCTACCTTCAAAAAATACATATTCTTTTGTTTTGGAAAGCGCCAATTGTTTAAGGGGGAAGGGGTAGATAAAAAGGCGCGAAAACTAAGAATCGATACGCAGTTGCGAACACGTATTAGGCGGGCAAATGAGAGTCTAAACGTCGGAACAAAAGAGGCCTAGCTTTTATAAAACGAAATCTTCGGACTAAATGCATTTTTTCAATTGTCTAATTTTGTGAATGCCATTTAATGAAATGATAAATAGATAACCGATTGTGTTATGATTGTTTGAAAAACACTCTCCCTACTCATTAAAAAGGAAAGAGAACAAATTGTAGCCTAATATTCACGGAATATCAACGAATCAATTGCCTAGTTTTCAAAATCCAAAATGGCGACACGTTCAGCTCATTGAAATACCAAAAAAAAAACACTTACCCTTGTTGCGTTGCCCCTGAAGTTTCTTCTTCCGCGATCTCACTATTTGAAGAACGGGCACACAATTTCAAGCAAATGTAAGTTGTTTCAGATGAGCTTGAATCACTTAAACGTTTTCATTATTTCTTTCACTGCAACTTTGTGTGTACAAAAAGGAGGGAAACGTTCGCACCACGTGTTGCCGAACAAAAAACCCCAGAAACACCGCGTTTCTTTTGTTGTTTCAATACAAACATAAGGTAAGTTTCGTAATAATATCACGTTGGAAATTGCCATCAAGTTACTGCACGTGTTGAGGAGGAAACTATTACGCAAGACAAAATGAATGTGCAGCAATATGGGAGTTTCCGAGCAACAATTTGGAGGAGACATCTTGGCCGTGGCGCCATCTACGCAGGAATGCCCATGCATGACGTCAACCACGCGACAGGAAATTGATCTTACGTTTGTCTTTTGTTTTAATTTTCTTCAGGTTAATTGGGGTGGGAGCACCGTTGCCAGTTAACAGTATGCGAACGTTTTAATAATCACAATCATTCAAAAATAGAAAAAGAAAATACAAATTAGTAAATTACACATTAATGACATGTACTAAAGTGAAATGTATTAAAACAAAGTTAACCCTCCTTTATATCAGCTGTTTTTAAATGCTCGATAGGTGGCGTTTTCTACCACGCGATGACGCTCTTGTCGATGGTGTCTATATAACGTCAGCCACTGTTTATTTTTCTTCTGTATCTGTCAACATTTAACCTCGTCGGAAGCACACGTAAGTATTTCCTCTTAACTAAGTGATTATTTGCTGGTTAAAATTTATGCTAATTGTTAATTAGTAGGATGACAGCGGATAACGAGATTGGCATTTCGATGGTTGATGGATCGCTGTTCTGTCCATGATGCTCGATTACCTGGTGGTTGAGTTGGTGGTTGATTTCGGTATTCAAAGTGATGCTAATTTTCGCCACTTGGTGGGTTCCTGCTATGATGTTTTGTGGTCTCAAGCTAATTTTTGCTTTTTTTGTTGTTAGAAATTGGATACTTTTGTGTCCCAAGCACTTATATTGAAAGAATGTCAGTGGGTTGGCATTTTTCTGGTACAGTATATGTTCTTGCATTTTTAATAAATCAATTGTTTGAAAATGACTTGCTCAAGTCTGATTTTCCAATATTTAATGTGTGGCAACTTAAGTTAATTAAAACCTGAACTGTACATTCAATTTTTGATTTTATAAAAGGGTCCATACCAGCAAGTTGTTGTCCGATTGGGCCTGTTGGAAGGTGGCCATCACTGTGGCCAATGATGTAGGTAATGGTGTAGACCTGTAGAGGCCTGAATCATTAACGAAGATGGTTTGTAAGCATTAGTTCATTCTGATTTACTCTGTGGCAATGAATACCTGTTACTTGTGACAACCTGCTAGCAAGATGAGCTGATGACTAGTTGACAAGGTACTGTTCGTTCTTTAATTTATGTGACGTTTAAACAAATTTTTGTTCATTTCTTTAATCTAGGTTGTTGGTGATTATGGAATGGAAGTGGAGCTTGGTGGAATGCCTATTGGCAGTTGGAGGGGTGTTCTTAATTTTTCCTATACTTAGGTTTGATATTCTTTTGATTGTGTTATCTTTTTAATCTATTTCCATTTCAAGTCTTTCACTGTCAGCGAGTTGGTGTACAGTTTGGGGTAAATTAGTGGTGCAGGTCGTGCAAGTTCAGTTAGTATAGTGATAACCTAGAGTAACCAATTTACTTCATCAAAAATAAACACAAAGAAAAGGAAAGGTTCAAACTCTGTTTCCGTTTGATTGGCACTTGTGCGGGCCTGGTACGGGTACGGCAATTTCTATAGACCATTTTTTGTTGTCGTTCAGCAGTCAAATGTCAAATCGTTTCTGGAGGAAAGTAGATCTGTGGATTTCTTAATCGTGGTTGCGCATGGAGTCTAATTGTATTGGCTCGAAAGAAATAAAAATATGTCACTAAGTAACAGCTGTTACATTTTTGTATACTAGCTTGATAATGGGGAAAGGACTTTCAGTAGAGAAAATGAAGAAGGAAGTCACTGCGATTTACTCCTCACTTTCGGTTTATTTTATTTTAAAAAGATATATTAATTGAAAACTCGGCATCCGTTGTTGAAAATGCGAACTTAGCTTGAGTAGCGAAGGAATGTGTTAGATGCTTAGTAGTTATTGCGAAGTCAGAAGTGCAAGTGCATCCACTATATGTTACGTTTCAAAGTCTCACAGCAAAATTTGAAATAATGAAAAACCAAAACGTTTGGACCATATCGCCTGAATTCAGTATGCATATCATCGAAGTAGTAAACCTGCTTTGACAGCTCTTTTTTTTAATTACCTCTAAAGCTAACAAATTACTTTAACTGAAAACAGACCAAGGATCCGATGGACACATGACACCTTTTTCAAACCACCACTTGGTTTCAGTAACATTTCGAATGATCATTGCAATTGTTTTTCGACCGTGCTGTAACTGTAAAGGGTTAAAATTTTAAACCCTTGGGTTTAATACTACTTTTCTTCTGCAGTCGTTTGTGAAAATCAGTGGAAATGCTATCGACCATATAGACTAACAAAATAATTTATAAACCCTGAAACATCTTGTGAAACTGGGCACCTCGTGGAACAAGGCTGGTAACAGTGTCTCTTCAAATTTAAGTTGTGGTCCTGAAAAGGACCATGTCTTTTCAAATGTAAGGTGTGGTCCTGAAAAGGACCATGTCTCTTTAAATGTAAGTTGTGGTCCTGAAAAGGACCATATCTCTTTAAATGTAAGGTGTGGTCCTGAAAAGGACCATGTCTTTACAAATGTAAGGTGTGGTCCTGAAAAGGACCATGTCTCTTTAAATGTAAGTTGTGGTCCTGAAAAGGACCATATCTCTTTAAATGTAAGGTGTGGTCCTGAAAAGGACCATGTCTTTACAAATGTAAGGTGTGGTCCTGAAAAGGACCATGTCTCTTTAAATGTAAGTTGTGGTCCTGAAAAGGACCATATCTCTTTAAATGTAAGGTGTGGTCCTGAAAAGGACCATGTCTCTTCCAATTAAAGCTGAGGTCCTGAAAAGGACCATGTCTTTTCAAATGTAAGGTGTGGTCCTGAAAAGAACCATGTCTCTTTAAATGTAAGTTGTGGTCCTGAAAAGGACCATATCTCTTTAAATGTAAGGTGTGGTCCTGAAAAGGACCATGTCTTTTCAAATGTAAGGTGTGGTCCTGAAAAGGACCATGTCTCTTCAAGTAGAAGGTGTGGTCCTGAAAAGGACCATGTCTCTTCAAATAGAAGGTGTGGTCCTGAAAAGGACCATGTCTCTTTAAATGTAAGGTGTGGTCCTGAAAAGGACCATGTCTCTTTAAATGTAAGGTGTGGTCCTGAAAAGGACCACCCTTTAATTGGAAGGTGTGGTCCTGAAAAGGACCATGTCTCTTCAAATTTAGACCAACCAAATAGGCATCACTTGCCTCCTGCAACGCCATGACAGCCGATCTCTGGAACCGCAAATCAATCTTAAAATTTTGAGCAATCTCTCTGACCAAGCGCTGGAACGGCAGCTTGCGGATCAGAAGCTCAGGTGACTTTTGGTAACAGCGAATCTCTCGAAGAGCGACGTTACCCGGGCGATAACGATGGGGTTTCTTGACACCGCCCGTGGCTGGGGCACTCCTGCGAGTGTGCAACGTTCTTAGCCAACTGTTGGCGGGGAGCCTTGCCACCTGTGGTTTTGAAAGCAGTCTGTTTAGTACGAGCTGTTTTCCTGGAATGAAGGTTTTAAAATTTTCAACTGAAGTTGCTTGCAGATGTGGAACTTATATATGGTGAGTGGATGCTTAAGGCCTCGGCTCTTTCACGCCATTGGCCATCAGTCAGAACAAATAGGGGAGAGCAACGCAAAGCCTCTAGGCACATTGAGGTGGGGTAGAGTCCGTAGGGAAAAGCCTATGTAAATACCCCAATATGGAATGTATAAATGTGTCCCAATGGGAATACCCAAACTAAATATCTGACCGAATTTGCATACCACATCGATGGATACACTTGCTTGAAACTGTGCAGCTCACTTAGGTTCCTAGTAGGCTTAATGGTACAACGGAAAGAATATTTAAGAAAAATTTGGCGGTTAGAAGAATTAAATTTCGGTCGATTATGTAAATTACTTATTAATTTTGTGCTTGCCTTTTGGCGATTTTGGTCATTGTTTTTCTCTCTGAATTTGCGTACCCTTCCTTCTTTTTTATTTTCTCGGGAATTGTTGGCCTTGTCATTACGCGATAGATTCCCTGAGGAATGGACGCATAAATTTGTTCTCTCTCTCCACCCCTGAGATGGATTCCCTGAGGAATGGGACGCATAAATTTGTTTTCTCTCTCCATCCCTAAGGTTTTCCACGTGGCTCATTTCATACCCTGCCTGTTGGAGCAAATTCTTCCACCCTAGTGCCACACTTGCTACATTAGTACATTGCGTCGAATTTTTTTGTATCAGTGGACAAATAAGTTGAAGACTCTAACCCTAATGATTTGGAGAAGACCGACACCCACCTTACTCGGTAAGTCTTAACGATAAGTATCATCGGAATTCCTTTGCGAATCACTATATTATTACATTGTTAAGAATGTCAACCAGAAACGGTATCATCATAATCTTGGCAAAAACAGATAGACTTAACAGTGGGCAGTAGCAAGTTCTAATACCTTAACGAATGGTGGCCCTGAAAAGGGCCGTTTTGGTATCAGATTAACCAGTAGAAAAGATCTACTTGGTACTGGTGTACTTGGTCACAGCTTTAGTGCCCTCAGAAACGGCGTGTTTGGCCAATTCTCCTGGCAATAGTAAGCGCACAGCCGTTTGAATTTCACGACTCGTGATGGTAGATCTCTTGTTGTAGTGAGCAAGGCGGGAAGATTCTCCAGCAATCCGCTCGAAAATGTCATTGACGAAGCTGTTCATGATCGTCATGGCTTTGGAGGAGATGCCAGTGTCAGGATGGACCTGCTTCAAAACTTTGTAGATGTAAATGGCGTAGCTCTCCTTCCTCTTGCGCTTTTTCTTTTTGTCTCCTTTAACAATGTTCTTCTGGGCTTTTCCTGCCTTTTTCGCTGCTTTTCCACTAACTTTAGGAGGCATTTTAATTTCCTTTGAAACAATATTGAATGCAAACTACGTATTGTGAAATTTGTTGTAGTTTCCGGACATTCCTGACTGCGAGGGTACTTTGGCCATATTTGTATCAGGAATCAAATACTCTGCGTCTACCTGATAGTAGCCAATTTCTTTTGGCTAGGGCCAATGAAGGTAGCCGAGAAAGCAGATGGTTTGGTAGCAAAGGCCCAATGGGAAGCTTCCCGTTGGGAACAGGAAAGCGTTGTAGCATATTCTATGCCAAATCAAGTAGGAATACGTGGAAGAACGTTGGCTATTGGCTAGTTTAGTGCTGGTTTTCCAACTCCGTTCAACTGGGTATACAACCCACGTGTTTCAGTTTGAAATGTTTAACAATTTTCACATTTGAAGGAACCCGTTTAAGTAACTCTCAAACCCGTCATGTCTGGTCGCGGTAAAGGAGGCAAAGTAAAGGGAAAGTCAAAGACTCGCTCAAGCAGAGCCGGACTTCAATTCCCCGTCGGTCGTATCCATCGAATGCTGCGTAAAGGTTCATACGCAGAACGTGTCGGTGCTGGTGCTCCCGTATATTTGGCTGCTGTCGTGGAATACTTGGCCGCTGAGGTACTTGAGTTGGCTGGAAACGCAGCGCGTGACAACAAGAAGACGCGTATCATCCCTCGCCACTTGCAATTGGCGATCCGCAACGACGAAGAATTGAACAAACTTCTCTCTGGTGTCACCATAGCTCAGGGTGGTGTTTTACCCAACATCCAAGCTGTTCTCTTGCCCAAGAAGGCGAGAAGAATCATTAGGTGATTGAAATCATTAGGAAAGTAAAAGCAGGTTAATAGATGGCAACACTGTTTGATTGATCGTCTGTGATAGAAATGGATGATTCATCAAATGTAGCATTGTTATGGCAGGTTACCGAAGTTGTCCAGATTTTGGTAATAGCTTTGTATTTTGGAATTGTCGATTATCAATAATCTCAACCTTTATTAATCATTACGAAGATATTCTAGTGTACCAAAGCCTTCAAATTAGTCAGGAACATCCAAAACTAATGCAAGAGGTTCTTAAAGGAATTACCATTGGTTTTGTTCTTCCGGTTCTTCTGGCATGTTTGAATATCCAGTCAGAAGCACACGAGGCATGAGATTGATTTTTTGGATACATTGAAGGTAACTTTCAGAAGGATAAATTTTTAGTACTGGTTTAGAATTTATTCCTGATTTAGGCTAGGTAAGGAATAATAATGTAACAGGAGATGTTTCATATAACCATTCAAAGTTCAAAAGATAAGCTGTCCTGAAGTAAATGAAGTTACTTTTATTTTTTAGGTTATCTGTCCATTTTTGGATGCTTCAGAACTGAAAATGTTATCCGTTCTAACTTGTGGCTGGGAAAAGCTAAAGGAAACAATCGACTCTAGGGTGTGCCAATGTGGTATTTGCATTGTTGAAGCAGAACTCTATTAGTTACTCGACGTTCGGTACCACCTCTTATGTATTTTTAACACGACATCCTGCACGCCTCATCAATTAAAATTCTTATCATTATATTAGATTTACACATCTGCGAAAATGAATTAGCTTCGGGATTGGGAGCCCTCAACAAATACAACTACGAGCCCATATTCAAGATGCAGCACAGAGTTTGTACAGCTGTGAACAGCCCCGATCACCTATGCAGCATAAAATGCTGGACAGGCAACTGGTACACTTACATCCCCGAAGTAGGAATCTGATGGATAGGATTTTGCATCCAGGCTTTGTTCTCAACTGCCATGAAGCTTCCTATTACATAAACAATATGGAATCAGGATTTTCCATTTGTGTTAGTAGAGATGTTTACACGGTAATGCTTTTTCACAAAGTGATAACACACCAACACAAATATTAATCAAACATTTGTGGTGTTAGGCAGAGCTCTGCGGAAAAAGAAAGTGGGATGTGGCAACCAGGACATCATAACATTTTGGAGATGTAAAATCATGAGGCAATTCCACAATCTGTTCTGGAATCCGTGTGATGGAATTCTGGTATGATAATGCAAGTTTTTTTCTTACAGAATGATCAGAATAACCATAAAGTTGTAACAATAATTAAACGATGGAATTTTTCATTAATTTTATTCAACAGGTTTTAAGTGGCAAAAATCACATAGTGCTGGTAGCTTATATGCCTAGTTGCAAATCCTAATAAACTTATTTTCAAAGGAGTGAAATAATGCATGTAAGGAAAAATAATGACAGATCATCCTGGAAGGAATGAATTTGGTTGGAGCCATTGCAAATTTGTCATGTAACCAGCATCTTAATCTCTCACAGGTATTTGTCTAGTGTTCTCAACAATAGTAAGTGTAAATTAGTTACATTTTTCTGTTTGGCTTTAGAGTTTCTTGCTAGCCTCTATAAGTGAATTTATATTAGTGCACATTTTGTTGACTGGTTGCACAACAAATGAGCCTTATACTTCTCGTTACCTTGAAGATTCTAGATTCTACACGTTTTTGCATCAGCTGTTTGTGCATTTCTTGTTAAACCTCATTTACGGGAACTGGCAGGATGAGCTGATGTGTAATTTCATGGCGTTATTCATCATCGTTCCATAACAAGATCAGGTAAAATTGCTTGAAATTCGAATGCAGTACATGTTTAATTTGTCTGTTAATAGATTTCATATATCGTTCCAGTTGTTTCTGTGCTTGGCGGCGCGTTCCACTTGAATGATGTGTCCAGTTGCTGGTTAAATTCAATGTTCTGATCAATGGCCCAGAATGGCCGACTTCAGTTCCGTTTGGGAGTTTTTCCGTACAGCGAGCTGGACTACGACTTGTACTTCATGCAACTTTCAACCATGAATTTGTGCAGCAGCAGTGCTCCCGACACGCTGAAGAAAGACCACACACGAGAGAAACCGCCTAGATCATTACAGGTTGCAGCCAACAAAAACGCCTTTAAACAAATAATCTTATGTGTACATATAAATTATTTCCCTCGTGATTTGCTGTTTTATACGATTGCCAATTGATTCTCTGGTATAGTGTCCCATGACTTTGTTTCCTTATGATGTTGAGCAATTCTTTTACACCTTACATCGGTGCTAAATTAGAATAACAGATGGCGCCACAGCAGATGGCGCCACAGCAGATGGCGCCACTATCTGTGTTTGGTCACTTCGGTGAAAAACGTAGACGTGAACGTAACAAGTAAAACCCGTGTCTCAATATCTGTTAACTGTGTTACATTCCAGTGATTATGTGATAAACTTATATGATGCCAATTCAACGACTGAGAGTTGTTTAATCTTCTGTGTTTTTTAAGTGAGAATCATCCAGTGGATTATTTTGTGTACAACGGGTAAACTTGTTATCAGAAATTGATATGGGATGAGTATTCCAGTGGTCTAAACTTTACGAGGTATTCGTAAAAGTACGACGAATTCGATTTGCCATGACTAAGCGAACTGTTAATTGGTGCAGCTACAGTCCCTTGGATAACCTGGCACCCCACAATCTTTTCAGCCTTCGTGTAACAGCTGTAAGTCAAATAGCCATCTCTGTTATAGTTTCATCAACATCACATTCCCCGTTAACACTTTGCTTTACTTCTACAATTTAGAATTAGGCCATTTTCATATTTTCCGTCCCATGGAAAATAGACCATCAAGATTCTGACCTCGAAGCATTAACTTTCCTAAGCTATCTAAATGTAAGTTTTCATTTAGCCATTCAAGTATAGGACTGTAATATCATTGTCTATTATTTAGGTGATGCCATAACAGAAGGCCAAACAGTAAACAAACAGCATTTTGGAGATCATCGTGGAACACCATGCTATGGTACTGTTGTTATTTGGCCCCGTTTTCGTCTCGCCCGTCTTCTTCTCGCCCGTCTTCGCCTCGCCCGTCTTTGTCTCGCCCGTCTTCGTCTCGCCCGTCTTCGTCTCGCCCGTCTTCGTCTCGCCCGTCTTCGTCTCGCCCGTCGTCGCCTCGCCCGTCTTCGCCTCGTGGTCGCCCCGTCTTCGCCTCGTGGTCGCCCCGTCATCGCCTTCATCTTCTTGGTATCGTTGTATTTTGTTATGTGTGATCTGTGATGTAAAGTAACCCGTTGGCTGCCACGCAATTTTATCCCCTTTTTTTTTTTAAAGCTGATAGGGACGGGCCGCGCTGTTCTGCTCTATGGCGTATTTGCCATGGGGTGGGACAGTCGCAACTGCCCAAGATTGGCCTTCGGGCCTTAGGCAATGCACCGTATAGGGACTCCCATTTGTTGGCAAGTTCATGGAGACCAGGGGTGTGCATTCCCATAATGGTCTCCTTGAACTTGTCGGCCCGGACTTGTCTTCGGACAAGTCCTCCTTGGCGCCGACCCCCTCTGGTGGCGCGTAGCAAATGTAGAAACGCAACCTACGGGTTGCATGGCGTGGCAGCCAACGGGTTACTATCTTTGTATATGTATGTATTTGTTGTATGTGAAGCAGTGGTGGAATTGTGGGTGGATGGAGGGCAATACAATTCATTTTATATCAAAAAAATCTTAGTTATTATTTTTTTTTTTTTTTCGCTTTTGCCGAGTTGGGGTTTGAAACTAAGGACCCTAATTGAATAGCACACCAGCCTCACGCTTTAACCATTGAGCTCTGACAGTTACACAACTATATTCTAAGTCTTCTACACATTATAGGTAACAGTGCAGAGCAGTCAATAGACTACCAGTTCTCATGGGGGGGATAATAGGGGGGGTTGCCAGGAAGGTATCGCACTCGCCTAGCAACTCGGAGGTCTCGGGTTCGGTTCCCCGTCAGGCTTCCAACCTTCCACGTCTGCAAGTCGAGTCGAGAAACTTCCCCGTTACGAAGTAACGGGACGGATATTTTGGCGAAACATATTATAATATCCATTAATAAATTTCAATAAAGATTTCAATCTCATATTTACTATTCAACATCAAGTAGTATTTCGACAATTATAATACAATTCTGAATAACCTCCATAGTTTCGTTCAATTATTTATATCAATTGTAAATCGTATGACTTTCTCCGGATTTGAACCCGAGACCTTCGGCATGTAAAGCCGATGCTCTACCATTGAGCCACCTTTCATGTATTTAATATATCTAATTCTTCCCGTGAATTGAGTTCAACAAATCTGGACTTAGAATAAATTTAGCACCTCCATGAATTAAGATAAATTCATATTGGCAAACACTTGTCCACGACTAGAGAATGAAATTACAACATATATTTCTACCTAGCAGTTTTATCCTCAATCGGGGTTCGAACCCGAGTCCTATTAGTTCGCAGACCAGCTCTCTACCACATAGCTGTTATCCTTGTTCGAGAATTATCAAGGAAAGCATATAGCTTTACGAGTCCAGAAAAATTGCTTTTACGAATTGCGAAGTCTTTTAGTACATGTAAATAGCATTGATAACTCAAATGGCTCAATGGTTCAGCATCGGCAAAGCAACCCGAAAGATTGGAGATCGATCCCCGAAAGAAGTAAATAATAAACTATAACAACTATGGACTACATCTGATAAGGTAATATATACAAAAATTGTAAGAAAGAATAAACAAACTGCAGGTTAACGGAACTCTAATAATATGTGAATATAATTTGTAAACAGCTAGTCTCTAATTTCAGGATTGGAAAACATCTGCGGCATTTCAAACACATTCTGGAATACCCATTAACAAGCCCATGACACTACAAAATCGCAAGCCAGTGGCCATCTCAGCAGTGCTTACAGTTCAATCCTAAATAGAAAAAACAAATATCAGACAATGATAAGCGAAACAATACAAGTTCATAAACAGCCAGCTACCAATTCCAGGATTGAAATTTCATCTACGAGAATTCAAAGTCATTGCGGAATTTCCACACCACACTACAAAACTGCACGTCAATCGCTATCAATGTTTAAAAAATTGCCGTATAATCGTACTTCATTATCAAACTTTTAAAAAAATCTTCAAAGATAATTTCGTTACTAAGTTTTAATTTTCAAAAGAGATGTTGACTGCCACTTTCCTAAGCCAAAAACTATAGGGAAAAGCTACGGTGAACAGTTTTGCTATTATCGTAAATGGCAAGACGTGAAGTCGTTTGTCAAACGCAAAAAGAAAAAAAGAAAATGACAAATAGCACATAATACAGAGGAGAAAACATACGGTATCGGAGTTGTTTTCGATCAGTAAATAACCAGTCAGACGTTAATGAGCTGACTAATAAATTACCAACAATATTCCGATGTAAATTACGAACCAAATGCATTCAGCGCCAAATAACTTCTCTCTACCGCAAACCAACCGATTTTCAGTTTTTTTGTTGCATTCCATCGCTTATAATTTTTGTTTTTTACTTACATGAGATGACCAAAATGTATGAAGCCGAGACGGGCGACTGCACTTGTAAGTTCCAGGTCTTTGTCATCTTGCGGAGTTTCATGTACATAATTCGGGTAATGGTCCGGTTTTCTTACCAGAGATCACCGTCAGTTTAATACCTTTAAAAGCAACAAAACAAAATTAAGCCAACAACATATGATTTGCAACGACCATAATTTGTTCTTTCCACTTACTTATACCGCGAATTTCAACGTGCAATACATGGGTAACAGCTTCAGATCGATGTCTAGACGGCACTTCTAGAAATTTCTTACATCCAACACACAAATAAGTTCCTTCCATTTCCCACGAAACCATTTTCGTATTTTTGAATCCTTCAAACGGATTATACGACCAACCGCCATCATTTTTCACTGTTCTTCCTCGACGGATAAACCTGCAATGATATTCAATGATTCATTTATTTACTTGAACGGAGAAATAGTAGGGTAAAGGTTCATCACCGTAACGGCAGTTCCATCATCTGCAATCTGCCTGAGAGACATTTCAACCGACGGATGAGTTGATCTGCAGTCAATTAAAGCTTCCTTTCGTCGTTACTTTTTCAATGGCGCAACAATCCATGCATTCCAATCTTATAAAATCCCTTGTTCTCATTTAATTATCAAATACTTAGTAATAAATTTACTTTGAATGAAGACGTATTGCCTAACTGCGATGCTATCGTTATCAGACCTATGGCAAGTATAATAGCCAGTGTCCAGGTGGCTCGCGTTAGCGATTGTCAACACGGAATAATCATAGTGGGAGCTGTTTCCGTTGCCTTTGGTCAAAGTAGCCACGACGCTCTGGCCAAGATTCCTCACTTCGGCCAAATCATAATCGTCATTTTAAAAACCGAATGGCAGTCGCCAATTGACGATTCTACTGGTGAGCGGCCGCAGCTTCAGTTTTACACGACAAACTGAACGTAGAGCCATAAACGGAACTGAAGTCGGCCGAATCCTGTGCCATTCAATTTTGTCATCTTGTGGAGCTTCCTTCTCTACTATTTCTTGGAATAAACAAACGATTATTTAATTTTAGACCGACAAAACTTTGAAAAGATTACCTCGGACGATAAAAAAACTGTAGAGTGACCATTTCGGCCAAACATGTACATCATTCGGGTAATGAAGAGTAGCCCTCTGTTGAACGGCTAAACATCATTGCGATTCCAGCATAGACAGCTATCCACAAACATGCGGTCACCGTTCATCAAGCTTAGGGTCGTCTCGTGTTCGTTCGAGTTCATGTTCAAGTGCGGCTGCTGGCCTGGTCACTGGCTGGAGGAATCAGCGTTGTATCGCGGTGCCCCTTGAATGGTGGTGGCATTGTGAAATTGGTTGACAAGTGTGTCTCAGAATTGGGCAATAAGTAGACCGTCCACTGAAAACCTCAAACCTTCAGCCACAGCTGGACGGAGAACTGGATGGAGATTTTTCTTTCCACGACGTCGGTTTACACTTCTAATTGCTTGCCGTTGTTCCTGGGCAAACGCTTAATGTTGCTGCTGCAGTTGTGTTTGTTGACAGGGCCAAGAGTCATTTGTTCGGAGCTCCCATTGCCAGTAACATGTCCAAACAATGCGTACAATTTGTTCTAACGACATCAAAGCAAAAAATCGACACATTAATTCGCAACATCTGAAACCTTTTCTGTCGGAAGGAGAAACGTAATAAATCACCTCTATTTCGTGAGTGGAGTTGACCACTGGTTACTGCTTCAAGGTGTGAGTGCTGGATCGCAATGCGCTGTCTTGGTGCTATTGGGCCAAATACTACTATTGTTGTTGTTGACCATTCAAAATGATTGTTGGAGGAATGGCATTAAGAGTGGCAGAAGAGGCGTATAAAAAAAACTCTTAACCAGATTGTGATGTCACGATTGCAGGTAAGAAAAGTCCGTCGTAATGAGACTATCTGGCCACCGGTAATGTTCACCAAAACCGACCATCAATTTCTGGATGAGATAACAGGAAAGCCGGAAGTCAAAACATCATTAAATATTCCTTCCAGTTCAGCTCGACTTCTTCCATTTGATATGGGGAACATAGTTAATTGACGTCGATTGTTCTTGAACGCAAATGGACACATCATTCAAGTGGAACGCGCCGCCAAGCACAGAAACAACTGGAACGATATATGAAATCTATTAACAGACAAATTAAACATGTACTGCATTCGAATTTCAAGCAATTTTACCTGATCTTGTTATGGAACGATGATGAATAACGCCATGAAATTACACATCAGCTCATCCTGCCAGTTCCCGTAAATGAGGTTTAACAAGAAATGCACAAACAGCTGATGCAAAAACATGTGTAGAATCTAGAATCTTCAAGGTAACGAGAAGTATAAGGCTCATTTGTTGTACAACCAGTCAACAAAATGTGCACTAATATAAATTCACTTATAGAGGCTAGCAAGAAACTCTAAAGCCAAACAGAAAAATGTAACTAATTTACACTTACTATTGTTGAGAACACTAGACAAATACCTGTGAGAGATTAAGATGCTGGTTACATGACAAATTTGCAATGGCTCCAACCAAATTCATTCCTTCCAGAATGATCTGTCATTATTTTTCCTTACATGCATTATTTCACTCCTTTGAAAATAAGCTTATTAGGATTTGCAACTAGGCATATAAGCTACCAGCACTATGTGATTTTTGCCACTTAAAACCTGTTGAATAAAATTAATGAAAAATTCCATCGTTTAATTATTGTTACAACTTTATGGTTATTCTGATCATTCTGTAAGAAAAAAACTTGCATTATCATACCAGAATTCCATCACACGGATTCCAGAACAGATTGTGGAATTGCCTCATGATTTTACATCTCCAAAACATTGATGTCCTGCTTGCCACTATCCCACTTTTTTTCAGCAGTGCTCTGCCTAATACCATGAATGTTTGATTAATATTTGTGTTAGTGTGTTATTACTTTGTGAAAAAGCATTACCGTGTATAACATCTCTACTAACACAAATGGAAAATCCTGATTCCATCTTGTTTATGTAGTAGGAAGCTTCATGGCAGTTGAGAACAAAGCCTGGATGGCAAAATCCTATCCATCAGATTCCTACTTCGGGGATGTAAGCGTACCAGTTGCCTGTCAAGCATTTTACGCTGCATAGGTGATTAGGGCTGTTCACAGCTGTACAAACTCTGTGCTGCATCTTGAATATGGGCTCGTAGTTGTATTTGCTGAGGGCTCCCAATCCCGAAGCTAATTCTTTTTCGCAGATGTGTAAATCTAATATAATGATAAGAATTTTAATTGATGAGGCATGCAGGATGTCATCTAAAAATACATAAGAGACGGTACCGAACGTCGAGTAACTTATAGAATTCTGCTTCAACAATGCAAATACCACATTAGCACACCCCACAGTCGATTATTTTGTTTTCCTTTTTCCAGCCATAAGTTAGAACCGAAAACATTTTCAGTTCTGAAGCATCTAAAAATGGACAGATAACCTAAGAAATAAAAAGTAATTTCATTTACTTCAGGACAGCTTTTGAACTTGAAATGGTTACATGAAACATCTCCTGTTACATTATTATTCCTTACCTAGCCTAAATCAGGGATGAATTCTAAACCAGTATTAAAAATTTATGCTTCTGAAAGTTACCTTCAATGTATCCATAAAATCAATCTCATGCCTCGTGTGCTTCTGACTGGATATTCAAACATGCCAGAAGAACAAAACCAATGGTAATTCCTTTAAGAACCTCTTGCATTAGTTTTGGATGTTCCTGACTAATTTGAAGGCTTTGGTACACTAGAATATCTTCGTAATGATTAATAAAGATTGAGATTATTGATGATCGACAATTCCAAAATATAAAGCTATTACCAAAATCTGGAGAACTTCGGTAACCTGCCATAACAATACGACAACTTTCTATCACAGACGATCGATCAAACAGTGTTGCCATCTATTAACCTGCTTGCCACTATCCCACTTTATTCAGCAGAGGCTGCAGAACTCTGCTTAATACCATAAATGTTTGATTAATATTTTTGTTGGTGTGTTATTACTTTGTGAAAAAGCATTACCATGTATAACATCTCTACTAAAGTAAATGGAAAATCGCGTTACTGTTCCTGGGCAAAGGCTTGATGTTGCTGCTGCAGCTGAATTTGTTGACAGGGTGAAGAATAATTTGTTCAGAGCTCCCATTGCCAGTAACATTTCCAGATTTTTTACATACCTTTAACATCTTTTATTTGGCATCAACGCAGGAAAATAATTTTGATGCAAGGGTCCTCTAAAGAAAGTCCACAGCCTACAAATTTCCATAAGGTAAGAGTGCTTTGGTACAGTGGAGCCCTATGTTCAATGACAGTTAAGCTAATATAAATAATTGTCATAGGTTTGTGTGTGCAAGCCAAAAATAAATCCAAATTACTGATGATAGGGCAGTTTAAGGTTGTGTAGATCAGCATGATGAGCAGCTTTTTCCACTGTCAATTTTTGCACACTATAGGGCTGCGGATACGAACTGTACCTAAAGACATGAAAACATATTTTCTGACAGTAAACTAACATTGAAAAAAAAAATAACATGCAAATATACTGTGCTGTACCATTCAAATGACGTCCAGTGAAAATCAACCTTCAAACAATCGTGAGTCGTGAAAAAGAATTTTCTTCAGGTTGGTACAATAAAATGGCAAATTTCAGTGTATTAACGAGTAGCTGGACGAATGTTTAAAACGGAACGCACTGTTAACCAGAACCATAATCACACCGCACTCTGTTAACCTGCTCTCATGGCACCGTGCTGAACAAATTCGTCTGCTTATCTATTGGGAAACAACGCTATCGATAAAAATTGGAATCGATAGTTACTGTAACATCCTTGTTGATATTGCAAGATGGCGGCTGATATGTTTTCAGCAAATCAAGTATGGTGCTTCCTGGGGTTCTGAAAATTTAGGAGGTAATTTGGCGTTCCGTAGGTTTGACGAGAAAACTCGAACGATATCAATGTTCGATTTTAATAGAACCATGCATTTTTTTTCTCCAAGGCTATCGGGAACTTCGTGAACATCGAGAGCCGTTGGGTGTAACAACGTTTTCAACATTTGTTTGATATAAGACAACAATTCACTATTGGTGTATTCTGGCATTCGTCGTTCTCAACTTCAAAAGTCAAGGGGATGGCGTTCACAGCGTTTTTGGTGTGTTTCTTTTTGTTTTCATCACTTGTTACCAAATAACAAGAAAAGACAAGCAATGGGGAAAAAGGAAGAAGAACATGGGTCGTGACTCGTGATAGCAAGTACATTTATCTTTTTTTTCTCCAACGACATCAGTCGGTACGGAAGCGCGAAAATGAATTTAAAAAAAAAAAAACACCCAAAAACGAATGAAAACAATAAAGTAACTTAGTTGGATAAGAACAACAAAACTATTCTTGGAAATTTACGTGATGTCATTCCGAGCTAAGTCCTGATCGTGATATAACAGGTATTTAAACGCGACTCTTTTTTGAAGCCGTAATGAGATGCTTTCAACAACAAGAAAAAAAAACGAGCCATGCACGGTGTTTTAAAGACATCGATACACACAAAAAAAAGCTATTTTACTGATTTTACGTTGGATTTTTTTTCTTTTGCTGCTTGATTTATGGTTAAGTCTTTCACTTCACCATATTTGGTAATAAATAAATTAAAAAGCGATACACCGCTAACATTATTAATTCACTTGTTTTTCTTCTCGCCGAATGAAATGATCAATATTGATAAACGAACAAATGGCATACAGACGAAAGAAAAAAAAAGTTTCTTCTTCCATGTTGAAGGAACACGCACAAAAAAAATTTGTTTTAAATAAAATGGGAGGAGGGGAAAAAGTTTGGAATCGGGAAAGACCATGAAGATTGTATACTTTTGAAATTGTGATAATAATAATGATAATTTTTTAATAGTAATAATAAAGTAACTTGACGGTGCAATCGCTGTGCGCGACGGGGAAGAGGGGGATAATCTCGTGGCCTACTTTTTAACTTTAATTCCAATTGGAGAAAGGGATGTGGGGATATAAATCGAACAACGACCCATATAAAACATGCCGACTGTCTCTCGGAGGCAAAAATAGAATGGGGGGGAAAAAATAAAGATGGAAAACGTATATGAACAAAAGAGAGTAGACACTCCACACACAAAAAAAATTAAACGAGGAAAAAGACACGAAAACGTGAATGAAAAAAAAAAGAAAAAAAAAACAGATATTACATAGAAAACCTCCATAGCACTATGTCGTTATTTTTGTTACTTTCTGCTTTGGCTGCTGCTATTTCAAACAACAACCACCACCGACAAAAAATAAAGAGAACTAGGGATGATAGACAACTTGACGGAAATTCACAAGAGCCCGAAAAAAAAAATAAACAAAATAAAAAAAAAATATTATCTCCCCGCACACCTGCTGTACATGCGTAACATACACACACACTGGGACTGGCTACATTTGTTTCCTCTTAATTCTCATTTTAATTGTTTTCGTATTTCTACTATCAGATCTTTAAAGCGTCTCCCTTGGACGACAGTGGAATGTTTGCCTTCATCAGCCTTCTCTATTTTTTCGAATCGAATTTACTTTAATTGCGCAGGGGAGCGAGGAAGAGCGATTTCTATAGTACCGAAATTAAGAAAAAAATAAAATAAAAATAAGAAACTTAACAAGATTCGATTTTTGAAATTTTCGAATCAAGCAATGATGAAGGGAGATGGAAAAAAAATAAGGTGCCGAAAAAGAAGATATTGTTTTTCAATTAAAGGGCGCCAAATGGATCGAGCTGCTGATTGGCAGCCGGGCGGATACTAGAACCCATAGGCATGCCCGGCTGAGTCATGGCTCCCATGGCGAAAGGACCACCGGCGCCAGGGGAGGGTCCAGACATCATTCCCGGCCTGATACCCGAAACCATGGCAGGCTGTGTTTTTAAACAAAATAAAATAAATAACGCTCAATAATCCCCCCCTCTCTTTGTAAAGATTAACAGAAAACAAACAACGAAGTGTCATGTCTTACGTTCATGGGTTGGTTGGCGGCGTAAGGAGCCGTCATGGCCGTCATGGGCGCCATTGGAACCATAGGTCTGTAAGCCATCTGCCCAGATTGCATCGTCATGGGCGCACTGGCCATCGACATGCCCATCATCGGCTGTGGATTCCATTGACCAGCACTCGGCTGTTGAGGCTGAACAGGAGCGCCTGTCTTATTGGCTGCCGCTGGGCCAGTATTCCACTGGCCAGTTCTACACGCAAACAATGAGGAAAATTACTTTAAAAAGTGACAACGTTAAAAAAACAAAAAAAGAATAAAAACCGTACTTGGGCGCTGTTGTCTTGTTGATGGTGAGGTTCATGGCCAAACTCGCCAGGCTCGAATCCAAGTCTCCCGTCAACACTTTATTACTAGGGGCGGCCGATGGTTTGACAGCAGCCGCCTGAGGACCAAGCGCAACACCGCCGGCCATGCCTGACGGCTGCAACAGGTCACCAAATGCATCAAAACCTTTAAAGGATACACCGAAACAAAAAAAGTGGGAAAGAAAACACAAGAAAATAAATCAATTAAAAAACACTGATCCACCACATTCGCTTCGTAACACGGAACAATGTTTTCAGGTTAAGGATAACAAAATGATCAGCGTGCTGGATCAACTCTTTTCACAGAGAAATAGAGCGTTTGGAAGAAAGAGCACCTTTAGCTGCTTGTTTAGATGGAGAAGCGCTACTCTCTGCCGGAGCAGGAGCGCTGGTGGGGGCGGTCGTGTTCGAAGAAGTCGAGTCCATCGAGAGAAAATCGAAACCGTCCACCAGATTCTCGATGGCCCGAGCTGGTAGCGGCGAAGAGCCGGAAGAAGCGGGCGGAACAACAGAACCGACACCGACACAGTCAATACCGTACAAGAGATCGCCCATATTAGTAGCAGCAGAAGAAGGAGGTGGAGGACGGGGCGGAGGTGGGTGATGGGCCGGAGAGGATTGCGGAAGGCCGAACGGGTTAGCCACGGCGCCGTCGGATACTTAAATTTTTTGTTTTGGGGGGGATTTTTGTGTTTTAGCGAGGGCACAACCGACAAGGACAAGAGATTAGTAGAAAATACGATAGACAAAATATTAATACACCAAGCCACGAAAAGATGGGAAAAATAAAAAGAGACGATTGATAACTAGCGCGACTTCTAATCAACTCACCATTAGTCGATCCGTTCGCAGACGCACCGAATGCGGTGGCGAATGAATTGTCCGTAGCGAAATGGCCAGCTCCGAAACCGTTTTGCGAAGGGCCCGTTGCCCACGTGTTGGTTTGAGTCGGCATGGCGGGAATGGGTGGCGCACCTGTCGGAGAAGCGAACGGATTCGCGGCCAACTGGAGCAAATCGTCCGATGCCTTGTGCGAAGAATCGTAAGCCGACTGGGTCGTTTGTGACGTGCTGCCATCCACATCACTGCCAAACAAGTCGAGGATCGGCTGCTGCGTTTGCGGTGCAGCTCCTGTTTCACGTAAACGAATCTACAATTAATAAAATTCCCTTTCAAATTCAAAATCAAAACACCTACCCCCACTGGCTGCAGAGGGAGCTGTCGCCGATGTCGGCGAGCTGAGAAACGGATTGGTGCTCTTTTTATACTGATTCATTGCCGCTTCTTCTTCAGCCAACGCTTGGCGTTTCAAAGATTCATCAATCTGTTCCGCGTTAGCTGCCATGGCGCCATTGTGTTGCGCCAGGCTATTCAAAATAGGCAACAATTGAGTCTTTTGTGGAAAAATAAATATATGAGATGTCCACAAATTTGTGCTGACCTAATGTTCGATGAAGAACTCGTTGTCGGCTTCTTGCCTTCAAGGGTAGCCAAGTGTCCCTCTAGCGCTTCAAGTAAGCTGCTCGGTGCCTGGAATGTGAAAGGAAATAAATACGTAAAATAACTTGTACGTTATTGATCATTGCAGAAAAAAAAACGAGCCGTGCCTACCCTTGTCAAATCGGGAATGTCGCCTTTGTCAATGCCCACATTTTCAGCCACTTTTAGAAATTCGGCAACACGGTCCATCCTGACCAAGAACTTTTTGTAAAAATCGAGCGCATCTTTGCACTGTTTCTTGTTCATTTCAAAATATTTCTCTGTTAATGGTCGATGATTTTTTACGACGGGATGTTGGTCACCACAACATAGAATAAAGAAAAATTAAAGAAACGCTTTATCAGTAAAAAAAAAAAAAAGAAACAATAATTTATCATGGATGTGGTTTGTTTGACTGACCGAGGAGGTTGATAATGCCGTCGTTGTAACAGGCAAAGAGGCGGATCAGATCGCGGAAGAGTAGCAAGAAAGCCGTATTGACAACACCATTGGTCAGATCGTTGGCCGAACAGTCAAACTCCAACAGGGCATCAATCTGGCCTTGTAGAGCTGGCAATGTTTTGAGCAGCTTGTCGGCCGCCATTGTACGTAGTGTGCCGTCCTCTTTCCTGGTGGCACCGAGTTAATACACACGCACACGACGGACAACAAAACGTGAGAACAATATTAACCAAAACATGCACAATCCCATAAAAGCGAGAATAGCAAAGTGAAAAACGAGTGTATAGGGTAATTTTAAAAAATAAAAATTTACTCACCCGCGCTTCACTTTGCAAAAGTCAAAGGCCACGGTCCGGTAGGCCAGCGCTTTTTCGTTGAGATACTTGGCGTAACGGCGGATGTACGGTGACATGTCGTAACCTTTTGTTTTTGTGGTTATTTACAAGTTGAAGGAAGAATAAAGTGCAAAGAAGGGGGTAGGTTGGATGTCGGTATAAAAAAAAATCATAAAAGTAAAAAAATACAAAAAAGTTTAGAATAATGACATTCCAAGAAAAAGCGTTTGGAAAAATTAAAACCCAGAAAACCGATAGGAATAAAAAACAAACTAACACCCCATTCAGGCATAACTACATAGAAAGTAAGAGAAAGTAGGTGAGATGAAAGGTTACATTACTTTTCTCCATACCTGTGGCTCCTAAAAAGAATAGCAAATTGGCCAAATGGTGGACACAAAAATACCGTTAGTTTTTAATGACAAAGGACGACAACGAGCAATCGTCAGAGGCAACGATTGCTCTAGTTAGTATTCCATAAATGACACGAACTAGCTCGGTGATTATAGTATTAAACAACACATAATAATTATAATTAGGAATAACAATCTATTTTTACCTGCCACATTGCCCTTGTCGAGGAAGTTGCTGAGTTGAAAGCTGCAGTTGCTGGAGGCCAGATACTGTGTGAATCTCTGTCAGATAAAAGATTTAAAAAATATCGTGACATGCTAAATGAAATTCGTAAATAGCAAATGCTGATAATACTTCATTTCCATAGCACATGAGGTGATGGGTCGTGACCAGTGACTTAAAAACAACAACCCAGTTGGAATTTTGTGATCGCTCGATGAGCAAATTGGCCAACTGCGGAATGGAAACATTGGGTTCGTTGGTGCAATGCAACAAATCTGGTGGATCAAAAACAGAAATCGAATTAATCACATCAACAAACATATAATATCGATCGACACGAGCAATGTAAACAAAAAGTAACCCTGGCACGGATTCCCCCCATTATTGATGTCGGTTTCCACTTTCTACCCCACTATTACGACTCGAGACGGAAAAAAATTTATACACATGATCTGTTTTTGTGTGATCGTCAGAACGTGATAGGAATTGAGTTACACTGGCTAAGGCCAACGTCGTTACTAGGTTTGTCCCCCTTTAAAAAATGAGGGGCGTCAGTGGGTGAAAACCGATAATGTGTAAAGGAATTCCAAACGCCCCTCTTTATTATCGAGCGGGACTGGTATATTCCACGTTTCCTCAGAATACTCAAAGAAAGGAGATGGGCGGCTCACAATGTGCGCTGAATGTTTAGGGGTGACAAACCGATCGATATCCACTACAACGCAAAAAAAAGATTGGACTAGTTGGGAACGTATGAAAACCGGAATTTTTCCACATTTATCTATGCTGCAAACTCTTCATACTTAAACCTGTTTCTTTTCTTACTACAAGAATATGAATATTAACAAAGAATCATACTGCAGAGTAATAGCAATCGTTTTTTGGAGGGCCATGTTTATGTCTATGCAGTGAACCCGTAACACTAGAAGCTTGCATTAAACGAATTACTGGTCAATTGCTCTCTTCTGGGAACTATCAGTCAATTCAAGTTTACACAGTGAAAACAACTCATGCCTTCGCTTAGAATAGAACACACTGTGATAAACAATCTGGAGGATAACAGAAACAAGACATTTCTGAAGCCAGTAAGAGGGAAAGTTATCATAAATCTTTGAACCAAAACAAATGCTTACAATCAAGATGTTTTTTCTTTGGCCCAATGACTTCTTCTGTGGTGGCTTTGCAAACGGCTTTTGCCAGACCTTGGCCGGCAATCGAGTGACGTGCAGCCAACAACCGATCGCTTATTGTCTGACCGGACATTTTCGCCAAGAAACGATGGAACGAAACGCCGATAAAAGTTGAAGAGAAGACTAACTGCAGAACAGGAATGAAATGCCTTCACTTCCCTCACGTGAACACGTCCAACAGTCTCAGCAAAAAATCACACGATCAATTCAGAAGGGGTTCTGAGCCCAACAGCAATGTATGATCTTTTCCCTTACCCAACCAGACGTCAATGACAAAAATGCCCCAAACGTCACAAGAAAAGATGGCGGGATGCCAATTCCAAAATTTCTAGTTGTTTCCCTAAACACACATGTGAAGATGTGATTCTAACATGCATTGCAAATGCACGTTTTCCCGCAAATTTACAACCACACTCAGGTATTTCGATCACGTAAATTACGAGGAAAGTTATTATATTTTTAATGTTCAGATTTTATCAGAAGGGCTGTTTCGGCATGCATACAATGTTCTACTTCTGACTCCTGAGCGGCAATCGCCTTTAGGGGAAAAAAGGAAAAAAACATAACAATAAAAAAACAGCTGCATCTTGGCGAACGCATGTATGTGAAAGTTCCAAAACAAACCAAGTGTCGTGAATCAATAGATATGAAGTGATCTGGTGCCTCATCTTGATGGTGATCAACAATGGCTATTGCACTCAGAACTTCTCTTGCAAACAAGGTGCCTTTACTGAAATGGTTCTTTAGTTTTAAATACTAATGTGAACTTCCCATACAGGTTTTGCAAGCTCTGAGAGGTGTTAGCAATATTGATACTTTGCCAATAGAAAGTCAGCTTGTAAGTGCCTTGCAAATCAATCCATATTCAGCCAAAACTCGAATTGAATTACAGCTTCCTCTCTATACTGTAGTTGGACAGAGAAAGAACCATGTTGAGAAAAACTTCATGCTTCGACAAGGAAGTGAAATTATAGAAAAATTTGAAACAAATGATTCAGTTACTGGGATCTCTCTGTCTCCACCTGAGTCTAAAATTCCTTTCTTGAATTTTCATCTGGACATCAGTTGCTATTGTCGCAATTTGCTGTCAGATATTTTAGGAACCAGGGAAGAAGATTATGTTTCCAGAAAGCTGTTTTCTCTACCTAGAGAACAAATTGTTATCGAGTATAGTTCCCCAAATATTGCCAAGCCCTTTCATGTTGGGCATTTGAGATCAACTATTCATGGGAACTTTCTGTCTAATCTCTTCCTTGCCCTAGGTCAAAATGTCAAGCGTCTTAACTATCTTGGTGATTGGGGGACCCAATTTGGGCTTCTCCAGTTTGGGCTTGACCAGGGCTGGTTTAGTTGGGAAGAGATTTCAAAAAATCCTATACGTTCGCTGCTGGAGATATACGTGAAAGCCAACACTATGGCTGAAAAAGACGAAAGCGTAGCTGCCAGAGCACGTGGCTTGTTCCAAAGGCTAGAAAGTGGTGACGAAGAATTGTCGAAAAATTGGAAAGAAATTCGGGAGTTCACCGTGACAGAGCTTCGTCAAACTTATGCCCGCCTTGGCGTTAAATTTGACGAATTCAACTGGGAATCCCAGTATGGGATAAAGGAGCTGGGCGATGTGTTATCAATTCTAGAAAAATCTGGACGCCTCATAACAAAAGCTGAAGGAACAAAAGTCGTCCGTCTAAATGACCAAAGAACAGTCACATTGGTCAAAAGTGACGGTTCAAGTTTATACCTAACACGAGATGTGGCCGCAGCGATAGACCGATGGAACCGTTTCCCTTTTCGACGGATGTTTTATGTCGTAGATAATGCTCAATCCGACCATTTTGTAGCTCTGAAAAGTCTTCTCAGTTTTATGGATCATACTTGGGCAAGTAACATCGAGCATGTGAAGTTTGGTCGTATAAAAGGCATGTCCACCCGAAAAGGAACGATCGTTTTCCTAAGTGATCTACTGGATGAAGCACACACAAGAATGAAAGCCAAACAAATTGCCAGCCCAAATACAAGAGTTGTAGTTGAAGAAAATCCTGAAATCACTGATATATTGGCTATATCCGCCGTCGTCATTAACGATCTCAAGCAACGAAGGCAAAGAGACTACACTTTTAATTGGGACGACGCTCTTCAGGTAAATAGAGTATAAAAGCTTTTAATTAAATTTTGCAATACCTTTATTTATTTGTAGGATAAAGGAGATACCGGCATTCGCTTGCAGTATACACATTCCCGACTGCACAGCCTAGAGAAATTGTGCGGCGTCCATCTACCTGATGAACTTCTTAGTCTGAACACAAGATTAATTAAAGAACCTGAATTGATCAATGTGATGAGGGACTTGGGAATGTTCCACCAAGTGTTACAGGATTCCTATAATCAGCTCGAACCGTGTGTTCTAGTTAGATATCTTTTCGATCTAAGGTAAATCATCTACTGAATGCTTCCTTGTTGCCACATTCTTGATTTGTTTTCTTCGATAGTCATTCGCTCGGCGTAGCGTTAAAAACCATGCCTGTTAAGAACCAAGAAGAAGAATTGGCTCAAGTCCGTTTAGCAATATTTTCTGCATCGAAACGCATCCTGAGTATCGGCTTGAAAATCCTTGGTGTACAACCTCTTCAGCAAATGTAACTCTGCCAACGGAACTTAGTCGCGCCGCTTAACACTACCTCACGGGTTTCTCGGTGTTACATACATTACAATCAGTACTGCCTCTTTGGTTTAATTGAAAACCAGCTTTTTGGAGCTTGATGGAACCATCAATCCTGAAAATGGCACAAGCAGAATTCATTATTATTCAACACAAGAAAGTAAAAAGTGTTTGATCCACGTCTACCAAGACGATGCCGGATTCTTAGTTTTCAAAACCCTAAAATTTGAATTAAAAAAGCAGTCTCGTGTTGGTGGAATCTGTTTATCTTATTGAATACAACAGACAAGCAGTATATTATATCGAGATTTACCTTTATTTCCGTACGTTGATGACTGGTGTCTCAAGCTGTTGAGATTTTCATTTTTCGACCGTTACACTATGGATCCTCTTTATTAGATACACGCCTTTTAACTGGGAGGAAACAGGTTATTAGGCATAGTATTATTTGGGTCTGGTTCACTTCAAATCCAAGATCATGGTGCTTGGATTTTCTAGGTAGGCTTTCCACAAATTCGAAAATCGAGCCATTGACGCTCCATCAATCACGCGGTGATCTGCTGACCAACTAACTTGCATGATGGATGCTCTCACTACTTCGCCTTTGCTATTGAAACGCGGAAGTACCTATTCATCAAGGAATATTTAACATCAGGAATGGAGAAAAAAGATTGAATTTAACAATTACCTGGACACGACCAATTGCTCCGATGGCAACCTCAGGTGACATAATCACTGGCTTCGCGTAAGTTCCACCGATCTAGTAATAGACAAGAACTTAAATGCCTTAAGAGACACTAACAATATCGAAAGGTTTTGAGAATCTAACCGATCCGATGTTGGATAAGGTAAAGGTACCACCGGTTAAATCGGTAGCACCTAAACTTCCTTTATTGCCTAACTCCTGAAGCCTGGCTAGTTCCATGGCAACATCCATTACAGACAATGACTGGACGTTTTTAATATTTGGCACTATCAATCCAAGACTAGTGTCCATGGCAAATCCGATATTATGAGAGGCTCTAAATAACAAAATAAGGTTTGAGCTCTAAATAAAATTTTAGTTTTTGTAGGATATACGTACTTGTAAGTAATGTTTTCACATGCTTCATCAACTGAAGAATTGAGAACCGGGAAATGATGCAAAGCCATGGATGCAGCTTTGATAAAGAACGGCATAAAAGATAGTTTGATGCCACGCTCCTTAACCATGGGATTCTCTTTTAAAGAATGTCTTAGTGCAGCCATCGATGTCATGTCAATTTCATCACAATATCCGAAATGGGGAATTCGCTAGAAAAAAAAAATGAAAGAAAAGATTACTTCATAAGGTTTTGTTCAGTTGCCAAAACACTATTCACATGGATTACCAGTGAAGCAGTCATAGACTTTGCCATTGCCTTCTTAAATCCTTTGATTGGTTCGGTTCTGTCTACTCCAACAGGGACGCTTGGCCTCGTTATCTGCGGAGTTTTTGAAGGCGATGGTTGTTGGGAGGTTGTTCCTCGTTCGACAGCTTTGGCTTGTTGCTGTGGTGCTTGTGAAGTTTTTGGAACGCTCTTAGAGCTGCTCAGAGATTCTATGTGGCGAAGCATATCTTCCTTTAAAATACGACCATCTCTACCAGTTCCTTGTACATCTCTTAGATTGATCTAGAACAGAAAAAAATTTATTTGAAACCCAATGTTTCATGAAAATTTTTTGTACAACCATACCTTGTGATCACTGGCCATTTTCCTGACAGAAGGTGTTGTCAAAACTTTCTCTGCTGGAAGTTCTAGTTCCAGACTCTCTTCTCGTTCGCCCAGTGGTATGGCATCTTTCTCTTGCAGTTCCTCGACTGGGGCTTCTAAAACGAAAATAATTTAAAAACTGAATTCAAATATATTATTCTATAAACTTTTACCTGAAACTGAACCACTAACTTCAATATCCACCAGTGGTGTGCCAACCTTGGCCATTTCATCTACTGCATAATGCAATTTACTAATTAAACCATCATAGCGGCTGGTAATGGTTACTGACGCTTTGTCACTCTGGACTTCACAGATAGGGTCAAACTGGGCTACTTTATCACCTTCCTTTACATACCTTTTGATAGGAACACAGTCAAAATTAAACAAATTAAATAAACAATATGGGAATCACAAATGACATACCATTCTTTAACCGTAACTTCGGTGATTCCTTCTCCTATGTCGGAAAGTTTGAAGGGTACCTTTTCGCCGTAAAATGTTTTGGAAGCATGGAAAAATCTAGTAGCTAATGGGTGAACTTGTTCAACATAACCGCAAGGTCCAGCGTGATTGAGAGGCAGTGCAACAGCATTGTATTGCAATCGAGATTTCTAGAGTAAATATCACAAAGAAATAAATCTTTAAATAACATTCTACAGTCTCGATGACAAATTAAAAAGAAAATACCAAATAGAATAATTTATGTTGCCGAAAACTACAAACAATTCTACGTGTAGCAGAAGCCATGTTTACTCGAATAAATTTTCAACACGAATCACGTCCGACCGTGAAAAGATGGCGCTGATGGAGCCCAAGGTGATGAAGTTTACCTAATTTGCATAACATAGACGATAATTACACAAAAAAATTTACATTGTAAATCCCAAAATCAAATACTCGAAAAAAAATTAACGGGATTCCAGAAATGATTTTATTATTTCAATATTTTCGCGACCCATCAACAATAAAATGTCTAGATTGGTTCAAGTTTGGACAATTTCGAATCGAGAAGGTTGGCGCCTTTGTTTGTTTGTTTCTGCAAGAATTTTCTCAAATTCTTCAGCTTCTCTAAAACGGCTTGTATCACACTATCAATTTCTGTTTCGACCATAGTGACAAGCAAGAAAGCAGCACGATTACAGCTTAGCCAACCTTTGATTTCTTCAGCATCAACCTCGTCAATGATCGCCTGGCTAAAATATGGTGGTTCCGTTCGAAGTTTGTCAAACTGGATCAGCTTTTTAACAACCATATGGACAGCTGATTGTTCCACCCAATGTTGGACCTTTTCGCCATCGGAGCTAAATGCGTTTCTGAGGTCTTGATCCAAAGGATTACCAATAACTGAAGCTACTGCTTTGAAAGCAGTCTTTAATTCGTTTCCAACGCAGAACTTGAGAATAGAGCCGAGGACAAGGCAATTCTTGCTATCCTTTAACCACATTTCGGGTTCGAATGCCACAGCCTCTAGCCATGCAGGTGAAGCATACTGAAGAAGTTCCTTGTGGCGGGTGGCCATATCTTTCTTACTGTTGGGGTTACCATCTCCTTGTTTTAGAATGTCAATGATTTGTGGATGGGTATACTTTGGATCACGCCCGGCAAGCAAGTACATAACGACCTTGCGACCGTGCTCGTGAAGGACAATTTCTCTCCAGCTGGTAGCGATTTCTGAAACAATAGCTTTCGCTACGAGTTTGGTGTCATCCACCGAATCGAAAAGCGCCATCAATACCATATGGCCGTGTTCTTCCTGGCATATTTTAGTAACATGTCCTTTGAAACTTTTAATGATATCCTGTGTGATGTAAATAAATAGTAAAATATAATGGAATTGTTTTGCAACATACTAGAGGGGAATACCTTTCGATCCTTTTGTGTACCATACCAGATACATGTCATTCCGACACGGGCTCCATCACGAGTATGCAAAACTTGGACGACTGCCTGACGAAGACTCTGAATCATTTCAGATCGTTCACTTTCACTGCAGTGGGTCAAATATTCATTTGTAAGACGGTGGAGCAGGCTGTGATTGAAGACACCTTTTAGACGAAAATACATATTTTTGTAACATTGTAAAATTGGACAAGAACATCTATTAATAAAAATTGCCTAACCTTTGGCAATGATTGGTTCAATTGCCTGACTCATGTGTTTAAGGAACACTTCCTTTTTTTCTGGGTGTTTAGCCAGAGCAGCACTAAGTGTAGTAATGGATTCATCCTTGAAAAGTTTAAATTCAGGACCGTAAAACTCTTGACTGAGCAAAGCACGTTGGCTTGCGTTTGCCCAATCGTTATACGCAGTTTCTACCACTTTGGAGGCAAACTATAAACAATTGATTATGAGATGATGAAAATTTTAAACAAAATCTTTAAATCGTAGTATACCTTGTGTTTCATGAGGAAAACGACTTTACCACTCAGTGCAGTGATGACATAGTTTCGTTGCTCTTTATTACCATGGCGAAGAACTTTCATCAAATAAAAATGAGCATATTGTGATTTAGCCAAGTTAATAGTGTGACTTTTAAGTTCATTGAATAAGGCGTCTCTGATATCCTGAGATGCCTTTTCAAACAAGCATTCAATGACTCTGGCTGTGTCATGGGCAAACACCAACTACACAGGAAATACAAGATTTATTAGATAATGAATTACACATAAACATGAGTAAATAACTTACTTCTTGTGCATGAGTCTTAATCAGTCCATAAAGATCAGCACTCAGAGAAAGTTGTTTTTCTTTTGTTGTGTCTTCTCTTCTTAGCTCTTCCCACAACTTTTTGGCTTTTACTGACAGTAAATAGCGGTTTTCATTCTCTTTGGTTTTACGCTCCACTTTGAGCGCTTCTTTTTCTTTCTTTTTGAAAGCACTTGATTTTTCGCCGCCTACCTTTTTGGTTTTCTTAGCAGGTCCTTCTTCCCCTTCATGCTTCCGTTTGGGTGCTGCTTTTTTTGGTGCTGAAAAACCAGGTACGACAACCTCACTCAACGACTCTGTTGATTTGGTTTTCTTTGACGGCTTGACAACTTCAACATCATCTTCATCTACATCCATTTTAACTTTTTGTGACTTTTTGGGTTTTTCAACAATTTCTTCATCATCAGAGTCATTCTTCTTTTTCTTCTTAAACATATTGCCAACTTTGGCTGACTCTTCCTCTTTTTGTTTTACATGTTTTACTTTTTTCTTGGCTTCCAGTTGGTCAATAAGTTTACTTTCTGAATGAGTGAATCCCGGCGCATCTTCGGCTACAAACGGTTTCTTGGTTTTCTTGTTGGCTTGCTTGGTAATTTTCAAAGTCATCTTATGATATTCAAAATCACAACTGTTTCAAAATTGATTAAATAACCTACAGTCAATCTTGGGAAAGAAAACAACGCGTGCTACGAATATAGCGTCAAGAAAAAGTGAACAAGCACTGTCAAACACGTGGTTAATGAAGTCTTCTGCTTCCTTTCAGCAGCCCATCTAGCGTGAGTTACGAGAACTTCCAGAAGCATTCGGGCTTTCTATAAATTTTTATCTCCTTTCTTTACGTAATCAAAACCGCCAAAACTTTCCCGCAAGAGATTTCATCAGTAGAGACAATAAATTCTGAATAATGATAGCAAGTACTGCACGATTGTGCAAAGGCGGAGAAAGTAGGAAACGCCATCTTTTTATATAGAAAATTACAAAGCAAAGCAATTCTTACGGGTTGAATATGTATTGATTATTCGCATTCCTTTTAGTTTTCACAGCTACATCACCAAATATAAAGTAGGCCACAAATCAAAGACATATAGCTGGCGGAAATTTTGCACCATCACATAAAACAATGTTTAGGCAACCGTTTCCGCCAACGAGCCTTTCTCTCTTTCTTTCTAGGAATGATTTACTCTCATTTTAAACCCATGTAATAACAAGGTGATTTGATATTTCGATCTAGATACTACAAATAGGCCAGAGTGGCAGGTGAAAAAAAATAAGACAAAATCAATTTAAAGTTGCGGAATATCCGAGGTCAGGTAAAGGGGACAGAATCATTTCAGTGGGAACCTTCAAAGTATTCTTTGCTTCCAGCTGGATCAGCCTTCATGGATTTCTTGCCAGGTGTCCAACCAGCAGGGCAAACTGTAACGAAATTGAGAATACAGCCATAAAATAAATGGTTGAGAAAACTTAAGTGCCTATTTCTTTTTATTACCTTCTCCATGTTTGTCAGTGAACTGGAAAGCTTGGACTAGACGCAGAGTTTCATCAACGCTGCGACCAACAGGTAGGTCATTAATAGTGACTTGGCGCAGTCTTTGCTGGTCATCAATGATGAACAGACCACGGAAGGTGAGGCCCTCGTCTTCCTTGTATACTCCATACGACTTGGAGATGGCGGCTGACTTGTCGGCCAACAGAGGAATGTTGAGGGAGCCCAACCCACCTTGCTTGCGCGGGGTATTAACCCAAGCCAAGTGGCAGAAATGACTGTCAGTGGAGCAGGCGACTAGCTCGCAATTGATGTTGCGGAACTCTTCGGCACGGTCCGAGAAGGCAATGATTTCAGTGGGGCAGACAAATGTACTGCATTAAAAAAAAATCAACAATTTAGTAAGTGAATTTCAGCATATGAATATGTTGTGTTACTTACAAGTCAAGGGGGTAGAAGAACAAAATGACATATTTGCCCTTGTAGTCTTCGAGTGAGATTTCCTTGAACTGTCCATCCACTACTGCGGTACCTTTGAAAACTGGGGCAGGTTTTTGCAGATCGGGGACTGGCATTTTCAAGTCAGAAACAGCGAGGGACTGTAAAAAGTTGAAAGAAAAAGGTTAGAGAAAAAGGCTAACACTCATGGAGATAAGATTAACAAATAGCTTGTCACTACTAGATTAGCTAAGCAAACAGATGAACTAGTAATCACACTGAGGAAACATGGAAGCCGCCCGGCAATACCGGTAGAGAAAATGGAAGCTCAAGAAAAGACAACAGGGGCTTTGGCGGTCGTGATTGTGCTGAGTCACGATTTCGATTTACGCGACCAAACAACCAAAAAAACTAATGGCATTTCTGTTTTACGATAAAAACAACTGAAACACTATCGAAACGGCAAACTTATAACGTAACCCTAGTGCTATAAGATAAATATAAAGTAATTAAAAAGCTTTAAAATAAAGTTTTTACGCGGTACCCGGCAAAGTGTTCAACTGGCAGGAAAATTGACAGACGAATGGTACCGAGAGGTTCTAGAAAGTCCGACAATGAGGACGTTCAGTGCCAGGGGCTTTTTATCAAAGTAGGAAACAGAGAGAAAGCCGTACAGCAGCGCCACGGGAAACGGGGGAGAAAGCCGTACAGCAGCGCCAAAATGGCGTAGCGATAGTGGTAAGCACTAGCGGGATTTATCGATTGCTTAGCACGCACGACGACGCGCACGATTCGAACACAACAAAGGAAACTAGTTTTTACACACACACAAAAACAAAAAGATTACCTTTTTGTGAAGATCGAGGAGGGAGTGAAGGCACGTTGTGAGATCATTAAGCTGAATAAGTTGAGCCGCGTCGGCTAATGAACACTGGGGCGATCCCTGAAGAACTTGATGCATGGCGGCCACAAAGCTTTCTACAGGCTTAGACAATACAGTCGGACTTGAAGGATGAGCGTAGCTGACCAACGATGTGGTGGAATTATTATTATTTTCAGCAGCGGACGATGGCACAGTAAGATGAGCAGGTACATGATGAGCAAATTGAGCAGGCGATGAGGTACCCGATTTTCGGGCCGATGAAGTCGATGAACCGGCTGAGCTGCTCGTGCTGGCCGGGTGATCGCCATCTTCTTCGGCGGGACTAGGCACGGAATGCTGGCTGGTTGGCGTCAACTGACCACCGTTCACTAATGGAGAGACGCCATCAATAATAGCCTCAACAAATTGTTTCACAAAGTTGGACCTACTCTGATATCGGTAGCTGTCGACAAGATGGTGGTCAACGGGACTGGATATTCTTTCCCGTTTGACGGCCGGCGGCTCGTTGGCCACATGTGCGAGCATTTGTAAATTGGCTTCAATGTCGGGATGATGAGTGCCGCCATTCGAGCTGCCATTACTACTACCAAACGTGCGATTAGACGAGGGGATGGCACGATCGGGATTCGATCTCTTTCTCGGCCTTCGTGTCGATCCCGACGAAGAACGCGACGCGGGAACAATAGAAAATCGCGAAGTCTGTTCATTTTGATTGGCGTCTTTGATAGTGGTGGTGGAAGACGATCCGCCATTTTGCTCCAATTTCGCCTGGTGGCTAATGTTGAGCAAAATGTGATCGACAATGCTTTGAGCTTTACGTCCTTCTGAAGGAATGGTTGTTTCATCATCGTCATCATCACGTTCGAGTTCCTCGGTAGGCGACGATGATTTCTTCATGGCCAAATCGAGTGCAGAGTCGGCCATCTTGGGTGACCCATTGGAGCGATGGTGGTGATGATGGTGGTGATTCTGCTGGTGTAGGGGGTGGTGTTCGGAGATCGGCGGGAGCTGCAGTAGTTGCTGATGTGCCTGAGGGTTGTTGGCGGAGGAAGAGGATGAGGTGAGGTAGGGGGAACATCGCGGGACGATGCCCTGAAGGGCAGCGAATGCGCTAGCAATCGACAAACCGCCAGATGGCAATCCAGCAGAATTGCTCAAATCGACCAGGCCTTTTTCTGCAGCCCACATGGTCAAGCTAACAGGAACGGTTGCTGAACGTCGAGGATTGTTGCCTCCACCTCCACCATTTCGAGACCGAGGCGATGACGCCACCGACGACGTCGATGTTCCGTTGTTGTCGGGAGTGGCCGCTCCCGAACCGTTTCGATTTTGTTTGCGGGCGCCACTGTTGGGTGAGGGCGTTTTGGACTGGGTCAGACCCGACTTGGCTTGTGCCATCGCCACCGTGAGTGGGCAAGCGTGTCGTCTCAGCCCGCCAGTACCATCTCGCGGTGTGTAATGTACAGGTTTGAAACATCCATTACAAACGGCATAGGGCAATACAGCACCATCAACTCGGACGCGTTTAAACCAACGCCAAGCTTCCGATTTACCCGCTTCGAATGAAACCAATTCCAAACGGGGCGATTTCAACCGGATCATGTCGATGATCTCTTGTTTGTCCACCATGCTACTCATTTTTGAAGGGGCGATTTCTCTTTTTACTTTAATAACAAAACAAATGGATAAAAGGGATCACGAATGTACAAACACAAAATGGCGCCGTTTTGGCGCAAAAACACGCGCGCACGCACACACACAACGAAATTTAAAGCGGAGAAAATTATTAGAAAAAATAGTTTTCGCGTCAGTTAAAAAAAAAATAACACGACACGTCGAGCGTTCGAAAGCAGAATGACCGTGAGTTCTAGGCTTCGGACTTTTCGTAGGGAGAGGGGGCTGCTTTACACACACACAAGGGGTCGGGGTTGTTAGCCCCCTCCCTTTTTTTTTTGCCCTTCTCTTTCTTTCGTTCTTCTATCCGCTCCTCTTCCCGCCACCCTCTTGTCAACTTTTTATTCCAGCCCCCCTCCCTTACAACACACATACACCCTCGGTTCAACAGCCGGTTGTTGCTTATGGATTCACCCACTGTCGACCCACTTCAACCCCCCTACTTTTTCGCCCTTAGTGCCTTTTTTTTTCTCTCTTCTTTTTTTGCTTTTTTTTTTTACCCTCCCTTTTGCTTCTTCCTACCATTCTGGGGGTACACAAAGAGGACCCCCTCTCTTCACCCCTCGGCCGATTTCCGTGAAACCGTTCCTCTTCTTCTTCTGCTACCCAACCCCCTTTTCTCTTCTTCGCTCCTCTGACCAGATATCCGACGGCTTCGCTTCACGAACAACCCAGATCCCCCCCCCTTTAACCCCCCTTTTTTTTCTATTCCCTACCTCCTTGTGCGCTTTTTTTTTCGGAGAGACTGACCTCTGGACGACCGGCCGAAGAAAAAAAAAATGCGGCCAAATGTCGGCCATCTTGGATTTCCGGCGAAAAAAAAAAAGTTAACTGCAATTCGATTTAATGACGTTGAAGACAAAAGAAACAAAAAGAGGTCGTCGTGAAAAAAAAAGTTAGGTACCGACCGGTATATAACCCCCCCCCTCTTATTTTACATATCAAATTTCAAGGCTTCCTTCATGGTTTTCATATCCCCTTACTTAAGTTTTTTTTTTTTTTTTCATGTCGAAATTTTCGTTCTTTTTTTTCTGTCTGGAACAACAGCCAACACGACCGAGCGAAAAAAAAAATCCTTGGGCCCCCCTAGTTTTTTTTTATTGTATTTGACCGCCGCCCTCTGGCGACCGGGAGCCGGGGGTAAAGGAAAAAAACCTTTTTTTTTTTTTTTTGAAAGTTTTTTTTTTATTTTATTTTACCAATTCCCAGCCCCCCCTCCCGCAGCCTAGTTCTCCAACCGACATTTTGTGTGAAACCCCCCCTCCTTTGCCAAGTTCTCCTCCTCCTTGAATTTTATTTTGTGTGTTGGGAAGGCTTTTTTAAATGGATGACAAGAAGTTTTTCTTCTCCTTTTTTTTTTATTATTCTTTGACCATCACCAGATGCAATGGAAGGTCATTCTAGGTCGTTCCCTTTTTACCCCCCTTTCTTTTTTTTTTACTTGCAACCGGAATTCTTCTTGTTTTGTAGCAGTAGGACCATCCCGAAAGATTAAAAAAAAATAAACCATGTTGGATGTGTTGTTGCGTCATAAAGGTCATCTTCTATTCTATTCTGGAGAAATACGTTTAATGGCGTTCTCATATCGTTCCGCGGAATAGCGTTTATCTCTCAAGGTTGTTGTGTTGACCAGAGCGCATGATCAGGTTCCTGCGTGTCGCTATGACAACGACCCGGCACAACAAATCCCGCGCTTGTTTTGGTCGTCCATTTTGAAACACACAAAGCTCAAACTGAAAAAGAAATGAAATTTTGGGATAGTTTTTTAACGTGGTTAAAGATCAAAAAGAAATTGGCCAACATTTTAATTGTGGGGTTGGATAATTCTTGAAAATCGACGGTTGTTCAGTACTTGCAGTCGAGAGGCAAACGATCTGAGGTGACAGTGCCGACCATCGGTTTCAACGTTGAAAAGTTCCAAAGTACGTTCAGATTGATTGATTACATTATTTTTTACGTAGAATTTCATTTTCTGTTTCACGTTCAGATGCTGGATTAACGTTAACTGCCTTCGATATGAGTGGACAATCGAAATACCGGCCGTTATGGGAACGTTACTACAACGACTGTCACGGCGTTGTTTTCGTGATCGACAGCAGTGACACCATGCGGATGGCTGTAGCCTGTAACGAACTTCAACTCATGATCCAGCATCCGGAGATGGTGAAAAACCGTTCAACCACACTTGGCGTACCTATTTTAATTCTAGCCAACAAAAGTGACCTGGACAGTGCCATCCCGATCGGTCAGGTAAGAAAAAAAAAGAGAGAAACGGTCATGGCGCCATGCGGACATTTTGGAATTTCACCTTTTCTTTTTTTTTTTTTGTTCGTCACAAAAGAAATGAATGTTTATATCTTACCCTCAATTTTGTTTCGGTTTGGAAATTGAAGAAGATGGTCAGCAGTTGTTGGGTTGACGAGGTCTCTCACGATAAGGTTTCCCTCCAACAACAACAACATTTCAGAAGCATCTCGGGAACTATCCGCCATCTTGTTTTCGTGAAAAATAAAGAAGAAGAGCAGAAAACGTTAGATATGCCCCCCCCCCCTTTTTTTTGTAGTTTCGCTTTTATGTTTTCACCCCCCACTCTTTGTATACGTTCCCGGAGGCTCTATTTCCACCGAAAAAATCTTTTGTAACACACAGGGACTGGGGGGTGGGGGGGAAACCGTCCGTTTGGCGGGATTGCACGTAGGCTCATCGTAACCCACCATCTGCTGCTGGTATATATTTTTTCTTCTTCTTGTTCCAATCCCCCGAAAAAAGGAGGAGGATGGAAAAAGGATATGATGAAATGATCCTCTCGTGCCTGAGGCTGTCGTGATGTAACAAATGGATAACGGCGTATACGTCATCGTGAGTTTTGATCTAGATAAAATGACTAGGGTGGGTTAAACCGGTATTTTATCATGTTCCAGAAAAAAAAAATACATATATATTAAAATAATAATAAACTTGCTAATCGTTCCACACACCTACAGATGGTTGGAAACGAAAAGCAATTAACACCTGTTTGTTAGACCGCCTCCTAACTTGTTGATCTAGATAAAACAATAGCTGCGTATACTCAATAACACACTTGTATCTCATCATCATGTAAAAAAGTAGGGGGGGGGGACAACTAGACTAAATGTTTGTCTTGGATAACCAAGTAACGAAGAGAAGTTGGACAGAGGGGGGGAAAAACACGCCACTCGGGAGAGATTTCATTGACCTGCGTTGGCTAAACGTCCGTGGTAGCCCCCCCTTAACAATGGCGCGCCCCCTCTTGGGTATTTAATGAAGGTCAACGGCAAGGTCATTTTAGAAAATATTTTCTTCTCCTTTATTTACAAATCAACGCGGAAATATTTAATCGGCTTACTTGCATATGGCCGTGATAGCTTTATCTTGAAAATGATTAGAATCTTCTTTTCTAAAAGATTCGGGTTGAGCTACGATTGGACGATATCGAGACACACCCCATCCACCTAGAGGCTTCCAACGCTTTGACCGGTGTAGGACTGCACGCTGGACTCCAATGGCTTTCTGAACAGATTATCAAAGCAAATTTTTAAGTTAAAAATTAATTGTGGCTTGTTTTCCAGCTCCAGAGTGTGTGTTGTATTTTAAGTTTCCGTTCTTAATTTTTTAATGGAATGAAGAGAAAATACACACTCGAAAAAAAAAACGATAAATAAAATATGAAATTGATAGCAGAGCAGAAGGTGCACACTCACACATCGAAAATAAAGATTTTTTTTCTTTTGTGATTTTGGAGAAGAGTAAGCCAAATTAAAAAAAAGTAGGGGAGGGAGAAGCTTGTTTGTTTTCTTCCCTTTCACGAAGGAAAGAAAAAAGACTGGAGATATCACGAAACACAGCCAATGACGTGTAATAATAGTAAGCTTTTTTTTCCTTTTTGCAAGTGTGTGTGTGTGTGTGTGTATACCATATATGCCAGAAATAAAGGATGGGGAAATGTTTGGGTGGAGTAAGAAAACGGAAAAAAAAAATAGTCGGATAAATGGGCATAGTCACACAGTATTTCGGGAAAAACAAATCATTTTTCAGAGATAGCAAAAACCAAAATCGAAAGTCCATCCACTGCACTTGAACAAAGAAAAAATAGTTTCCCCCCATTGACTTGGATGTATCAAGAGTGAATATGAACGCCATTTGGGGTCACGGATACGGAATAGCCATTCTTGTTATTTTCTTTTTTTAGTTAGCATTCCTGAATTGTGGGGTTAGTCATTGTTTAAATTGCATTCTACTGTTCCTCGTCGCCGAGGTCGTGACGGACTTTGGAAAAGTCAAAATCTTCGCCAGTGCCACGACGATAAACGTCGAGAACGTCCAAACAGGTCGTTTCGAAATGAGTGGTGGCATCGTACGACTTTGAGATGAACACTTGCGAATCACGGCCATCTTCTTTGGGAGTGTAAAAGTCGGTCACCGTCATAAACCTAACAGGCAAAATATTTCAAAAAATTAAATATGCTATCTTCACATTTGCATAACGATAAAACACAAATATATTACTTTTGTTTGATGGGACCTAGAAGATCCAAAGCCGGTTTAATTTCAGCTTCTGGGTTATTGGTTTCTACGGTGGTAGACACCATGGCAATGAACCAGCCCTTAGCAGCTACCTGGTGCGTGTAGCTCACCATCGATATGTAAATATCTAGAAAGATCAAATGCTTAAATTATAGAACAAGGGGATAAAAAGAAACGACTTTACACACCCGAATTGCGGTTGACTTGCTTTTGTGGAATGATAATTTGAGTGGAGAGAGCGTCCTTGGTGTTGGGAATAGGATGATCCATCAAGCAAACGCAACGGACCACTTTGCTCACCTAAAACGCAGTTTGCATTATCTCAAAATGCTTTTTCGGGCTGTTAACACAACCACAAAAATGTTACCTTCTCAACACGATCTGGGACATAGGTGGGGTCACAATAGAGTTGTTTGCACCGAGCCATTTCGCCCCCCGATTTGACTCCCACTACTTTGCCGTTTTCGTCATAGACGATCTCGTCAATGGGTTTATCCAGCATGTAAGTACCACCGTAAATTGCGCTCAGACGGGCAAACCCTTGAGGCAGCTCACCCAAGCCGTACATTGGATACAGATATGGAGATTTGCCTGCCACAAAACACACACACAAGTGGCTATTAGTGGAATTTCTATAACAAAAGAGACAAATAAAAGGAATGTGAGGTACCGTAACGCGCTAGCGAGTCCGAATAGAGTTTGATGCGCCGGATGGTATCGTAACATGGTTTAGTTAGATAGTCATCATCCCGGTGCAGAGCTAAAGCATGACCAGTAAAATCAGCCGTGTTTTTGTCCAAGCCAAATTTTTCATACACCTGCGCCATGTTGGTGTTATTCGGGTCGACATCCTTCCACGTCTTGGGATCATCTTCACGATAATCTTGAACAAAGACTAGGAAGTTCTTGAAGCGGCGTTTTTCAAACATGCCCATCAAGTCTAAGGGAAAAGATGACTTTAAGAGAAAGTTTTAGGTTTTCCATGACAGGCAAAGACAGAATACCTGAAGCGAGAGCTTCCCTCTCGTCAACAGGGACTTTGGAAATCTTGCCACCCTTGTAGACATAGGAGCCTTCTACAGACTTGAACTCCAAGTAACGAGTGACACCGGTGTGGATCAGAAGCTTGACCAGTTGGCCGTTGGCCATCAAGAATTTTGGAATCAAGTCAACATTCCAGTCCCTTTCAATTATTAAAAAAAAATTGTTGTAATAGTTGTAATCAAACAAGAAAACTATCACTTTCTTTTTCATTAACTGCATACCTTCCTCTACCATAGCTTTCATTGGGAGCTGGAGCCTCATACTTGGCGAACAGCTCCTCCAACGGGGTGATGGAAGCAGATTCTCCTCCATAATACTTGTTCCTGTCCATATGAAGGACTTTCTTGCCAGAAACAGAAAGCATACCGCTGATAATGCATTCCTGTCAAACGAAAAGCACCTTGTATTAGAAAATAAATAATAATAAACGTCCAAGATGGCGGTGCCGACACGACAAGAGCCTCTCTGGACTAGGGGTCCCCGTTTCGCCGGCCATTTTTGCCTCTTATCATTTTCTCGGAAAATTGGTGGCGAACAACTGGGTCAATAATCAAATTGTACATTTAAAAATAAGTTTAAAATGACTCACTTTTAGTCCTGTTCCAAGGACGATGGCATCGTATTCTTCATCCATGGCGAATGACAGGAGACAAGTCGACAACGGGTTACGGCAGAAATAACAGGGGGGCGGCCTGTCGGTACCTAAGTTAACAGCAGCGTTGCCGGTTCTTTCAAAAAAGACTCAACAACTGGGAAAGAAAGAAAACGAGGAAAAAAAAATGTCACGATCGTAAAAATTGAATTTAAAAAAAAAAAAAGGAAAACAGGAGAAACCGACTTGAAAACTAAACGGCCCGTGTCAAGTGTCAACAAGTACCGGAATCAATTAAAGTAACGAAATAAACTCACGAAAATCAATATAAACGAAATAAAGAGTGATCAGGTTTAACGACCAATCCTAAATATTTTTATTTTCATATTTTTCGTGGCTCGTTTGTCATTTCTATACGTGTGAAAATCCACCGCTTTTCTTTCTTTCTCTCCACGATAACGAGAGAAGCTGCCTTTTATTTTTCGCCTGTGCGTTTGCCTAGAAATCGTTCATCCGAGACTTGTGTGAGCCGCAAGCGCAGTCTGCCCGGCACCCAGCAAAGTATAATACGCGTATAGCTAAGGTCCACCGGAACTTACGGTTTATTGGTTTTAGTGTCTTTGCGTTTAGAGGATGAGATCCAGCCAGTTCCATCATCCGTATACGTTCACCGGTTAACGGATTGTAAAGAAAAAAAAAAGAGGGAACGTAACAACAGTCTTGTTATATCAACCACACGGACACACACACACACACGTGGAACACACAGGCAGAATGAAAGTTGTTACAAAAACACTCACCCGGAAGATGCCAGATAGCTAGCCACCGGTACAATGGTGATTCATTTCTTTTTTTTTTTGTATTATTCCTTTTAATAAAAATAAAAAGGAAATATTTTCTCAATTGAGGTTGTCATGACGACCTTCTTTGGTGGTGATGCTGGCCGAAAAAACCATCCCCGAATGCCTCGCATATCGCTAGCGGAGGGATTCCACACATACCTGACCGGTGAAACAGACACAAGTCTGTACACACACACACACACACACTTTTACACACAAAAGCTTTTTTTCTTTTTTATCGTCGCGTCTTATTTCTTCTTAACCGTCCCACTTTTTCCCGTTCCCGAACGCCGCGGGATCGGCTCCTCCTCCGGAGACTTAAAAGGAATTACAGGAAAAAAAAGGTAAGAATTCAAATATGCTAATTTTTTAAAAAAATATTCCTATTCAAGAACCCCCCTGACAAAAAATACCTGTCTTTCTACTAGAGAATAACAATAAAAAATAATTCAGAATTAGCCCATTGCACAACAACATCTGTGTTTGTCGATAAATATCGCGGCCAATCGATGAATCAGATTTTAACGTTGCGACCGAACGAAAGAGGTGGAGGGGGGATTTCATTTTTCATTGTCTGGAACGCCACACAAAACAAGACGAAAAAAAAAAAGTGGTGGTGGTAGGAGGAAAGAGGAAGAAGAAAAAGGGAGGAGGAGCTGCTGTTGCAAGCGCCACAAGTAAAAAGGCGAAAGAAAAAAAGGGGGATATGACCCAGCTTCGTCAGCGGCAGGTGGGCTTCATTCACTCACGTGATTTCCCGCCTTCAACAGGTGTATAGCTCTCCTCCTTGACTCCGGCAATTTAGTTTTAAAAGTCTTCCGACCGCTGGCGCACGCGTGCAATTCAGTTTCAACACCTTCGATCCTCTCGTCATCGACAAGGCTCCCCAAGAATTTTCATCAAACCAATCACACAGGTAAGGCTGATAATTTTTGAATTACATTCGCCGATTCGAGTTAAGTGTCGTGCGTTTTTTTTTCTCGGTTTGCGGAAATTTTGTTCATTTAAACTGATGACAGCTCATTTAAGAAACGTATAGCATTCATCATTTTAAATTGCGTTTTTTGGTCTACCAAGCCTCCGTCCAAAAAAGGGTTAGGCTACATTATGCCATTTGATGCTGACAGAGAAAATGATTGATAGCCGACAAGATGAAATCATCATCTTATTTTTTTTTGTGCACAGTGTAAATGAACAGTTTAAAACTCGCATCACGCAAAAGACCGTGATTTAGAGCACGAGACTCATTTACGTTGCACAGGTAAACGAGACCTCACCCAAATTTGAAGCAAAGAGGCAGTTAAGACTATCACTCTTGTTTGTCGTAATCAAGCAGACAAGAAGAGAATGCGGTCACACTTTGTTATACAATCTACACGCTTGTTTGAAGTAGGTCGTCATCTTACATTATCGCTACTTTATTTGAACGAAGAATTTAGCATCGGAATAGACTCTCTAGTGGCTGTCGGGTTAATAGCCGCGTCATCTTCCCACGACCTATAGCGCAGGTCCCTGGGCTACGCATATTGGAATGTGTCACGAAACTTTCCTTTTAGATTTATCTCTACCCCCCTCTCTACCTAATACTTGTTTTCTTTTAAACGAATAGAAAAAATGATGAAGCCATCGAAGCATTTCCTTATCGCCCTGGTGGTAGCAGCATACCTGTTACTAATCCAGGTAAAAACACATGATCTGAATTTCCTTTTTTTTTTAGAGAAAAATCCAGTTATGTGTTAAGCAAAAAAAACTAACAAATATTCTTTCAGCAGGTTGACGGTGCTGATTTACGGGAATTAAAAGTGCAATGTTCACGCTCCGGTCTGACGGTGCATGTCAAATTCGACAGCCCTTTTTACGGGATTGTCTATTCGCAGAATTATTATCAAGTGCCTCAATGTACTTACGTGACGTCGGAGAACAGCCAGGGCCGCACCTCTTTCAGGTGAGTTGTTTTTTTTGTTTTCTTGTTGTTGTTGTCATCCGTTTTTTTTTGGCCAACGATATCGGTTGATCCGCTCTCGTGAGCCGGAGGAAAACGACCAGGAACAAGCAATAGAACATCTAGAAGAATAAGTGAAAAAAACAACGGGATGTCTCGGGCTGCGCTTCTGCTTCAATGTGTGTGTACACAGATAACAAGAGAAAAACAAAAAAATTTCGCTGATAACGGTTTTTCTTATATACTGTAAATATTGAAACCTTGAAAAAGTGGGTACCTTACCAAATGTCAGCTTGTTCAACCAGGCTTGAATCGCAAGGGGGGAGGTCCTAGCGTTCGTTCATCTCCGGGCCGATCCATCGCTATACATCCGTTTTTATCAGGCGATTTTCGAAAAGATATCTATCGTGAAATAAAAAGGAAATTATTAAAATTGCAATCCGGCAGGCCTTTTTTTCTCAAAACCGGTCGTGCAAGAAAGTTAGCCTACAATTTAAGAGAGAAATAGTGTGTTGATATACTTGTCTCATTTCACGAGGGGGCAGGTTTTAGATCATATTCTAGATTCAAATCAGCTTTTTTTTTTAGTTCATCATTATGTAATTATATTGTTGCGGTGGCCTCTTTCCGCGCATGATTTTTTTTTCCCAATTGATTTCAAATTTTTTGTTTCGATTGGATTCGTCTTGCGGTGGCCAGTTTTAACGTCCCACAAAAAGGCTGCGGAACCGTCAGCACTCAATCGGGTTACAAGAAATCCAACAATGTCAACACGTTCCAGCGCTCGTTGGACGTGCGCAGTGTGTCGCCCGCCGTAGCGACGCAACAGGAAAACGAAGAAATCTCATTGGAGAACACCATCGTTATCCAACACGATCCCGATTTCCAAGAAGCCGGAGACACGGCCCGTCGTCTGCGATGCGTTTGGGGCGCCCATTCGCTCCAGAAATCCGTCAACGCCAAAATGCCTGAAGTCTACCAACCCTCGACGGTATCGTATAAATTAACTAAATAATATACAGGCCCCATATACACGTATAGTTGAATATATATATGACCCAGTTAACCAGTGGATGTGGGACTCGTGTACAACTTGCCCCAATCACCCGTTCCGCTTCTATGAATGAATTAAATATCTTTTCAATCTCCCCGCCTATGGGGAAATATTTCCCTTTAAAGAAAAAAAAAAGGATTCCTTAAATATTTATTTTTTGGGAGGGGGGGGGATGTTTGTGTGGTCATCTGCCGGCTAGCCGTCTGGCTCACATACAGATACTAAATAACGCGTTGCGCTCCAGCGTCTTTCACTTCCGCTTTTTTATCGCTTCCCTTTAATTTTTTTTTGCTTAACTTTTCTTAGTCATCCAAAAAGAAGAAATTTTGTTTTTACTATTTATCTAATTTTCTAGACTGGGCATGGGCTGCGTGTCTGTAGCGTTACACGGTCGTTTGCGTTTGATCAAATATTTTCGCATGGTTATGAACAACAAAAAATAGCGAAATAGCCTTTTTCTTAAATGTATACAACAAATTGTTGTATACACAATAGCAAATTGACATTTTATGATTTTTTTTTTTCTTCTTTCTGTGGGGGGTTTCTTTTTTAAAAGATTACGGTAAAGTATGATTACCGGACCGTAAACCAGCTGGTTGAAGTCCAGTCGGATCGTCGTGGACCGCTTAGTTTGCCGGCCAGAGGTTTCATCAGCAGTTCGCCAGCGCATTCATCGCTTGTCATCTATCTGAAAAGTTAGCCCCACTTCTCTATTTCACCCAAAAATTGAACATCTAAGTCTAAATAATAATACGGACATTATTATTAGATTCGGGTCAGCGATTCGATGCCAATGTCCTAGCGTGTACTTATTCCGATGGCCAAAAGGGTGAAACTGTCCAGCTGACGGATGAAGAGGGATGTTCACTTCGTCCTGATTTAACCACCGTTTTCTACAAGCTCAAGGAGACGACCAATCCCAATACAGATTTGACTCTCTACACTTATTTCAGGGTATGTCTTGTTTCACCTCATTTGAAAAAACGTTTGTTTCACAATCAGTTCTTTTTATGCTACAGGGATTGAAAGCGCTTCGTGAAAGTTACTTCAGCATTAGCTGCAACGTCGAGATCTGTTTCCCTCGATGCAGCGAACGTTGCCGCAATCGTCTTGCCTAATCGTATTTCGTTTCAAATTTTTTGTTTCGATTAACGCGTGAATGCTGTGCGTGAACGGTTGCTGCTTGTGTTTCGTCATCATTTTGAGCTCATTTTGATTATGACAGCATCAAGTATACAACACGTGTAGTCTGTTTTTTAAAGAAAATTTTAAAGCTGGACTTGATTCTCTTAAAAATTGTGGCATACTAGAACATTAACTTAATATACAAATTTTCTCACATTTTGTTTTCCTAATTGTTAAGCTTTTGTCAAACTGATTGCTTTTTAGTTTTAAATGTTTTTTGTTTTCATTCCCTCCCCACCGAGTTTGACATCGTTTTAGCATATCTATCGGGCCTTGCTTACATTAACAATGTATCGAAAACTGAATCGAAAAAATACACTAATCCATGTTTTCAAAAACGCAAACATTCCTTTGCCCTTGGGATAAGCTAATTTGGGGTTGTGCGTTTTACAAGTGAAACTAATTTTTTGACTTGTGTGAACAAAGATGGTAACGGAATTTTAGTGTGTAAACTCGATGGAGGAAAGAAAAGCTAAGGAATCGTTTATCATAATGGCATTATTAAAAAGCAAAGTTAATGACTCACGTTCGTTCGCCCAGCAGACTTTTCTCCATTAACGCTTTATTTTAATTGCCGAATGAAATAAAAGGCGCCACACTTTGTCTTGGAGCACTCAGTTTAACGACACCATCACTAAACGATCTTTTTAAAGCAGACGAAATTGCTCGAAAACGCTCGCGCAACGTGGCGACAACAAAGCCATCTCGCGGTCATAATGATAAGCTCATCATGAAAAGTTGATTGGATTTTGGCGAGTTTAATATCATCGTCATGTACAACGCATTTCTCACTTCGAGAATCGATCTGTTTGGAAAAAAAATATATGAAGAGAGGTACCAGAATAAACTATGCGACTATCTCGGGATGACTAGGCCACAAGGAGGACGGCCGTGGAGTGTTGGAGGAAGCGCGAAGGAGAGCTCCATAAGACGAGGCCCCCAGTGAAGGCCACAAGTGCCATAACTATGTAACGACCCCATGGACGTCGCCAGAAACTTCGATCTCTTTTATCGCGATAGCCTTTTCTCTCCGTGATCAAATCGGCTGGAACAAATTCCGCTTTATCTTGAACCTTAAGAGAAAAGGAATAAAAGCATTACATTCCTGGAGCTCATTTGAATGGTTGTGTGGGAACAAAAAACGAAATTCCACCTTGTCTAGATAGAGTTTAAGGAACTTGAGTTGACTTTGTAACTCGCTGATTTGCTTTATGGCGTATTGTGTTTGAGCGGATAGAGCGTGAACAGATGCCGTCTATATTCAACAGGAAAATAAAGCAAAAAAGGTTATAGAGTTCATCTAGAAAGTTTGCACGGGTTAATTTACCTCCATGCCTAGTTGGAGGATTCTCGGTCTACGCTGAATTTGATCGCGAAGGTATGCCACGCTGGCCAACATGTAACGTCCGTGAATGGCTAAATTACCAACGAGCGCGGTTGCTTCAGGGCAGCTAAAAGTGATCCGATTGCACACCCACAAAAAATAATCATGATCGTCACGCAATACTCTCTCGGTCACGAAATCATGGGAAAAAAACGAACCTGAGATATTTGCTGTATTGTATGGCCGGTAAACTTCCTCGCTCCCACTCTTTGGTGTGGATTTCTTTGACAGCATTCAACAGTCTCGTCCTGTAGCCAACCTGCAATCATCACAGAACTTGTTACTTATAGGACTAAGCGATGGAAAATTTTAACTTGCTTGACTGATGCCCATTCGATCGAGGTCTCCATCGTCCATGAGTAAAAAAGAATCGTAATTCATCTTGTGTTCGTAAAAGATTGGCAATAGACACATCAAATCTAGGCCCATCAATACAGTTTCCAGTTCGGTGACTGTGGCAATCGAGTCGGTGGATGGCGGAGGGGCTGGCGCCAGAGATTCTTGCGGTTTCAATGTTAGGTCTAAAAGGGCCGCCACATCTTTGTGTCCAGCTATCAGAGCAACGTCAACGGCTTTCTGTCCGCTACTAGACATTAGGTGTGTGTCTGCTCCCTTTTCGCCGTGCTCCAAAAGAGCTCGCACTATAGCTCCGTCTCCTTTATCGGCGGCCCACATTAAGGCCTAACGGAATACGAGTTTAGTAACGCGTGAAACTAGATGGGAAAACTAATACTTACACTCCAACCATGATGGTCTTGCAAATCAATGTTGATTTCATTTCTCTTTAGCAAAGTTTGTACAATTTTGAGTCTTTTTTCTTTACAGGCAAACATTAATGGTGTCACTTTGTGCCTCTCAGTAGCATTGACATTGGCACCGTGGCTAATCAGAAGCTCAACACATTTGACCAGATCATCTTCAACTTCATGTGAAGAAGCACATGCAGCCATTAATGGTGTGAAAAGCTCTTTATGGAAATTGGGATTGGCTTTGTTCTCTAGAAGATATTCTGTAATTTGCCATCTGCCGCAGCTCACAGAGTACATCAACGCCGTCCAACCTGACCGCAGCACCTGGCTGACTGAGACTCCATTTTCAACGTACAACTTGACTGACTGCAGGTTTCCCTTCATGGTGGCTATACGAAAATCCTCCAAGTCGACATCAGACTTTTTGATAACCTGCATCAACATTTAAAACGATAAATTTGAGACACAAGAACATTTGTATTATACATTAGGTAGTATATACCTGAGTCTGGGGTGACGGATTAATAGGGGGCCGAACTCGCAAATTCGGTAATGAAGCAGGTGCTTCATAAACTCCAAATTCGTCATCGTCCGACTCACCATCCGAAAAGCCTGCGGGTCGCCCAGCCATCTTGATCACTTCTTGCGACACACGACAATATGAAATTTAAAAAAAAGGACAGAAAAAGACAGCTACTTAGCACGTTTCTAAAAATAACCCCTTTGCTATGAAATAATAGTGTGCACGTGCATCTAAATTCGTAACAGAAAACTTTGAAAAAAAAAGAACCGAAAAGAAGTCTGCAAGTGCCTCCAACGTTGTCAATTATACTTAAATACAAGCACGAGCGTGTATTTATTTATTATTCACGAACGATCGCCCAAGGCTCGTTGAATTGAGAACAAGCACGAACCCTCTGCGTCGAGAAAACGACGTCACGCACCGTGCCAGGTGTGCCCCGTCGTGTAGGAGCCACGAACGAGCTTTAAAGGTTAACCATATTTTTCCAAACCCCTCCCCAGTCCGGCTGCATTGATCAAACACGAGCAGAAATATCACTCACGCTAGTTGAAAGGGCTTTACATTGCATGACAACCACAAAGGCAGCCGAATATCCTTCTGAAAAAGCTATAACCCATCGCAAAAAATGTTGGGCTAAACGAAAATATGTTTATCGACTGGCGTGACTACGGTGCACCACCTTACGGTTTTCCATTCATTCTGGTATGATATGTTAACACAACGTGTACATATACATATAAAAATGAAAGAAGAAAAAATCTTTTTTCAAAAAATATGCACGAAGATGACCGTTTCCTGAAAAAAACCCTCCGCGCCCTCAGGTGTCAAACATTCATCGCGAGGAGGAGTCTCTGTATGCATGAGTTTTTGTATTGTTCAGTCTGCGCCAAGGTGTGCTGCCGGGACGACGGTCCATAGTTACACTCCCGTTTTTGTTCTGTGTGTGCCTGTGTTTCTTTTCTTTTCATTTGCGTCTGTGTTATTAAAAACATCGTTTCAAGACGCATTTCCCTCGAAAAAAAAAAGCATCTTAAAAATTGAAGTGTGTGGTTGTGTTGGACCGGAACCCTGTGTGTGGACACACTAGACGAGCACATCCTGTGGCTTCTCTTTTTTTTCTTCATCACATGCAGGTGCAACTGTGGCATTTCATAATAAAGGATACCTTGTGTGCAGTGAAGTTTGGCTCATCACGTCATCACCAAATTGATTCGATGAGTGACTGACTAAGGAATTTGTAACCACTCAAGTACGTCGTTTTTTTTTTCATTATGATCATTTGGCTAAATATAGAATTATGGGTTGCATTCAACCACAACAACAACCATTCGAGAAATAATGAAGGCCTCGTTACATACCTCGTGACTGTTGCAGACGAATTTGTTCAGTCCCAAAATGCTGCCGTTTATCGGTTGATTTAGTAGTTTTGACACAACAAATAACGAAACGTCACGAACAAGAGAATCTTATCGTGATTTGCTTTCTTTCTTTTTTTCCTAGTTTTAAAAATACAGTCACGAGCCTCTTGAAAAGAGGGGGGAAAAATTGCTCACGTGGTTGATTGTTCCACCTTCGGAATCAATTGTTTTTCTCAACCAACATTGTCTGATTTCTTTTTTGTTTCCCCGAAAAAGAAAAAGAAAAATTATTTAAATGGCAAAAAAAAGATGTAGGCGCCAAATATTCAAAATCGGCCCAAAATCCACACAGTCACGAGGGGGGGTATACGAATTGTAAATAAAACGTGAAAGAAAAACTTTCTTTATTTTCCAATAGTAAAATATAGGAAAAAAAAGAAAATAACAAACTTCGAGTCGGTACACCGCGTGATTTTCTCCTAGTCTCAGAGACACGAGTCAAAGAGGGAATAACTGGGTCATCGTCGAAGCTCACGAACGTCCATAAAATGCCTTTTTCTTTTCAAAATATCTTTTTCTTCTTTTAAAGAATTATTTTATCTTTGCAATTTTGCAAACGTTTTTCATCTTCGCCAACAGACTTTGAACGAAAGAAAACTGCTCTGAACCAGTTGAAAACGGTAGCAATCATGTAACGTTTATCGACGGCCAAGACTCGTCCAGCTTGTTCTTCTTCTTTTCCCTGGAAAAATTACAAAATACGCAGCCGTTTTGCATTTTGTGTGAGACGTTGTTACATTCTAGAGAAGGAGACAAGAGTTCAACGCGAAGCCAGTCACACCGCTAGCCCCGAAAAGGTGGGAGGAGGGTTTTCTTTTACGTTGTGTGTGTGTGTGCAAAGGTGAAAGGGGTGGGTTTTTTGTGTCGTGAACCGCTCCCGAAGATAGCCCCGGGGTAGTTTCAAAGAAGAAAAAAAATGGAGGGTTAAGAAAGAAGCTGGGCTGGCGCTTGTCTGTGGCGCAGCCTTATATGCATATGGTTGTGTGTGTGTGTATACGTATGTGTGTGGAACGTTTGTGTATAGCCAGGCAGAGCCAGCAGGTGCGTCCGTGTGTGTGTGTAATCATCGAAAATGTAGGTAGAAAGACGCTGAGAGAAATGTGTATGCATCATATACGACCTAGTCAGCTATAGAGGGGAGGAGGAGGAAAAATAACACACACACAAAAAACAACTACTAGCAATAGGAGGACTGGAGGAATCCAAAGTGGGCTGAAACATTATTGAGGTCGTTGTAACTGCTGCTGCTTTTATTCTTTTCAACTACTTCCTTCTTCTTTTGGCGTTCGTCTTTTTTTTTTTTTATCTTTAAACGCTTAATTCTATTTTGAAGGGAAAAAGGTAAAACAAAAAAATCGTCAATCATTTCGGTTAAATTATTTTCCGGGTCATCTTAGAAAACTATACAAAGAAAAGCTCTTAAAAATTAATTAAACTTTTTTTTCCATTCTGTCGTCCCTTTTTTTTAATGATAAAAAAAAACTTGGATCATTAACGTTTTAAATTTCTTTTTGTCCCATTCAGATTTCTTTTTTTTTGGCTGAACATTTTGATAGCTGAATAGAAAACAAAAAAAGGAAGTGAGAAAAAGATGTCGAGTCCAGGATGTTGATGAACAACCGCCCGTCGTCGGTAGTTCCCGGACCGTCGTCATCCGCCAGCGGAAGCCTTTCCCAGCCACAACAACAACAACAACAACATTGGAGTTGCGACTATAGAAGCCACACCTTAACACACCTCGCCCGACTGCTTCCGGATGAGACGGCGCTGGAGAATGTGTTGAGTGAAGCCATTAGTGGCGGATCGGAATATGGTCAACTCATCGTCATCTCGGTCGACCTCTTTCGCACCCATTGGCTGCACGCTGAAGACGGCGTCACGACCGCCGATCCGGCTGCTGGCTGCCACCAGAATAACCACAAGTTCTTAGCCATCTTGGATGTCGATGGCCGGCCCGTCTCCGGTTTCACTCGGCGTGACTTTCTGGCCTGGCTCATTCATCGCATCGTCCACCACAACAACCAACAGACGGACGTCATCACCGGCGTCCAAATCACCACCGCCCCTCTAACAGGTCAGTTCATTTTCGATTCGCTGATGTGTGATGGATGTATCGCATTTGTTTGTTTTTTTTAAGAAAACAAAAAATGAAGGGGGATTTTTTGAAAAAAGGCAAAATGAATAGGAGCCGATGATGTGAAAATGGAGAGATCATAAAATGACAGATGAATGGACTGAAAAGAGAAAATGAAAAAAAGTTGTTTGTTGTGGGAACAAATGAGAAAACGTATCTGATGTTATCGGATGAGTTTTTTTTATATTTTCCGAGACCTGGATTGAAAAATTCATTGGCTTTTTTTTTTTTACGATCATCATCGCTTTTTTTCAATTTTTCCTCCTGCTAAGTCAAACGGAGCATCTTATTTTAAAAGGATGGGGGAAAAAAGATAATCGTATTTTATTTATTCAAAGATGAGTCACGTTCCGCATTGTTTTCGATGAGAAAGAAGGAAAAAAAAAGCTAGCGATCAGTCGTTTTTTGATTCAGCCTTTATTGCCGTGTACTTGTTACGCCTGCTTTTGCGGGATTCGGAATCGAAAAAGCGGCCGAGACATCATCAAAATGTTTTTTTTCTTCTTTTTCTTCGTCTTTACTGAGAGAAATCGAGGATGCAGAACGTCTTTGAAGGGGGGCGTCTTTCGTTTCCCTCCATCACAATCATCTACGTGTTCAAAAAAGCGAAACATTTTTCCAAGTCGTTCTAATTTCGATCGTTAGATGGCGTAAAATCGGTTGACAAATTGGCCATTAGGCGGCGCTCAAGTGCAACAGCTAGAGGCAGCACACGTTTTTTTTTTTCGAAAAAGAAGTTGGATGTTGCCCGCAGGGGGCATCGGTCCTCTCTCTAGCCGCGTCTCGCACTTGTTTTTCCACTACGTGGTTTTCTTATGCCCTCTTCTTATTTTCTCTCTCTTTTCTCCTTCCGTTCTTCCTCCTATTTGCTTCTTCTTCTCGTCCTATTCGCCTTCAGCTGCGCCGCCATCCACAAGTCGCCACCACCAGCGCCATCGTCAAAGCCACCACCACCACCAGCTAAGGTAGTCGAGCCAAACTCTGTGTAGTAGCGTCAACGTGTTGCTAACTCGTCATCGTGTCGGCCCAAAAGAAAAGAAATTGCTCGCATTTTTCGTGTGTGTGTGTGTGTGTGTTGCAATGGCAGCTGCACTTGTCTAGATGGACATTTTCTAGATCGTCGGCATTTCAATCGTTCAAATCGAAAACATCGAGTGTTGGCCTTCGCCATGTTTCAGAGTGCGTCTCGTGTCTGTGAATGTTTTAAATCGTAGAGTGGCGTTCGTTTTTTGACCATTTCTCCTCGATTTCCAATTGGAAAAATAATTTCGTTGTTCGGTCTGTGACGTGTTCCAAAGTGCAATTCGATTGACTTAAAGGATTTTTGACACATTTCCCCCTCAAGGTAATAACTTTAACGTTTTTTTTTTCTACGCATACGTCAGACGCGCCACTTGTATGAATTTCTGTTTTCCTTTCTGCTACATTTCTCTTGGCTTTATTCAAATGGCGTGTGTGTGTGATACACTAACGGTGTTGATTTCCATATTGGGTCGTTTCTTGGCTGCAGCCATTTCGCTCTTTCACGATAAGAAAACAACAATCAAAAATTGTTTTTTGGTTTGTTGTGTCCCCCCAAATTCAAAAACTTGTCTATTCCTCTTTACGAATTTTTTATTTATACATCTCTTGTTTCGTAGTCTCCAATATGGCGTACATAACGAGTTTTTTCGGCCCTACCCACACGGCCATTTTATTTTTTTCAAGGCAAAAAAATAAATAAAAAAAATACAACGGTCACTTTGACTTAGAAAAGAGGGGGCCCTACATGTGCCGGCCATATGGGGCCGGCCTTGATTCTCCTTTTTTTGTTTGTTTCAAACTGGCAGCGGAAGTTTTCGAAATTGTGGGGGACCCGTTGAAATACGATCACAACACATCTTGCGAAAGAAATCTTTTGACACCCTACAAACATATTTCTCTTTTAAGTTAATGTTCTCTTCTTTGTCACACACACACATGTGTTTAAAAACAGAAGTAGAACGCCTTTGGGGGTCAGGCCGTCGCTTGGAGCACTTCAATTTTTTTGTGTGTCATATCGGTCAGTAATCAGTTGGAAACCGACCGCAGTTTGGTCCGTTTTCTTATTTATTGCGATCGAGTTGGTGTGAGGTAAATGGGGCGTGGCCTGGCTACTGCCCTTATGGCCGACTCGTTTTTTTTTTTATCTGACTAATAATAAAGAACAGTTTTTTAAATTTTCACCAAGAAAAATCGAAGCTTGAAAAAAAACCTAAAATTTTAAGTAGAGCATCTCGTGTATGTGTCTGGTGCTTGTCGATGGATGGATACCATCTGTTTGCCCCCCCCCCACCCTGGCAAAACGTTTTCAAGTATACACGGGGAAAAGATAACAAGTTCCAGTTTTGTTGGAAGCGAAATGAATAGGATTTCTTCTTTTTTTGGCGAGATGCACTTGAAATATACTCGAGTGTTTTGAAATATTAGCCAGAACACCCCCCTTTAAATGATTGGTTAATGGAGAAACGAGGCCGTGTGGATAATGAACACATTGCGTCGTATTTTTTTGTTTCTTTTCGCCACGAAGTTGCGCAAAATTTGCCAAAAAAAAACTTCTTTTTTTTTTGGTTTGGGGACTGCGCACTTACCGTTACCGCAGCGTTGCGGAGTTGATGCGTAAACGAGAAAATGGGGGAAAAGAATAAGCACGTAGCTGTGCACTTTTCTTTTTTTTTCTTTTATTGAATTCCCTTGCGTTTGTGTGAATTTCCTCTAGCGACACGAAAAAAAAAAACAGCTGACCGGGAGAACGGTTTGTGTCGTCGTTACGGAAGCACGATGAACCCGTGCGTCCGTTTTTCCTTTTGGCGTGCCCAAAGAGTTTGTTTGATAGGGAAAAATCCTTGAACTAAGTTCCAATTTCGCTCGCTAGGTGGCTACCATTCTCAATCACCGGCGGCGAGGCCCCCAACGAAATACGTCGGGCGCCTTCTAATCTGTTTGCTGTTGGAAAAAAGATAGGGGGATAGAAACTTCTCTTTTTGTGTGTGTGTGTGTGTGTGGGGGGGGGGAAGAGAGAAATTGGGCGTGTGTGTGAGTGTGTGAAGCCCCACGTGTGTCTGCTAGTAGTTAAGAACTGTTTGACTGTCGCAGTCCTTGGGTGAGCCCCGTCGTTTCAAAGTTCTCCGTCCGACTGGCCATTTCGGTTGTGATCCAAACAGCTCTACTGATTCCCTATCTCTTTTTCTCTGTGTGTGTGTGCAGCTAAATGTCTTGATATCGACGTGTGTGTGTCACGAATGTGTGTGCAAAGTTTTTAACCCGACCAATTTTTTGGGGGGGAATATTGGCGAATTTTTCATTTCCCGCCAAAAGAAGACGAAGAAGAAAGATTGTTCACCTCGTGTGAGCGCCATCTTTGTGCCGGGTTGTTTTTGTTATTGTCGGCCATTGAAAAAACGCAGGTGAGATTTTCGATAAGGGTAACACAATTCTTTTTGATTGAGACGTGCATCAGAGCGTGGATCGAAACACCAAATTTCGTGTGTGTGTGTGCGTGAACCATTTTCTTTTTTAAGTTTCAGTCGGCAAAAGAAAATGTCCAAGACACAATTGATTTTGATCTTTCCAACAGAAAATACCTTTTTCATTTCCTTAACATCTAGATATTTCCTTCTCGAAGAATGTCCATTTTCTGATTTATCTGGTTTTTTTTCTGTTTGGCCACACGTTAACATTTTGTCCGCCATTGTTTCTTTCCCCATTCTGCGGTTCTCCCGCCAAAAAAACAAAACACACACGACCAAAAAAAAAAGGGGGGAAATTTGTTTTAAGGATTTTGGACAGTTGTTTTAATACTTTTTTGGTCAAGAGGGGGGGGGGATTGTTTCGAAACATTGAAAAGAACTCCACTCCATTTTCACACACACTCTAAAAAATGTGTTTCTAAAGTAGAGGGGGGGGCAGTTGAATTTATTACGAAAAATAGAGTCTACTACTACTTTACTACGACTACACTTTCCATTGCTGAAAGGGCCCCTTGACCTCAAGTTTTATCTATTTCCCCCTCCTCCTAGAAATTTCATTTTATTTACCTGGGGTTAGAAAGAGGACTCTTTGGGGTTCATCTTTCTTTTAAAAAAAAGGGGGCGACCTGATTAGTGTGAAAGGGGGGGATAGAGGAGAACTGAAAGAAAAAAAAAGCTTTTATTCACCTAGCAGGTAGAATAGCTCGAGGGCATGTCTTCTTCTTCTTCTTCTTTTGCTTCTCTCTTTTCCAGAAGAGAAAGAAAGAAAGGAGAGCCCCAGTGGTTGGAAAATGCAACTTGCATGTGCCTTCCGGGTGGGTTCCAGCGCATTCCTCAACTCTCTTTTCGGTTGCTTTTTAACATACACGCACATCGACTTCTTCTTCTTCTTCTTCTTTTCTTCAACATACAGACAGAACCTTTTTTTTATTTTAAATAAGACGCGCCCAGTTGGTTCGTAGTCGCCAACCGATCCGGTTGTTTTGGCCTTGTCCACACATTTTGAAAGAAAAAAAGATTTGTGTTTGTGTTTGGTTTGTCCGTTTAGAGAGAGAATCGACCGGTTTCTCTCTCTAAAAAAAAAAACGTGTCTTATTGTTTTTGAGCTGGAATTTCCGGCCGCGCGCAATGAGTCATTGAACGCGTGATGAAATGCGGCTACTGAGAACTTGCTGCGTTTGCCAATGTCGTCGTAGCAGCGCTCACCGCAAGCGGAGGCGGAGAGGAACAAGTGCGAGCAGCGAACGTGACTCGGTCAGTGGGAGTGAAACTGGCGGTGCCGAACAGCATCGAACGGAAGCCGTCGATCAGCGGGCCAATAGTCGACGGACGAACGGCGGTGGTGGCAGCAAGCGCCGCCAGCGGGCCACTTACCGCTACGAGGTGGTCTATCGTCGTGAAGAGTTCAGTCACGATTATCTAGACCGTCCGGAAGACGACCGCGGCCTACCCGCGTTCCGGCCCGTGCCGGAAGGACAGCCAACCGACTCGCAGGCCGTTGCGTTCCAGTCGGCCGATTACAGCCTGTTGAGCAATTACGGACGGCTGGAAGATTTCCATCCGCCGGCTTTGCACACGGCCGTTCATAGCTGGCAGCAGCAGCAGCAGCATTCGTCTTGTGACGATCAACCTCTCTATCAGAATTTCGGTGGTACTGCGTTCGTCTTTTGTTTTTTTGAAGGGGGGATGTACGGTGCTCTTTTTGTCGAAGAGAGAGACTGACACCATTTTCTGCGCCGTGTCCAGCTTCATTTCTTTTTACGAGAAAAATAGGAGATGTTTGTTAACAGATGGCAGCACCGATTTAGGCCTCTTGAATCCCTTTTTCTTTTTTAAAGTTGTAACTTTTATGAATAATAAAAAAACGGAGAGAGAAGGAAAATAACGGGATTGGCGGTGGCCATTCAAAACAGATGCAGACACACAAAAATACCTCTTACGATCACAAAAAAAATAATGTTTTATTTAAGAAAAAAAAATAGAGTAACAAAGTTGTAATTCCTCTCTCTATTTTGACAGGTGGTTTAACGAAGGATTTACGCGAGTACTTGACGACTCGCTTCGCTAAAGGCTCTGTGGACCATGAACTGCAGACGACGATTCGAGACAATTTGTACCTGCGGACAGTGCCCGTGACGACGAGGCCGAGGCGGCCAGGAGAAACGGACGGACTTGATTACACATTTCTCAGTTTGGAACAGTTTCGCTTGCTGGAGAAGAACGGCTCCTTGCTAGAAAGAGGCATCTACGACGGTAAGTTGGCACTGCAAATCCCCCCTTTCATCGCATTCCGCAATCGATTTTTAATTTTTTTTGAAACATTTAAAAAAAAACCACACTCGATGATTGGCAGGCTTCCGCCTTTCTTTTGTTTTGTTTTTCCCGATGGGGGAATTAGCTCTACGTATGCGGCTCTATCCTTTTCCGCTCTATCACACATTTCAATGGCTTCTTCCGGATGGGATTTCATTGATTTAACCTCTTCCCTCTGGAATTTTTCTTTAATCTTTCAAACACTAAAAAAAAAATTTAAAACCGACATTTGATCCGGCTGCATGTTGATGAAGAAAGAGTAGCTAATAAAAAATGAAATATACGCCCAAGTCGTGGTCGGCTTCTTTGCCACGATCGACCGCCCGTCGTGCACTGGGCCGGATTGTCGCCACACCGCCGGTTTTGTTACGACGCCAGCGATGGAAATCCTCTTCCGATCTGTACACGACAACGCCCTCTTTTGATAGCGATAACTTTGCTACCGATTCCGCCAGCCTGTTGCGGACACTAACAAACAATCCCAACTTAAAATTATCTTCTTCTTCTTCTTCTTCCGGGCCCACGCACAATCCCGTTCTATTAAACTCACGATGGTCGACAGGTAGTCCCAACCACACACACGTTATCTTCGTTTGTTCGCTTTCAAAACGTCCAGTCCAGCCGGAATGTCCCCCTTCAATATTCGTTCAATTTGTTTAAATGTCCATAAAAAAAAAATTTCTTGACATTATCATCTTTTATTGTTTAAAATAATAGGAAATTATTACGGGACTCCTAAACCTGCGTTGGATTCGCCGTTGGTCTTGCCGTCCACCCCTTTAGCGCAGTCTTCGACATCGGCGTTGCTCCAACAGCACAACAACAACAACAACAATTTGCATCCGCCGAACAGCACATCGTTGCTCCTGCTGGCCGGGGCACATCCCAGCTCGGAGGGTAAACGTCGCCGCAATCGTTCGAATGTGGAAGCGATGGCCGCCGCACAGAACGACGGCGATGCCGACCCAAACAGTGGCATGGAACACCACTCTTCCATGCAACAACAACAACATTTGAATCCATCGCAGAGGATGGCCACCGGTGGCAATAACACTGCAGCTCCCATTTGCAATAATAGTATAGGCGGAGGAGGTAGCAATAATAACATGTCGATACCGAGTTATCGCGAAGACGGCGGTGGCGCCATGGGCGGACTGTCCGAGGCCGAATTGGGCCCGTTGCCGCAGAATTGGGAAAAGGCGTACACGGAACGAGGCGAAGTTTATTTTATCGAGTACAAATATTTTCAATTTTTTTTTAAATTTGAATTTGAATTTAAAAATTATTATTTATTTTATAACAGCCATAATACTGGAACGTCTCAGTGGCTGGACCCGAGACTGTCAAAGATCCAGAAAAAGTCGCTGGAAGAATGCGCCGAAGATGAATTGCCTTACGGATGGGAGAAGATTGACGACCCGACGTACGGGACGTACTACATCGATCACGTCAATCGCAAGACGCAGTACGAGAATCCCGTCACGCAGGCGAAGAAAGGCGGCAGCGGAGCCAACGAGACTGGAACGAGCAGTCCGCCAGCTCCGCCCGGAACCTTACCCACTGGCAATGCCAGCAGCACCGATTCCGGAAACAGTACCTACCCTCGTTTGAAGAAACAACAACAACAACAACAATCGAACGAGAGCGGAGGTGGAGGTGGAGGAGGACACAATGGCAACAACCAACCGCCGGCTCCATTACCCAAACGCTCCAATAGTGAGTCCAGATTAAACCTCCACGGTTACGGAGGTAACTGGCCCTTCTGTCAAACAACAATTAACATATTTTCTTTGATTAGTTTTTTTGGGGGATGGTGATTGGACTAATTCTTATTGACCCCCAGAGTTCCTTGTTAGATTAATAGCGTTTTGTTTGAACGCTTTTAAAGTAAAACAAGGAAAAACTTTGCTAAACAAGTTGATCATATCAATAACGAAATTTATAGTCCGCGTTCTCAAAGTGTCGATTGTTTCGACCTCAATGACGAAAAAAATGTTTTTCTTTAATGACATTTTTGGGGGGAGGGGGACTGGCGTCTAGTCGTTTGACGTCATTCGAGACGCAGCTCACGCAAGTTCCGCTCTCTAATAACAAAACCCTTTTAAAAATTTAATTTCTTTAACCAAATGGGTCTCGGTCATTAACAATTCGTTTAAGTCCTTTTTTTTCCTTCTCCAGTCGTCTTTTGGAACATTTCTTGATTTTAATGCGTCTGCTCGTTTCTCTCAGGTTACAACCGGCCGTTTTTCACGAGGAACCCGTCGGAATTGCAGGGCGAGCGGATCTGTACGACGTTGCTGAAATCCAACCGCGGACTGGGTTTCACCATCGTCGGCGGTGACGACAGCGAAGAGGAATTCCTCCAGATCAAATCGGTCGTTCCGCACGGACCCGCCTGGGTCGACGGACGCCTACAGACCGGTATAATTATGCACACTACACCGCAAATGATGAATCATCGATTCCCTCCTCTTGTTTGGCTCCTTTGGTGGGCTCACACACACACCCCGCTTAACATGTTGCTATCTTTTTAAACGCCCATTTTTTTTTCTTTGATTGTTTCATCATGTCTTTCATCATTAATCTTGATTTGTATTATTTTCTTGGAAAAAAAAATAGGCGACGTTTTAGTGTACGTCATGGATCAGTGCGTTCTGGGATACACCCACCACGATATGGTGAACATGTTCCAGTCTATAGCGCCGGGCCAGGCCGTGGCGTTGGAAGTTTGTCGAGGATATCCTCTGCCCTTCGACCCGAACGATCCCAACACAGAGATTGTGACTACGGTGGCCGTTGCCCAGCAGGACGCCAACAAGGGACCCTCTCGTCCCGGAAGTGCCGACCTGCTCATGGGCTCCTCTTCATCCGACCATCACCACCACCATCAGGATAATAACGACATGGCTCACCGCTTTGACGGTGAGAAATGCACATAACAATGACTATTGGGGGGGGGGGGGGGAAACAACCCCTTCGTAAAAATATGGCGGATGTTTTTCACACACAAAAAAAAAATCCAATTTATTCGTTCCAGGTGATGAATACGGCGATGGAGGAGTCAATGGCAATCCATCGGCAGGTTCCAGCAAGGTTGAATTCCTGACTGTTCAAATCACGAAAGGTGCTATGGGCTTTGGCTTCACGATTGCAGACAGCGCCTACGGCCAAAAGGTCAAGACCATATTGGACAGGCCGCGTTGCAAGAATCTCCAAGAAGGAGACATCCTGGTTGACATTAACGGCATCAATATGCGACACATGAGTCACGGCGAAGTTGTACAGGTACAAAGATTTATTTTCATTTTTTTTCGTGTGTTGAGGGTTGATGGACACACGTCATTCATCTCTTTGCCAGAAATGGGATAAACTTGTACATTATTTATTTCGATTTGAATTTAAAATTGATTTTCTTGGTACGCAGGTGCTGAAAGATTGCGCTTGGGGTCGCGAAGCGTCCATTACAGTGCAACGCGGTGGTGCGGCGACGCCCACCAAAAACAAGTGGAAAAAGGGAGGAATGAAAGAGCAGGACCAACAGCCGCCCGTCAGTCCGCGCAAACCTCCAGTCGGTGCTGGACTGTTTCGCAGTAAAACGCCCACCGCAGATCTTTACAGGTTCGTTTTGTTCTTTATGTTTTTTTTATTTTAAATGCATCACGTTGTTTTTACAAGGACATTTAAAAATAATATCTCAAACATTCAATGTAATTAATGAAATTTGTTTGAACAGCGCTCAGACAAAGGAAGTGGTGCCCATCAGACCGAAAACGCCACTGGTGGACACTCGCAACCGGCCCAAAACGCCCTCTATGGGTGTGGGTATGAGTAGCGGTGGTCCAGCTCAGCAGTCGTCTCTGCCGGATCATCTGGAACAGCACCGCGAGATCAACCGAACGCCAGTCAACGCGTTGGCTGAACAGTTCCAGAACGGGATGAACTTCCAGGAGAATAACGGCTACAATAATCAGCAGCAGCAGCAACGGAACATGATGAATCGAAGCCGAAGTCCAGGCCGGGAGCTCGATTCGCATCCGTCGTCGATGCAGATGCACTACGAGAACGGCCTGCCACCAGACGCTGGCTACATGCCCAACGGCTATCCACCTGCCTACGAGTCGGACTATGGCCGCATGGGCCAGCCGTCTCGCAATCCGCGTGCCGATCCCTACGCCCCCAATCCCTACACCGGTGGATCGTATTCCATGGATGCATCCCGTCCAATGGATTACGGGTATTTGTTTATTATTTTAAAATTCCTTTTAGATTTTTCAAATTATTTTTAATTTAATTTTTTTTGTTGAAAAAAAACAGTTACGGCTATTCAGGAATGAATGGGCCAAATGTTCCAGACTATCCGGAAGAGAATCTCGGCCAGTTTCATCGCCAAGATTCCGGCTATGGTACGCAACCGCAGTCGGTGGTTGTCGGTTACAGCAACAATAGCGGCACTAGTGGCAATAACCTCCTCCGCCAGAATGCTGGACCGGGCTCGTTCGCCCCGCTCAAAGAAGGCACCAGCTTCGATCACGACCTACCGTCGTATCCGCCCAGCATGTCGACAGGTCGGCCGGACGTGGCCATGCGGAGGCCGCCCAACAATAGCGGCAACGGCAACGCCAATCCTCCAGTCAATCCGTCTGGCCAGCAGTCGCTGCCTCCGCCCGGCGAATGGATGGAAATGAACGTGACGCTGTTGAGGCACGAAACGGGTTTCGGATTCCGGATCGTTGGCGGCACAGAAGAAGGATCGCAGGTCTCTATCGGACACATCGTTCCAGGCGGGGCGGCCGATCTGGACGGCCGACTGAGAACCGGGGACGAGATTTTGGCCGTCGATTTGATGTCGGTCGTCCACACATCTCATCACCACGTTGTCCAGCTAATGGGCGCGGCCGCTCTCAATGGCCGAGTCTCCATTACGGTCAGGCGCTGGATACCGCTCCATCCATCATCGATGTCTCCTCAAGGTACGAAAATTTGAATAAAATGTTTCCGTTAGTTTAATTTTAAATTTGCATATTTTTTGAATGCCCTAGATACGGGATATCCAAGCGGTGTAGGTGACGGCAGTGGCATGATTTACCCGTACGACGTGACGGTGGTGCGTCGCGAAGACGAAGGGTTCGGTTTCGTCATCATCTCTTCGGTGACGAAAGGCGTGTCGTTCATCGGCCAAATCATCCCCGACAGCCCGGCCAAGCGTTGCAGTCAGCTGCACGTCGGTGACCGCATTCTGGCCGTCAATCATCACGACATATCCAGGCTGCACCACGGCGATATTGTCAACCTCATTAAAGATTCGGGTTACACCGTCACGCTCACGGTTGGTCCGCCTCTCGACGATACGGCCTCCAGCAACGCCTCCAATTCTCACCGGGTAAGCTTTTTTTTTTTTTTTTTTCAGGGGTGGAGGGGGAGGGTAATTAATTTTTCTAGGACATTTGGTTAGACTAGATTTGTGATTTGTTTCGTATTTTTGGAGGACGCTTTAATTTAAATCGATAAGAATTCAATTTGGGGGGTGTTGGTTTTTGCCTGCGGCGCTTTGATTGTTTGACATTTGATTTGATCTTTGCTTTTTGCTTCTCTTTTGCGCATCTATCGCTTTCTATCTTTTAAACCAAAAATTATCAAGTCCTCCGATGCCATGGTAACTGCCCAAGCCTTGCCCGCTCCTGCTAGTGACGGTACTAGGAGCCCCAGCAGGTATTTTTTTGTTTTTGTTTTTTTTTTCTTGCCCTTTTTTTTCTTTTTGTCATATTAAAAAGAAAATGCTTTTGGGTCTTTTTGTTTCCCTCTGGCGCTTTTTATCAAACTTGTTTCGATTTGTTTTTCCTTTGACAAAGGAAAAATATTTTACAGTCGCTTGACCTTTTCTTGTTCGAATCGAGTCATATTTGGTTATGAGCGATCGAACAGTCTTTTCTTGCATGAATAATTGATGAGAAACGAGAATGAGAAGAATCGATTCTAGATTTTTCCGATTTGATTCGTCGGAACTCATTAACCGATATGAGAAAACCTTGACATTCAAATCCAACACAATCGTTTCCTTTTTTTAAAATTCCTTTCGTCTTAATTGATTAAAAAAAAATGGGTAGATATTCTGAAAATTCTTTGCGCTTTGTAAAACAAAAAATAATAATTTTTTTGGATTTGCTCTTTAATCGCTTATGTCTTTATTTTAATTGTAATCAAAAAGACCCAAACGTTGTGTAACTCTTCATTTTTAATTCTTTCATTTCCCTATGGCTTTTAATTAAAAATGTGGCTTTATTTGCTGATGGGTTCATGGTTTTTACAGAATTGACGCTTATCACCAACAGTATGTCTACAACCAGGAAGATCAAATCGATGGGCCGATGATTGTAAGTTTTCCTTGTCCCGGCCGTCATCATTTGCACAAAGACACCACTATTTTATTTTTTTAAATTTCATTTATCTTGTCAACAATTTGCATAATAACACGACGTGATTTTTTAAAAAATCTTTTATTTTTATTATTCAAATTAGGACGGATCTGAGGCCTACCCACCCATCGAAGAGGATCAACTTTACGCGGTTGAATTGAGCCGAGGCACGCGTGGATTCGGGTTCAGCATCCGAGGCGGAAGAGAATTTCATAATATGCCGCTCTTCGTTCTCCGCATCGCCGATAATGGCGCTGCCGCTCAAGATGGCCGTCTTAGAGTACGTCTTTTTTCACTAGAAATTTAATTTTTAATGAGCGTCGTTTATCTGCAAATGACGTGATGACTTGAAACATTTAATTTAAAGACAATTTACCGGATGATGAAAAGATGAATTTAATTTCTATGATAGGTGGGTGATCAGCTGATTGAAATCAACGGCATCAGCACGAAGAATATGACGCACGCGGACGCCATCGAGTTGATTAAAAACGGGGGGATGGTGGTCCGTCTTCTACTCCGGCGAGGCAACGCCGCTCCTCCCATGGGTAATAATAATAATAGCTTTCAAAATGGCCGATGAAGAGATAAGACGAGGCTTTGAATGAATCTGTTGGATTGAAATCAAAAACTATTAATTGTTATGCGTTGTGACAGGTGAAAACGGGCAGATGCTATCGCCTTCATCGACGGGCTCGCCAACGACGCCGTCCGGCATGATGGAAATGATGAGACCCAACAGTTCCATGGCCCAGCCCCATCACGGCTCTTACGGCAGCAATGGACCCCTTTCTCAAAACCATCCGACGGATAGCCGGATGCCCAACGGCATGCCCGTCGGCCATCAACAGCCTCCGCCGCCATCTCAGCAACAGCAGCAGCAGTACACGGGGCCGCCGCCTTATATGATGGGTCCGCGTGGGATGCCCAATGGCGGCATGCGCGGTAACGTTCCAGCTCCATTGAACGTTCCGCCCAGTCAGCGGAATTTGAACGGGCCTTTAAGCCACAGTTCACCGCGCGTTATTGGTGCAGCTGGCAATGTCGCCGGAGATTACTATTGGGGTTCTTGAAAAGACATCCCCCCCCCCATTTTTTTTCATTAATTTTTCCATTGATTAGATGAATGACAATCGATTCGAACAAAAAATCGCGCTCTTTTCGCAAACCCGCTCCATCGTTTTTCCACAAAATCCGTCTGGAACAAAAAATACGTGATCCGATACGACGAAATGTTGCGTGAGTCCCGCGTGCAGACTCCCACATTTTGGGAGGGAGTTGGAGGGGCTAAATCGATAACATCGACCTTTTGTCCAAGTGCCTCTTTCATATTTCGAACTCCTTGCCTTCCCTCTCACCTGGAATGATTGACTTTTAACAATCTTTCATTTGTATGTAAATAGATTACTCCGAGAATTCATTTTTCCCATTACGTCCCACATCAGCATGGCCAACCAAAGAATGATTGTTAACCATCGCTCTAGATCCTCTCTCTCTGCCTTATGCGTGAAAACAAAACAAAAAAAACTCCTTTGACATTACCCCTCCCCCTCCATCCATTTGTCTTTTGTTTAACGATTTCTTCCTTCCTGGTACTTGCCGAAAATGGTCGGTGTTGACACGGGCGAACGCAGTTATCACGATCTCAAGTCACCCAAAACAACATTTAAAAAAAAAACAAAGGGACATCCAAAATTCATTTTCTTTTTTTCCAGACGACACACAACTACTTAAAAGTTAATTTTAAAAAAATACAAAATAAATTCACCTTGAGACGGCGAGTGGCCTTGGAGAGAAGTTGACGAAACAATCCCGAACGCAATCGAAAAGACATGCCATGTGTGTACGTGTGTGGGGTATATATATATATATTTATATATGTATACTATTTTTGTGTGTGTGTGTGTGTATTTGAAAAAACAGAAAATTCTTTTGTCGGTTTTGAATTGATTCCGAAATCCATCAAGTCTTTCGTATCCCCCGCCCGTTTATAATGCCCGCTGTTGACAATAGTATTACGTAACTGACACGAAAGACACCACCTGCTTTGTTTTTGTTTTCGATGGCCGATTTGTTTTTGTTCGAGTTAAGGGAGACACGACAGGTAAGAGAGAACCTGTACTTTGTTGCTAATTTGATTGAATTTGTTTTCGCCTTTTTCCATGCTCACCTTGTTAATGAACATGTTTTTTTTTTCTGTGACCTTTTTTTTTTTTTTTTTTAAATAAGACTTGATTGTGTGTGTATACATTGTGCCTCTTATTTTCGGTGACTTTAGTTTTCTCTTGTTTATCGCGCTGTGCTCACTATATACTTGTACACCTTTGGCCTTATATTATTATCAATTATTATGACATAAACAATTTTCTTTTTTGTGTGTGTCTTGATTTTGTTCTTCCTTTTGACTCGTACGTTAGCATATTTTGTATCATTTGGCAAGTGCTATGAGCTCTAAAAGAACGTTTGTTTAAGCCCCTGGAATTGATGAATTATATCCAAAAAAAATTTGATTGACGTCGTGTGTACAGTTTTTTATAGCTGTGCCAATCTGAGTTTGTTTTTACGCCATTTATTATAACAAATGAGAATGGATTATTTTTTTTTTTGCAATTATCGATTTTTTTTTAAGGATTTCGTGTGAAACACTTGTTTTTTGATTGTGGGAAAACAATTTCTTGTTTCTGTTTTTGTGTCGACGTAACAGCAACAGTTTGTTTCTTTTTGCTTTTCTCTCCGATGATCGTTATCGAGGAGAACGGAAGAAAGAAACAAAATAAAAAAAAAAAATAAAATACACACAAAAAAAAACGTGAGATTTAAATAAAATAAAAAAAAACTGGTTGATGAATTGTAATCTAACTTAGCCCCTTTTCTTTCTGTTCCCATTCGATGGGAAAAACAAAAGAGTAGCGAAATTTTTTTTTTCTTGATTCGTCTAGACGATCAAACTGATATCATTTAAGTTTCTCGCAGATGCAGATAAACTTCCAACAGCTTCCCTCTCCCCCCCCCCTCCAATTTGCTGAGAATGTAAAACATGTCAACATTTCTCGATGGATATCATGCAGAAAAAGGGGTATACAATCGGAAAAATACTCTTCCGTCCGAATGATCCGGTATCCATCCGAAAAAAAAAATCAAACAATAAAAACTGATCCCTTCAACTGCCACACATAAAAAAAAGGGATCAAAAATTGTTTGAGAGAAATGTGAAAAAAAGGCTGAGAGAGGTAAAAGGATCAAATGGCAATATTTAGACAAGCGTACACAAGGATCTATATACTGGAACCGATGTGCGCAAAATAAAATGGAACAACAACAAGAAAAGGGTCATGTGATACGTCCGGTATGTTGTTTTGCACACATCGTTTTCGGCCGATCCCAGCACAACGATTGCTACATTCGCACAATACGAATCGGAGGGGGGGTTTCAAAAATATTTTTAGCTTCTCTCTCTTTTGCATTTTTTACGATTATTTTTCGTTCACTACATGCACAAAATAAAATACAGGAGAATGATTGACTATCGAAAAAAAAACTGCAACAACAGGTGTGATGAAGAAAGACCCTTAATTTCGAAACTCTGAAAATAACTCGGTGTGCACGCCAAACACAAACGACATATATGAAGGCACGTCAGGTAAGATAGTGGATTTTTTTTTTAAGATATATACATAAATGGCGAAGAAAATTGGGGAAAAAAGAAATAAAACCTAAATATTTCTAGTTTCGTACCCCCACCCTTATTCTGCGAACCTGAAGGCTAAATCGTTTTGCTCGACACGATTGTTTTTGTTTGAAAAAAAAAAACTGGTAGAACAACACTAGAATTATGAAATTGATTAAAACTCACCAATCAAGTAGAGTACAAAGAAGCGGCCGCAGTACGAGGGAATTAGGACAATCTAAAATTGATGTTTTTACATATAAATATAGAAACATTTAATTTTTGATAAAATAACATGTTTTTTTTTTTACCTGCAAAAAAAAGAAGAAGACGGGCGTTTCTCTCTACCTGAATGATGATTTTCTTTTAAACGGGGGGATGATCCGGAGGGGAGTTTTGTTTTCTGTTAACCACAAAAAGAAAATTAGCATTGAAATATTTTTTTGTTTTTTTTTTCACTAAAAAACAACGTGACCTTCAAAAAAGAAAAAAAAAATAGTATATAAGAAAATTGTGTGTTCTTTATTGATTGGATGATTTCTACCTAAAGAAAAAGAGTCAAGTTCTCGTGCCTGCGTCTACCTGCCGGCCAGGCTAAAAATAGACGCACGAAGGCAACCGTTCCTTAAGTATCGATCCACCTTTTCAGCACTCGCTCATCACGTTTTATTTCTCTTCAGTTTTCATTGCCAGTGTGCCCTTTTTTTTTGAATAATTTTTAAACGTTTCCAACAGCATCGTTAAGTTTATATCATCAGATATCATAAACTTTTTTTTTTTTTTAAGGATAGAGAATCAAATGTTTCTATTCTCGTTTTTCCAGGCCACGGATTATCACTGCGTATACCTCACGCAGTTCATTGTGTACGTTCACATCTGGGAGCACAGAGAACTTTCCACACACACACACACACACACCCAAAAACAATTCAAATTATTACTAGTTACAATGGTTATCTTTTAGGCAATCTCTTAATCGTCAGTGTAGCAAACACAATTTTAGAAAGGACTTCCCGGCCTTGTTTTTAAAATAAAATGTGGACACACTGAATGATTACGAGCTGTAAAAATGCGAGGTACAATAAAGAAAACATATGAGAGGCTTACCTTTTCAGATTCCGAAAATAACTTTTTCAGTGGGAGGGTTGATGATGTTCCAGGCCGCAATGTGGGTTATCTTATCGTGCCCTTTTGGGTTATGAGGCGAGGGGGAACTCTGAGTCTACGTCAACAACAAAGATAAATTATTATTTAGATAAATATACTTAAACAACTATAATAATAGTTTCAACACTAATAAAAATTCAAAAAAAAAAATAGATTGCTCGAGACACAGAGTTAACTAGCACGCCATGCGATTCGGTTTAGGGTCCATTTGAAGGTCACACTTGAATATGTACCCTGTAAATGCAGGATGTATAAATAGTAACAAAGCCCCGTGCTATAAGTAATCACAGAATTTCAAATTTTTTTTTCTTTTACCCTGTGGAATGAATACGAAATGACGAGCGTGAAACGTATGAGGGGAGAAAAAACAAGATGGACGAACAAAACAAGTTGCGGGGATCTTTTTTCTCGAATTATTCGAAAAAGAAAGAGATATCGTTTTTTTTTTTTGTTTCCCTGGAAAAAACGAGTATTACATTTTTCCGGATGTTTTTAACGAGATTTTCCAGGTAAACGGCCATGGCCAGGAGACCAAAAAAACATTGGCAGCGTCGTGATCGTCATGTGACGTCAATCCATTTTTTTTCTACTTTTTGTGGCCGTAGATTAGTGGAAACACGAAAAGACAATCCAATTTTCGAAAAATCTATAGTCACGAAACACAAAAAATGTCGGAACAGTCCAAACGATTAAAAACTGTTGAAACAGAATCATCGCGAAAAAAGTACTCCACGAACCCCCCCCCTCGCCAAAAATTTATCGTCTGCATTAAAAGAAAGATGGTGGCGACGTGCACACGTTAGATTTCGCCACCCGAAAATATTGGCCGGTTTCTTATTTTGTGTGTGTGTGCAGAGACGTTGTCGACGAAAGAGATTGACATGATGTTACAAGAATGTGCAAGACAAACGATATAAATGAAAAAAGAAACGAACCCACCCAAAAAAAACGAGAGAGGAAACAGGTGTTCCACGTGCGTGACAATCCAGGCTTTCTTCCCTCCTCGCAGAGTTTCGTCTATTCGTCCACCGTGGCGCTGCTGTGCTGCCTTCTGCCCGCGATTCAGTGCAGGTGTCGCGTCAGTCGTGCTCCAACCGCCTCGGTGGTCGTCCGCATCCATTGCTATCCTGCTCACATTGTCGGCGCTTTCGGCGCAGTCCAGTCACGAACGAAATCGTTCTCTGTCTTCCCTTCTTTTATTTCAAATTTTTTGTTTTAAGTTTCTCTAAAGTGTTTGAAAAGAAGTTTTAAACGTACAGCAACACGTTGTTTCTTCACGAAAAGTCGGTGTGCTCGTAATCGGTGAGTAATCACGTTTTCTTTTCTGTTTCGTCACGAACTTGGTCAATCGAAAACAAGACAAACAAAACATGAAACATTCCCTTTTTTTTTGCTGTTAATAATCATTACGAAATGGCGGCGGGTTGTGTTTCACGATTGAGAAATGGGGACAAACAAAAAAACTCGCACGTTGATTCGCTTGTTCTCGATGCCTGTGTGGTTGTCTCGCCCGATGGCAGACGGAGGACTCATTTGTTTTTGTTGTCCGTGGTACGTGACGTCATCTTGATAACTCCCCCTTGTCAGATCTCGAAGGAAAAATTTTGTTTTCGAGAGTTGTTAACGAGCATTTTTCACTAGTGTCGAGTGTTAAGTCACGATGAACTGGTCAACAAAGTTCATTTAGCTAGAAATGGGCATCTCGATGCATAATCGCGTAGTGCTGGAACAGGTTCAACACAAATGGCTTCCGCTCTTCTTAGATAATGACAATGAACTTTTTGTTGTTTTTTTTTTCTGAAATTTTAATGATTGCCAATGACGTTAGAAAGTTTGGATGACGTGAATCCAGTATTCATAGAGGCCTATACACGTGTCATTCCCGCCCCTCTCTTTTTGGGTGGTAACTAAAAATAGATGTGAACTCAACATTTTTTATTGGGATTGTACACGACCTGCCTAAAAGTTTTGACTTAGAAAAAAAAAATTGAAATTCAAGATGGCCGTCGTGTTTTTCCTTCGGGAGTCTGTGTGGACAACTGTTGGCCGCCAGACTGTTGCTACCGGCGATTAAATAACATACCCTACACCACAAACGAAAGTTCGCTCTCGATCTTCCGTCAAGTATGCGTGAAAAGACACGGTTTTACCATTAACTCGTTCCAGTTGAAAGCCCCTCGTTTTTTTTTGCCAAAGACAGACGACAATTTTAAGTGTTTCCTAGTATACGAATTAAAGAAAGTATTACGCAATACTAAAAAGACGGTCATGGTTGATACGTTAAAAGAGTTGTTCAACCATCCCTGACCCACATCAAACGATTATTTTGACTTAAAAAAAATTACCATGAATTTTTTTGTTTTATTAGCACCCCCAAGTAACAAGGTTTGTTCCAAAACGATCTACCAGATGTCTTTTTCATTCATCATCCGATCGTTAAAATTCGTTTTTAACAACATTTTATTCATTATTCATTTGCTAATTAGAATTCCTTGCTAAAATAATTTCGCATTTCCAGAGTTATATATTTTTTTCTCTACCCTATACCCCAAGCAGCTGCGTGTGCTCGTTAAGTTCCGTCATTTGTAACCGTCACGTCATTATCCCGAAAGACCCCCGAAAACCCTACTTTCTTCGCGTGGGGAACCACACCCACTTGTTGATTTGTTTTTCACTTGACGAGCGAAACAGTTTTCAGTGGGGATAGTTAAACGAGATTATGTTAAAGCCCTTTTTTTAAAGAAAACTCTTGAATTTTTAAAAAAATCTATTAAACCCAATACTGGACGACGTGATAAAGATTATGGACGTCCATTGTTATTTCTTTATCTCTTTAAAAAAAAAAGGTTTGAAACGAAATCTTTTTTTAAAAGTACCCAGTCAACCCAGCCTTTGCTGTTTAAGAAATCAAGTCAAAGTTCCATATTTTTTTTTAAACGTCCAAATTTGGAGTGGGCATTGTTAATCGATAACACCAGAAAAAAATGTCGCAGTTGGAAACACTTAAATGGTTGCTATCGACTTTGAACTTTGTAACGAACGGCCATTTTGATTGTTGAATCATTTGATTTTTTTTTCTTAAAAAACATTTTTGAATTATTTCTATTGAATCATTTTTTTTTTAAACAAAAAGGTCAGCTGGGGAAGGATTTCAGTTTTGATGATAAACCCATGTGTGTGTAACATAAACATAGAATCTTCTTCTTCTTCTTGCAATAGATAATGACCAATTGAAAAAAAGAGAAACAAACAACTCATGTGGTAAAACGGTTCGTTGACCGACATGTTTCATGTATACACGCCCTGAAAGAGTGCGATGAACTTTGCGGGGTTGTTTTTTTTTTTTCAATGTTTCATATCTGCGCGTGTGAAAATTTTTTTTTGCGCGATTTTTTTTTTGCGAAGGAAGAATCCCCCCTCTTTTGTTAGCCGAAGATGAAGGGGAGAGGGGGGGAAGTGCACAAGAGTATAACAATCCGTCACGCTAAAACGCGGACAATAGACGAACCCCTTCCAAGATATTTTCTGTTTTCCTACACCGCATTCCCCTCCCCCCTTTTTTTGCCTATTATAAATGCACCCTCTAAAAACCGGTTTACCTGCCTTTTTTTTTCTGAACGACGTAAACATGTTTGCCAAAAAAAAAATGTGTTTTTTTTTTTTACAACGGTGTGTAGCACGAAACCCCTTTTTCGGTGGTGACTTAACGATCCTCCGATGTTTTGTAACCTTGACCATTTCGCCCCTCCAAAGTTGTTTGTGTGCGTCAACCGATTTCCTTAAAAACGGCATTTTGATCAACATTCGATTAGTTTGAATAGCTACGAAAGGACGGTTAAAACTAGTTAAAAAAATATTAGCGACGTCTCCTCCCTTTTTAATGGATTTTTTTTTTTACCTTACCCTGTTTTTGTAATTCTCACGGCCTCAGGTCGTTGGCATTTGACGAATTTCAGTTATAGAATAACTGAGTAGAGAGGGGGGACCCACAAAAAATAGGTACTTTGAATCTACCGTGATTCCCGCGTGACTCTCGTCCAGCGTAGCGCAAGATAACGAAGACATCAGAGTAAGAAGAAAACTAGTTAGTGCAGGATTTAATCCGGTGCTGTTTGTGTGTTCTTGTTTTTTTTTGTATTTCCTTTTTAATGACCTCACGATCGACCCACCTGTCACACACAAACGGGAGATGAGACGAAATTATTCAAAAGCCACGGGAAAACAATAAGACGGTACGAGAAAATGAACCAATCCGACTGGTTTCATTAGCGCGCACACACACACAAGGTACATAAAGATCTAACTGTTGTCATAGTCAAACAAATCGATAATGTTTGATTGGGAGGGGGTTATCTCGCTGCACGTTATTCCGTCAGCTGTGAAAATAGTTTTTGTGATTTGACAACAAGTTTTATTTTATTATTTTTCTGAACGACGTCAAGTAGAATGTGACGTCAATAAGAATTCCACGCACACACACACACCTGGTGTGCCGTACCTGAAAAACTTTGTTAAAGGTTTCGACAAGGGCAAGCAGATCGACGTCATCGAGAAAGATGGCGCCAATCTTTTTTAACTTTTTTTTTATTTTATTTTGGTGGTCTATTTTTAGATATGGTGCCACCACAAAACCTACCGTACACACACAACGGGAAAAAATATATAAGTTTTGATAATATGCATGTGAGGCGAAAGCTGATTATCATTCCCGTCTGCCTTTTCTTTTTTTACAACGTGCGGTGCCATTAGAAATTGAAAAAAATTAAAAAAAAGGGCAGATTTGAAATTCATGTTCCCGCATTTGCCTTTAGGATACCAATGCGATATTTATCATAGGGGGGAATAATTTTATTCAGCAAAAAAAAATCTAATTTTCTTTTTTAGCATTTTTTAAAATGGCGTTCAAAACAAAAAACCTCAAAAAATCGACCGCAAATGACAGATGGATCGTGTTATTTTTATACGTAAAAAAAATACTAACCACCGCATATGTGATGATGATTATTACCATTACCCATGAGGGAGGGGGAGGGCCTCCCCCCCCTCTTTGCGTATCTCCGCGCTGATGGTATTATCGCGTGATCCCATTATTACATCATCCATCAAAAACAGCTATTTTCTCTCTCTCTCTCTCTCTTTCTATCCCTACCACTATTTTTATTGTTCGAAAAAACTCAAAAAAAAAACTCCCAGCATATTAAACCGCGATCGTTACCTGAAATTTAATTTTTTTTTTCGTAACGCCCTTCAATCAATTTTGTATTTTTTATTTTTTCTAGATAGCTGTTGAATTATCATGCGAAAGTTGTGACGATGCACCGCCGACGACCATTTCGGATGTTCCAGTGAATTTTGTTTGATAATTTCGCATCATAACATTCCCTTCCAGCGATTAAAAGGAAGACGTACAACCAAACAATTGTTCTTTCTCCCCTCTGTTGTTGTTTTGTTCTTCCAAGAAAAACGCGGAAAATAATATGATGGATTTCGAGAAGACTGAAAATTCCAAGAATTGCAGCGTGATGGATGATGGGCCGGCTGATGGCACCCCAGATTCGCCAATTGATTTGAGCCAACTGTCGACCAGGTGCCGTAGCGTCGACCTGACCAACCGTTCCGTATCCGAAAGCTGTTTGGCACCTGCGGCGGCCGTGGCCGCCAAAAAACGCAGGATCCACGGCTTTAAAGATCCCCTTCCGCCGCCGGCTTTAGCCGAGCACAGCGCTGCCGATTCGCTCAAATATCGATCCATGTCTCACGCCGATATTGCCGGATACAGGACGCCCTGGTTATCGGCCGATGTGCCCGAACCGAAACCCGCCTGCAAAGTGTCCGCCCCGGCGGAGAAATCGACCTCATCGTCGGCAGCCGAGACGTTAAAATTCCGCTGCATGAGTGAATCACGACTGGCCGGCTCGTCCAACACGACCTTCCATCCGGCCACACACTCAGGGAACAGCTCGTCGTCTAGAAAGAATTTTACGAGCAATTCGGACCTTCTCCGAACGGCCACTGATAACAGTCAACTCGAATTCCTTTTGCGACGGACAGCCTCTGAATCTATCCTTCCATCCAGGTGAGATTATCATATGTATCTTTTTATTCCCCCCCCCCCTTATTTATTTTGTATTTGAAAGTTGTCCCATGTCGAATGCGGGAGAAAGTCTCCCAATTAAGAAAGATTTAACGAGAGCTCGGCGTGAGTGAGGATATCGTCGGTTAGAACTCGTTTCCTTGTTTTAAAAAAAAAATGCATAAATGTATTGATGTCGTGTATTTTTAAATGTGTGTATTGCAGCAGGTCAGGAGAGCCGGCCGGGTCTGCAGCCATGGAGATGTTGATGCGACAACAGCAGATGATTCAGCATCACTATCAACAATTGCTGGTGCAGCAACAGCAAGATGGAAGCGAAGCGGGCAGTTCGAGTAGTTCGTCTTCGTCATCTTACCTGTCGTCGGCATCACCTTGGCTCCTCGGGCTCTTTGGCTACGGTTACACGCAGATGCTGCAATCGTTTCAAGCCGCACAGCAACAACAGATTGCCACCGATCCAGCAACCGGTTCCGGACAGGTACTATACTTGATTCTCTTTCGCCTCTGTGTGGGAAGAGAGAGAAAGATTTATGATGTTTAACCGAAATAATAATAATAATGGCAGATTTCGGGTGGGCCGAGCTCACCGGCTGTTGCGGCATCCATCAGCGGATCGGACGGTGAAGGCGAGATGGAGGAGGAAGACATGGACGCTGGCGGCTTCTCTCACGGCAAGAAGCGCTCACCTCGAGCTCTGACGGGCAAACACGTCAAGCTGGGCACGGGAGCTAGCCCGACGACGTTGAACACGTTGCGGCTGAAAATCCAGGAGCGCCAACGCATGAAACTCGTTAAGAAATCTATTCCGTCTGGGTCGGCGTTCGCATCCGCAGCCGCCGCCAAAAAGAATGGAACAAAACTCAAGAGCCGGGCCAAATAAAAAATGTCGTGAGCCGGGAGAAGAGGGGAGGAAACAATGTTTCGGAAATCCAGGGTGGCGTTTTCTTTTGTTTTTTATCATATTTATCGAGTCGAAAAGAAAGAAAAAAAGAAATTATTGAATCGAATTCCAGTATGGCGTTCCGCTATATCTCGAGTCTTCCGGATCAAAGTGGCCAATTTATTATTATATCTTTTTGTTGTACCCTTTTTTTTTTATTATAGTCCGGAATTAATGGCCTTTCACAATTCGAATTTTTTCCATGGGAAAAAAAAAGTTTAGACCCTTAATGAAGAACCCAGTCATTCCAGCTCAGTCTACGACAAAAAAAAAGCAGAAAACTTATGTTGATAAAAAAAAAAGGAAAACAAGTTAAATCAACCAATCAAAAAAATCTCTCTTTTTTTTTTGCTTCTTGTTCTGTTTAATTTAAAAGAAAAAAAAAAGATGGACTATCCAGTGAACGATATAGTACTTTTTTTGTTTTTATTCAATTTTTTTTTATTTAAATAACAAATTTTTGCCTCAGGATGTCCAAAAAGAAGTTTTAAAGAGCCCGCCGATCTCATTTTTTCGATCCCGTTGAATCATTTAGATTCCCCATAATTCGGCCATTTATCTATTGTACCCACTTGCGTATTCTGTTAAAACAAAAAAAAAATTGTGGATCATTTTTTTTTTTTAATATTTTTTCGGCTCATCTGCAAAATTTTCGCATCGAAAAAGTGCGCCATCCGGCACTTGCGGACCAAACACAAAAAAAAAAAAACATTAAAAAAATAGAAAATTCTGAATTGTTTTAAAATGTGTTTTTTTTTTTTGCGTTCCCACATTTAACTGTGTCTCTGTAAAGAAAATTACTGCGCCTCACGTTATTTTCCATTTGTCACGCTGGCGTTGCTGTATAACTGTGTGTTCAACTATCAATAAGCGATTGGGGAAATGTCTGTACAGATTTCTTGCGCCATGAATACATTTCCAACTGTTCCTTTTAAATAGAAACACACAACAAAAAACGAAAAATGTTTATGTGTTACGTGTGTACACATTCATGTTGCGTGCGCACTGAATTTACGATGGCGCAGACTTTAGTCTGCCCCCTTCCGTAGCGTCACACGGAGTTCGTTGCGACTGTGGGAGTTAACTAACATATTTTTTTCTTTGATCGCGGGAAAAAAAAGGGAAAAAAGAAAGAAAGAAAAATCCCGAGACTGGAACAAGGCGTTACGCAATGGTTTTGTTTCGTTGAATAACTCGGAATTGATTTCATTTCTTTTCCTTAAGCCCACACAATGATGCAACAATGTTCCGGATCATTGAATTTATTCTGTTATTGGTTTTTTTTTTCTTTTGTCTGTTTTCGTGTAGCGGTTCGATTCACATAAATGATTTCCGGTTTTTTCCTCAGGGCTGACATTTTTCGATAATAAAAAAAAATTTAATACGTATAAATTCCTTATACTACTATACATCTACGGAATGTATTCCTCCCCCCCCCCCCAAAAAAAAAAAAAATAGACGTGAACCAGTCTCTGGCGCGGAAAAGTGCAAACTCATTTGAATAAGAAGCCGGTTGGATCCAGTTCGCCCGTACTGGGAAAGAGAATGACTGCGACGAGACAACAGACCATGTCAAGCCGTTCAGGACAGAAAAGAACAGAGTTTTATATTCCTTTTTGTTTGCAGGATGGGGTGTCTGGCAGAGCCAGATAAGCAGGTACGAGCAAAATAAAATAAAAAAAGAAAACTGTCGTGTTTTTTGTTATATATGTGTATATTCATCGTTTTGTTTTATTTGGATAAGTGAAATTGGCAAATTGACACATCTAGCGACAAACGCGTGAGTTAGTTACACAAGTGGTCGAAGCGGTGAACGAATGTGCTCGAAGGTTCGTTTCTTTAGATCACGAGATTCTTATTTGGTGAATTTAGTGACGTAGTTTTTACGCCCAATAGGCTTCTGATATTTATTATCTAATAGCTTTTTTACTTTGCTTTTTATTTTGCTCTGCAACGGTGCTAGATTCACTATATCCATCTATCGGTCATTTTTCACAACTCAAGAATTGGAAATATTCAGTTAAAATCCATGGTTTTAGTAATTTAATGTGCAACCTTGTGTTCATTGATTTAAAAATGTAAGACGAATTTATCCCAAAGTGTACCTATTTCTTTTCTTGTTACCTTCAAGTATTTGTGTATTAACAATCAATTGTAGAATGATATCAAATTTTCAGACATGACACATGGCTGGGTTTAGCAAAAGGGTTTATATTGAGTTTTATATTACGAAAAATGTAATACAATTTTTTTCTAGAGCCTATTTCGAAAGTTCGCGAATTTTTTCCTATTTCTTCTGTAACGTAGAGACTACGTAATGCAGTGTGGCACCACTGCACGTTGTGTCACCCATAAACAGAGGCCCGACGACCGACGTTTTGGAGTTACATATTTTTTCTACTTTAAGATTGCTTAGTAGTAAAAAAACAAAGAGCCAACAGTTAAGACTATAGTCTGTTGCCATTAAGTTTACTTGACAGTGTTGAAAATTGACATTTGACAGTTGACAGTTGACAGCTTGACACTTGACCGCAGGCAACCAGCATATATTGAGCCTTAGGTCCACTTCATACGTCAAAGGCATTAACCAAGACAAGTGGCGTCGAAGAATCGAAATCTTTAAAGTGTGATTTGAAAATTCTAACTTTGAAAGTTTGGCAACTTTAAGATTATAGTTCTTCTCCCCTGAATCGTGTCTCACAAATACTTAAACAACCTTAAACACAACTGGTCATTTAATTCAAATTGTAGCAAGAAACCGAGGGAAATATCCACGTTAACTTGCGTTCCTCTACATGCCAAGTGCAGAAAGGGTAGTTGCTCACCTCTTGCAGTGAAAATCTCTTTGCTTTCTGATCCAAAAGCATAAAAGTAGCATATCACAATTTGAAATGGAAGAAAAACAAGCTGAAGCACAAATTTTGTCTGATGGACAAGGGGATGACTCAAATGATTGTGTCTCAAGTATGGAAACACCTAGCAACATGCCTCAACCAGCACAAACAGAAGTGAGTAATAAGAATTTTTAGGGGATAAATTACTTTTTGGGATTATCAAAGTTGTAGAGTATTTTCGGATGAAAAAAATATTCATAACACAAATGTTCTTTAGCAACCAACGACTATCAAAAGGAACCACCCATAACCAATTTTTTATCAACTTTTAATATGTAATATAATAAAATAATAACAATAGGTACAGTTTACCAAGCTAAAATTTTTAAGCCATTTATTGGTCAAATTGAATAAGGCTCAAGACAAATAAATTTTAAATAACAATATTTAATTTTTGCATAGAACTTATACCATGGGGAAAGTGCTTCTGTTATAACAGTTCTTCACGCCCATAAACCCACGGTTGCCCTTCGATGTGAATATTAAATCCACTTCTGAAAAAAAAACAAACATAATTTTCATTTTATTTAGAAATCGGCATCACATTTCTGCGCAACAGTTGGGTTTTTGGGAGATAATCAACTCTCTTCTTCAATTTTTCTTCACAATCCTTTCCTTGTCAATTTTAATTAAATTGATAAATAGGGAAAATGTGTCATTTAAATTCGGATTTTAAAAAATTCCTTTAAGTGCCTTGTTGTATTCAATATTCAGCACCATGGGAAGATCAAATGCCACTCGCAAAGTAGTTGCATCGCCGTTAGAGTCGATACAAAAAATATCGACTTATATATCGATTATCATTGAAAGGTTGTTCACAGCCGCCACCTTTATCCGTATACGACGTTTTGGCGCTTTATAACTCACGTTGAAAATTGTAGACTGCACTTTATACGCGTGGTTCGTGCTTATTGCATTCGAACATGTGTTTACAATCCTTCCCGGTTTCTTTGATGTTTTCTTAAAGTCTTTTAAAAGTTAGAGTATTAGTGCTTGTTTCATAATGTACAGTCGTTGTTAAGAATTTGCATCATCCAAGTGATAGAATTAATTTAGCTTGATCGATCTTATACGTAAAATGAATAGGCACAGTGAAAAGTACACGTGCATCGAGTGCGGGGAAAGTGTATTCCACCAAGTCGATGGCCGACAAGTTTGTTCAGAGTGTCTTACTGTTGTTCCTGTATGAAAAGTTACCATACTGAAGAATAGTTGGAAACTGATTTTCTGATAGCTGGTTTTTTTTGTTTTCAGGATCATATTGAAGAAGAGTGTGATGATTTCGGACCAAGAAATCAGAGCATTTACACTCCATCATCACAACATCAGGCTGCCAAAACTGCCAAGCAAATCAAAATTGACGAAAGAAACAGTAAACAACTATTGAGTTAAATGTATTTTATTTTGTTGCTAATTATTTTGGACTTAATCTAAATTATAGAGCTGATGCTAAATTGGTGTTTGTATGATGGTTTTAACATAATCCTTATCAAGATGACTGATGCATTGATTAAGTGTGGAGCAAATCCCAAAATCAAACATTGTGTACACCAACTGTGGGCGGCGTACTTGGCCAGAATTAAAGTTGCCTATTATGAACACCCTGCTGCAGCTTGTCCAGTTAACAAGGAACAAGAAGAAGAAGCAATCATCAATGAGGAAGAATCAATATTACCAAATTGGTTTTCTCAAGCTACTAACAAAGGATCACAGGAAGAAAATGATGAAAATGACGAACCCAAGGATTTTCTGTTTGCCCCTAGAAAAGTGTAAGCAGTTGTTAACTTGTTATTAATGTTTAGGCCAAAATTTAATTATCTTTTGGCATCCTGAAGAGCCGTTTCGTGTGGCTCCTACAGCAAAAAGAAAGACCATTTAGTAGACACCCCCGATGAGGAATTGTCGATGAGTGAAAAGCGCTCGAAAAGACGGAAAATCAGGGTATGTTATAGTGAATTTAGTTAGTTATTTAGGTAGTTTCGGTTGTCTTTGTTGAATTAAGTTAGTTTACTTAACCATGCCATTTCAGAATTCCTACCTGAAACTGGCGCTTAGCGGAGCAGACATCAACAAAGAACGGGCGGAATCAGTGAAGGAGGCTGAGGACAAGGCAAAAAGAAAGATACGGTAAATTCATACCGCGTACGTGAAAATCAATTTAATTAATTAAGTTATTGTTTTTTATGTGTAGCGTTTACCAATTACCTCGCCTGTATACCTTAAAAGATACAGTTCCTGAGTACTTTGCCAATGGTGAACTGACTATAGAACTCGTTCGAACAAAAAAATCGGAGGACTATATAGCCCCTAGATCAACTTGCAAAGATCCAGAATATCTGACGCTGCATAAACTCTTGTCGTTCCTTCACGGGGCACTTCTCATGAAAGGGGAATTAATATCCTATGGCGATTTGACCAGGTGACTATTTTTTTCTGCTCCAATTCATTTTTTTTTTCTTCAATTTTTACGTTATGCTTCACAATTCATGTTCCACGACAGATGGGTACGTGAAGCTCACATACCTTTATACGCAGCGCATCGGCTTTTACCACCTACGATGCCGCTTACTTCACAGGATCATAGTATATTGGGTTGTACTTCATCTATTCGTTCTGACGGGGCTCCAACCTCGAGAATTTTTCGCGAAAACACAGCCAAGATTTTAAAGCTGTTAAAAATTTCGTTGGTGCCAAAGCCTCCAGCATTTTTGTGGGCATCTAAAATTATACGTGATCTACAATTACCTGGTAAATGTTTCTTAGACCCAATATTATTATTATGCATTTTTTGAATACCTAATATAGGGTTTTATTCGCTTTTCGTGAAACAGATGAACTAAATTTATTTGTCAGACATTTCAACAAGCTTGTTTCGGCAAAAAATGATGACGAATGGAAGCTATCTTCGTTTGGCATCGATATTGACGGTCAGAGCATTTATGCCGCCTCTTTGGTAATGGTATTTGACAGGATTTAAACAGTACTTGTTTTTTATCTAATATTTTCTATATATATTTTTTTTTGTGTTAGGTTCTCATCTCTTTAAAGTTTGTCTTCGGCCTAGATGGAACAACGGAGTACAAAATATCCGATTTTGCCGAAAAGTACAACGAATTACTGAAATTGAAACCCTCTTCCGGCTTCTCTCGTAGACAAGCCTCCGCCGAAAATGGAAATTGCGACAACGGAAGCCACCAGCCTTCGGACACAAAACCCTTGTTCGTGTGGAGAGAATGGGTTCGTTTCATCGAGTTTCGACGGATCGCCATTGAACGTACCCATGTTCCTACTGCAATCCGGAAAGATCTATTGGACAAAATTGATCCAGAATACGTCCTTCGTTTTGCCGAAAACGAAGGTTTCTTGTTATGCAATAGTAAAAGTACCGATGAGGAGCGACCGGAAAAAGAAAAAGTCCTTTTATCTTTTATCGAAAAACTTTCTGACACCTACCCAAAACCGTTCACCCCTACGAAAAGGATTCCGATCTTTCGTCCGTCTCTCCTGGGCAGCCAAGGCTTGGCAGAGCAATTGATTGAATTCGACGAGTCGAAATATGGTCTACTGAAGCAAGATTTTTCCTCTTCGTCGTTGGTGTTCGCACGAAATCCAAAAGTTTTAGCTAGTGCCCTTAAGAAGGCCAATCCTCCACATGGTCTAAAACTACAGAAAGGTCCTGCATATAAAAAGGTCCGACTAACGACACCCTTCATTAATTCACGTTGCGGAATCTCTTTGAACACCAAGAGTGAACGCACCATCGAGACAAACCGTTACGGTTGTAAAATTTTTGAGTTAAATCCTGAGATTGTGCCTGTTTCCGCCTTGTCTGACGAAGAAGGCGAAGAAGATGACGACAATTGTACTCAGCCAGAGCCTAGTCTTCTACTATTCCAACCAGCTGCTGATTACTGGATATCCTCGGCTGTTGCGAGACTCATGTCAATCAACGAATGGAATTTATTCTCTGCTGGGTTACCCCCCACATTTTTGTGGATGTTGAAGCTTATCAGTGAAGGTATTGAAGAAACCCCAAGAGATTTTTATATTGCCTTTCAGTGTGTGGAGTCTATAATAATGCTTAGACATACGGAACTCAAACACACCCTTTCAGAAGGGAAACAGATAAAATCACGACTGGTTGCGGCAATGAGGTCAAAGTTTGACTGAACAGATATTGTATCAAAGAACTCCCACGGTTGTGATATTCACACATCAAAATTTGTCAACAGAGACTTGGAACTCACTCAATTCCGCCACCGTTCTTGCTAGTTGTATGTGCCAATCAGGTTGTTTGGTGTTGCACTTTAGCGAGATGGAATACATGTTTCGGAAATTCTCAGCATCCGCGTTATTACTAATTTCGGAGAGGAACAAAAAGGTAAATATTATGAAAGAAAATGTTCGTTAAAAGCTAATAACAATTGCTTACGGTTTTTTAGCGCTTTTAGACAACTTAGTCAATTGCAGTAGCGTCGACTGTATCCTGGAGCACATCAACGTCATACATTCTAATGTTTTAGGTTCGAGACTAGTAGGATCGCCACAACTATTGGAATCAACTAATGCTGAAAGAGCTCCCTTTGTCGAAAGGTAGCAATTCAGAATAGATTGCAAGATACGTATCTTAGAGACGACACCCGTCAGACCTGGAAACAATCGAACATCTAGAGGTAAATTGCACATTTGAAAAATTTTTATCGACTTTACGTTTAAACTGGAACTCGTAAATGCCGGCTTTCTCAAGTTGCAGTCTTATGACTTCGTCCCAATGTTCGAGTTGATTAAATATCGTGTTGGCGTTTGAGTAATGCTGCTCGGCAATCATCCGGACATTCCTCCCATTAATGATAGACTCGCCATCGCCGTTCCTATTCATGATGATCGTGAATAATCGTTACAAAAGATAGGAGATTATTTTGAATACCGGTAAGTATCGTGATGGAGTGATGCTAAGCGGTAATGACAAGTCGCTGCGCGATATTGGAGCAACGGTAGACGAGAATCAGCTGTTTCACTCTCGCTCAAAGAGATACAATTCTCTAGAAGTTGAATGATCTCTGCTTCCACTTCTTCCCTCGACTAAAAAGGACAACGTTGACAACAATTATTAAATTTCGACAAACACAAAGGTACGGTTCGTTACTTTAATGCTGAGTGGCGCAAAATCTTGTAACAAAGATGCCAGAGTGAAGAGAACGGTGGTGTAATCCCAAACAATGGCATCCCAAATTCCAGTGTTTAGCTCTCGACGTTCCAAAGCGTCCATCGCCTGTTTATAGCACTGCAACGCCTGTCAGATGACCAAACGACCAATAAAACATCAAGAGGTAGTAAAACAAGCTAATTTATCGGAGAAATGGTTTCACTAATTGCTTCTTACTTTAGAGTAACATCTCCATTCGGCTAGGCTGGCTTCCTTCTTCTCAGCAGGCGCCAGAGCACGCGCTTGAAGACGATGTAACTTGGCCAAATTGCAGGAAAGGAGAGCTAAATTGACATTATCTTTGATAGTGCGGAACACAGATCTTCCTTCTTCAAGATGTTGTTGACTGACTTGATACAATTCAACGAATTTGCGCTTCCAGTCTGCACCTCCTTCCTCCATCACAGCTAAAAAAAAAAAACAACAATGAAGATAAAGTAAGCATGGAAAAGAAATCTCAGCTCGCAAAATGCAAAATAATCACAGAAAATTGTGTTTTTACCAGACGCTTTGCTCATGAAAAATACGCCCATTTCATTGCAAACATTTCCCAAACGTTTGGCGAAACTGAAGACGTCGGACGCGCTGCCCGATTCCAGTGCACCAAATGATGCAAGAGCCAGACGATAATGCTCTAAGCTGAACTGCAAAGCTTCATGGAGGGACATTGGATATTGGAAGTAGTCTTCCAACGTGTTTTCAAGCTGCAAATTTTTAAGCAGCCGAAGAAGTCGTTCGTCGACCGAGCTCCGTTCCACCGACTGGGGCGGATTTGCTACTTCATTCCAGTGTTGCACCATAGAGAAGTACACGTCTCCAGCTAAACCTAAGGCGTGGCTTTGAAGCGAGACGGAACTAGTCGAATTACGAGGTACACAAGGCTGAGGTAAGCCTGGCAATGGCAAACCAGGAGGATCTAGGTGAGCCCAAAGTAAAGCGGCCATTCTGAGATGAGATAAAATTTTCTCTGGTTCTGTTAGGCAATTTTTCCGTGCTTCTTCGGCAAGCGTTACGTGAGCCATACGGCATTTCTCCATTAGAAGCCTCCAGTATTGCTGCTTCCATTCATTCTGTGGCTCTTTCGACATCAACGGACCGCTGACGGCACTTGAACAACACAAAGAGATGTTTAGTAAGTTAGCCAAACAAATACATGAAGAACCATTAAGCTTAACTTACTCTAGAGCAGGTTGTTTTAACGTCTGATATGGCATCGGGATTGGCTTCAGCGGAGAGGCCAACGAAGGCTCTTCTTCAGAAGGCTTTGCAGACTTCCCCCTTTTATTACCGGAAAATTTAATTATTCATTAGTACTTAAACTATGGCTTCAAAGATTTAACTCACTGGTCACTAAGGAATTCAAGAGCTTCGACTGCGTGTTGAAGGGCAAACGTGCAACGTTGTTCCCAATTGTCTCCGACGGTGGGTCTCGCGTTTCTACGGACATTCTCTTCTTCTGCTCGGACTTGTTGCGGGGTCGACAACGCTGCCACGTCAACGGATGCCCTACATGTGAGAATGGAAAGGTAAAGCTTTACTCTACATTGGTTTTCATCGATGAAAGTTAATTACGAAAAATGATCTCCCGACGGATTTTCCTCCCATTCATCTGCCCATTCTTCTTCCACCTCTTCTTGATTCTCTTCAGTCTCAGGAACTTTCAACGACGTTGGCAAATAGACGTCTGATATATAGTACAAGGCAGCCGTCGCGATCTAGAAAGAAAATCAACTCTTACAGTAGGAAAAGATAAAGAGAACGGCAAAATATACCTGAGGATATTTTGTGGCATCTAGTAGCGAAAGGCAGTTCTTGAGCAAAGCCAACACTGTCCCTTGATGTCGTTTCCAATCGCTGGACATTTTCAAATTACGCGCCACTCTAAGCAAAACATGAAAGTTTGAGTCATTGTTTAACTACATAATAATCATATGTTTTATATTTACTTGAAAAGCAACATAGCAACTGGTGTCGTAAACGGATTCTGGTTGATGTCTTCATTTAAATCGTTACACAAAGAGGTAAGATCGTACAGTTTTACTATGTCGTCATCCTTCGCTGTTTCACGATCGACACAAAAGAAATTACATAATTCAGTTAATTAAAACTTTTAATTTTTTAAAAATACCTTTAAATAGCCAATAAGTGTGGCCGGCTTTGGTTGCTTTCGATTTGAGAAAAGACAGAATATTTTGTGCAACATCTTTTATAATGCCGGGTTTAAATTGTGATCCTGGCAAGCGTGGCAAATCGTCAGTTTTGATCAGTTCATATTTTTGTACCAATCCACCCAAGTGGTAACACATTACAACTTCAGGGACGTTGCCTTTGAAAACGAAAATAATAATTATTAGTTATCGAGCCACGTGACACTTGCAGGTAATTCATGTTAGGATAACATACACATTAAGTTATCCAGCCAGTAGTCCAGCCCTGTTAGCACATTGATTGGTTTCGACATGTCTCTGTTAAACAATTATGAACATTAATTTCACACTTTTGAATTATTTCGTAGACTCTTATCCAACCGTAAGCGAAGTGAAAGGCAAGGATGAGTACCGCCGCCAAAAATAGGCATGTCAGTACCAATCAGCATTCTCAAATCTTCAAACGTCCATATGATGTTTTTTGAAAACTGAGGTAAGGTGTCATCATGCACATTATTTTCTTCCTGGGCAGGGTCTCCAAGGGGATCAGAGATAGGCTAAAACAGTAACCAAAAATGTTGTTAAGAATTACAAAAATCACATGTTTAAGTGTTATACTTGAACTTGATGATTTCTGTCGTGAACTTGAGTTTCAGTGTTCTGTGATTCGTTAAGTGCTATGCTATGGCAGAGAAACTTTGAAATAAGGTTTTGCTGTTGCAAGTAATCACGACTGTGCCGACTGGGTTTCTTTTCTGAAGCTTTTTGTTTTGCATGACACGAAGCAAAAATGTGTTCCAAATAGAATTTCTTCAGCCATCCCCATTCATTTTCAGCTGCTCTAAGCAGATGAGTGTGGATATCAAACTCGTCAAGTAAAAGCGTGTTTCCAACACGATGCACCATCATACTCACAGCTCCCTTGCTGTATGGTATTTTTAGGAGCTTCTTTATATTCTCTGCATCACTGACTACATCCACTTCACCCATCGAGTCTAAAAATGATGAAGCCATGTGAAAGCTGGCAAAATCATTTGATTTTGGAATTCTAGACACTGCTGGTCCCACAATTTTTTTCGGTTGACTCAGCAACCAATTAGGTGGTGGTGTGTTCAAGTCTGTATTGCTCTGCAATAAAGATAATCGCGCAGGGACACTGACTGTTGAATGCAAATCAACAGCAAACGATTTGATCCTCTTTCCTTCGTTTTCATATTCTGAATCTTTATTGAGCGATGGGCGATAAATATCAATTGTCAAATCGTTAGTACGACCACTATCCGATGCCAGCTCACTATCCTTTTTCTCGTCCATTTCGTGCGATTTTATTATTACAACTGTTTCAACTGAGGCATACCGTACTAGAAATTACCTCCGTGGACTACACGTTAGTTCTCGTGAATTCTAGTACTTTCGAATACGAATCAAAACAAACGCCTCTTCTTGCTAGATTCCCATGTACCCCTAGTCGTGGTTGTTTTGTTTATCAGAGAGACCCAGACACTCAGACAGACACTACAGAGAGTCGGTGACTACAGGCAGTTGTCTCAGACGTCAGCAAGTTGAAACAGAACTTTTATTGCTTGTCTATTGTACAAATACGTTCCATTGTTTTGGGGAGGAGGAGGGAAACGGATCGATCAAGAGTCATGACTGCAGAATACTAATAGAAATCATTTACTTTCATTATTCTCAGGCCACAAGGGATGTTGTTTTCATTTGTTTTTATGAGTGAATTGCGCCGAGTCCAAGGCGGAGACTACGAACAGCGCAATCGCCCTGGAACTCCCCGGGTTTTTTTCAGTAAACTTCAAGAGAGGAACTTCAGCGACTGAATACCACAACATCTCCACAGTCGGTAAACTCGTGTTGCATCGTGGGCTGTGAACGTCAAACGCGTCACCGTTTTACTCGTGCTATTGTTCCTTGATTGAACTTCATCATTATTAGCTGCACCTACGTCATGACTCATCACCATCGCCCTCAGCTGGCCAGTTGAGAAATTGGGGTAAGTGGATATGCAAACTTATTCTCGGATCACGTCCCTTCTTTTTCTTTCTCCAATTCTTTTCCGTATAAACAGCTGTGACGCTCATCAATTAGTCCGTCTGAATGTTGGGATCGTGTAAAGGGTTGCAAGGCACGTAGGACAGTGTTGACGAGTTGCGTTATGTAATTAAGAAACCTCTAACCAGAACGTGATCGGAAAGCAACGAAAAAAAAAGCCCTATAGACGGCCTTCGGAGCATCCGGTTGTCATAGAATGCGGAGACTTTCAATCTTCCTATCTAATATGCGGTAGACACGGGTCCTAGATGGCCATCTGGGGTGCACGGCCATTAATAACGTCCAGTTTCGCGGACACAGATTCCAATCAAAGTGAGTACTTGCACGTCATACAACCGGCGTTGCATGTTCCCTGCGACTCTAAAACGAAGAGCTTGGAATTGAGAAACCTCCCCGTGGACAGCCAAGCAGGAAAATCGGGCAAACAATTTAACTGCTGCCGGTGAAAATCAAGGTAATACAGAAAGTGCACAAGTTACGTCGGCATCGATCCCACTTTCCGATAATTCGGTTTGTTATTGATTGAACGAGGAAGTTGTCTTGTTAACGGTCATCATGCTGTGTTAGCTGAATAGACACAAAAAAGTAGCGTGGGGGCGAGCCAACTGAGTCATGTAACTTGCGCTATATATTTACGCCCCGCCGAGTCCAATCGACCTTTTCTACCTATTGATGTATGTGGTAGTAATCAAAATCGGCCGGGGTGTTCTTTGTGAGACATTTATTTTTGAGGTTCAGCGAACGGCCGAAGTCGATATAGTTGATGTATTATGCAGTGAGTCGATGTATTGGGGAACGAGAAACATGAGACGAGGAATTGTATACTGAAGTGTGTATATCTTGCAGCACCAAGTGGTGGAGAGCTCCGATTGCTGGAGAATACAGCACGAGCCAGAAGGAGGAGCAAGAAGAGAAGCTGTTAAGAGAGGAAAAATCAATACCATACACGGGACTCTAACTCTAACCTAACGACCGAAGGGCTAAAAACGAGGGGAAAAAAGAGCAAGCCGAAGAGAGAAAGAACTAAAAATAAAAGAAAGAAATCGCTCGGATCTACGCACATATGGTATTTATAGAGACCCTTAAAAAAAAAATCGGGATCCTGCGTCAGGAGATGAAACCGAAAAGTTTGAAAGGCAAAATGCTATTCATCTTGTGCGTGCGCATGAAATGAGTTGATGTTGCTGAATATACAGACGTGTAGCTGGTAAAGAATGCTTGGTGCTGCATTCGACCGCATCTTGTACACCCCCACATGCATTCACAACATTCCTTCCGATCATTTCCACCGGGTATCGATAGAGCACGTCATTTGTTGAATGGGCTGATACGATCAGACTGCGCAGCATTTCGCCAGTACGTGACGTATAGTCCGTATTGCGGTAGTCATTTAAGAAAGAATTACCTGACGTGGGATTTGAAATCGAAATAGCCCACCACTTTAGTGTTTTCTATGACAATCGATTTTTTATTTTTTTCTAACATTTCTTTTATTCTTTGGGAACGAAACAGGGGGAAAAATAAGCCGATTTTGAAGTGTAATTGCTATTCATGGCTTCGGACGGATTGAACTCTACAGGCGCCAGTGGAGTCAATAACGGAATGAATAGCCCTCGTATTCAAGTGAGCTTACCGACCAATTTAAAGATGCCACCGCGTTCACCGAGTCGTGAATCGGTTGCCACCGAAATGTCCGTCTCCAGCAGCTACCTGTCCGAATGCGGATGGCAGAACAAACTACCGGCACATCTGAGCTTCCTGAAAGCCGTTCCAGAAAACCAGCAATTATCAGCGTATCTGACACCGAATCGCGGTCCAAGTCCGATACCGGGCAGCGGCGGTGGACGCTTCCTTCGAGTGCCCGGCGCCTCTTCCGTCGGAGGTCGATCCATGGACGGTGGCCTTGGCATCGGTTGGTGGGAAGAGGAAACGGATCTCAACGTCATCAAGAATTTCTCGACCCTGTCCAAAGCTCTCGGATTGCAGAAGAGTTTCAGCACGGGCGATATCGTCTCCCTCGATGATTCCGGATTGCCCGTTCACAACAGTGGTATGTGCCATCCATTTTAACAATTCTCCTTCAACTTATGGCCTATTTTTTCCTCCATAAGTTTTATCGACTACACATGAGCGAAAGGGGAAAAAATAAGAAGGGAGAGCTGTCTTTTTAAGTTTTAAGGTGAATGTTTTTCGTTTCATATTCGTGCACGTAGACAATGGGCCAACATTGTGTTGTCGTGTAGGAACAACTTGGGACCCTTGTGCGCACAAACACAAAGCCTGGGCTCAACCGTCCGTGTATTACATGTTGGTTGAGAGAGCGGGGGACTGTGGGCAGACCACAGCCAAACAGCTTTATCGATCGCGTCTTGCAATAATTGTCAATCCAGTAGCGTCCGTGCTCACCGTCGGCTGTCTCTATCACCTAGTCCGAATGGCAAAAGAGGCACTCGGTTTTTTTTAAAAAGCTTTTTGGCTTCTGTCCGTCCCTTCTTTTATATTCCTACCTTGTTGTGTAGAGGCAAGCTTCTTGGCCACCACCCCTCGAATACTTTCTCTTGTGTATTGTTGTATGTGATAAGCCAACATATAGCCAGTGTTCCTCATCTCCTACAAACGAGGGTGCACTTGACATGTTCGCGCCGAGAAGATCCTGCCATTGGGTCGTTTCCTCTGCACTTTTTTTTGTAGTTAAGGCCAAAAGGGCTGGGTCTTCGGTCGAGACCCCGATAACATCAAAACAAAAGAGTCCATTTTATTATCGATTTCTGCAGAAGAGATCATTTTTTTAACGCAACGGGAAAGAGCTTGCAGTAGGACATTCTGAAATTATTAATCACTCGGCAAAATGGAAAGCTGGTACTTTGGGTATATTTTTAAGCGGCTCAATGGCTTTTGGTCAACGAGATTATGTCAACGATTCGGCTGTGTGCCGAGCAGAGGATTAACAGCAGATAGAAAAACGATGCGGCGCTCCCTTTGGCAGCCAAAGGAAAGAAACAAAATGTACGTGTTCTAAGGAATCATAAATCTTTTTTTTTTTTCGATTTCAAATACTATGGGAAACAGATGAAAAGCTTCACTTCAAAAGAAATGTAAAAATGCCGCATTTTGGTATTCAAAATACGACAAAAGTTCCCTTTTATTTCTTTGTTGTCTCTTTGGTCTTGACGATGGCACAGTCCACCCAGCTTCGTTCACAACCAAGGGACGTCCTCCCACCTCTTTCGTTTTAGGCTTTACATTGCGAAGTTGTAGCCGACGCAATATTGATTCAGCAGCCTGATGGCACGAAAAAAAAAATTCAATATGGAAACGGACAGCAAAGCAATTTTAACCATTTCTTTCGTTCACACCGGGAGTTGTCATCTGTTCGTTCAATCTGAATCGGCCATTCCGACAGATATTTTCTTTCGTCTAGAACCATATTTAACAAAAATAGATTTAAGACTAGCTTTCACGCAGTTATAAAAGGCACCATTTTAATCTGAGAAACAGTAGTATGTAATTGAATTGTGAATGTTTAACGTGTTGCTAATGTTTGTCGTTGCATCGAAAACGAAATAACTAGGTGGAGCGTTGAGGGCGTGTGTGTCGGAAGTGGCCATGGGCGGGATTCAACAACAATACGAGCGAATGCATCCTGTTTTCGGAATGGGCTCCCGCTCTTTATCGACTTGGGTGGCAGTTGGAGATGGCGCAGCCATTCAGATCTCATCGCAGCTTCCCTCTCCCCAAGGCCGTCCCACTTCTGTTCACGTTGACGCCAGCAAAGCCGGTAGATTTTTCACTCAGCTTTTGCTAATAGGCCGGAAAAAAACAAATAATTGTACAAACGAAAGTAACGATTTCCGATATTTCCATGTCAACAGATGCAGCAGCTTTCTGTGGCGGAGTGACATTCACGCCGGCCGATCTCATCCTCAACTTAAACAAGCGCGTGAGACAGTGCTACATTCGACGCCGACTCCTGACAACCTACAAGGCGCTCGAGCGTCTCTCGCAGAGCCAATTTAATCTCGATCAAATTGCCGCCGTTGCCGAGGCTGCCAGCCAGGTAGATTCCATCCAGTCGGAACAGTCACAACAGCAGCCTTTCGCTAGCGGCGACGAATCGTTGAGTGCCAAAGCCGGCCCAGGAGGTCATTCTTCCCCGCTGGACGCGACGTGGATTAAGAGCGCCCTCACTCTCAATGACGTCGAACGCGATCAGGGTCGGCCTCTGTCGAAATATATGAGAAACATGATGATTTTCAACTGGCTACATACATTAGAAGACGGCCCAACTGAAATGCTCTAACGTGTCTCAATCAACGAGCTAGGACGACGAATACCGACAGAACATTGTCGGGACTACGGGAAAACGAAATGGGCTTCATTCCAGTTGGATTCAAAGATGGACGATCCGAAATCCTATTTCTCCTACTGCGACGGACAAGCAAAACGAACATGACGGTATCTCGTTCAGCGAATGATTTATTTTCATATACTGTATGTTGCACTTACTTGTGTGTCTACTTTTTTTTCCATTTCACGATTTATTCTTCTTCTTTATAAACGGACAACAATGTTCGATTTAAAAAAATATAACTCTCATTTTCGGCTTTCAGCGCCGGTGGCTTATTCTACTACGATTTTATTGATTGTGTCTCTGCTTTTTTTGTCTGTATTTAATTTCTCCTTGCTTAATTCTAGCAGCAGCAGAAGGAACAAGTCTGAAAAAAGTTCCACTTTTGGGGTAAGAACGTGCAAGAACGATCATTTCTGCAAATGCTCTTTAAAAACCTACTCGAAAATGATCTGCAAAATTACTCGACAAACACAAGCTGCGAATTTCAAGCATTCCCTAGATGAGCTATCGTTTGCGCTCCAAGCCGTTGTTTTTTGGATTGGTAATGAACGCCAATAGTAAGTTTAAAATTCATCGTTTAGAAAGCGTTTACTACAATTATTTCCGTTCCTTCTGAAAACCTATGAAAGTAATAACATAAACAATCTCTGAAGACTTCCAGATAGCTACAGTTCAGCAGAATTCGGAAAATACACATTTAAACAGCAGCGATGAATTAGGAAGATGGATTAGGGACAATGGTACGTCGGCGTACGGATGAGTTCCTCACGAGAATATGGCAATTACAGAACTTCTGTTACTATTTATTTGCTGTAAACGATAAATTAAATTTCCGTTGGGAATAGACAACAGCGACACGTTATGCGAAAAACGGATTTGCTGGTCTAGCAAAAGTGGTTTGCATATGCTTTTCTGAACAGTTTGATGGCCCTGAAAAGGACCGTTTTTGTAAAGCGAATGGCAGTATTAGTCTAAGCTCTTTCGCCTCGAATACGGCGGGCAAGTTGGATATCCTTGGGCATGATGGTAACTCGCTTGGCGTGGATGGCACACAAGTTGGTGTCTTCGAAAAGACCAACCAAATAGGCCTCGCTTGCCTCCTGCAACGCCATGACGGCCGAGCTCTGGAACCGCAAATCAGTCTTGAAATCCTGGGCGATCTCTCTGACCAAGCGCTGGAACGGCAACTTGCGGATCAGAAGCTCAGTTGACTTCTGGTAACGACGGATCTCTCGGAGAGCGACGGTACCGGGGCGATAACGATGGGGTTTCTTGACACCGCCAGTGGCTGGGGCACTTTTACGGGCAGCCTTGGTGGCCAACTGTTTGCGGGGAGCCTTGCCACCGGTGGATTTGCGAGCAGTCTGCTTTGTACGAGCCATTTTCTTACACCAAGGTTTTCAAATTTCCGTCTGAAGTTGTATGCAGATGTGGAACTTATATATGGTGAGTGGATGGTTAAGGCCTTGGCTCTTTCACGCCATTGGTCAGATTAGAAAGAGAGGGAAAACAAATAGGGGGGAGCAACGCAAGGCCTCTAGGCACATTGAGGTGGGGTAGAATCCGTAGGGCAAAACCGGTGCTAGCCAATGAGGATAGGGCTACTGGGTTTAAAAAGGGGAAACCAGATGCAGCTTTCGTTCAGTATTTTCGTAAACTCTGAAGTAGTATCAGAATGACTGGTCGTGGCAAGGGAGGTAAAGGACTCGGCAAAGGAGGCGCGAAACGCCATCGCAAAGTTTTGCGTGACAACATTCAAGGTATCACCAAGCCGGCCATTCGTCGTCTTGCCCGCCGTGGTGGTGTCAAACGTATTTCTGGTCTCATCTACGAAGAGACCCGTGGTGTTTTGAAGGTTTTCCTTGAGAACGTCATTCGTGATGCTGTTACCTACACCGAACACGCCAAGAGGAAGACCGTGACTGCCATGGATGTCGTATACGCTTTGAAACGCCAGGGTCGCACTCTGTACGGTTTCGGCGGTTAAGTTTCACAGACTATTCCACTGCGTCTGAATCCAATCGGCCCTTTTCAGGGCCACCATTTCCTTTCAGAATGTGATATGCTACTGCTATTACAATTTCCATAGCTAAGTTGAACACGTTAAATTAAAAAGCAAGAGATGTTGTTTGTCTTTCGTAAAATTGTCTATATGACTTTGTTTACTGATATAGTTAACATGATGACATAGTTACAAGAGGATTTCCATTCAATGTTTTTGTAGGCTGTGCATACATATGGCAGACGCCGTGAAAAAGTAAACCATTTACATAGCTGGTTTTAAAGGTTTCGTCACAGGAACTTTTAACGTCTGAAATATGCATACGGTCGTTGCTTCTCTGGTTTTATGATATTGCTACTAAATTGCGATTCAACATTTTCAAGTATTATGCCCTTACTTAACAACCAGTTATATTATACCCAAGAATTCCACAGGCAAGGATCTTTTTTGAAAATACGATACATCGATGGATACACTTACTTGAAACTGTGCTGCTCACTTAGGTTCCTAGTAGGCTTAATGGTACAAGGGAAAGAATATTTAAGAAAAATTTGGCGGTTAAAAGAATTACATTTTGGTAGATTATGTAAATTACTTATATTACTTTTGTGCTTGCCTTTTGGCGATTTTGGTCGTTGTCTTTCTCTCTGAATTTGCGTACCCTTCCTCCTTTTTTATTTTCTCGGGAATTGTTGGCCTTGTCATTACGCGATAGGTTCCCTGAGGAATGGGACGCATAAATTTGCTCTCTCTCTCCACCTCTAAGGTTTTCCACGTGGCTCATTTCATACCCTGCCTGTTGGAGCAATTTCTTCCACCCTAGTGCCACACCTGCTACATTGCGTCGATTTTTTTTTGTTTAGTGGACAAATAAGTTGAAGACTCTATCCCTAATGGTTTGGAGAAGACCGACACCCACCTTACTCGGTAAGTCTTAACGATAAGTATCATCGGAATTCCTTTGCGAATCACTATATTATTACATTGTTAAGAATGTCAACCAGAAACGGTATCATCATAATCTTGGCAAAAACTGATAGACTTAACAGTGCGCAGTAGCAAGTTCTAATACCTTAACGAATGGTGGCCCTCAAAAGGGCCGTTTTGGTATCAGATTAACCAGTAGAAAAGATCTACTTGGTACTGGTGTACTTGGTCACAGCTTTAGTGCCCTCAGAAACGGCGTGTTTGGCCAATTCTCCTGGCAATAGTAAGCGCACAGCCGTTTGAATTTCACGACTCGTGATGGTAGATCTCTTGTTGTAGTGAGCAAGGCGGGAAGATTCTCCAGCAATCCGCTCGAAAATGTCATTGACGAAGCTGTTCATGATCGTCATGGCTTTAGAGGAGATGCCAGTGTCAGGATGGACCTGCTTCAAAACTTTGTAGATGTAAATGGCGTAGCTCTCCTTCCTCTTGCGCTTTTTCTTTTTGTCTCCTTTAACAATGTTCTTCTGGGCTTTTCCTGCCTTTTTCGCTGCTTTTCCACTAACTTTAGGAGGCATTTTAATTTCCTTTGAAACAATATTGAATGCAAACTACGTATTGTGAAATTTGTTGTAGTTTCCGGACATTCCTGACTGCGAGGGTACTTTGGCCATATTTGTATCAGGAATCAAATACTCTGCGTCTACCTGATAGTAGCCAATTTCGATTGGCTAGGGCCAATGAAGGTAGCCGAGAAAGCAGATGTTTTGGTAGCAAAGGCCCAATGGGAAGCTTCCCGTTGGGAACAGGAAAGCGTTGTAGCATATTCTATGCCAAATCAAGTAGGAATACGTGGAAGAACGTTGGCTATTGGCTAGCTTAGTGCTGGTTTTCCAACTCCGTTCAACTGGGTATATAACCCACATGTTTCAGTTTGAAATGTTTAACAATTTTCACATTTGAAGGAACCCGTTTAAGTAACTCTCAAACCCGTCATGTCTGGTCGCGGTAAAGGAGGCAAAGTAAAGGGAAAGTCAAAGACTCGCTCAAGCAGAGCCGGACTTCAATTCCCCGTCGGTCGTATCCATCGAATGCTGCGCAAAGGTTCATACGCAGAACGTGTCGGTGCTGGTGCTCCCGTATATTTGGCTGCTGTCATGGAATACTTGGCCGCTGAGGTACTTGAGTTGGCTGGAAACGCAGCGCGTGACAACAAGAAGACGCGTATCATCCCTCGCCACTTGCAATTGGCGATCCGCAACGACGAAGAATTGAACAAACTTCTCTCTGGTGTCACCATAGCTCAGGGTGGCGTTTTACCCAACATCCAAGCTGTTCTCTTGCCCAAGAAGACCGATAAGCCCGCTAAGGCTTAATTCTTTCGTCGCTACTGTTGTAGACAAACGGCCCTTTTCAGGGCCACCACAATTTGCAGAAACGACAATTTGTCACCGTCATCTTTTTCAAATCTAGTCAACTAGTTTCAAATGAGTGTACAGTCCCGGCTGGGATTGGGGTTTTGTAGTGTCAAACGTTTGTCTCGTTCCGCATGACCTCAATCATTGTGAAACAAAAAAGTCGTAGTTAATTTGCCCCTCCCTATACATCCTCCTAAATTTGTCTGCGGTCTGTAGATCACAACATAGGTTAATCGCTCAAGAGATGGCGAAAGAGGGTATTGTCAGGGTACTGAACAGGAATTGATTTGATTTTTATTTAGGGGTCCTTAGGGGCGTCCCTCTGGTGTCCAGAGTTCCCTTAGTTCTCGGGCTTAGGCTAGCCCTTTAGCCTCATCCTAGTTGGTGCTGGTGTCATGGCGGAGACTGAACAGGAAATTTCAAATGTCGCGTATTTAATTATTTAACATGTTTTGAAATTTGAAGCGCCAATATAGTAAACACCAGTTGGTTTGATCATAATAATGCGCTTGTTGAAAAATGGGTCTTCATCGTTATGGGGCTGGTCACTGTTAAATCCTTGAAGAAAGGCACAATTGATAACTTTTTGTTGTTCACATATCTTTAATCCCTTAATTGATGTTGGTAAATATTCTTTTTAATGAAGAATCACATATTTGTCTATTATCACATTTTATTTCAGATTGCTGTTAAACTTTTCAATGTGATAACAAAAGATGGATTGCGGCTGCTTAGCTTGGTTTTCCTGTTCCAAGAATCGAAAGCAGAAAGAGGTGAAAAAGAAGTACAAGTTTTGAGGAAAGCTACTCACTTGAAAGGTAGTTCACAAATTTCTTCCTGTCATCAAATTACATTAAGCCTTGGTTTGTTTCCCTGATGGTATGTATGATACAATAGTTCCATAAAAATGAGTGTTTGTAGGGTAAAGGATATCATTCTTAACTTAATGGTGATTAACAAGATAGTACTTGTGTACAAATGAAAATTTTGTTGAAGCAGTAAGCTGATTTACAGCTAAAAAATTTGTCAAAGTTTATTATTAGTTTGTCGTTAAAACAGGCAATTGAGATTTTTTAACAAATCAATTGTGGCAATAACTTCTGAAATCAGCTTTTTATTTCAAAATTACCATTTTTAACTCCAAGCTTAACTTCTCTTCTTTTACATCAACTCATTTTAACTAGTTAATTTATACACTTTCATTTATTATTCATTAGGAAGATATTCTAGTGTACCAAAGCCTTCATATCAGTCAGGAACATCCAAAACCAATGCAAGAGGTTCTTAAAGGAATTACCATTGGTTTTGTTCTTCTGGCTTGTTTGAATATCCAGTCAGAAGCACACGAGGCATAAGATTGATTTTATGGATACATTAAAGGTAACTTTCATAAGCCCAATTTTTCAATACTGGTTTAGAATTTTTTCTTGATTTAGGCTAGGTAATGAATAATAATGTATCAGGAGATGTTTCATATAACCATTGAAAGTTCAAAAGATAAGCTGTCCTGAAGTAAATGAAGTTACTTTGTATTTTTTAGGTTATCTGTCCATTTTTGGATGCTTCAGAACTGAAAATGTTATCGGTTCTAACTTGTGGCTGGGAAAAGCTAAAGGAAACAATCGATTCTAGCCGTGCCAATGTGGTATTTGCATTGTTGAAGCAGAATTCTATTAGTTACTCGACGTTCGGTACCGTCTCTTATGTATTTTTAGACGACATCCTGCACGCCTCATCAATTCAAATTCTTATCGTTATATTAGATTTACACATCTGCGAAAAAGAATTTGCTTCGGGATTGGGAGCCCTCAGCAAATACAACGACGAGCCCATATTCAAGATGCAGCACAGAGTTTGTACAGCTGTGAACAGCCCCGATCACCTATGCAGCGTAAAATGCTTGACAGGCAACTGGTACGCTGACATCCCCGAAGTAGGAATCTGTTGGATAGGATTTTGCCACCCAGTCTTTTTTCTCAACTGCCATGAAGCTTCCTATTACATAAACAAGATGGAATCAGGATTTTCCATTTGTGTTAGTAGCGATGTCATACACGGTAATGCTTTTTCACAAAGTAATAACACACCAACACAAATATTAATCAAACATTTATGGTATTAGGCAGAGCTCTGCGGGGAAAAAAAGTGGGATAGTGGCAAGCAGGACATCATAACATTTTGGAGATCTAAAATCATGAGGCAATTCCACAATCTGTTCTGGAATCCGTGTGATGGAATTCTGGTATGATAATGCAAGTTTTTTTCTTACAGAATGATCAGAATAACCAAAAAGTGGTAACAATAATTAAAGGATGGAATTTTCGTTAATTTTATTCAACAGGTATTAAGTGGCAAAAATCACATAGTGCTGGTAGCTTATTTGCCTAGTTGCAAATGCTAATAAGCTTATTTTCAAAGGAGTGAAATAATGCATGTAAGGAAAAATAATGACAGATCATTCTGGAAGGAATGAATTTGGTTGCAGCCATTGCGTTGGAATTTGTCATGTCACCAGCATCTTAATCTCTCACAGGTATTTGTCTTGTGTTCTCAACAATAGTAAGTGTAAATTAGTTACATTTTTCTGTTTGGCTTTAGAGTTTCTTGCTAGCCTCAATAAGTGAATTTATATTAGTGCACATTTTGTTGACTGGTTGCACAACAAATGAGCCTTATACTTCTCGTTACCTTGAAGATTCTAGATTCTACATATGTTTTTGCATCAGCTGTTTGTGCATTTTTTGTTAAACCTCATTTACGGGAAGTGGCAGGATGAGCTGATGTGTAATTTCTTGGCGTTATTCATCATCGTTCCATAACAAGATCAGGTATAATTGCTTGAAATTCGAATGCAGTACATGTTTAATGGATCCGTTGTCTGTTAAAAGATTTCATATATCGTTCCAGTTGTTTCTGTGCTTGGCGGCGTGTTCCACTTGAATGATGTGTCGAGTTGCGTTCAAGAACAATCGACGTCAATTAACTATGTCCCCCATATCAAATGGAAGAAGTCGAGCTGAACTGGAAGGAATATTTAATGATGTTTTGACTTCCGGCTTTCCTGTTATCTCATCCAGAAATTGATGGTCGGTTTTGCTGAACATTACCGGTGGCCAGATAGTCTCATTACGACGGACTTTTCTTACCTGCAATCGTGACATCACAATCTGGTTAAGAGTTTTTTTATACGCCTATTTTGCCACTCTTAATGCCGTTCCTCAAACAATCATTTTGAATGGTCAACAACAACAATAGTAGCGTTTGGCCCAATAGCACCAAGACAGCGCATTGCGATCCAGCACTCACACCTTGAAGCAGTAACCAGTGGTCAACTCCAATCACGAAATAGAGGTGATTTATTACGTTTCTCCTTCCGACAGAAAAGGTTTCAGATGTTGCAAATTAATGTGTCGATTTTTTGCTTTGATGTCGTTAGAACAAATTGTACGCATTGCTTGGACATGTTACTGGCAATGGGAGCTCCGAACAAATGATTCTTGGCCCTGTCAACAAACACAACTGCAGCAGCAACATTAAGCGTTTGCCCAGGAACAACGGCAAGCAATTAGAAGTGTAAACCGACGTCGTGGAAAGAAAAATCTCCATCCAGTTCTCCGTCCAGCTGTGGCCGAAGGTTTGAGGTTTTCAGTGGACGGTCTACTTATTGCACAATTCTGAGACACACTTGTCAACCAATTTCACAATGCCACCACCATTCAAGGGGCACCGCGATACGACGCTGATTCCTCCAGCCAGTGACCAGGCCAGCAGCCGCACTTGAACATGAACTCGAACGAACAAGAGACGACCCTAAGCTTGATGAACGGTGACCGCATGTTTGTGGATAGCTGTCTGTGCTGGAATCGCAATGATGTTTAGCCGTTCAACAGAGGGCTACTCTTCCATTACCCGAATGATGTACATGTTTGGCCGAAATGGTCACTCTACAGTTTTTTTTATCGTCCGAGGTAATCTTTTCAAAGTTTTGTCGGTCTAAAATGAAATAATCGTTTGTTTATTCCAAGAAATAGTAGAGAAGGAAGCTCCACAAGATGACAAAATTGAATGGCACAGGATTCGGCCGACTTCAGTTCCGTTTATGGCTCTACGTTCAGTTTGTCGTGTAAAACTGAAGCTGCGGCCGCTCACCAGTGGAACGTCAATTGGCGACTGCCATTCGTTTTTTTAAATGACGATTATGATTTGGCCGAAGTGAGGAATCTTGGCCAGATCAAGGCAACGGAAACAGCTCCCACTATGATTATTCCGTGTTGACAATCGCTAACGCGAGCCACCTGGACACTGGCTATTATACTTGCCATAGGTCTGATAACGATAGCATCGCAGTTAGGCAATACGTCTTCATTCAAAGTAAATTTATTACTAAGTATTTGATAATTAAATGAGAACAAGGGATTTTATAAGATTGGAATGCATGGATTGTTGCGCCATTGAAAAAGTATTTGGATTTTGGACAAAAGAAAGCTTTAATTGACTGCAGATCAACTCACCAGTCGGTTGAAATGTCTATCAGACGGATTGCAGATGATGGAACTGCCTTTACGGTGATGAACCTTTTCCCTACTATTTCTCCGTTCAAGTAAATAAATAAATGATTGAATATCATTGCAGGTTTATCCGTCGAGGAAGAACGGTGAAAATGATGGCGATTCGTCGTATAATCCGTTTGAAGGATTTAAAAATACGAAAATGGTTTCGTGGGAAATGGAAGGAACTTATTTGTGTGTTGGATGTAAGAAATATTTATAAGTGCCGTCTAGACATCGATTTGAAACTGTTACCCATGAATTGCACGTTGAAATTCGCGGTATAAGTAAGTGGAAAGAACAAATTATGGTCGTTGCAAATAATATGCTGTTGGCTTAATTTTGTTTTGTTGCCCTTAAAGGTATTGAACTGACGGTGATCTCGGGTAAGAAAACCGGACCATTACCCGATTTAAGTACATGAAGCTCCGCAAGATGACAAAGACCTGGAACTTACAAGTGCAGTCGCCCGTCTCGGCTTCACACATTTTGGTCGTCTCATGTAAGTAAAAAACAAAAATTATAAGCGATGGAATGCAACAAAAAAACTGTGAAAATCGGTTGGTTTGCGGTAGAGAGAAGTTATTTGTTGCTGAATGCATTTGGTTCGTAATTTACATCGGAATATTGTTGGTAATTTATTAGTCAGCTCATTAACGTCTGACTGGTTATTTACTGATCGAAAACAACTCCGATACCGTATGTTTTCTCCTCTGTATTATGTGCTATATGTCATTTTCTTTTTTTCTTTTTGCGTTTGACAAACGACTTCACGTCTTGCCATTTACGATAATAGCAAAACTGTTCACCGTAGCCTTTCCCTATAGTTTTTGGCTTAGGGAAGTGGCAGTCAACATCTCTTTTGAAAATTAGAACTTAGTAACGAAATTATCTTTGAGAATTTTTTTAAAAGTATGATAATGAAGTACGACTATACGTCAATTTTTTAAACATTGATAGTGACTGGCGAGTAGTTTTGCAGTGTGGTGTGGAATTTCCGCAATGACTTTGAATTTTCGTAGATGCAATTCCAATTGTGGAATTAATGCTGACTATTTACTCATTTTATTTACATGGTAGCTGGCTGTTTACATATTTGAAACATGAATGAACTTGGCTTGCGATAAAGGGCTTGCGATTTTGTAGTGTCATGGGCTTGTTAATGGGTATTCCGGAATGCCTTTGAAATCCCGCAGATGACTTCCAAAGTTCCAATCCTGAAATTAGAGACTAGCTTTTTACGAATTTTATTCACACATTATTAGAGTTCTGTTTACCTGCAGTTTGTTTATTATTTCATGCAATTTTTGTATGTATTACCTTACCAGATGTATTCCATAGTTGTTATAGTTTTTTATTTACTTCTTTCGGGAATCGATCTCCAATCTTTCGGGTTGCTTTGCCGATGCTGAACCATTGAGCCATTTGAGATATCAATTTTACTTACATGTACTAGAAGACTCGAAAAGATAATATTGTAAAAGCAATGTTTCTGGACTCGTAAAGCTATATGCTTTCCTTGTTAATTGTCGAACGAGGATAACAGCTATGTGGTAGAGAGCTGGTCTGCGAAATAACAGGACTCGGGTTCGAACCCCGATTGAGGATAAAATTGCTAGGTGGAAACATTAGTTGTAATTTCATTCTCTTGTTGTGGACAAGTGTTTGCCAATATGAATTTATCTTAATTCATGGTGCTAAATTTATTCTAAGTCCAGATTTGTTGAACTCAATTCACATGAAGAATTAGATGAATTGAAGACATGACAGGTTGCTCAATGGTAGAGCATCGGCTTTACATGCCGAAGGTCTCGGGTTCAAATCCGGAGAAAGTCATACGATTTACAACTAATATAAATAATTGAACGAAATTCTGGAGTTTAATCAGAATTGTATTATAAATACTAATTGATGTTGAATAATAAATATGAGTATGAAATCTTTATTGAAATTTATTAATGGATATTATAATATGTTTCGCCAAAATATCCGTCCCGTTACTTCGTAACGGGGAAGTTTCTCGACTCGACTTGCAGACGTGGAAGGTTGGAAGCCTGACGGGGAACCGAACCAGAGACCTCCGAGTTGCTAGGCGAATGCGATACCTTCCTGGCAACCCCCCCTATTATCCCCCCCATGAGAACTGGTAGTCTATTGACTGCTCTGCACTGTTACCTATAATGAGTAGAAGACCTAGAATGTAGTTGAGTAACTCTCATAGCTCAATGGTTAAAGCGTGAGGCTGCTATGCTATTCAATTAGGGTCCTTGGTTTCAAACCGCATCTCGGCGGTAAAAATAAATATAACAAAATAAATAATAACAAAAATTTTTTTGATATAAAATGAATTGTATTGCCCTCCATCCACCCACAATTCCACCACTGTTTCACATACAAGACATACATACATATACAATTATAGTAACCCGTTGGCTGCCACGCCATGCAACCCGTAGGTTGCGTTTCTACATTTGCTACGCGCCACCAGAGGGATGGCGCCAAGAAGGACTTGACCGAAGACAAGTCCGGGCCGACAAGTTCAAGGAGACCATTATGGGAATGCACACCCCTGGTCTCCATGAACTTGCCAACAAAGGGAAGTCCCTATACGGTGCATTGCCTAAGGCCCGAAGGCCGGCCCGAAGACCAATCTTGGGCAGTTGCGACTGTCCCATCCCATGGCAAATACGTCATGGAGCAGAACAGCGCGGCCCGTCCCTATCAGCTAAAAAAAAAAAAAGGGGGATAAAATTGCGTGGCAGCCAACGGGTTACTTTACATCACAGATCACACATAACAAAATACAACGATACCAAGAAGATGAAGGCGATGACGGGGCGACCACGAGGCGAAGACGGGGCGACCACGAGGCGAAGACGGGCGAGGCGACGACGGGCGAGGCGACGACGGGCGAGGCGACGACGGGCGAGGCGACGACGGGCGAGACGAAGACGGGCGAGGCGAAGACGGGCGAGGCGAAGACGGGCGAGAAGAAGACGGGCGAGAAGAAGACGGGCGAGACGAAGACGAAGACGGGCGAGACGAAGACGAAGACGGGCGAGACGAAGACGAAGACGGGCGAGACGAAGACGAAGACGGGCGAGACGAAGACGAAGACGGGCGAGACGAAGACGAAGACGGGCGAGACGAAGACGGGTGAGACGAAGACGGGCGAGGCGAAAACGGGGCCAAATAACAACAGTACCATAGCATGATGTTCCACGATGATCTCCAAAAGGCTGCTGTTTGTTTACTCTTTGGCCTTCTGTTATGGCATCACCTAAATAATAGACAATGATATTACAGTCCTATACTTGAATGGCCAAATGAAAACTTACATTTAGATAGCTTAGGAAAGTTAATGCTTCGAGGTCAGAATCTTGATGGTCTATTTTCCATGGGACGGAAAATATGAAAATGGCCTTATTCTAAATTGTAGAAGTAAAGCAAAGTGTTAACGGGGAATGTGATGTTGATGAAACTATAACAGAGATGGCTATTTGACTTACAGCTGTTACACGAAGGCTGAAAAGATTGTGGGGTGCCAGGTTATCCCAGGGACTGTAGCTGCACCAATTAACAGTTCGCTTAGCCATGGCAAATCGAATTCGTCGTACTTTTACGAATACCTCGTAAAGTTTAGACCACTGGAATACTCATCCCATATCAATTTCTGACTGATTCCATATCAATTTCTGATAACAAGTTTACCCGTTGTACACAAAATAATCCACTGGATGATTCTCACTTAAAAAACACAGAAGATTAAACAACTCTCAGTAGTTGAATTGGCACCATATAATTTTATCACATAATCACTGGAATGTAACACAGTTAACAGATATTGAGACACGGGTTTTACTTGTTACGTTCACGTCTACGTTTTTCACCGAAGTGACCAGACACAGATAGTGGCGCCATCTGCTGTGGCGCCATCTGTTATTCTAATTTAGCACCGATGTAAGGTGTAAAAGAATTGCTCAACTTCATAAGGAAACAAAGTCATGGGACACTATACCAGAGAATCAATTGGCAATCGTATAAAACAGCAAATCACGAGGGAAATAATTTATATGTACACATAAGATTATTTGTTTAAAGGCGTTTTTGTTGGCTGCAACCTGTAATGATCAAGCCGGTTTCTCTCGTGTGTGGTCTTTCTTCAGCGTGTCCGGAGCACTGCTGCTGCACAAATTCATGGTTGAAAGTTGCATGAAGTACAAGTCGTAAAAGTCCAGCTCGCTGTACGGAAAAACTCCCAAACGGAACTGAAGTCGGCCATCCTGGGCCATTGATCTTTGTCATCTTGCGGAGCTTCATGTACATAATTCGGGTAATGGTCCGGTTTTCTTACCCGAGATCACCGTCAGTTCAATACCTTTAAAAGCAACAAAACAAAATTAAGCCAACAGCATATTATTTGCAACGACCATAATTTGTTCTTTCCACTTACTTATACCGCGAATTTCAACGTGCAATTCATGGGTAACAGTTTCAAATCGATGTCTAGACGGCACTTATAAATATTTCTTACATCCAACACACAAATAAGTTCCTTCCATTTCCCACGAAACCATTTTCGTATTTTTAAATCCTTCAAACGGATTATACGACGAATCGCCATCATTTTCACCGTTCTTCCTCGACGGATAAACCTGCAATGATATTCAATCATTTATTTATTTACTTGAACGGAGAAATAGTAGGGAAAAGGTTCATCACCGTAAAGGCAGTTCCATCATCTGCAATCCGTCTGATAGACATTTCAACCGACTGGTGAGTTGATCTGCAGTCAATTAAAGCTTTCTTTTGTCCAAAATCCAAATACTTTTTCAATGGCGCAACAATCCATGCATTCCAATCTTATAAAATCCCTTGTTCTCATTTAATTATCAAATACTTAGTAATAAATTTACTTTGAATGAAGACGTATTGCCTAACTGCGATGCTATCGTTATCAGACCTATGGCAAGTATAATAGCCAGTGTCCAGGTGGCTCGCGTTAGCGATTGTCAACACGGAATAATCATAGTGGGAGCTGTTTCCGTTGCCTTGATCTGGCCAAGATTCCTCACTTCGGCCAAATCATAATCGTCATTTAAAAAAACGAATGGCAGTCGCCAATTGACGTTCCACTGGTGAGCGGCCGCAGCTTCAGTTTTACACGACAAACTGAACGTAGAGCCATAAACGGAACTGAAGTCGGCCGAATCCTGTGCCATTCAATTTTGTCATCTTGTGGAGCTTCCTTCTCTACTATTTCTTGGAATAAACAAACGATTATTTCATTTTAGACCGACAAAACTTTGAAAAGATTACCTCGGACGATAAAAAAAACTGTAGAGTGACCATTTCGGCCAAACATGTACATCATTCGGGTAATGGAAGAGTAGCCCTCTGTTGAACGGCTAAACATCATTGCGATTCCAGCACAGACAGCTATCCACAAACATGCGGTCACCGTTCATCAAGCTTAGGGTCGTCTCTTGTTCGTTCGAGTTCATGTTCAAGTGCGGCTGCTGGCCTGGTCACTGGCTGGAGGAATCAGCGTCGTATCGCGGTGCCCCTTGAATGGTGGTGGCATTGTGAAATTGGTTGACAAGTGTGTCTCAGAATTGTGCAATAAGTAGACCGTCCACTGAAAACCTCAAACCTTCGGCCACAGCTGGACGGAGAACTGGATGGAGATTTTTCTTTCCACGACGTCGGTTTACACTTCTAATTGCTTGCCGTTGTTCCTGGGCAAACGCTTAATGTTGCTGCTGCAGTTGTGTTTGTTGACAGGGCCAAGAATCATTTGTTCGGAGCTCCCATTGCCAGTAACATGTCCAAGCAATGCGTACAATTTGTTCTAACGACATCAAAGCAAAAAATCGACACATTAATTTGCAACATCTGAAACCTTTTCTGTCGGAAGGAGAAACGTAATAAATCACCTCTATTTCGTGATTGGAGTTGACCACTGGTTACTGCTTCAAGGTGTGAGTGCTGGATCGCAATGCGCTGTCTTGGTGCTATTGGGCCAAACGCTACTATTGTTGTTGTTGACCATTCAAAATGATTGTTTGAGGAACGGCATTAAGAGTGGCAAAATAGGCGTATAAAAAAACTCTTAACCAGATTGTGATGTCACGATTGCAGGTAAGAAAAGTCCGTCGTAATGAGACTATCTGGCCACCGGTAATGTTCAGCAAAACCGACCATCAATTTCTGGATGAGATAACAGGAAAGCCGGAAGTCAAAACATCATTAAATATTCCTTCCAGTTCAGCTCGACTTCTTCCATTTGATATGGGGGACATAGTTAATTGACGTCGATTGTTCTTGAACGCAACTCGACACATCATTCAAGTGGAACACGCCGCCAAGCACAGAAACAACTGGAACGATATATGAAATCTTTTAACAGACAACGGATCCATTAAACATGTACTGCATTCGAATTTCAAGCAATTATACCTGATCTTGTTATGGAACGATGATGAATAACGCCAAGAAATTACACATCAGCTCATCCTGCCACTTCCCGTAAATGAGGTTTAACAAAAAATGCACAAACAGCTGATGCAAAAACATATGTAGAATCTAGAATCTTCAAGGTAACGAGAAGTATAAGGCTCATTTGTTGTGCAACCAGTCAACAAAATGTGCACTAATATAAATTCACTTATTGAGGCTAGCAAGAAACTCTAAAGCCAAACAGAAAAATGTAACTAATTTACACTTACTATTGTTGAGAACACAAGACAAATACCTGTGAGAGATTAAGATGCTGGTGACATGACAAATTCCAACGCAATGGCTGCAACCAAATTCATTCCTTCCAGAATGATCTGTCATTATTTTTCCTTACATGCATTATTTCACTCCTTTGAAAATAAGCTTATTAGCATTTGCAACTAGGCAAATAAGCTACCAGCACTATGTGATTTTTGCCACTTAATACCTGTTGAATAAAATTAACGAAAATTCCATCCTTTAATTATTGTTACCACTTTTTGGTTATTCTGATCATTCTGTAAGAAAAAAACTTGCATTATCATACCAGAATTCCATCACACGGATTCCAGAACAGATTGTGGAATTGCCTCATGATTTTAGATCTCCAAAATGTTATGATGTCCTGCTTGCCACTATCCCACTTTTTTTCCCCGCAGAGCTCTGCCTAATACCATAAATGTTTGATTAATATTTGTGTTGGTGTGTTATTACTTTGTGAAAAAGCATTACCGTGTATGACATCGCTACTAACACAAATGGAAAATCCTGATTCCATCTTGTTTATGTAATAGGAAGCTTCATGGCAGTTGAGAAAAAAGACTGGGTGGCAAAATCCTATCCAACAGATTCCTACTTCGGGGATGTCAGCGTACCAGTTGCCTGTCAAGCATTTTACGCTGCATAGGTGATCGGGGCTGTTCACAGCTGTACAAACTCTGTGCTGCATCTTGAATATGGGCTCGTCGTTGTATTTGCTGAGGGCTCCCAATCCCGAAGCAAATTCTTTTTCGCAGATGTGTAAATCTAATATAACGATAAGAATTTGAATTGATGAGGCGTGCAGGATGTCGTCTAAAAATACATAAGAGACGGTACCGAACGTCGAGTAACTAATAGAATTCTGCTTCAACAATGCAAATACCACATTGGCACGGCTAGAATCGATTGTTTCCTTTAGCTTTTCCCAGCCACAAGTTAGAACCGATAACATTTTCAGTTCTGAAGCATCCAAAAATGGACAGATAACCTAAAAAATACAAAGTAACTTCATTTACTTCAGGACAGCTTATCTTTTGAACTTTCAATGGTTATATGAAACATCTCCTGATACATTATTATTCATTACCTAGCCTAAATCAAGAAAAAATTCTAAACCAGTATTGAAAAATTGGGCTTATGAAAGTTACCTTTAATGTATCCATAAAATCAATCTTATGCCTCGTGTGCTTCTGACTGGATATTCAAACAAGCCAGAAGAACAAAACCAATGGTAATTCCTTTAAGAACCTCTTGCATTGGTTTTGGATGTTCCTGACTGATATGAAGGCTTTGGTACACTAGAATATCTTCCTAATGAATAATAAATGAAAGTGTATAAATTAACTAGTTAAAATGAGTTGATGTAAAAGAAGAGAAGTTAAGCTTGGAGTTAAAAATGGTAATTTTGAAATAAAAAGCTGATTTCAGAAGTTATTGCCACAATTGATTTGTTAAAAAATCTCAATTGCCTGTTTTAACGACAAACTAATAATAAACTTTGACAAATTTTTTAGCTGTAAATCAGCTTACTGCTTCAACAAAATTTTCATTTGTACACAAGTACTATCTTGTTAATCACCATTAAGTTAAGAATGATATCCTTTACCCTACAAACACTCATTTTTATGGAACTATTGTATCATACATACCATCAGGGAAACAAACCAAGGCTTAATGTAATTTGATGACAGGAAGAAATTTGTGAACTACCTTTCAAGTGAGTAGCTTTCCTCAAAACTTGTACTTCTTTTTCACCTCTTTCTGCTTTCGATTCTTGGAACAGGAAAACCAAGCTAAGCAGCCGCAATCCATCTTTTGTTATCACATTGAAAAGTTTAACAGCAATCTGAAATAAAATGTGATAATAGACAAATATGTGATTCTTCATTAAAAAGAATATTTACCAACATCAATTAAGGGATTAAAGATATGTGAACAACAAAAAGTTATCAATTGTGCCTTTCTTCAAGGATTTAACAGTGACCAGCCCCATAACGATGAAGACCCATTTTTCAACAAGCGCATTATTATGATCAAACCAACTGGTGTTTACTATATTGGCGCTTCAAATTTCAAAACATGTTAAATAATTAAATACGCGACATTTGAAATTTCCTGTTCAGTCTCCGCCATGACACCAGCACCAACTAGGATGAGGCTAAAGGGCTAGCCTAAGCCCGAGAACTAAGGGAACTCTGGACACCAGAGGGACGCCCCTAAGGACCCCTAAATAAAAATCAAATCAATTCCTGTTCAGTACCCTGACAATACCCTCTTTCGCCATCTCTTGAGCGATTAACCTATGTTGTGATCTACAGACCGCAGACAAATTTAGGAGGATGTATAGGGAGGGGCAAATTAACTACGACTTTTTTGTTTCACAATGATTGAGGTCATGCGGAACGAGACAAACGTTTGACACTACAAAACCCCAATCCCAGCCGGGACTGTACACTCATTTGAAACTAGTTGACTAGATTTGAAAAAGATGACGGTGACAAATTGTCGTTTCTGCAAATTGTGGTGGCCCTGAAAAGGGCCGTTTGTCTACAACAGTAGCGACGAAAGAATTAAGCCTTAGCGGGCTTATCGGTCTTCTTGGGCAAGAGAACAGCTTGGATGTTGGGTAAAACGCCACCCTGAGCTATGGTGACACCAGAGAGAAGTTTGTTCAATTCTTCGTCGTTGCGGATCGCCAATTGCAAGTGGCGAGGGATGATACGCGTCTTCTTGTTGTCACGCGCTGCGTTTCCAGCCAACTCAAGTACCTCAGCGGCCAAGTATTCCATGACAGCAGCCAAATATACGGGAGCACCAGCACCGACACGTTCTGCGTATGAACCTTTGCGCAGCATTCGATGGATACGACCGACGGGGAATTGAAGTCCGGCTCTGCTTGAGCGAGTCTTTGACTTTCCCTTTACTTTGCCTCCTTTACCGCGACCAGACATGACGGGTTTGAGAGTTACTTAAACGGGTTCCTTCAAATGTGAAAATTGTTAAACATTTCAAACTGAAACATGTGGGTTATATACCCAGTTGAACGGAGTTGGAAAACCAGCACTAAGCTAGCCAATAGCCAACGTTCTTCCACGTATTCCTACTTGATTTGGCATAGAATATGCTACAACGCTTTCCTGTTCCCAACGGGAAGCTTCCCATTGGGCCTTTGCTACCAAAACATCTGCTTTCTCGGCTACCTTCATTGGCCCTAGCCAATCGAAATTGGCTACTATCAGGTAGACGCAGAGTATTTGATTCCTGATACAAATATGGCCAAAGTACCCTCGCAGTCAGGAATGTCCGGAAACTACAACAAATTTCACAATACGTAGTTTGCATTCAATATTGTTTCAAAGGAAATTAAAATGCCTCCTAAAGTTAGTGGAAAAGCAGCGAAAAAGGCAGGAAAAGCCCAGAAGAACATTGTTAAAGGAGACAAAAAGAAAAAGCGCAAGAGGAAGGAGAGCTACGCCATTTACATCTACAAAGTTTTGAAGCAGGTCCATCCTGACACTGGCATCTCCTCTAAAGCCATGACGATCATGAACAGCTTCGTCAATGACATTTTCGAGCGGATTGCTGGAGAATCTTCCCGCCTTGCTCACTACAACAAGAGATCTACCATCACGAGTCGTGAAATTCAAACGGCTGTGCGCTTACTATTGCCAGGAGAATTGGCCAAACACGCCGTTTCTGAGGGCACTAAAGCTGTGACCAAGTACACCAGTACCAAGTAGATCTTTTCTACTGGTTAATCTGATACCAAAACGGCCCTTTTGAGGGCCACCATTCGTTAAGGTATTAGAACTTGCTACTGCGCACTGTTAAGTCTATCAGTTTTTGCCAAGATTATGATGATACCGTTTCTGGTTGACATTCTTAACAATGTAATAATATAGTGATTCGCAAAGGAATTCCGATGATACTTATCGTTAAGACTTACCGAGTAAGGTGGGTGTCGGTCTTCTCCAAACCATTAGGGATAGAGTCTTCAACTTATTTGTCCACTAAACAAAAAAAAATCGACGCAATGTAGCAAGTGTGGCACTAGGGTGGAAGAATTTGCTCCAACAGGCAGGGTATGAAATGAGCCACGTGGAAAACCTTAGAGGTGGAGAGAGAGAGCAAATTTATGCGTCCCATTCCTCAGGGAACCTATCGCGTAATGACAAGGCCAACAATTCCCGAGAAAATAAAAAAGGAGGAAGGGTACGCAAATTCAGAGAGAAAGACAACGACCAAAATCGCCAAAAGGCAAGCACAAAAGTAATATAAGTAATTTACATAATCTACCAAAATGTAATTCTTTTAACCGCCAAATTTTTCTTAAATATTCTTTCCCTTGTACCATTAAGCCTACTAGGAACCTAAGTGAGCAGCACAGTTTCAAGTAAGTGTATCCATCGATGTATCGTATTTTCAAAAAAGATCCTTGCCTGTGGAATTCTTGGGTATAATATAACTGGTTGTTAAGTAAGGGCATAATACTTGAAAATGTTGAATCGCAATTTAGTAGCAATATCATAAAACCAGAGAAGCAACGACCGTATGCATATTTCAGACGTTAAAAGTTCCTGTGACGAAACCTTTAAAACCAGCTATGTAAATGGTTTACTTTTTCACGGCGTCTGCCATATGTATGCACAGCCTACAAAAACATTGAATGGAAATCCTCTTGTAACTATGTCATCATGTTAACTATATCAGTAAACAAAGTCATATAGACAATTTTACGAAAGACAAACAACATCTCTTGCTTTTTAATTTAACGTGTTCAACTTAGCTATGGAAATTGTAATAGCAGTAGCATATCACATTCTGAAAGGAAATGGTGGCCCTGAAAAGGGCCGATTGGATTCAGACGCAGTGGAATAGTCTGTGAAACTTAACCGCCGAAACCGTACAGAGTGCGACCCTGGCGTTTCAAAGCGTATACGACATCCATGGCAGTCACGGTCTTCCTCTTGGCGTGTTCGGTGTAGGTAACAGCATCACGAATGACGTTCTCAAGGAAAACCTTCAAAACACCACGGGTCTCTTCGTAGATGAGACCAGAAATACGTTTGACACCACCACGGCGGGCAAGACGACGAATGGCCGGCTTGGTGATACCTTGAATGTTGTCACGCAAAACTTTGCGATGGCGTTTCGCGCCTCCTTTGCCGAGTCCTTTACCTCCCTTGCCACGACCAGTCATTCTGATACTACTTCAGAGTTTACGAAAATACTGAACGAAAGCTGCATCTGGTTTCCCCTTTTTAAACCCAGTAGCCCTATCCTCATTGGCTAGCACCGGTTTTGCCCTACGGATTCTACCCCACCTCAATGTGCCTAGAGGCCTTGCGTTGCTCCCCCCTATTTGTTTTCCCTCTCTTTCTAATCTGACCAATGGCGTGAAAGAGCCAAGGCCTTAACCATCCACTCACCATATATAAGTTCCACATCTGCATACAACTTCAGACGGAAATTTGAAAACCTTGGTGTAAGAAAATGGCTCGTACAAAGCAGACTGCTCGCAAATCCACCGGTGGCAAGGCTCCCCGCAAACAGTTGGCCACCAAGGCTGCCCGTAAAAGTGCCCCAGCCACTGGCGGTGTCAAGAAACCCCATCGTTATCGCCCCGGTACCGTCGCTCTCCGAGAGATCCGTCGTTACCAGAAGTCAACTGAGCTTCTGATCCGCAAGTTGCCGTTCCAGCGCTTGGTCAGAGAGATCGCCCAGGATTTCAAGACTGATTTGCGGTTCCAGAGCTCGGCCGTCATGGCGTTGCAGGAGGCAAGCGAGGCCTATTTGGTTGGTCTTTTCGAAGACACCAACTTGTGTGCCATCCACGCCAAGCGAGTTACCATCATGCCCAAGGATATCCAACTTGCCCGCCGTATTCGAGGCGAAAGAGCTTAGACTAATACTGCCATTCGCTTTACAAAAACGGTCCTTTTCAGGGCCATCAAACTGTTCAGAAAAGCATATGCAAACCACTTTTGCTAGACCAGCAAATCCGTTTTTCGCATAACGTGTCGCTGTTGTCTATTTCCAACGGAAATTAAATTTATCGTTTACAGCAAATAAATAGTAACAGAAGTTCTGTAATTGCCATATTCTCGTGGGGAACTGATCCGAGATTGTCAGCTGCCTGCATGGTTGATGGAAAATTCACGAACTGCCAACAGATTTCTGTTTTTTTACTGCAGACTTCAGTGCCAATTACGTTGTTACGATTATTCAAGTCAAATGGGTTCGAATGAAACAATTGCATATGTATATGTATATATACCAATGCTCGTTAAGTGAACACTGTGGTCGACATAAAACAAAAAAGGGCAATGGAACAACTGAAGAATAAATCAAACATAATCGCATGGAAAAAGGATGTCAACCCACCAATAAGCTATTTACCAAATCAATGACTTAGATCATCTGGGCCAGTATTCATCAACCAAGAGGAAATTTAAGGTTTCTCGCTGTACATCGACAACAATAATGCGATTAAGAAATGAGCGGAGTAACATCTCGTTTGAAATGTCAATAAAAGAAACGAGCGATTGTAACCAATCCAGAGATTACTTACTTTTTCCGATGCGTCAGTTATGGAACGGCAAAGCAAAGTGAGAGAGACGATACGGACAATGTTACACGAAATGCGTTATCCCCATTTTAACGCAACACTTATTGGAAGAATGGCCTGGCTACGATCTAAAAACAACCAAAGGCGCTACAGCACTAGCATTCGGTACTTGATTCATCACATTTCCATCGCAACAGATTTTTTTTCTTTTTTTTTTTTAAGTGAACTAAACATTGAAAGAAAATATTCCTTTTCTTTAAACATGCATCGGATCAAAAATTTTCATCACTCCACTTTCAATCGTTTGCTGAATTCTTCCTGTTGTTTTTGTTTCCATTCTTTCTTGGCGTTCATTCGTTTAAGTGCGCCATCCCTAGGAACAACAAATCCAAAAACGATTAAAACTCCATAAGGGTATTCGTTTTTTGTTTTTGTTTTTTAACAAAGATGCTTAGATAAACTTACCACGACAGATCTACCAAACCACCCTGTTTCGCAATGACGGCTTTGACTCTATTGGCGAAATCAATTGCACTCTCTTCAGCTCGCCGATGCATAGGGGGTAGATACCAAACATCGCAGACTAAGGCCCAAGAGGACATCATCATGTATAAATACTGGATCATAGAATGACGACTTGAATTCCAGAAAGCATCTGTGAACCGTGCATCGTACTAAATACCGAACAAACAAAATAATTTTTTTTCATTTCCGGAAAAACAATAGCTCGACGTAAATACCTTAATAGCAACAGGATAAACAACACTGCCAACTTCAAAGCTTCCCTTTTTAAATTGCATAACAGAAGTATTGTTGATGCAGGTTCCCTCCGGAAAAATAAGAATAGGCAATTTATCAGGATCATCCACATGCTCCTTCAATCTAATAACACAACAGTTCATCATAAATAGGTTCAAGACTCAAGCGTCGTCAAGTCTGCTAAATGCTGTAAAGTAAACTGACCTTTTGGCAACAGTTTCGCGATCTTTGACCTCGGAACGTTCAAACCAGATATGCGCAGAAGCGCGCGCCAATGCTCGCTGAATAATGCCCAAGAATCCTCCATGACGCTGGCCAATCTTTAAACATGAATATGATAGTTATCATCTTTAGACGCAGCAACATCGAAAATTGAACGTACCAAAGCGTACGAATTATCGCAATGAAGTACCATAACGTCCACTGGGGTTGTGTGGTTGGCGACACAAATGCCACATTTGGGAATATTCTCCTTGTTGTGAAAGGTGATTACTGCTGATAAAGCGCAGGACAGAAAATTGAAGCACCATATTGAAACCTTTAGAAAAATAGAAAGCAAATTTTGTTTTCGCCAACTCTTTGAAGATATGATTATAGGGCAGCATATGTGGATTCGGACTTTGTCCCTATCGAACCACACAGAGATCAAATCTTATCTAAGAGGTCAAATGCGATAACTAAACGGGCTAAAGAAAGAATATGGACTTGAAACTACCTTCTCATAAATGGCTCTTTTCATGGCACCTTCATTCAAAAAACCAACCAATCCTGTGCACAAAGTCAGCCAAATAACCTAGGCACAACCAATGAAAAATTGAATAGAATAAATTTTCTCATTACATATATAATATTAAAGGGCAAAGTTACAGCTAGAAAGCAAATTGTTATCCTGCTTGGTAGAAGAATGAAGTAGCGTATGAAGAAACCAATGATCCAGGTAACAGTAAGGCGAATACTGATGAACTCATAATGACGGTTTGTGCGAGTAAGAAGATTCCATGACTTTTTCATTTGTTTTCCAAGCAAGGAGAACGGATAGACATCTTCAGTTATTGGTTTTTAAGAATTCATTAGAAGTTAATACCTTAAGTTCTTCAGCTACAAATCGCTGTGTAACTTCATCTTCAATGATTGCTTCCACACCAGCATGAACGAAATCAAGACAGTCGGATAGGATAAAGTCATTCTTCAAACTGTTAAATGATCTGTTTTTTGGAATAGATGTTTTTGGTGAGGAGTTTCCGTTTGGTAAGAGTACCAGGTCTTCCTTAGACATTGCTGACGACTTAATTATGGCATGCCCAGACGAACAATTGTCTTCAACTAGATCTACCGATTCAGCTATGTTCCCATTTGCGATACCATTCTTTTCTTTGATGGTTTCTAGTTTTTTCTGCTCAGCACTTTCTATCCGACCAGTGCCATACTATAAGGTGAAAAAAATAAATACTCATGAGTAAATGACATAAACTTTTCACAGGAAAAATACTGAAATATACCTGAAAGATCTTCAACAGTAGATTTACATATCCTGATCGAAAATTTCTTGACCAGGGGCATGTCATTACTAGCACCAAGCAACCAATTGCCAAGATAAATGGTAGAAATATTACACCAAGTACTAGCAAGAGAATCAAATTCTCGAGCCCCATTTTGATATACTAATGCGAGACCGGGTTGGAGAAAATTGCTGTCGTCGCCGAATGCCAGCAACACCAAGGCAACAGATGACGGAACCCTGGAGGAAGTGGCGGGAGGATTTCAAGGTTGGCCGAAAAAAGAAGTCGATTACTGCTTGCGCCGTTGTGCGTGAATGATACAAAACCACGCAACGTATTCTCCGAGACTGCCTCCTCGAGCAGACAGAAGGACTTTCGGTTTCAGGAATCGAAAATACGTCTGAATACTGCGTGGCGCGTGCGACCTTGACGCGATTAATTATCATTTTCCCATCCCTTCTAGTCCTCCCATTCCAAATAGCACCATGTTTAAAGATAACAGAGATTATTTTTTTTTGTTATTGCCTTTCACGATTAATAGATTGCCATTGTTGTCGAATGACGGAGATGTATATTTTTTAAATTTATTTGCTTTGACACATAGGTACTGTTGGTTTTTTTTACATCACAGTCTTTATCTATATTTGTTTTCTCCTAATTATGCAACATTTTTTTAAACAAAAATATTTAATGTGTTCTACAATTATCATTATAATCAAGAGCAACTACCAAGTTTTAATCGGCACAGAATAGAATAGAGATAAACGACAACAACGGAAAGCCGCCATGCGCATGGCCTACTAAATTCATGGCTGATCAACGGTCGTTATCAAAGAGACTAGCGGTAGTTTCTGAAAAAAATACATATTTCATTTAATCGACGAACTAAAAAAGACGTGATGGTACAAGGGAGAATTCAATATCAAAAGGGATAATACTCCGTTATATTTACAAATAGTTGGGAAAACAGGAAACAGTTACTTAAATCGTGAAAATGCAATCATCACTTCCCCTAAGATTAGCAATCTTAATTGCAAACACAACACTGTAGAAAATGATGCACGTCTTTGGGGTATTAAAGTCGTCATTAAAATGATTTCATCAACATCAAATGTAACAGTCTAATTGTAAAAAAAAAATAGAAGTATAGCCACCAGGCCGCGCCACTTCTTAGTCAAGAGAAAAGAGGAGGAGACAAATTCAAAGTCCCAGCATTCGATAGGAGTAGGCCCTATTGCCCGGCAAAATAATTTACAAGGCCCGCCCCATCTCCCATGTCATGTGTCGTAGTTTAAAAGCAGAAGACGTTAGTGGAGGCAAAATAAACAAGAAAACATGGTAACCCCAACTTCCATTCAAAAGCTTAGAGATTCGCTTGTTTTACAAGAATCTATGTCAGAAGCTATCAGCATTGTTAGTCAGTGTGAGTTATTTTGTTAATACGACTATATTTTATGTGGATAATCGCCTTAAATCTAAAAAAAGTGACCAACACGTGCCCATTTATTGCGTACCTTACGTTTGAAGTTTTTGCTTCTGCTTTTAAGTTTAACGAGCCTTCAAGTCCCTTTTTTATTTTTACAGCAATTGCGTCAAAGGATATAACAGTTCTCCAGTTAGTTGAAAATTTGCAACCAGAATTACTACACCAACAAGCTGCATACCGATGCAGAGCTGTATCCACTATTGCCTCAATTTTGGAACAGCTGACACCTGATCTTAAAGGAATAAATGAAAAAGAAATTGATCTTATAACAGAGTTTTTTTGTAGTAAGCTCAAAGATCATCACTCAATAGTACCTGCTGCCTTACATGGGCTTCATATATTGGTATTAACCATACTGCACCAACAAAAATTTAAAGTTTCAATTCCAACTTTGTTGCAGAGCTCAGCAAGCAGACTTTCCCCGGGATTAGCTAGATCAATAGCGCAGGCAATATTTCAAGATGTTCATTGCCAATCACAGTTGCAGCATGATAGAAGAACAATTTACAAAACAATCAAAAACCTTCTGGCTCTACATATTGGAGGTACAGATTAATAGGAAATGCCATGACATAATTTTAGCAATAAAAAAAGTCATTGGCTGAATTTTGTCAAAGTGTGTTATTGAAAGCAAAAGTTTAATTTGTTGGATTTAGAGTTGCAGGTTCTTGGTCAAGATTTTGTTTTTGGCCTTATCCAGGCTGCTGATCAAGAAAGAGATCCTCGCAACCTCTTGATTCTTTTCAGTATCTTTCCTGTGGTTGCCCGTTACTTCAGACTCGAACCCTTCACCGAAGAATTTTTTGAAGTTTTTAGTTGCTATTTCCCGATTGATTTTACGCCGGTAGGTTTTCAGTGTTATCCGGTTATTTCCATTGCTGGCATATGAACTGCTATTTTCTTTTCAATAGCCTGCAAATGATCCGTACGGAGTAACCAAAGATCAGCTGTGTGAAGGATTACGACAATGTCTTGCCAGTAGCGCTCATTTTGCCGAATACTGTATGCCTTTATTGCAGGAGAAATTGGAGTCTGACTTGGTTTCCGCTAAAATCGAAGCATTGAAAACATTGGTAAATTCTTCCGTTCGAAATTTAATTTCAAAAGGTTTCTTACACGTAACTCTTGTAAATTCTAGGAACTGTGTTGCCTCTCCTATCCTCCGACGCAGCTTGAGAAGTGGATTGACACATTTTGGAAATGTATTCGCAGGGAAGTGTTGATCAATGTCAATACCGAAGAGCTAGAGCACGCCTCTTTAGACGCTCTTGCTGCATTATCACGAGCCTTCGCCACAAATGGAGAGTTTAATAATCTTGCATTTACCAAACTGCTGAAAGAAATTTTGTCGGGTAAATTTTAAATAACTGAGCATTTGAAAGCAATTTAAATCTGTTGACCAACATTCTCGATTCATAGAATGCCAAGGCCATTTGTGCGAGCCGGAACGCCGATTGATGACTCCAAGTAGCTACGTTCTGCTAGCAATATGCTCTGGAAATGCACCTGCTTGTGCGCTAATTGTTAGCCAGGTGCACCTCTTTAAATGTTTTTGAAGCTCGCCATTTCTTTCGGTGGCTTAAAAACTTACGACAATTTTTCTTGTACAGGTGATACCTCTTCTGACGGAACAATGTCGAATCAGATCACAATCAGCTCCACGTCAATTCATCTTGAACTGTCTGAACAAGCTGGTGCAAGCCGGCCTTTACGGTTTCACCGAAATAGATGGTATAGTGCCTTCCGTTATAAAATAGTAAAATCATTTTCATTCTTACCTCTTGTTTCCAGTTGCCCAGAGTGGCATATATCCTTTGATACCAGCATTGTTAGAACTGTATCTCGAAGTGCTTAAAGAGGATGACGCATTACTCCGCAGTCTAAGTCTTCAAGGATTGGGTCACTTTGTTGGTATCGGAATGAACCACGAAGACCTGGAAAAGGTTAACCAGTCCCTTTTGGGTTTGCTTCAGCAGCCTTTAACTACCGGCCATACCGTCGAAGAAATTGGTCTGTTCTTTTACAAATGTGCTGAGCAAAATGAAAGCTGGTTCGTTGAACAAGTATTGGTTAAGCTGTTGGATATGGCTATTTCTGGTAAATGGATTATAAATGTTGTAGTATTAATGAAATAATGATTTTAAGTAATTATAGACAAAGCCAATGAGATCTTTCGTCTGTTAAGAACTTTACCTCCGTTGCCGCGGATCCGCGCGCAAGTCCTTTCGCAGCTAATGGCTCGGCTAGAACAATCAGAACCCGAATTGCGACTGGAAATGCTAAAGGCTTTGGCTTACTTTGCGCAACATGACGAGCTACAAATGTTCCATCAGCTGCACAATTGGGCATTAGAAACCTTGAAAGAAGGAGATCCACCAGTATCGCTCGAAGCCACCTGTAATATACTGAGAAAATTAGCTTCTAGTTTGTCGTCAGAGTAATACCGCAAAAGTAAAGCTTGCGAAGAACGATAATTTCAGTTTTGATCTGCATAGGGATGCCAAGCAGTTCATCAACGAACAGATCGATCGATACATTGATCAGCACCTTACAAGTTCCGCTTGGGTAGTGCCGATCATGGAAGCGACGTTAGGATCGTTGGACGCCATACCTGTTGGGCAAAATCTGGACAAATTAATTAAAACACTGGAGCCTTTAACGGTTTGTCATCCAAAAACTGATGTGAGGATCTCTGCTTGTCGGCTCGTAGCTGCACTGATCAACAAAATTCCTGAAGGTGAAATTAGCTTTATTTTTCTTCGTTTCTCCTTACCTTGCAACTATAATCCATAAGCATTTCCTTCTACGTTCAGGGCATGAGCTGGAATCCATTCTTGACTCATTACGAACGAAATGGCAAGATCCATCCGCCGACCGAAGCAAAACTGTTTGCCTGTTTGTCTGGATATCCAAAGCTCTGTTGATGAGATCCTATTCCAAGCTTGATCAATCCATTCAAGAGGTATGTCATTTTATGCAAAACAGCATGCATCTTTGTTTGCATTAATAATGCGCTTCTTTCTCAGTTAGTTGAGTCCTTAAATGATCCCACACATGGGTATCTGGTGGCCGAAGGATTTAAAACAATATTGTGTGAAACTGAACAGTGTCTGAACTTCGATAGCCATGCAAACATTAGGTATGTTTAAATTAAATTTAAAAGGGACAACTTTCAATGACTAAATGAATTTATAGGTTAATGTACCGACAGCGATTTTTCCAAGAGGTGGTACCTCGTCTGTTGAAACTGTATCGGGAGTCTCCATCTTGCAATAAATCCGCTTGCTTCGCTGCCATCGCAAACCAGCTGGCCTTCATTCCGGAGGGTGTTCTAGTTGCTCATATAACCACGTTGATTCCCTTACTAATCCAATGTCTGAACCTTGAGCAACCCGATCAACTCATCATTTCGACAATCACAGCCTTCATGGGTCTCATATCAGACAATGTCAGCGCCATCGAGGAATACATCAGCAGCCTTGTCCCCAGATTACTCACGCTTGCTAAAGATGGTTTGACCATGGTAATCCAAACTTAAGTATTTTCTACGTAAAGCAAATTTTAAATGTTGAACGAAACTCGTAGGAAGTCCGACGTCTTGCACTTCGATGTCTGTCAGAGTTAAGGAAAGCCCAGTCGGTCGTCTTGCTCCCACTCCGATCAGAGGTAAATTGCTGAGGATTAACATTAAAGTTTTCAAAAAATTTGTGATAACTGTCCAATCGTTTGAACGAAACAACAGGTTATCCTACGCTTGATTCCATGCCTTGATGACAAAAAGCGCTTGGTCCGGCGAGAAGCAGCGGTGGCCAGGCAAAAATGGACCATGTTAGGGCAAGCAGGTTGTGAGTAAACGTTGAGGCATTGTGGAGTCTTCTGCCATAGGTCCCAAGCGCTTGAATTATACTGTTTCAATAGAATTCTTGTTGTTGTTTCTTTCGATGTAGGTCCTCGGTTAGTCAAGCGTTAAAATATGTATTTTCTTCTTAATGTTTCCGCGTGATGACATTTTTCTAAAAAGTGTCTTAGTCAAAGAGCTCCTGGCCCGCCAAATTAAATCCTTTGTGAATAGTCGTGCTCAAAATTAGCTGAGCGAAGAGGCGGTATTAGGTGTCAAAAAGTGCTTTGGGGAACAATAACATTTGGCTAGGAAAAAACCGGAAACCAAACAAGTACAGAGAACTTTCTTGTGAAGTCTAGTTTTGCAGTGGACGTCGCAGTGTTCCATGTCTATTGAGACTTGTCATCAAGGAAATCGAACGAAGCCTTGATGGTGTTGCCACTGAAAACATCAACAGCCGAGGCGCGTATCTCCGTGTCGCCAAACTCCATCGTAACGCGGATCTCACGGCGTGTTTTGACGGCGTAGTTAAAGCCCAGGTCAAGCGAGAGGGTAGCAAACATACGGACACCAGGATCCGTAACAAACTATATAAGTCGTAAGCAAGAACCACCCGAATGATTCCGACTTGTGTGTTTTGCACGTGTTTCGAGGATGATGTTTGTTTCAAACCAACGGAAAAAATTATTTCTATAAAAATGTTACCTGGACATCATCGTTATCGGCGCTGAAGACGTTCAGAACGATGCGGCGCTGATGGCGTCTGGCCGGGCTGTAGCTGCGCACAACGCGCTCGCCCATGCTAACGCTTTGATCAGCCATGACGAACTTGTCGAATATGTCTTTGCAGTAAGCGATGCCGTCTTTGACGACGCGTTTTTCTATCGGATGGCGGCCTTGAATGAAGCGGTTGAGGACAGCAACGCCGTAGGTCAGACGTGAACGACGTACCGTAATGGCATTTGGATTAACACCGTACAGGACAGCTCCTTTTAGGATGGCCAGGCTTACATCCTTTACAATTTGAACATTTTGATAAACGTACATTTTATAGGCAAAATTTTACTGTCTAAAGTTAAAAGAAACCTGAGGTATAATAACGGTGACGTGCTCTCCAAAGTGCGATCGCACGGCTTGTTGCAATAGAGGTGACTCCGCAAAACCTCCAACTAGGAAAAGGTAGTCAATACCGACCAAATCCGGGTGAACCAAAACGTCTTCAATATGCTAAATAGGCGAAATTGAGTGAAAACAATATCAAAGACGCATTCTGTAATATAGATACCTCAATAATAGCTCGTAATGTGGGTTGGAAAAGAGATTTCATAGCCTCCTGGTCGAGACGGAGCATTCCTGATTTTAATAAAGATAAGGGATAAAGTTAAGATAAAATACTGAACTAACGAATTGCAATCACCTTGAGTGGACCAGCGGACATGCGGGTCGCCGTGTTTACGGATGGCGAACTCTACTTCACGTCCTCTGTATTTGCGGAAGCAATCAATCAGTGAAAAGGGTAAGGCAATGTTGAGTGGATTGCACCGATAGGGACTGGCGTGACGTTTGCGAGCCTCAAATGAAACCATCTGAAAATCAAGCAAAAATAATTTAAGGAAATGATTCACACTAGCTGGTTATTTATCCGTTGTACCAGATCGACGTATGATGCTGGGAGGCGGGTTTTAAAATGGTTCATGAAATCGGAACCAAAAATGTTATCCAGCAATTGCTCAAACGCCAAATCAACTCCTATAATTCACAGTTAATACAATTTAACGTTGACGATCTAAAAAAAAGTGCTTTACGTCTTACCAATAGATCCATAAGGACCCCCTGTAGCACGATGAAGTTCTTTAAGATGTTGGCCGTCTAAGTCCATGACCTGATGGACAGTAATATCGACGGTACCTCCTCCGCAATCCACGACCATATAGCGTTGGCCTGGACAAACATCCAATACAGCATCGACATACATAGATTCCCTTTGCGCACTTCTGTTCCATGGTTTCAAAGGTCCCGGTTTACTCAAACTGGCTGGAGTTAATTGTAATTCAGCCGGTTTTTCAATTTTCAGTTGGTGTCGTTTCAATTGACGACAGAAAAGTGAGGCGGCTTCAGGCTCCAGAGAGATCAGCACTTGTTGAGGTAAACGATCAGAGCCGAGGCCAGCTTCATAGGCCGCCTCACGCATCAGTTGCTTGGCCGCTGATCGCCATATGGCCGGAACGGTGATAACCCAGCGGATATCCTCATCTGCACCCATGACAATAGGTAATTTATTCACTTCAACAATAGCTATGGTATGATTAATTACTATGAATGGGAATGGCCGTCTGATCAGACAGTTCACGAAGTGCGTGTTCCTTGAAAAAGCGTAAGGCGTGGGCGAACACAGTGACGGCCGGCAGCGAATCGACTTTATTGGCTGCTTGGATGAGAGTGTTCCTGCCCAGCTGTTTCTGATGATGCAGGGTCATCTTGAACTTGTCAAAATAGAGCCACTGGCGAGTATCTCTGGTGGTCAAATCATGGTAATAGTCACGAGCCGTGTAACCGAAAGAATGGAACTGGCCCGTTGGTTTCAGTAACAGTACTGTCGGTGTCTTGGCATTAGGAATTCCAGGATCACCTCCTAAAATTCAAATAATAAGAACATCTGTCGCAAAGATATGCTCAAATAAAAATCAATTTACCTTCCCATTTGCGCATCATATGAATCTCTTCTGGATCGTGAATAAAGCTGAAGGCATAGCCCGAATATGTGGTGCCAAAATCAATAGCCTAAAACAAAACAATTCAACAAAATTAAGACAACAATCCACTTGTAAATGAAATCTTAACAAGCTTACCACAACAACAATGGGTGAGTAGCTAGATGCTGGCTCCTCGTAGTCACGTCCGAGATCTTGACTCTCGTATTGGACACAATCCACTGAACTTGAGGCATCGTCATTTTGCTGCTGGCCAGAGCTATCGGAGAATTTTCGAATGGCGATTTCCGATTTCGGACGACGCATGGAACCACGTAGCTGGCCTTCGCTGGGTAATGGATCAGTGCTGGCGCTCTGAGAGACGCGGACGTAACGCAATAGCTGGACGCCCTTTGAATCCGAAGGTGACGTCTCATAGACGTAAGATTGCAGCTGAGGAGTCGCAGAAGCCGGGCGCTGGCCGGCGATCGGTGGGTACTTCTCGCAGATTTCGCGCACCAAACGCGGGGAGCTCATTGGTGTTGTCGACATGGTCCCACTGTGAATACTGGGGCTACCTGCGCCACTGCTGCTACTGCTGTTCCAGCCCGACAGCGTCAGATCGACGACTGCGGCTGTAGAGGTGAAGCAGCCGAGGATGGAGTAAGTTGGTTCAACACTGGGACGTGATGTAGGCGACGTCACCGGAGCCCACGCATTCCCGCCGCCTGGAGTGGATCGAATTGCATCAACAACAGGCACGGTTGTGTTGTTCTTGTCCGCACACCGACGAGCAACACGAGCTGTTTGCTGGGCCAACGCCCACCACAATGTAGCCACTTGTTCGTCCACCTGGCCCACATCAACGACGACACCATTCAAATCTTCTGCTTCCTGCGATGGGCCACATTGACATACCGACCCGGCTTGCTCTGGTGGACAGTGCCGCTGATTGTAATAGCAATTCTCCTCGTAGTCCATAGCCGGGCAGACTTGCAGCATGCTCCGCAAAAAGAAGCGAAACTCTTCACGCAACTTCACTCGATAATCTGCAACCAACAAACGTAAAATTGATTGAAAAGGCAATCATCAACATGTTTTTCCACATCCATCAGCATCCTCATTGGAATGTCGTTTAGACCGGACGGGCTGTGTCGTACATAGGCCATGCGAGATTTTGGCGAGGGACAAGGCGCGTGCTGTAAACACTCGGAAATCAAAGGGGAAAACAAAAAAAAACGAAATAAAACAACAAATAAAAATCTGCCACATTTGGGTCGTTTCAGCGATTGCCATTTTTGGTGCTGAACGCACGTTGACCACCAGTTTCCCATATCCCACCCAGCAAACTCGAGGAGGATTGCATGGTAAAACAAGCTCAACATTGGCTGTCGCCCTTGTTAAAATAATAACAACACATGACTCCGGATGTTGGGATCGTATAACCCACTCACTCTGGCGGATAATACAATGCAGCATTCACGCCCCACTTTGTCGTTGCGCTTTCGAGTGTGTGAGAGACGTCCCGTCTATAGGTTTTCGACGCAAAATCACGAACAACACCTATGGCTTTAGCTGAACCGCGTGTCCCATACTACACCGAGGCGTATTCGTCAACCAGTGTGGCCGTAACCTATTTTGGACGCTTTGATGAACATCAAAAACACCCAGCGGTTTTCTGCTTGTTGAAGGCCTTGCTTTTAAAAGTGATATGATTAATCAAAAAAGATGACTTACATTCTTTGCACGCGAAGAACCCGTCTTTCATTAACTGAATGCGACGCAGGACGGAAACGATCTGCTGGAAAACTAAAACTTGCCCCCGAAACTTTAAAGAATGAAGAAGCAGTGGGGTAAAGCAAAATATCTCGAGGGGAGAATTCCTGATCAACCTGCCCTAACAAGGGGAGCATATCGGTTTCGTGTTACAGCATACGAAATGCACACAAAAAGAAAAAAGGGCTACTTGGTTTTTTCTTACCTTCATTTTTCCTAGAGTCGGTTGATAAAGGCATCCTCCAGCAGCCACTAGGCACGTCCAGCGTTATAACGGTGGTCATTCAACGCTTCTCTTGACACGGCCAACACGGGAGCTAAACTAATATTTCAATATTTTCACGATTAGTATGAGACATAAGAAGGAAGATTTCTAGCGGAAGGGCGTCTAGAAGACGTTTCGGGCGGAAGGGCGGCTTGTTGCTCCTGTCGTTAAGAACTCGTTCAGTGCTGTATAGTTATTCTTTTTTCTTCCCTTTTCACGTGCCTCTATGCAAAGTTGGTGTTGAATACGCCCCCATACGCACTTTAGGGATACGAAACGTTTCGTTTCAATTGAGCAAACGTATGCTAATTTTACAATCCGGAAAAAGAGTGAAAGGCCTGTAAATAGCTGGTCACCAGAAAAACCATCTGATCTTGATTAATTAGGACTTTTTTGCTGCTTCCAACGGTTGAATTCAACCCTTGATGAGATTTCTTTCTTTTCTCGTTTGAAGTTTTCAGAGAAGTAGATTAACAGGCAAGCTGTATCAATCAGTGCTGCTAGCATCATCACCAACGAACCAAATTCCAGCTTAAGGCACAGGGGAGTTCTAACCTACGACTGGACAAGAAAATAAAGCAAATAAAAAAATCAATAAAGAAACGTAATGTTGTACATTTACCTGTGCTATCTGGATTTCCTCGCTGCAAGACTTTCCATCGACCAGTTAGAAAGTGAAACGGAGACGTTTCTAATAGTTAAACTTCATTCAACCTTCGGCAGAGATTGAAAATACAGCTTTGATGATTACACTCATGATGAATACGATAAATACTTAATTTGCATTATGTAAAAAGCGGTAAAGCTGCCCCACAGGAATGACGAAAGGAGCGCTAAAAATCCGAAAAATTAGGAAGCGTGCGCTAAGGAGGAGTGCAAGGTAGAAGCAGGAAGGGAAAAGGCCGTTTTTTAAATCTACACCATAGTCAAAACCATTTGGTGTAGGTGGTGGATTTCTTTCATGTCCAACACAAGCGGTAGAGGTTGATTTCCATCCGATGTGTTCTTCAACGGTAACGACAAATGCCCCAGTTCCACAGCGGCCGAATCATTCATAGCCTTTGGAATGTTGAGGATAAATCAATGTTAATTATTACTAGCAATTCAACATGAATTAAACTATTACCTTGCTCAACTCCGGAATCGGGAAAGTGGTAGTTGCCGTTCGGATCTCCGCTCCAGGTTTGCGCGACGCTGCTAAACGTGCCACGGCAGCCTTAATTGAGATAGAATGAAGGAATTAATAAAAGCGAATTCAATTGTGTGAATCAACCTACGAATTCAAGTTGGCTTTACCTGGAGTTTAATAACATCACGTTCCATTTGCATTCGTTGCGTGGATAGCTGTGTGGACAAGTTGTTTGATTTCTGGTTGAATTTCGGGTCAGTAGGGTCGATAAATTTGCATTGACTATGGGTTCTCAAAATATTCTAAAACCAGAAATATTCCGTAAAAATAGAGAAACCAAAAACGGTGCAAAGAAATTACCCTTTTGAGTTCCGCAGCCTGTTTAATCAAACGATTGACTTCCAAAGTTTCATCGGAAACAGGAATATTTTTCGCCGGTAGCCGCAAGGGAGGCAAGGCTTCAAATTTCTTCCGTAAATCATCGCCCATTAAACGGGCCTTTTCCATTTCGGACTGGCGCAGCGCTTCACGCAAGTGCGAGATCTTACTTAATAGTAGCGGCGAATCATGGACAGTGGAAGACGAAGAGGATGTTGTTTCTGCCGTCACTGGCGGTGGATGCGCTGGTGCATGAGTAGGGAAGGCAAAAGGCGCCGGGCCGGCTGCTGATTTCGTCAAGCCTTCAAGCAGAACCTTTTTGGAGCTGTGCATTAATTTCTCTTTCAATTCAGCCTTTTCTTTTTCTAGCGTAGCCATATCAGATTGCAAGTGTTCTAGAGTCTCATTAAATTCTTTCTCCTTGCGTTTCAACAATAGCAGATTGTCTTCCAATTTGCGCTGAAAAAATACAATAGCAAATTATGAAGAGAAAATAAATAAATTTAAATATGTGGGAAAACAAATTTTTCTTGAATATTACCGTTAACTTTTCCGTTGCTACTTCGTTATCTCGAGCAAGGTTCGACAGTTTTTTCTCTGTCATCTCTTTACGCACGTTCATCTCGCTCAATTCTTCTTGTTTGTTTCTCAACATGATATTGAGCTCCTGCAGGGGAAAAAAGAAACACTTTAAAGCTGATCGGTCGTTTAAGAATAATTTTCATCACCTTAATCAATGATTCGCGCTCATCCAGTTTATGCCGCAGATTTTCTAAATCTCGGATTTCTGCTTTCAAAGTCTGTGCTCGCAAGCCCACTGGTGCCTTTGGAGCCTAAACGGGAGGCGAACATATTGAATGATAATAAAACAGATGGAGATGAAATAGAACTAATTTACCTCAACAGTAGGTGTGCCATCAAAATCGTAGTGTCCATCCACCAGAGAATTTGAAACAGTCGAAAACGTAGTATTGACGAACGAGAGAGAGGCGTGGATGCTGTCAAAAAACCCATTATCACTGGTATAATCGTCTGTGTAAACTTGGTCGGCAGCCGCGTGAGCGAGTTCTCGCATTTTGGCAATCGCCACACCGGAATCCGGTTCGCTGCTGACGGAAAGTTGTTGAGAGACCATGCGACACCACGCCAACATAGTTTTGAGCAGTCTAGACAAATGACCAGCACATTGTATCATCCTGGGCGTTGTTTCGACAGGAAGATTGATAGGACCAGTGGATCCATCAGTAGGTAACCGACGCTTAATCGTTCGGGCGTATTGCTGCCATTGGTTAGCTTGGCTGAGCACTTCCTTAATGGATTTCGCCACGTCGCTGCCTTCATGTCCACTCTATGACACAGAAAATACTCGGTCAATATATTCAAATAAACGGTTGTGAAAATACAGTAATACCTGCATCATCGCCTGCACTCGGCTACCCAGCGCGGTCAATCCACAACACGAAGCCAAAAGGACTTTAGCATGATCGGTCAATAAAGCTACACCGTTAGTGAACGAGCTAAACTGCACAGCGTAGATACTATTGAAATACGTGACGACCTTCTCCAAAGCTTCTAACTGAACGTTTTCGTCCAACTGATCTTTACGTAAAAGTTCCACGTAAAAATCAACCGCTTTTTCTTGTTGCAACATCTCTTGGTGCAACGTGCCCATTTCGAGGAATTGCTGCGGAGAGCAGCTGTTTAAGGCATACGAGAATTGGCGAACAACCCCCTGTTAAAAGACAAAGAACAGTTTCAATCGGATGAGTCAGAATGCTGTTTACAGGGAAATATTGGACCTGAAGGGCGAAAATCCAATGAAGGAATCGTGCTCCAAAAATGCATTGGTCGGCTCCTGCTGATTTGACAGCGTTAGACAAGTCCCCGGCACATCCAGGGAATTTCTCTTTCACTTGAGCAGCGAGCATATCGCATTTGAAGAGCAGCCTCGACATCAAAAGTAATTGCTGTACGCTGTGGTAGTCCCCTGCAAACACATAAAAAATGTACGGAACTGAAATGTTATGGCGATGACGTGATTACCTCCTCGTGCCATAAATGAATCCGGCATATATGTACAGAGATAAGAAACATGCTGCAACGCTTGCTGAACATCAAGCTTGCGTAGTTCTAGATCAATCGTCTTCGTGAAAGTCTTGGTTTCAGTAAACATCTTTTGGTAATCAATGACCTCAGGCGGTGCTCCCACCGGTTTGTTGGTCTCACGTTCCAATGCTTCGCGTAGTTGGAGATTAGACTGCTGCATCTGCTGAACCACTTCGCGGAACTTCTCGATGGTTCCGTTGCGGTCCGCTACCATTTCGTGGATAGCATCGCGTTCTTTGATCATCTCTTGGATCTTTGTTCGCGATATATCCAATTCCTCCCGAAGTTCGAGTTCAGTTTCTCTAGCCGTCTCTTGCAGTTCTTCATTCATGTCATGGAGCTGTTCCAAATCAGCAACAGCATCTTGAAGCTCGCCAATTTTTTCTTCGAGAGCCAGGTTGCGATCAGTTAACTGCTCCACCATTTCCTCGGCACCCAAGGCAGCGTCTACTTGCTCTTGCAATTCGGTCACCATAGCACGTTGCTCTTCTACTTGAGCAGTTAGAGATTGTTTCGCTTTTTTCAGATCATTAAGTTCGCTTAATTTGTCTTCCATCTCTTTCAATACGCGTTGGTGCTGGTGCTTTTCATGGGCAGCCAAATCTCTCATTCTAGATGTGATTGAATTTCATGGATTTTTCATAAGTTATCAATAAAATTAAAAATAAACATACTTGACCAGTGTCTCCTTCATTCGGATGTTTTGTTGTTCCAGTTGTTTCATTTCAAGACTAGAACCAGCCCCTTCAATGCCCTTTTCACTCATTTCTGCCTTCAGAAGTTCCAGATCTAACGTCAATTCCTCAACTTTTTGCTTCGCTTGTTCAAGTTCCAACTGTAAACTCTCTGCCTAAGAATAGAGTCATTTTTAAGAGGATATTTATGCCAAAATGAATCTAAAAAAAAAGAGCCATACTTTTTCTTCTGCCATCTCTTTGTCTAGCGTTGCCATTTCCAACATTTCCTGATACTCGTCATTGTCATGATTTTTAGACTGTTGTTCTATGAGAGCATCCTTTGCTTCTTGCTTAACGCGCGCCAACTCCTTCTGGAGTTGTGACTGAGATTCAAGGATAGCTCGCTTAAATTCGAGTAGCTGATCCAACTGCAGCCGCATCTTATCCGCCTCTTTCAGTTTTTCCTTGTCTTGATTTCGTCTGACTGTTTGAAAACAAGATTTGTGACAGAACTGTACGTGCTTCTACCATGCAAAATCTTTACCTTTCAGAGTTTCCAACTTTTCATTTAAGTCACGAATCTCTGCTTTGAGGTTCTCGTTTTCCTGCGACAATTGCAGACCCGACACTCTTTCTTCAATAGCCATGGAGAGAGAAGGTGAGAGAGCTTGTCCAGGAGTAAACTGAGTTTTCAATGTCTCAACGAAACCGGTCTAGCAATACAAGTTAAATTTGAGGCTAAGAAAAATTTAGAATACAGAATTTTCCTTTTTACTTCAATAAATTGCCCGCTTGGAATCGCCCGCTTTCCGGCCAAATCGCCTTTGGGAGTAGAAGGAACGGACTCGTCAGCCTTGGGTTGTGCCTCCACGCGTGACGAGACTGGAGTAGCCTGTGGTTGAGACGAGCCAAGTTGTAATGATGGCGTTTTTGGGGTAGCTAATATGGGCAGCCTACAGAAAAAAAATGGTTAATTAAACTTATGTACCAAAACATGTGAAGAACACACAAGCTTTGTGCATTGCAAAGGCAAACTTAAAAATTTGTAAAACAAAACACCAACACCAGATCAACAAAAAAGTAACTCAAATCCGATGGATAGAAAACGTGCAACAGCCATGCACAGTAAGAAACAACCCCTACTTGAGCTTCCCTGGGGGAGCACGTTTATGAGTCGGACTCTTGAGTAGAGGTGAACTCTTTTTCTCGAATTTGGCTAGCGGTATCTTTGTCAATTTTGACGGAAGGCTACTATTTGCACAAACGGAAGGGTGCACGGAACCCGAAGTTAGTTTATAGATAAGTAGATTATTTTGACAATTAGCTAGGGCATCAAAGCTGATAATGATACAAGAACTAATCCACTTTACCTGTTTGATGATAATTTTGTCCTTGGAAGCAAAAAGTTGAAAGAGATAAGGATGTAAAAAGGTCATACAATTGTTGCCCATGCCAAGGACCATTAAAGTACAAAACCACAATTGTGAAATAGGAAAAGATATTTCACCCCATACAGTCGGCAAGTTAACACTATCAAAGTCTTCACAAACAACATGCACACCACATTTCACATATTTACCTGCTCTTCACTTTTAATTTGTCATCCGACACCGTTGGTGTTTCAGGGACTGGAGGAGAAATAGATGTGGCACGAGGAGTATCTTCCACTCCATCATCTAATACAATGCAACTGTTTTGCCTAACAAACATGCCATGACTCTCTTTGCACTAAAAACATTTAACATACATTAGAACACAATCTTTTAGGGGATCAAATGTAGGTTACCGAAAAATAGGTCTTGCCCATAACAGTTCCATTATTTTTCCCTTTTGGCTCATCCAAGATTACTCCAATCCACTTTCCAGGGCTGAAAAGGGTAGTTCCAACATAAGCTACAGTACCTCTTAATTTATTTTGGGCATCCTTAACAACATCCACCCTTTGCCCAACTTTCAGGGGTTTCTCAATCGGTTTAGACGGTGTTGATTCAGACATTATTAATCAGGTGTTCGTTCAATAGACTTAGGGTTGACAAAAATATATTTTTAAAGATATTAGAATTAATATAAAACAAGTTTTATGTTCACTACGGTCCGTGAACGTGAATCTAGACCTCTTGTTGTTACAGGTGTAGAACTTCCAATGACACACCACTCTGCGTTGTCAGATCTACCAAAACCGTTCGGAACCGGTTTTTGGCGCCATTCTTTCAAAACTGAACGGCCATTTGCAATTCCAAAATTTTGAAAGGGAGGTGTTATTCTTACGGCATTAATTTTAATGTGGGAAAAAGAATTTACTTCATTCCCCGTTTGTAACTAAGAAGGCCATTACTGCTGGCTATGAAAATCCTGACCCTCTAATTAGCATTTGGCTGATATGTATTCATTCTCTTAGAATATTCGACCGAAATACATAACATCTTGATCGTGCGTTACATTTTTAAGCTCCACAAAACCCAAGCGGCTGTAGAATTCCATAGAGCAAACGTCGACATCGTAGACGTGACAGCCCGAAGAGCCTTGTGAAAATACAAAGTACACCTTTATAAAGAAAAAAAAAAGAAGATAAATTTTTAAAATGTCTCACCATGGGCTCTAAGAGCAGCTACGGCGCAAGTGAGCAAACGTTTCGAAACCGAGTGATCGATAACAGTGTCGGAGAGCCACATTTTCAGCTGGGACGGGTGGTAGGTAAGAAGGGCATCTGGCAAATCATCTGTATGCAATCTTTGCAGCTTCGTAGCTAAATCCTGAAAAAGGCAGCACTTCAGTACAAAGTAAAAAGCAAAAGGTCACTCTCTTAACCTTAAGCGGTTCCGGAATGTTAGATTTCTCAGATGAATGGCTATGGAAAAGTTCGGGATATTTCGTTTGCATCTCTGGAACCCAAGCAACGCGAATTTGGCGTTGCAATTCTTTTGCATTAGCCGCTGCAGCCACAAAACCAACAACAGAGTTGTCATCTTCCACAACAAAGCAGAATTCAGGTGATAACGTCACAAAGGCGCCAAAATGTCTGAAATGGCAAGAAATTAATAAAACCTATCAGCAAAATGTGGATTAAAGCGAACTAAAAGTAGATTTTACATGTCCCCAAGAAGATTGGGATAGGAATGAAACATCTTTTCCATATCACAAAAATTGGCCCCGGTACGGGCAATGTGTAGACGATGACACAATTGGTACACGTTGCGTTCATCAGAAGCCAAATAGGGCCTGATGGTGTAGACTTGTCTGGTGGGAGTCTCCGGAGTTTTATAGAGGAACAAATCGTTTACGGATTCCAATGGTAGGAGGCGCTAAAAATATAATAAAAGTAAACACCATATAAGTCATTTGAAAGAAAGATATTTGAAAATCATGTCATAGCTACCTGTAAATCAGCAGCAAGACCTCCACGGAAGACCCATGGTTCTTGTTCACCGCTAAGAAATCCTTGTTTCGATCCTTGATTGAAAGCTGTTTGAGACGACGAGTCAACTATTACCCAACTTTGCGAAGGACCAATGCATTGAAAATAAAGAAGAAAAACTTACATAACCATTTGACGTAGGAATTGAGTAGGGCAACAACACCTCGCATGTCCCAAACGTACGGATAAAGCTCGTACAACAATTCGCGATTATTGATGTACGTCAAGCGAGTGAACAACTTGTTCAGTGCACGTGACATGGTGTCGAACTTTTCAGCCCGCTCATGCCATTCTTTTACTTCGGGGGACCCAGCTGCAGTCGGTTTGGACGGATTGCTAGCGACTATGTGTGCGTTGAGCTTTAACCAGTTAAACTCCTGAAGCAACTGCATGCCCTGCGGCCCATGCTCGAATGGCAGGTAAAACAAATCACAGAGCAGGCAGAGATCATCTACAGTCAGTTGATAGTCCTCCTCTTCCTCTTTTCTTTCACTTTCCATGACAACATCTCCTTCCTCGTGCTCAGGAGCACTGGGCATTTCCTCTTTTACTGGCGACTCTTTGATGTCGTGGTCATCGACGTCCTCCACATCCAAATTCTTGGCTTGAGATGATGCGCTTGAGGTGCTTTCTACCGTTTCCATGGGTTCAAGGCATTCGGCTACCCTGTCCAAACTAACCATACTGGAGCTTCCAGCGCTCTCGGTTCCGTCAACAAGGCAGGGTGTAAGCGTGGCATCGCTAGCGAGTTCATTGGCATCCTATGAAAAAGGAAAAGAATAGGATGTGCAATTAATAAAACAAACACAAATGTAAGGTACCTCTGCGCTACTGTGATCTGCTGTGGGCATGGGAGCTGACCCGGGGGACGTGCCACCTTCCTCGAGGCTGCCGGAGCTGCAGCAGGGAACTCCCGATTGACCCGTTGCGCTGAACGTGACTGGAGGAACATTATTGACGTGTGGCTTGCTAATAGGTCCCCACATGGATTTTGTTCGCTTAAATTCAGGAAGCCATAATTGTAAAGATTTCTTGAGCGCCAAACGCGAGTGGTACACGAGCATGGGGAGGGAGACATCCTCGTCATCACTACGGCCATTACGACTTTCTTGTTCCAGTTTGATGTCAGCTGACACGGCACTGATGGCATCACTACTCTGGTTTTCGTCGTGAGCATGTTCAATGCTACACTTGCTCCATTGAGCGACCGTATGGATTGCGACGAAATTTGCTCCATACTCGCAATTCGGATTGGTCAATACACCTTTGAGTTTTGTTAGCAAGGCAGAAGGTCGACCAGTATAAGGTCCAAGAAATATACGCTTTTGATCGTAATCGTTTGCATGAAGATTATCCCAAATTACTGGTTTGCGTCGAAGAACTTCCGTTAGCTCATCAATTGATGCAGGCGTTATCAAACGCGATATCACTTTGGGGCCTGTCCACATCACGTCTATACCAGGGGCCAATTTCGAGCCCACAGTATTCAGATATTCCGAGTTGGGCACGTCAGGTACTAGAAGAGTAAAATCATTTAATATCATAATGATTTATTATATGCCTAGCCATGCTCTTAATACCTGCTCTTGACGCGCAATACTGTGTCGGACAAAACAGGAATTCTTTTGGCTGGTTTAAATGCTCATAAACCTCATTCGTTACCGACACCTAATATTTTTGTCACGATATTAACGTTAAACGAGAATTTAGAAGCAGAGAGCTTTAAGATATTAACCTGTGCCTGTGCAAACGATTGGAATGCTTCCTTGTCGGATTCAGTCATTTCGGCTTCAATATCATCAAAGAGTAGTGCGAATGCCGTACACCCAAATTGAGCGACTTGATCCAGTTTTCTTTTTAAGATCACCATTTCTTTGGAAGAAGAGTATGTAATATCCAGTCCAGGAGATAGGGCATAGATGAAAGTTATGTTGCACTCTTTGGCAGCAGTAATCAGCATGGTCAGATGCTCTGCTTCTTCAACCGAGTACAATTCTCGCCAATATGCCCTCTTCCACAGAATAAAAGTTTAGTTAAAATCAATTCAAAATAATGTGAATATCAGTTATTTACGAACTATTAATAGAAGAGTATTACATGTTTGTAGTCATCTTTTGGGGCATACAAATAGGAATTCATTCCCCATTCTTGCAATTTAACAAATAAATCTTTTCTCTGATCTAACGTCCATGGCCGCCCATAAAAGCCTTTGAAAGATAAGAACAGATTTTTAAAAGTGTTACGTAATTTCATTTCTGGTTTCTTGTACCTTCAACAACACCGCAGATGAACGAAGCATCTTTTTTGGCATCTGAAGGTTCTTCTAGTTGCATTTCTGAACCAGTTAAACAAAATGAACTAGGGGTCTGAAGTAGGAAGAGTATGCAAAAAACGGGTAGACTGCAACGGACTTTTTCTTATGTAATTAAGTGGCGTGCGCCGTTCAGAATTTGCCCTCAAGCTATGCTAATAACTTTGTATCAATCTATGCGAATTTTGTAGCAAACGTGAGGCAATTCGCAAAACACCAAAGCGATGAATAAATTCTTCAGATCAAAGTGCACATAATTTCCAACGGGACTGAGGTTACGGGTGGGGGTTGGTTCGTTGACTTGACTCAACACTGGCTCTTTCCCATAAAAATCAAAACACTGTGTCGACTAGTTGACTACGTAGTCGACTTTCCAAGACAAAAATGCAAATAGCCGAACTCGACTCTCTACAGCGATCAGCTGTTTGGCATTGGGCGGGAACGATGGCGGGAACAAAAACATACCATATGCCTCTTATTTACAATAGTTGGAAACATTCATAGATTCATGATTGGCAATTTTTACTATAAGGACTTGGTTTTATAATAAAATGGAGAACATTGAGGGGAAAATAACGGCTATAAGTCATATTATGTAGTGAGTAAACTCGGTTCTTTTACGTGTAATCCTCCACACTGTACCAATATTTGTTTTTGTTTTATTGACACCTTTCATCAGCATCAATCCCAAAAGCCTTTTCGTTGAAGTATCACTGGACAATCAAAGATGGAATATCTTAGTGACTGACAGAAGCCATCTAATAAGCTGGAGAGAAATTTTACTGATGAGACAATGGATCAAGATTGATGAGCTGAAAAGGGTAACCATTTTTGGTGTAAGTATTGACATTTGCTGAGCCTATAGTATCTTAGCCTGCAGATAAAATCCCCTAGGTTTCAGTTTATTATTATTTATAAACGTCTTTACATAGCATTCAAAGAGCAAACCTATTTCTGTGCTGGAAACCACAAAAAATTCAAAACTAATGATAATCGAGAAGGCATCAGTAAATTCTTTATCATCCAACCTGATCAACTATGAAGTAAGATAATATACCATGCTTTTGAATTCACTGTTCTAATCATTATTTTCATAGGGTGTGGTAACAGATGATACTTTTGGATCTTCTGGCTTTTACCAACTTGACAACAGTCTGACCGTGTGTCTTACTTACATGAAACTAGTCACTAGTATCCCAATTATAAACAAAGGGGATACCATTGTTATGCATGATGTTCATAGAATACGTGTTAAGGAGAACTTCCTTATTTTAATGTGTGGCAGAGGAAACCTAGTCAATCGGTAAACATTGATTAATTTTTGTAGCTTGTTTGGAGGTTTATCTTGTTTAATCCTTTTTGTTTTTAATTTAGAACTGTTCATAAAGAAAACGAAGGATTGTTCCCAAAATCCGCAAAAGAAGATAATCGGAATTTTTTACAGTACTTGGCACTAGAAAATAATTACAGCATCGGAGTGTTATTTAGTCTATACGAGCTCTGCAAAACAATATGCGATAAGCTGACGGGAATCTTACCGCCCGGAAACGTTACCAGGTACCGACCATAAACAGCATGAAATTAAATACGTGAACGCAAATAAAAAAGAAAATTCGATAGGAAACTTGCCAGTGTCAACGAGAAAGGCGTGCTTGCAGCGGTAGTGGATCACATATCCTCTATGGTACATATCGAACCCAAATCTCGGTCTTTGTCACGGGAATTTCTTGCCCACGCTGATGGTTGCGCTCCGTGCAACAAGGTGTAGTCCTATCAAATCGAACGGTTGCACCCCCAATAGCTACAATAATTTATGGTATCAATAGGAAACCTGCTGGCGAATTGATCTTTGGCCTCTTGATCCTCATCAAATTGAAACGCGCTGTAACCTTGGCGATTTGTGGGTGCCCAACGTGAATGTCGAGGCCGAAAAGGAGAAAAGACCGACACTACCATTCTATTGGAAGCACGACGTTGCCTTGATCGATTCGCGTTCAGACCGCATCTCCTTGCTGATGGGTGTCCTTTCTTTCCTTAACGGGCGTTGGGAGCTAAGGGATCGAACCGCTTCGGTCGAGTGCGTGGCCGTTGAACGCGACTGCCAACAGTTTCGGGGCCGATGCGTTTTTACCTCAAAGTTCGCCGTCCATCGGGAATGCTTCACAGTCGGCGACTCGACACACGCAAGGATCTATGTTAGCATTGACGAATTTCACGCTGCGAGTTTACCGTTAGCCAAAGCTGACGTCGACATCGCCGAAATCAGTTCAGTGAACGGTGTCCGATTTCTGGCACTGAGCAAAAGCGTACCGCAAATGGTTTATTCCAGCGATACGGCCATACGCCACGTGTTTGGCTACCTTGTTGTCGCTTCGTTGCACTGCCAATCTCAGCTGGCCGACGTCGGTCCTCCCAGCAAACGGGCCCGAAAAAATCAGCATTCAGATTTAATGTCAGAGACAGACTCCGAAGGACCGGCCAACTGCATTTTACTCGTGAGCCATGATCATCCGACGCTAAGCTATGCGGATCTAGTGGAAGGTCGAGTCTACGAAATCCGTCTGGCCAAAAGGAAATTGCTGAGCAACCCGTATTTTCTTTTTCTTTTCATTAGATTATCTTTTTGCACAGACTTTCTTTTAATGCTTTTATTTTTCATTATTGAGGATCTTCCTGTCTGCTTTGAAAGAAGTGCCGCAGTATGCTTTGAAGAATCACGTCTATGCGGTGCCTGATTTTGTGGCAATCTACCCAGTTGCCTACCACCTACCGAAAACAGAGTCGTACATGCGCCGCGACGTTCTGAGGTAAAATATTTAATGGGCGAAACACACGCGAGATCGATATAAACACACAGACCGAGATCCGGGGCTGCAACTCGTGACCTCGAGTTTTGCCGACGGCGTTGTATACACACTGCGTCGTTGTGCATTATAGATCTCTCTCTCTCTTTTTTGGCATATATTCATCAGGGCGGAGGAGTGCATGTCCCTGGACGAAATCGGGCAGACGGTGTCGCTACGGGGTAGGATCGTCGACCGGATGCATTTGGAACCGCGCTTTGCCAGTGAACGAACTGGACAAACGTACACCACTCACCGTGGAACTTGGCTCGGCATTCCTGGTATTCAATCCCCACCCTTTATTTTTTTAACAAAAATGGGGGGCTCAGGTGCAGTCGATCGGGTCGTGATTAGATCGTTCCAAAAAGAAAAGGCGGAAGGAAAACACTTGTCTCTTCGTCAATACGATTTCACCGTCGTCCTATATCCTCTTGCGAAATATGAATCGATGGGAGGTATCAAGGACACGCAAACACAAAAGAGAGAACTTTCACGCGGAACAACACGGTCGACGTTCAAAGTTTTTTTTCTGTTCCTCCCCATTTTTTCCCCCCTTCTTTCTTGAGGAGGGGGAGGGCAATTCTTATTCCGGATGGAAACAAAGACGTGCTTTGATGTCAGCACTGGCGGCGTCAGCTTGCACGCCCCACTGAATTTCGCGTTTGCCATCCCCTAAAGCCTTTCCGTGCAAATTGTCATTTATTTCCTTCTTTTTTTTTATTTGCGTGTGGGTTGGGGCTCGTGTTTGTCACGCGACAGGCAACAAGAAATTGATCCTGAAAATCGGTGACGACCGCGAATCGAGCTTTGGCAGCAAGATCGACGTGTATTTCAATCTTCGAGAAGGCCAGGTCTACCCGTTGGGTCTTTTCAGCGGAACCGAAGTGGAACTGACGTGGCTCTGCCTACGCAAAACGCAGAAAACCGGCCGTTTGTATTGCACGTCCACTTTACTCACCTCCATCCGATTATTGAAAATTGGCCGCAATTTCGGGTAAACTAAATAAATAAAATAAATGAGAAAGTAATTAATTGTGTGTGTGTGTCAATTGCAGGCCAACTAAGCCCCGCATCGAGTTGATGAAGGAGGCTTGTATCGGTCGGCGCTATTTCTCTCAATTGGCCAGCATCCGGCCGAAAGAAGTGTTCAGCTGTCTCGTGACAGTGCGCTACATCCATAAAATATCCATTAACTGCGTGTGCTCCGGCTGTGGCAATGCCATCACGAGGGGCACTTGCACTTATGTTGGCTGCCACTGGAACCAGCCAAGCTGCAAAGTCGATCTGAAAGCTTGGTACGTACCAGAACCCAGTCACAATTCTAATAGTATTAGCCAATGTGTGTCGCTTCCCCCCCCCCCTCTTTTTTTTTTGTGTGTGTGTAGACGTTGTGTGTGTCGCCCACCGTCGTGTGTACCCTGGCGTTGTATCTAAGCCTTCAGCGCGGAGCTATTGATTTCCGCCTCCGGCACACACACACACAGAGCCGGATCTTGCCCGCTGCAGTCTCACTCTCTGCAGCGTCTAACTCATTCTATCTTGTTTTCTCCCCCCCCCATGTTGTTCTCTCTTTTTGCGTGGCCCTTTTTCTTTTTCTTTCGTATACGCCATTGGGTTGGATCCCCGTCGTGGATTCATTTCCTGGCCGTGTCTGTTATTAAATCATCGCGGATGGATTACATGACTGGGCTAGGGGGTGTGGCTGCTGCCGTTAAACTAATGATACACACCTTCTATTTTTTGTTGTTGTTGTATATGAAAGGTGCACGGTGGAAGACGGAACTGGCCAAGCTGTCATCTTTTTCAGTGGCGATTGTTGTCGTTCCTGGTTGAAATTGCCGGCCAACGTGTGGAAGATCCTGCAGGAGAACATATTACCTCACGAAGGGGAGTTCGTCTACTTGTCTTCGGTATTCTAGAAGCTGTAAAAATGCATTAGATTAGGTTTAATTCTTAAAAAAATAATAATAATAATAGAAATCACGGACCCCAGCTCTTAGTTTGGCCAGTCAGATCCTATCGTTCTATTGTGACACATCCGTCCACCTGCGACGGCCGTTGCATGTCATCGTTGACAAGTTCACCAACAACGAAGGTTTTCTTTTGCATTGTTAACTAGATTTCCCTTTTTTTTTTCTTTTCTAATCTTCATTTTTTTTTACGGATGCCCGCACATCATCAGTCAACGCCGGACCGGAGCGGACATCAGCTTATTTCCTGAAGGATGCGCAGAAAACCCGACTCTTTTGCCTGCACGTTGGAGAGAGGGATTCAACTTTGTGTGTCAACGAGCTATCAGGTTAACACACTTTGCCTCCCCTTTAGCGTATTGGATACGAGCCGATAGGGGAGGGGCGAAACAAGCAGCATTATCCTTAAGAATCGATGAGCAAATTGTAGGATGCCAGGAGTCCTTAAAAGAGATTGATTAAAAAGAGAAACAAGAGAAAGAAGAAAGGCAGTTTGCAGATATGCGTTGTAGAATTTGTTGAAGAACCGGAAAACATGATAGTGTATACACAACAAGGAAAAAGATTCAGGAAAAAAAAATTGAAAACAAATAAACAAGAAAACATGATAGATAAGTATGTAACATGATTTAAGCAGCACAGAGATTTTTCACATTTTGTCGATTTCGATAAAAACAATTTTTCTTTTTTAATTTCATCCGGCCAATTGGTTTTCTCATTTGTTGATTAACTTTAGCTACGAATGAATTAGTTTCCCCATTGTTATTGCGAGTTGATGGCGTGCCGATGGTTTTAAATCACTTTTGAAAAATAACAATGTGAGGAACAGTAGCGCCACCGCTGTGAATTTAAAATCCACACTTTTTTCAGATATAATTTTTTTTTAAATAAATTTTGTTCGTTTTTCATTAATCATTCTTTCTTTTGGCCTTTGGCATCTTTTGTTTCAGCTTTAGGTAACACCACTGAGCTTTCTCGTCAAGGTTCGTCGTCATCGTCGTATTAGGTAAACGCAAAATCGTGATCCATATTCTTGAGTTTGAGCTTCTTCTGGGCGATTTTGGAGTATTTAATGTCGATGGGTTGGGTAGTGTCGTAGAGAGAGGGCGCCTGTAGGATGATGATGGCCATGCCAGCCACGCAAGCCACGAAGAACAGCCAGAGAAAGAAGCGGTCCAGCACCATAGCCACAAATTTCCAGTCTTCAATCACCTGCAAAACAAAATGTTTCCATCCCCCACCAAACATTCAAACTTTTTTTATTTACTCTAAATCAATAAAATGTTCCATGTCTACCAATAAAAAATAAAATGTTTAACTTTGCCAGGAAGAAAAGAAAAAAGGGGAAAATTTAATCGAATTCGAGAGTAGTGGTTCAACTGTTTTCGCAAGTGCCTCCGACTGTTTAGATCAACATTTGCTCTGCCATGGAGAAATAACTCCACGGCGCGCGTGTGTGTCGAAGGTCCGTCAGCGACAACTGAGTTGCTATTGACAAGTCACACACGACTAAGGCGGGATGCGCCCCCAATCGAATGAGATTGACGTCGGATCCACTTGGCCGCTCTGCGGCGAACAATTGAAGCAAAAAAAGCTTACACACATTTCTTTTTTTCCGCATCCGGATGGCAGCCGGACACGAGTTGAAAAAAAAATGTGGCCTGAATTACTTAGTAGATTTAATGCCATTGTCTTAATCCTTTCGAGTGTGTAAATCAATAAAAAAAAATTCATTCGCTTTGTTTTAACTTCAGACTTAACTTTGTCTTTTAATACTTAAACTGTTCCAGTTGATCTGAACTGGAAGGGCGCTCAAGCGATAAAAGGATTTTATATTTGAATAAGATTTTGCGATCGGGGAGGGGAAAAGAGATAAAAGAAGCTTACGCTGTCGAATCGATCCTTGTTCCTCATATGTTGAGCGATGAAACGGACGTCTTCGATGGAATGTTCCATCTCGACGGGCAGCGCCGGCTGCTGATGGATGGACGTCCGCTGTTTGACTCCGCTGTTATTACATCCGTGCTGTTGACAGGCAGCGCCATTCTCGGCTGCTGCCACAGCGGCGGCCAGCGGCGGCGGCGGGCCGGATAACTGGCTGGAACGGCCGTTACGGGAAGCGGAAGTTGCCGTGCCACCGCAACTTTGGTGCTGGCCTTGCTGCTTGGTCGGCGTTTGTCTGTACGCCATTTCCATGTCAATGGAGGAAGACGTACCTCCAGAAGTGGGGGCCGGAACGGCCGTCGTTGACGAGCAATTGAGCGGCCATGAAGAATCGGCGCATCCGCTTCGATGCTGGCCGACGGGAATGATGGATATCTCGGTGCCGCGAGTGGACAGCGCGTTCATCTCCCACTCGCTGAGCTGCTGCGTCCGGGCCGGCCTGGTGATGCACAGCAATTTGGGCAAGAAGCCGATAAAGACCCGCTTGACCCAAGGCGCCATCCGGTGGGTGGAAGGTGATCGGAAGTTGACGTTGAGCACAATGATAGTCACCAGGACGGACAGCGTCACTAGGATCATGGTGAAGAGGAGGTACTTGCCCAGCAAGGGCACCGTCAGCGAGGTCGGCGGAATAATTTCGGCCAGCAGGAGGAAGAAGACGGTCAACGACAAGAGGATGGACACGCAGAGCGACATCTTCTCGCCGGAATCGGCCGGCAAGTAGAACACCAAAACAGAGAGGCATGAAATGCCGACGCACGGGATGATCAAATTGACCGTGTAGAAGAGCGTTTTACGCCGCAGCGTGATGTTGAAGAAGATGTCGGGAAAGGGCGTGTCACCGCAACAGCTGTAGTATTTCTCGTTGCGCTGGGCCGGCACTTTCATTATGTCCCACTCGACGCTCAAGTAGTACTCGCGCAAATCGATGCCCACCTGAATCAAATTCGAGTCGGGTGTCTGGTGCAAATGTTGCAAATCAACCTGATAGTGAGATAACATTTGTTTTTAAATCATTCCGTTTAAAATAATTGAAGCTTTTTTAAAAAAAATGGCAGCATTTTTTGGGGGAGGGATGGAGGATTGTTTTTGATTTATTTATTACGTAACCCTAGTAACGATCCATTCTATTTTGGGAAGTGCAAATCAAAGGCGTGTCGGTATTCTCGCGTGGTTGCCGGTTGATAAGAACGAAATTGATTGTACACACTGGTACGGGGGCTGCGGTATTAAGTATCGATTAAATGGCGTGAAAAAAAAAGAGAGGGCAGATCGTAAAGCACGAAAAATACCGCTGGTTCAAATGTTATGCTCCGTTGCCAAATTGAGAGAATTACCGTATTGCCGTCGGACGTCCACGATCCGAATTTCATGTAACACGTTTGCTCGTCAAAGGGGAAGTACTCGACGTCGATCTCGCAAAACGACTTGTAGATTGCCGGTGGCTTCCACGTCACAGTTCCGTCGTGCCGCAGGATCGCCTTCGTCATAATCGTCACCTCGTAATTGCCATCGGCGCTATAATCAATTTAAAATTTGTATACATTAAATTAGAGAGAAGAAGATAAGAATAAAGACTGACTTGTTGTAGAGGACGATATCGGGCAGCCAGATGTTCTCGGATGGAACGTGAAGCGTCTTGACCCCACCGTATTCCTCCGGATCCCATTTTAACTTGTAGTCGAACCATTCCTGGAACACAATTATTAATTTTTCATTAAACTTTCCCCGCTATTCTAGAATTAATTTGTACCTGTTCCACCCACATGTTGGTCGTCATAATTTGATTCTTTAAATTCTATTTTCAAATTGAAAAAACGGAATGAACAAACAAAAATGCCAATAAAATCGTGGAACAAAAAAAAACTCACGACATCGATGAGCTGAGATAGTTTCAATCCGAGTTTGACAGTCAAGCGATCGGAATTATTTCCGACTGGCCGTATGAGACGATTGTAGTCGGTCAGCAGATCCTCGTAAAGCCGTTTGGCGTCCTGATCGGCCGACACGGGACAGCCAATCGAGAGCAAGATGAGCAGTGGCGGTAAAACGAGTTGGGCCAGTCCGGCACACGACCACGAAAAGCGGGTCGGCCGTCTACTCTGATGCTGGTCAGCTAATGATAAGCCGACGGCTGGTATCGCTGCTTCGCCTAAAATAATAAACACACAAAACAAATGAGCCAACGTAGTCCATCATCACGTCAGCGCCGATTGGCCGCAGAAAACGCTTTCTTTGACAAACTGTAGGCTCTTCAATGATGCGTTCCACGAGCCAAAAAGTTTTTTTTTGGGGGGGGGGGGGAAGCAAAACAACGCTATTCTTATAGATCTCAACAGTCAAATAACCTTCTAGTTTGATGTCGCACACAACATTCATTGAATCGGTAAGAAACTTTGCATTTCTTCGAAAACAAATGAATAAAGGCCAATTGGGAGGGTCGACGTAAAACATTGTTCGGGTCCACGTACTTTTCGATGTGTTTACCTTGAACTTCTTTTCGTAGGAAAGACATTCTTCGTAAACTAAAAGTAGGGGGGAAAACAAATTCTACCCAATCAATTGTTATTTTTTCTAACCAAAGGCATCAATCAAATTCGTTTTTTTTTTCTTATTCTTTAGCTATGATCACGTGACATGGGCTTTTCATCTTTTTTAAAATATAATTCTTGAGTAAAAGTGAGCGGTTGCGATAGGAATAAATGATGTAGCGCAAAGGGTCTTATAAGTATATATCGGCTACACACATTTTAGACTAGAAAGAGAGGCTGTCGGAGCGAGTGAGAGATACGATAGAGACTGCGGGAAAGAAAAAAAAAAGATCTCGGCCCGTCTTTTATTGATCCGCCAGTTTGAGAGACAGACGCAGCATAGACCCTGGAGAGTTATTCGGCAGTGCAGGGTTTTCTTCGGCGCCCACACACACACACACCATTCCGTCATCTTTTTTTTCAAGCTGTAGGCCTTTAAAACACGTGACACGACCTTTTAAAACACATCATTTTTGTGCGTGTTTATCGAATATTCGCCGATAAAATATTACACGATCCTATTTTTGCCTGAAAATCTCCTATTTGCAATGTAAAAAAAATACGCATAATAATGTCCATATCGGAGCTTTTGATACAAATGTCTATCCTTCCCGATATTTTTTTAAGGCGCGGTCGGGAAGTGTAAACACGAGAAAGAAAGAAAAAGACAGCTTGGCAATTATAGATGGGGGGGGGGGCCTCCCCAAGAGTATAAGCTGCACGAGGGTGAGCAGCTGCAAGTCTTGTTAATGGAAGCTTAATTGTGCGTATATATACGCTGCGTGCGTCTGTTTCTAGCTCCGTGTTCTTTTTCTTTCCTATTTTTTTTAAAGAATTTCTGGAACAATTTTCAGGAAGGCGGTTTGAATACCCAAGCGCATTCGAATTGATTTTAATATTCACGGCAACGTCGTGGCCTGACATATCCCCCCTCTTTAAAAAAAAAACTGGGTTTTAAATACCACCGTGTACCGCCTCTAAAGAAAAAGTTAATGCGATTAATTAGTAAAATAATTCTTACTGGGGTTAGGCTGTGCTGGCTGCTGGCCGATCGATCCATCTCGTCCGGCACGATGCCTCCGCCGCCGACGGCCTTGTACGCACGTTGAATACGTAGCCGACATGCCGCTGTTCTTGGCTGATGTTGTGATTGTCTCCTTTTCGCCCGCTTTGCTTTCTCTCTTCCAAAGAATTTCCCGTTGTCAGCTGCCGCTGCTGTTGCTCCTAACCGCCAGCGCTTCTCTGTCATGGCAGCATCAATTCCACCGGGGAGGGGGGAACAAAACCTACCTAAACAATTAAAAAATAGTTACACATATTCCAGAAATGTTTCTGTTGCTATTTGCTTAATTAAACGATTTAGGAATGTCATTTGAGGATTACATTGTTTAGGGTATATAGGACGTTGGGATCGATAGAAATGACATGCAATAGCTTAGATTCATATAGAGTGGGCGATTGTGTTTGTTCTTTATCTTCGAGGACCTGTGGCACCGATAAGGACAGTGTTTACAGTAAAGCGAAATTTCCTATTTTTATTTGGCCAATGTTTGTTGCAGAGACGCAGGACAATAGAACGTAAAAAGCTGCCGTGACAAATAAGCTTAAAGATCTATTTATCTACTGGCTCGTGTTGACTCTTACCTACTTTTGGGTGCGGTCAACAAAATATAGCTGCTCATAAAAGATAAGGGCGGATATTACATCGGGAAAACGTTCTAGCAATGGCCGCTAGAGGAAATCTCATTAGTCGATCTAAACTGCTGTCGGCATGTCACCAATTGACACCACATGTTCCCGCTTTCTTACAAGGCGTGCAAAATGATATTGTAAACGCTATTCTAATCATCACGAGTTATACATATTTAAAAAAAAAAGAAAATCAATGAAAGAAGATTCAACGTGCAGGGATTTTTCTTTTTTTCGATGGCCAACTACCTGTAGAGCTCAATAGAGGGAAGTATAGGATGAACTTTATGACCTCAAAGCCTCTTTTTTAAGCCCTTTTATGTGCAAGGATATATAGAATCATCATTCCTTTCATCATTTACGTAAGGGAGGGATGGATAAATAGGGGACTGTGTGCTATTGTTCTTCCCCTTTTGTTGCACATACACACACTAATGATGGCGAAAATTTTTCAAACGACAATCAATGCCAAAACAGAGATGACTTACCCAACGCTCCTCTGTGTCCACCAACAATTAATGGTGATGGAGTTCTTTGTGTTATTCTTCTTTTCTTCAACAGTCCAATCAAAATAGATTTTTCTTTTTAAAAAGAGTTTTTTAATTCCCGATTGGCTGCAATTCGTTTGAAACACACGGCGATCGACCCACACGACGGGTCATTATGATGATTTGAATAATATCACGACACGATCACCCCCAAAAAACACGTCCAGGCATGTGCACGAAAAAACGTGGCCTCAGTCAGCCATCACACTTTTTAGTTTCTAAGCAAACAAGAAAAATGTTTTTTTCCAATGGAAACAACATCAAAGAGTAGTCTGCTAGAACAAACAAAACAAATCCTAAAACAAGATGGAGAATATGGTAATGTAATGGAAGCCCCGAGTGGAGCGTCCTTCTCCTGTGGCAACTGGCAGACGACTGAGCCAAAGGCAAGGAGCTGCAGTCCCTTTTTTTTCACGAAAGACCGGGACCGTGAGGATGCACACACAAAAGGGTGGACATCAAAATCCCGAGACTCTGACGGCGTATCAGCTCAGTTCAACGCGCCGCACAGAAAATGTAGATACAAGCAGAGGAAACAATAAAAGAAATACTTAGGGCAAAAGAAAATCTAAGAGAGGGGAAATATATTAGATCTGATTTCATCAGTGCCTCCACATGGAAGTGTGTGTATGGATTGCTAAAGAGCAGATTGCTATCCATACGCTCACGATCCAAGAGTAATAATCTAGATTTCATTAAACTAAATGGAGATCGAATGTTAGACATTTCCATTCCGATGGATGAGTGGTGTAATGGCTTTCCATTGCACAGTGAGCAAAAATGGCGTCCTAATTTACATTCACTTTCAAAATGTAACCATATTCTTCATTTGCATAAAATTTAACAAATTGCTGTAAACTCAATAATAATTATGCAAAAAAAAATGTGTCAGCTTTTAGGTGGTGGGCGAATTTCGACAAGGAGGTAGAGTAAGAAAGTACTCGTGGCAAACAAAAAAAGGGAGGGGGGGGGGGTGAGGGAAACAAAAAATAAATTTTTGCATAGTATTCCCAAGGGACGGGTTTGGACAAGTCCAGACCAACACAAAAAAAGGTTCAAGGGCAGTGATTTTTATGGTAATTCAAGAAGGGAGAGAAACAAAAGTTCAAAAAGACGAAAACAATATGTAAATCATCAAGGTCACTGAAAACGAAAAAAGGGGAAATTATGCATAAAACAAAACAAAAATTTTGCATAAATCGATAACAATTAGTTTTGAAAAAAATGACAGCAATGAATATTCATTTTACCTAATTAAAAACATCAAATTTAAATTTCTGAAATTAGAATAAAAGAAAAGGGCTACCGATTCAAATCTCGCCAGAGTCTTAACTTTTTTTCAAAAAATTATTCACTGAAAAATTATTTCAATCAATTCTTTTTAAACTACATAGGCAGTTACACTCTCAATTAAATTTAATCGCATAGATTCGCACAAATTCAGGCACCAATACCTGTAGGTGTGCAATTTCGTTCACTCCAAATAATTGATTCAAACGGGTACATTCATCTAAAAATAAAGTGTTTCGAGCTTGATCATACGACCCATTATCGAGCTGTAAAGCCATGCAAGAAGATAACGTCTCACGTTACCCAGGATATAGTGTCTTTCAAAGATATGCAACGTAATAGATGTAACGCATAAAGAGAGAATACACAGAGCAGCGGATTGGCTTTCACGCCTGTTGTGGAACTGATACATAAATAGCAACAGAATAGATTCTCCAATTTCTTATGTTACATCCAAAGTTTAAAACCCTTTTTAGTTGTCGTGGAACATCTTGCGGGCAATAAGTCAACAATTCAACATGAGAAACGGACTATTAGTCAATCGGCTTATGCCACACAATTTATGAATAGATTAACATTTAAATTAGGAAAGCGTCGTCATTTATTATGCCCTGCGCTTAATGAAGTGAAAAGCCGTCAGTGTCAAAAATGAACTTTATACGGATGCCCATTTTCATTGATATGCAATCGGAAATACAGTGGAAGACTTGCATGTGATGGCCGTGAAGTCGTCGGCATCCGTATTGATCGTGTACATGTGTTTACCGAGTATACAGTGCAGTATATGTATACATTCAGAAACTTTGCATTTTTCTTGAAATCTTTTATTTACCATTTCACGTGTGTTTACCCGAAATCTGTGCAGAGAAATGGAACGAGTCAACAAACTGGTCACAAACACTCGAATGCGGTACGTTGATTTGAAATACATCGCATTTATCTCGAAAATGTATTTATTATAACCGCCTTGAGAGAAAGCAGAAGGGAATATAAGTGCGGATGCTGTGGATCATTATGCGACGACGCCGAGTGTGTCGTCCCACTCACCTTCCGCATGACTGGAACCAACATCCGAGTCGTGCCCTCCTCATCAAACTTTTTTTTTTTCTTTTCACTTCTTCATTTTCTAGATGTTATAATCAAGGATTCATTTAGATCTGGACAACATCAATTGCGTAACGCTATCCGATCCAGAAAAATCAATAAGAAATAGTGATAGCTGAGAGTTATCTAATATCGTTTGCTTGTTTTTAAATGGAACTAAGGGCGAACCGGTCGCATAGCAACTGCAGCGTGCTATTCAACATTGAAATTTGACGAATGGAGGAAAAAAAAAACGTTACATCTCCTCGGTGAAAGCGCTCAACCGTCATGACATTCGTTATAAACAACTTCAAAGAGCAACACAGCATATTGTTAAACGTATTTAAGTACTATTAGATCTTGTACATATACGCCCCCTTAAAAAAAATGGCACTATGTAAAACTATAACCTGAAGCTCGTAAAAGAAATGCGACAGTGTTTCAAATCGAATTGGCCAAAAGTGCTTTAAAGCTAATGGACTTTTCTATCTAGAAAAAAAAAGACTCGAATCGAAATAATTGGTTCAACCAGCAGCTTGAAGAATAGACCATGCATATAGTGTGCATCGTATAAGTTTCCTCTCGACTAATTCCACACTTAAGATATTTCTGGCACCTCTGCGTGTGTGTGTTGCCGGGGAATTTCGCAACCAAGTGTAACTCTATATAGCCGCAGTGCCAACCGTGTTGCACGATCGATTTCATTTCCATGTTTTCTGCACTGAGAGAAATGGCTAGGCCTTGTGTATATACAACCTAGCCGCGGGTTTGCGTAGGGCCGCGCCCCGTGCGGTTTGAAGTCCGGGACACGATGCAAAAAGGGGGGCGCCACCATCATCAATCGATATAGAGTATATAGATGTGTGTGGTGGCACACCCTAGCTGGGGCTTACAGATAGGCTCTATGACATCTGCTCATACATTACAGTTAAATCGAAAAATTTTCTTATATACTTCTTTAAACGAAAAAGTGTCGAATTGTTTATTTAGAAAGAAAAAAAAAACGAGAAAATTGGAAATAAATAGTAAGATACGATTTCTTTGGTATGACCATCAAGACGTGACAGGCGGAAGAAAAGAAATAGGGGGGAATATAATAAGGAGCGTGTTATGAACGCGTGATGCATTCTCAATGACGAACACATAAGCTGGGCGCAAGCGACATCGATGTGTACGCGCCGACCACCAAAAACAGCATACTCACTTACGTGATCCAAATGGAAAATGTGAAGGACCAAAACAAGAAATCTCACACTTGACACTTCTTTCTATTAAAATGCTTTATAAAGCAAACACCCTCGGAAACATTCCAAATGTTTGCCGTGGAATTTTTTTCTAAAAGAAAATTGATGTTGCATCTTGAAATCGAATTTCAATCTATTTTCGACAGAGAGAATTGTCAGCGTATACAATTGACACACTTGAAAAGTGAGGTGGCATAAAAGGTAAAAAGAAAATATTGGCTGATAAAGTTCAAACACTTGTCTCTGACAAACTCTCTTTGCGTCACGAGCCACTCTGTCTCCAAAAAAAAAAAACTCTGATCTATCGTGTTGGTTTTTGCTGTTCCTCTCTGCACGTTATGAAAATCAATACAAACTAACATAAAGAGAAGGTTGGCAACAGTGCGTCAACTTCATACAGAGGCCATAGATGCATCAGTTTCTATCTGCTATTATACCCAACGCGTATAAAATATATACAAACACAACAGAGATCTATCTGTATGACGTTTTCGGGGGTGGACATACATTATGAACCGGAGCCGTTCATAGATACAGCTGCGAGACGGCTTGCACCCCTCCGGGCATGCTCCCCTCCGGCGTTCTCCATATAATTAGACGGAGCGTCGACTGTATACACTTGAAAACACTCGTAGCAGCTATAAAGCATCTCGCTCGCTTTAATGATGGCACGCGCTCCTGAGTGGATTGCCCCGCTTGAACTATGTAGCACCCAGAAAACAAAAAGTTTAACGTGGAACATTCCTTTTTATATGATGCACAACATCCCACTGTGAATTTCCTGTCACTAATGTAAAACCCTTTATGCAGATGTGTATTCCGTACCATTACACAAGTCGCTTTATAGCTTCTGTCTCTATTCGCAAAGACAATCATAATGAGACATTGGCTCTTTTAAGATACAGTTCAAAAAGACGGTGCATGAAGGGTTGTGGCGTGCAATTATGCATAGACAAATCATTTTCGAGATCGCGAATTATTTCGTCTGCTTCTACATGAACAAAGTCTCAGTCAATAACAAAGTCTTTTGTTATTGAAATTAGACTGTTCGAATGTAGCCAGGAGACATACGCTGGCTAATTTAAGAAATATATATGGCAAGGAGCCATTGTTGAAGCAATCAATGGTTCCCGCACATAGCAGAAGCTCTTAAAAGTCTCTCGTTGACAAATAGCTTCTGTCTAGTTCGCCATTGTGAACCAGTGTGAATCGAGTGTTGCGAGCGAACTCGACTTTATTACCAGTCTCTGCTTCATGTTCCCGACTGTACCAAGTACCGCAATATCCAGCTCTGTCAATGTCTACACATTTTTATAGATTTCTTTCATTCCACCTTCCTGGACGTCTCATTGCACAGAAGAACGTAAATCGCGTGGGCCAACAACGAGCGTAACGGATACGACACAGAACAATGGAAGCACTAGCTTTTTTCTTCTGCTAGTGTAGCAACCAATTAAATGTTAAAAATATTCCATCCACATGCAAATGAGAAAGGAAGTCGATAACAAGGATGGAAGTTATACTTACTCATTTGACAACATGCCATTATGGCACACTTGGGTAGGTTTTTCTTCTTCCGGTTTACATCCCACACTTCCTTGCCAGCACATAATTACCTTTTAAAAATTTTTGTGTATCGATTCCATGTCAGCTCGTCAACCGTTGTTCTTATAATTACTATAGAAGATCGAGTATACCACCCTACGTATTCACACAAATCAATGATGTTGATGGGGATATTGTGTACGGTCTGCATAACTCCATAAAATATATATACGGATGACGACGTTGTCCTTCTGATTAAGCACGAGAGATTGTAATTGATTTTCAATGGAAATCGAATTAGACCGCATTGCGTTATGTATCTATTGATACAGATGTAGCAAAAGCTCTTTGGCTCCCCGGGTGCTTCTATTTGCAGACGCCCGCCCTTTTCGCTTCGAGTGGTTCGTCTATAGAAAGGGAGGTTTACGCAATCAAGCAAAACTCGGTTGATTGATTTACAAAACAGCCTTGCCCGTCGGCGCGCATCAGCCTCGCAATCGTTTATCGAAAATATGCACAATCATCTTTTACCGAAATTAATCCATACCCCCACATTTACAACGTAGCCAATGGCAGCCCTGAAAAACGAAGGACTTCGAACCAGGGCATTGAAAGAATTAAAATATTGCATTTTTAATTCCACCCCAGTGAAGGCACGACCCTAATCAATAAGGAAATTGATTGATTTGCCCTGGAGAAGTTGACGTTAAACGAAGGATAGCCCGAACTGTTTGATATAACATCGAAACCCAATACCATCAATTGCGCAAGTCGCAAACGATAGCGCCACCATCGACGTTCCAGCTACTAGTTTAGTTTTTTTTCCTCCTGAGATCTGACCATCCCAGGAGCTTCTGACATCCCACACACTGCCTCCCCCCTTTTATGCCACATTTTTGCCTCTGTGTGTGTGTGTGTAGCGAGTGTGTGCGTGCGCCTCGTCCTTCGATGGCGGCGTTCATGGCGGCTGTTTCACCCGTTCCATACTGATGCCACCTGACGTGTCTACCCAGCATCCAGCGAAATTTTTTCCCATCGGTTGGTGCAACCTGTGTTTCGCCCCAGATCCGTGTGTTGACAACAAAACTCTTCAAGTGCCCGTCTAGAAACGAGTAACAAAAAACAGTGATTAACAAATCTCTGTAAAGTTGGTTAACGTTTCGACTGGTAAATGAAATTACGTACCGAGAAAGTCGAATGCTTTCGTGCTCCTTCAGTGTAGGGTTCTCCCGATAGAACTCGGTCGGCCATTATTATTCTCTTTGGTTCAAGATATACGGTCGTCGACTCCTCCCCTCAGTGTTTTGAGCAGTGGGACCACAGACGTCCACCTTTGTTGACCCCAAGATCAACGCCGAACAAGAGAAGCCGGCCTGTTGAGCTACAACTAAAAGGAGACGGGGGAATAGAAATAATAGAATACAACAAGACAATCCACGCACAAGACAATAACAGACGATCAAAACAAGAGCGAGTGCAGGGTGGAAAAAGCTGGTCGACATGTTGTTGGACAGACAGAGTTGCCGGACCGTTGTTGCCTTCAGCCAGTTGATCGTGAGGACTCTGCTCGTTAGTGTGGCCGTCATCAGGCCATCTGCAGCCAATCCTGATGCCAAAAGACTCTATGATGATCTGCTGAGTCATTACAATCGGCTTATTCGACCTGTTAGTAATAACAGCGAAGTGGTCACCGTCCGCCTTGGTCTCCATCTGTCACAGCTGATCGATTTGGTGAGTTTTTTTTTCTTTTCCCCAAATTTCGTGGAACTTCATATCCGAGACACGACCGTACATAGGGCTGCACCCTATTGGATATATAAAAACAAAAGAGAGTCAAGCCACGTATTTTTGTTCTACGTGACTTGGGTTAGACATTCTCTCGGCATTTCTTTGGCCAAGATGGCGCCATTTACCTTTGTCTTACGTTGTCATGGTCTAGGGATAAACCAGTTTTCCAAACAGAATGGATCGTTGGCCAAAAGCGTGGCATAGTTTTGTTCTTTCAGAGGTAATCCCGTGAACTGGACGAGATTTCATTGTATATTCATCATGGGAACGCTGGATGATGACGGCAACGTTGCCTTCCTGGATATAGACGTATGCAGACGAAGGAAAATCAATAAAAAGTAGGGAAAAAAAGAATGTGGCCTTTAGCAAAAGGAATAAATAACAAACAGCATACCAAAATTGCCAATTTGAAAACGTCTTTCTCTGGTCGTTCCTTTAGGTCGTGAAGGCTAAACTTGTTCGTCTTCTTTGAATTGAATGCTGCAACAATGGGTGAAGACGTCAAGAACACGGGGGTAGAAAGCCTCTAAAGGAATATGCCTACATAATAAAAAAAACAGAAAGAAAAATTAGTTAAAAAGAATTCAAATGGTCAAGGTCTATGCTCGACCAGCAGACATACAACGGTCGCTCCATTTAGCAAATTGAAAGAAAGGATTGAGGGTTTTCCTCACGACTTTGTCCCAACATTTACCATAAACCCCCTACTTTGCGGGAATCGTATTGTGGTACGGCCCTTGCCTCGATTCAACAGTTTCCACGTTCTTTCAGCGCAGGCAACACAAAAGAAGTGAAAATTTTCGAAAAGGCAGGGGGACATAAAAAAAAGGAAAAATCTGATTTCCTCGTGTCACTTTTCTTCTTGAGCGTAGACATCCCGAGGCTTTACGTATGCACTATATTACATTTACTGCATAACATTTGAGAATCTCTCCTAGCCTCTTGTCTAGTCAATCAACGCCAAATGTCTCCATAGAATGTCATCCTGGATCAACATTGATAAACCCTCCCCTTTCTATCTCTATAGAAAAGATTCCAGTTGACTGGAACATTTGGTATAGCCCTCTCTCTCTCTCTCCTCTGTACATATAATAATATAAACTTGCTGGCCTTGCCATTCTTTAAAAACGGCGGGGAGCTTGTGTGTACGTTGGATCAACAATTGACCAGCTGAGATACTGTTTAGAAAAGGTTCGACCGCGGGCTATATAGAAGGGCACAACAAAAACAACAACGTCAGCCCTATTTTTACGACATCTTTGTGCGCTGTGTATAGGATCCTTTCTGCAGGAAATGGATCCACAATCAAATCTTAGGGAGAAAATATAAAAAAGTCCAGCGACTTTATGATATTTTCTGCAAATAAAAATATTATCGGTTATTTTAAATCCGCGTGCGGATGATTTCTATAGACTACGGCTGCGGTTGTTGTGTCATTCTAGGATTGGATTTTTCAAGAAAGAGTAACTATTTTATTTATTGACTTTGTCTCCTTTTTTACAACCGAAATCGCCCCCCATAGCTCCCGCTTGCTCAGCTCTTTCTAGCGCAATCAAACTCGAGTGCTTTTCCCTGTATAAACGTTCAAGCAAAAAGAAAAAAGTGCAGTTCTTTCTCCAATACCAATTGCTATATAACGTCTCTATACAGTCAAAGAATTATAGTGCGTATATCTTGAGAGCTCGTGAGTTCAGGACTGGGGGATTCCTATTTCCTACATCGAATCCATAGCCAAACTATTACAGTGTAAAAAAAAAGCCAGACACACAGACGACGGGAAATTGGATTGCCGCTTCTGTTGCAGCCGCGTGTCGTGATGGACGAGCCCACTCTGGGTACATAAACATATAATTCTACTGGTGCTGAAATGAAAAGCGAAATCCAACATAGGCACACACACAACAGGATGACCTAAATAATATTAACAGCAGCAACAGACACAAACGACTGATAGGCCAATAACAATAAAGAGCCTGCCCCCCTCCCTGACGACAGAACAGCTTTAGCCACAGCAGCATCATCACATGTGTAATAATTCATCACTAGGCTGCGCAAAAGCGATGATGGACCGAAAGATATGAAAACTGGGCGATGATGAATCCTGGCTGTTACGAAGGGGGATTGTGTGGGGCTCTACCGACATATAGAACGAATACAATTGGACGAAGCTCGTGAAAGGGACATTTAATAAAAAAAAGCATTGCTGCTGACATTTCGGCGACTCGCGAAAGAAAATGTTTTGTTGTTTGATGCTGCAATTTAAAGCGAGCTGTCGTAAAACCCCAGGTTTTTATGGATCTAGCCCATGTCCCCCCACCCACTCTTCTTTCTTTGAGAGCCTATTCCCTTTTGCTGAAACCTATTAAATATTCGCTAGAGGCAAGTGCTTAAATACATTTGATGTAACAGTATGAATTCAATGTGCATAATGATATTCATATTTGCAGACTGAATCATAACCATTGCCATCATTTGTGAGTTCACGTTAGGTCACAGATAAAAAAAAATTAGCATTGAAACAATAGCCTTAGATTAACGGCTAATGCTGAATGATAATTTTGATTTGTTTCTTGTTCAGCTTCTGGCTGAACGACAAGTAACATGAGGAAAGTAAACTTTACATGAAGCAATTTTTGTTCAAGGAAAGGATTCTATATGTTTGGCTTTTAGATTAGCATACAAATTGAAAAGCTGAAACAAGTAGTACCTTTTTGTCTTGGGGAAGCAACTGTTTAAATTATGAGAGCTCCTTCATCGCAGTCACTGGAATACATGGATGAAGGCCATTTTCAAAAGCTTCCAATTAAATATGCAAAGAATTCCTGCAACAACTTCAAAGTAGTCAACATTTAAGAAAATGATTTAAGAGTTAAACTTATGGACATATTTGGCAGATTACAGAGAAAATTCTCAAGATGTTTAGAGATAAAACACCTGTTGATGTATAGACAAGCACATGTTTCAATCTCTAAAAGCACTCCAGTCAAAAGTCAGGAAAACCTGAATGCCCTTACAAATAGGATTGTTATATTTATGTAAATCCATAACTTGCCTTAAGTGGGATGCATACTTCAATACAAGTGTTGGGAGTGTTTGCCAGAGAGAAAAGTTTACAAACTAGATTCTCAAAACTAGTAAACGAGCGAGCGCTCACTAATGAGCGATGACGCAAATCTCACACGTGTATGATCAAGAGCAAGTTTTTTCTCGAACAAAAGTTACTGCTGTTTCGGCACACAGCATTGCCATAATTATAGAATACCCTATTTCGAACGTGTTGAAAATCAAATCAGGCTTATAAGATATTTGCATAACGAGAATTTGTTATTTTTTTCTGCACGTAATTTGACATCTTACAATCTTTTTTTCTGTTCAACAAAAGATCCACCAATATATTTCTGAGTAGGTTGACCACTTGGCAACAGCTGTGGTAGCCATTTTAATTCGTTAGATGAAGATGAAGGCCACCATCATTAGGACAATTTACGATCAAGCGGCGAGTCTGATACGTGAAGGCCGATTGTGCAATCTACGACAAAATCAGCAACAATTACATCTTTATTAGGAGCCATTGTTATTGGTATTGACATTACATTTTACTAGTTAGTACGTACCCTTTATAGCAATTTACCATCTTTGCTTTACGCTTAGAAATTCTTCAGATCTCGCAATGAAAGTAAATTTCTTCTTGCACATGCTCAGACTGCCGTATGTGATTTATGAACTTGCCTTTGATAATTGCCTTGGCACTAGAATAGCAAATTAATTGGTTTCGCCTTTAATGATAAGGATTTTAAAATAGTAGGAGAGCTGGGTTCACTTATTTGAAAATCAAATGTTCGTCTCGTTTAATTACGCAACAGCTGTAAAATTTGTGTAAGATTTAATTAGGAAAATCCTATTTCGTTCCAGCCGATGCCAGCCTTAGACGGGGCAGTATCAGCTGTTCACTTTTTTTTGGCGCCATTAAGTCGACTTAGTCGGCTGAAAAAATTAGTTTATCGATTGGAAGATCATTTCAAAAAAGTTTACCCATTGCTCGAATTTATGTGTGGATGAACCCTGTGAACTGAAATGCAATGGCCCGATTGTAATATGGAATGGTTTTATGGCATTCCACTGGCGTTTGTTGTAGTAGGCACCAAGCCAGCAGGGACTCGGAAGAATGTAGTTTGAATTCCCCGATACTTGAAACTTTTTTTACGATGTGAATTGGAACTGGTGAGATCGTGACTCGAGTGTGATGTAATCCTTGAAAAAGAAAATCGAGTGCCCGGGGTACATCTGTTAAGTAAGTTCAGGGTCAGTGCATCTGTATAGAAGTGACAAGATTCAGTCACATCGTTGACGAGTTCCAACCGCCATTTTGTTGAAAGCAAAGTAGGGCATGGAAAGATAGGACGTGCTGATGGGCGTAGGGGATTTAAAGTGTAAATGAAATTCGTTGGTACGTGCCATTATTGCAAAATCGTGGGTAACAATTAATTCGAATAAGCTAGGCTTAAGTTACGTGACAAAAATGACGAAATTTCAGATAAAAAATCTTAGAAATTCTTGTAAAGCCCATTGAATAGAAAATTTAAAGTACGTTGCCGCCATGTTCTCTTTGATTATGAGATTTCTCAGTATTGGAATGACATTTTTATTTATTCACTACTGCAATGCGTGGCGATGCAGACGACAGCCAAACTTGTAAAGAGTTGTCAACGTGCCTGCCACTGACACTTGCTAGTAAAATATGGCTTGAAAAAAACTGGTCAAAGAAACGCTATTTCGATGCATAACAGGTTATTACATTTCCCTTGTGAGCACATGTCTTGCTATTGAGAATTCAATCCAATGTATTTCACATGCACTTTTTTAAATCAAATCTTTTCTTTATTCAAACACGCAGGACCTGAAGAACCAGATTCTCACTACCAATGTTTGGGTCGAACATGTAAGTAAAAACATCTCTTATTCTTTGTTTGGTATCAAGTCAGCTTTGCCACGTTCTAGTTTAGATGCATTTCATCTGTTAAAAACTCCAACACTTTATTGTTGTCTGAGTAGGCCAGTCGAGGAAGGTCAGGTGGCCTAATGTATGTCAATCTATGATATTACATGGCTTACGATAGAGCTGGAAATGAAATTGAAGGCATGTAGATTAAAAGGGAGATCTGCTGTATGGGTATCCTTTGTATTTTCTTCCGTGTTTTGCCTAGGATATCTGTAGAATGATTGCCCAGACTTGTGTCCTTTTTTGGGAGGGAAAATGGTCTTGACACAAATCTAAATGCATGTGGAAAGCGAGGGGACGAAGAAAATAAAGGGAACGAGAATGGCTAAAGAAGGGATGTGTTATTATAACTCGGAAGGGACGGAAAGAAAAGAAACGAGCCTATTCCCATTTCCTTTTTCTTTTACATTTGTTATTTTAGACATTTAGCTGCTCCTCCCCTTACCACCCGAGCTTGTTATATCCGAAAAATAAAATGAGATGCCGTTGTCAAGTGGTGGAACATAGAAGAAAAAACATATTATACTACACAAAGGATAAATGTTTACATCATCTATTTTTTCCACCCGCTTTTAGGCGATCCAAACATGCAGAAATAGCAAAGATAGATGTAGAAACGTAATATCAGATAGCATAGCAGCGAACCGGGGCATTGATAAATCAAGATGTACGATCCGGATGAAACAAATTCCCGATGGAAAACGACGGGAAACAGGAAGAATAGGAAAACAAAGCATAAAACAAAACTTTGAAAAATAATGGCGTAATGATCAGTTAAAAGAAATGAAGATGGAAACATCGTATAACTTTATTCCAAAACGATAGGAAAGCATTCTGTAGGGTGGGTCTCGACGTCATCTATCAAAATGGTAAGGGGGGTTTGGGATAAGTGGATAGTTTTCTTGCTTTGATTAGATTATATAACCTATGTGCAACCTACCCTCTGTTTTTTTTTGGCCCCGTTCGTTTTTCCTTTGCTCTTCTCTTTAGCCTTGTTAACGACGTGCTTGATTAAGTTATGAGAGGTAGTTCTCTTTGGTGCTGTTTCACAGTAAATAGGGAAAGTCGGCTTTAGAAAGCGGATCAATATTTTTCAAACGAAGATTTCAAAATGTGATGCACCTATTCGCCCTAGAAAAAAAAAAGGTCTCGCAAATGCCAAAAGGAAAAAGAAAACTGAAAGGCCAAAAGGGTTTTTTTGATCCCGTCTTTGTTGTCTAATACCAAACAAAAGAGCAAGTACAACTATATATTTTATGTAGATCTTTGAGGCGTGACTAAATTTTTATGTTTTTGCCCTGTAGGCGTCATACGTAGATACGCCCTAGTCGATATATTTAAAGTGGGTCCCCCTTTTTTCTTCTTTTTGCCCATAGTTTTTGTGTAAAGTAAAGCGGCAGCTGCATTAGCCTTTGCAGCAGCTTCCAATTGGGATCAATAATGGCAAAGTGCTGGGCCGCCAAAAGGAAAATAAACCCTCCTACCCCCTCCGGAGCTTCCAGATATTTGCTGGGCGTACTGCCGCACGCTTGCCCGTTTGTTTTTATTTGTATTATAAAACACCCACACACAGGCTCGTTCGCCGTTTTCATATGGTATTTATGTATAAGACATAGCGCGAGATTCAACATCCTCTTAGTTTATGTTCTTTTCTTCTATTTAATTCTCTTCCTCCTCCCTGGATATTTAAATTTTTTCTTGGACGTGGGGAATGTTAAAATTTCTTTAGATGTTTCGAATAACAGATGGGTTGCGTCAGCTTCCATCGACTGTTATTGACTTGGACAGCCTCAGGCAATTTGATTGATATTCCAAGAAAAAAAAACGTTATGCTTTTATTTTTTTTTTTTGCATTCAATGGAACAATTCATGTTTTTACAGCTTATGTGTTTATGTACGTGTTTAATCCTATTGATTTTTGTTTAAGGATTGGATGGATTCGAAATTAAATTGGGATCCGGACGAATATGGTGGCGTAGAGCAACTGATCGTCCCATCGGAACTCCTATGGCTGCCAGACATTCTTCTCTACAACAAGTAATTTCATTTTATGATGAATGTACTGCGCCATCTGTCCGATTATTATTTATTTTAAGTTACGATAACAAACTGTCGCCCAGCAAATAATTTAAAACGATGCCATTTCTGAAAAGAATCATGTGAGTAGTATTTGACATGCTGTTATTGGTTTATGTTTGATACAGCGCCGATGGAGAATACGTCGTGACTACAATGACCAAAGCGAAACTTCACTACGACGGCCGCGTCAAATGGTATTTTTCGTAAACTTCACTTTTTTTTAAATCTAACGTTCCACTAATGAATTGGTCCTTTGCACAGGAACCCTCCAGCTATTTTTAAATCCTATTGCGAAATTGACGTCGAGTGGTTCCCCTTTGACACGCAGACATGCTTCTTGAAGTTCGGTCCCTGGACTCACAACGGTCTACAGGTATGAAACTCGGGCTTTTGGCCGATATTAAATTGTTCATGTCCGATAACTCCACTAAACTTTTAGGCGTAGGGAGGGCAAGTGACAGTGTGTTGGGGTCACCTCTCCCCATTGGCACTAGCATTGCGGTTAATTGCAAAGTCTTTTCATTCTCCCTTTTGTCAAGGAAAAGAAAAAAGTTGTTGGACCTGAATTTTTTTTTTTCGATGGAAATGTGTTATCGTTAGGAGAGATGTAGTCATGGAGGTCGAAGATGAGAAAATAGGCGATAGACTGGAAAGGCGGACGGGGCGGTGTGTTGAATAGAACAGCTAATGGGCCAACTGCCACCAGGGAAATGATCATTACACACACACACAGTGGGCCTTTGCGGCATTCGCTTCACCACTCCGCTGGATAGTTCCCTATTACCAGGAAAAAGAAGGGGGGGGGGAAATGATGCTCCCTTTTCTCAGCGTGTAGGCCTCTTTTCTTCCCCCCTCATTTCTAATCAACTATATATAGTAGCAAAAGCATGTGTGTTACTTAAAAGAACAACGTTTGGTTTTCTCGGCCATCTTAGGAGTTGCTAAGCTTGCTAGACCTTTTCTTTGGCAAATCTAACACTTCCGATTTTTTTGTTTATTTGCCTTTCTTTTCATCATGTCAGATGGTCTATATTCCCCTATTTTTGTGTGTTATCTTTTTATTTTTTCGGGGGGTTAACATAGAAATGAAAAGATTCTTTTGGTTCGTCGTTCCATATCCTCTATATAGTTGTCCCACGTGTGTGTGTGTGTGTAAGTGTGTTGGAGCGCAGAAGAAGGACCTCTCTTTTACATGGCTGTCAGTTCTGATGGATCCGATTTGGCTGCCGGCCCGAATATAACGACGCTAGCAAAATCTCCGCTATTCTTTCAACCTTTTTGGTGGGGAATCAAATGAGGGTTGATGTAAATATAGTTAGGTTTAAAAAAGTTTTATGATTGACGGGCAACTAATTTTGATTTGCATTTCATTTCTTGTTGCTTTGCATTTGGCCGATGTACAGTCCCACATTTGTGTTCCTTTTATTTTTTATTTTTTCAGATGGATTTGAGACACATCAACTCGTCAGAGAACCTGGTGGAGATTGGCATCAACTTGAAGGACTACTACCCCAGCGTCGAGTGGGACATCATCAGCGTTCCGGCTGAACGTCACGAGAAATTCTACGAGTGTTGCCCCAACGAATTTTATCCCGGTAAGGTTTGACCTTCCCTTCAAAATAATAATAATAAATGTAAACAAAAGGAAACTACACAGGGGGATTAAAAAAAACAAAACAAGTAAGTAAGAAAAGATATCCGGATGGAAGAGATATGTTTGTGCCTACTCGTATAGAAAACGATCCGTCAAGATCACACGATCCGTGTGTTTTTCATGTCTTATCCGTTGGGTCCTGTCTCTCCCCCTTCTAAATGCTCGTGATCCCCATCAAGTTTGAGTGCCTTTACTGGATTGGACAGTTACGAATGAGTTCTTGGATCCGCACGAAAAAAAGAAGGCCGAAAACATGTATACAAAAAAATAACAAATAAATCATTCGCTCATTTTGTTTCTCTTTTCTGCTTTATAGACATCTTCTTCAACATGACTCTGCGCCGGAAGACTCTGTTTTACACAGTCAACTTGATCATCCCCTGCGTCGGCATTTCCTGTCTGTCCGTGTTAGTGTTCTACCTTCCGGCCGATTCGGGCGAGAAGGTGGCGCTGTGCATCAGCATTCTCCTGTCGCAGACCATGTTCTTCTTGCTCATTTCGGAGATTATCCCGTCCACGTCGCTGGCCGTCCCTCTGCTGGGCAAATATCTCCTTTTCACCATGTTCCTCGTCGGCCTGTCCGTCCTCATCACCATCGTCATTCTCAACATGCACTACCGCAAACCATCCACGCACAAGATGGCGCCATGGGTACGGCGCATTTTCATCCATCGGCTGCCCAAGATCCTTCTCATGCGGGTGCCCAAACGTGTCAACGAGGAAGTCGAGGAACGAATGAAGGTCCGTTAACATTTTCTTCTTTACTTCATTTTTAATAAGAGGACTAGATTGAGATAAGATTCAAGATGTATAGGTTATAGCCTCCAGAGTTTTTTTTTGTGCACGGATCGGCGGATATAGAAAACCACTTTTAGCACTTGGCCAGCTTGGGTATACATATATATCATAGAGCGAGTTGACGACCCTCCTCGCCAGTAAACGTGACATGAATAAATCAAGCCGGGCTGTTCGAGAATGCAGTCAAGCTGGGGGGGGGGGGCCTTACAGTGTCTTTTTTTTTTAAGAACAAAAAGAAATGTATATACTGATTATATACTATAGCGTAGGATGATGTTTTTGAAGAAGGATCAAGCGAACGGGTTATGGGGGCGCAATGTGGTGAGCCGACAATAATAAGCGAATGGCGTCGGGCCTTTTTTTTTTCTTTCGGCTCCTGTGTGATATCGTGTGCGCTAAATTATTCGGTCGTGGATGGATGAGTCGATGGCTTCGAGATGACTAGCAGCAGGAATTGCAATATATGCGCATCAAATGATGCGCGGAATGACAAGCAATATCTTCTCCGTGTTTAGCCTTTGGCGGTGCACCATCGTCATTCATCCGAATTGGCGTTTTCTTTATCCTTTTTCTCCCCGTCCGTTTTTTCTTCTTAACTTCGTCAATCTAGTGTTCGCTTTTCTTTTTGCCCTCATTCTTTATGTTACATGTGTGCACGTCCGTCTTATATGGATACCACGTATTGATATATTTCTGCTATTGTTCGATGCGGGAAAATGTAAGCCTTTTATCGGATCCATCGGCAACGTTGTGCAAAATCTCTGAAACTTGGTAAAGCATATTTTAGATGTAATGTATAGAAAAAAGAAAGGAGGGGATGATTATGGCGGAAGAGAGAAAATGGAAGATTTGCTTAAGGCATCTATTTGTGTGTGCGTAACGTTTTCATTGGGGTGGGGCGATCTGTTTTTGTTTGGGGAAAAATTGTTGGAGCGGAGAGGTTTGAATAGATCGACTTTGGCATCCGATAGGAGTCGGGGAGAGAAAAGAAAAAACATTTCTTCCGCCTTCCGTGAGTTATCCTTTCGGAAAAGTAGTACGGAAAAGATCTATTGATACTTTATCGAGAAGGGGGGGGGGATAAAGGAAGGAAGGGACTAGTGTACAGAGTGTTTTCCTTATAGGCTGATTTCATGTTTTGTTTTAGATAATGGAGTAACTAGGGGAAACTAAGAGCGTCGGATGTTAACTGGATTTATGAGTTTAAAAATCCAATGATAAAGGAATTTGAACGTTAATTAATGGAATGGTATTGTGCAGCTCATTCGTAAGTTCCAACAGTGTGACGTAACGAGTCCTTTTTTAATAAAATGTTTTAACTTAATTGAGCTTAAATGAGATCCGATGTAGATTCCAATCACTTGCCAAGTCAGCACTTCTAGAGACGCCCTCGTTATAGGAAAAAGAAGCATCAAAGCCAAGTGATATCCGCCCTTCTTCTTTTTGGATCGTTGTTAACGAATATACATAGCTATATATGATAGTCAATGCGAACTGATATCAGTGGAGCAAATAGAAAAGAATATTTTCCTTTACACTGTTGGCCATTTGCAGTCGACAGAAGATACATCGATGTGTATACAGCTCGTTATGTCCGATGTTTCGATTACAGAGGGCACGCGAGACGTGGGTGGGTCCCCCTTTTGATTTACAACAAAGTCGGTCGTCATCGTTTCTATGCAACTTGTCTGCTGACTCGCTGTCATATTCGCAAATTGGCTAGTTATCATCGTTTGGCTTCAATATAACATGTGTGGATGAAAAAAAAGGAAACTTGTTTCAAGTTAGGAGCTTACATTGTTCCACATGCGCAAACTTTTATGGCCAGAATTTGTGTTTGTCCAAACTGTTGATCGATATCTTAAATGTGATGAATTGACCGAGAACAACAAAGGTCATCCATCAAAAAGGCGTTTGAGATATGATGGTGGACAAACTTGATTAACATTTTTTGATTGATTGCGTTTGAATTGCAGTACATCGCCAATAGGAGATTGAATTCAAAGGATGGCAGACGATGGTCAAGGCGAGTCAACTACGGTTCGCAATTGCTTTGCGAAATCATCAACTTTAACAATCTTCCACCGCCACCATCGCCTCCCCCGCCGCCTCCCCCTCCACCGCCCGTTCCAGCCAACTTGCGTGACATGGGGCAATTAGGACGTCGCAAACGCTATCCGCTAGAGCTTCAAAAGGCCATACGAGACGTCCAGTTTATACGCAATCACATGAAACGACGTGACGAATACGATGCGGTAAAATTTCCAAAATCATTTCCTTCTTCTAACCAAAAAAAAAAGATGTGCATTAACATTGATGGCTTTTCGTTTTGTTGTTGGGCTGGAACCCAGGACGCGCAAAGTGTGTCATTATTATTTTTTTTCTCCTTCCGTAATAACCTCTGGCTATTATTAAACGGAAAGATGAGGCTTCTTGTGACGTTATTATCTCATTTTGTGTGTGGCCTATGGTCGGTGCTGCCAATGGTCGATCTCTCTTAAATGTCCTTTTGTTTAGCTTTTTTTTTTTTTTCTATTTATTTATTATTATATTTTTAATATCAGGAGGACAAAGACTGGGGATTTATCGCCATGGTACTGGATAGGCTCTTCCTGTGGATGTACACCATCGCCTCGGTGATCGGCTCATTCGTCATCTTGCTCACCGCTCCGGCCCTTTACGATGACTCGAGTGACATGGCCATCAAGTACTCGCTCGTCGCCCAGCAACTTTACGGCATCCCGGATTTCTGAATGGCCGCCTCTTAGCCGACAATGACTTTCATCCTCACGCCAAAAAACGCAGCACGTCTCGCCCAGACGATGTCGTATATATTTTTTGAGTAGGAAAGACTCGCAATCAAAGTCAAAAACCATCTTCAAGTCTTTCTCTTTTCCTTTTCGCTCTCTCCCTTTAATTAGCTAGCTTTAATCTCTATATTGCTTCCAACACTTAATGTGTTGCGATCGTATTGTTATAATCCCCAACTGGTAACTTTGGGATGTTTTCTTTTGTTTTTTTTTTTTGTTTTTTTTCTAATTTTATTTTTGTGACCAGAAAAGTCTTCCTACCCCCAACTAAAACAGGCCAAGAAAAGAACAGCGCAAAACTCTTGATGTGCGACTTGACTTTCTAATAGTCTTTCTCTCGTCGTGTGTCGTTCTTGGAAATTCTCAATTAACTTAGGTAATTACTTTCCTTTTATTTTTTTTTCTATTTTGTCTGGAACAAGCAATCATCCAATCAAGATAGCACATTTTTAACAAATATTATCTTTTAATCATTCGATTAAAAAAAAAATCTCAATGTTTCAAACTACGATAATCACTCAAAGTTATAGTCTTTATTTCTATTATGTACATTCAATAGGCTATCCTACACACACATAGGTAGTTTTTTATTTAAACATTTACATGTGTGTTTGTGTATGTCCAAATTCATAGCGAAAACCTAACTTTCATACCGTGTATGTTCTATAGTTATACAGTCCTAAACGATATTACCGTGGATGAATACTTCTGTTTCAATTTGAGGTGCATCTTTGTGCCGCCACGCTCTTCTTCGGTGTACCATGTTGTCAATATAGACACATTAAGGGTAACATTTAACAGTTTTAACATTTTAACTTTTAATTTTAGAACCGATTAATGTGCCAGTTTGCGTAAGAGCCCGGAGTTTGAACGATGTAAATGAAAACAAATAACCCACCCAAAAGGTAATGATTCATTTCTAATGGGAAATAATATTTAACTAGACGTTAAGTTTTTCTTTACCATTTAAATGCTACAGTAAGAACAAATGTAATTGGCACTCTGTTATTTCGGTCCGTAATGGATGAATCCTTCATTTCTCAGAGAGCACATGAAACTCTCTAAGAGTCTTAAAAAGTACGTGCCGCAAAAGAGGATTGATCTTTTTTGTATTGTTTTTTTTTTCTTTGTTGCAGTATCTAACGTGTTCATTTCCCCATTCATTTTAATTCGTATAGACTACCCAAAGGTTTCCAGTAATATGCTGCGCTTCGTGACTGGAACGCTGTTATTCGATCCTTTGAGCTTATCCTAGAAAGAAGTATTTCTTTTTTCACGTTCCATTTCCAAAAGAAAAGAAAGTCTTACTTTCAAGAGAAGATACGTTTTATTTAAAGGAAAGTAAATGTATTTTAGTTTGATGGCTTTAGCTTTAAAACGGCTGTCGATTTTTAGTTCCTTTTGATTTCCTTTTTTAGGTTTTTATCGCAGAGCTGGGCAATATTTTATGCATGAAGGGACGGCATAACTTGTTTAATGCCCACAACGTATAAAAATAGTACACCGTGGACTCCTCATACATAAAATATAAACAGCGAAGGTTTCATTTTTTTTTTGTTATTTTATTTTTTGTTATTTTTGTTTCTTTTTGTTTTGTTTCATAGATAAGTCGTGAAGGATAATGCCGTCAGAAACTGGGGCTGAGATAGACAAGATGCGTAGCAGCAATACGCTGAAGACAAAGTTTTCTTTTTTCAAACTCGCTCCGTCTGTTTCTCACAGTAAAGTTTATTATTTCTCCAGGCGAAAGAGAAAACGATTGAACAACAAGAGAAAGTTAAAAAAAAAACAAATCTAGAAGAGGGAAAAGCAGAAATTCAAGACAAAGAAAAAAATAAATAATAAAAAGGAAAGATATATCCTAAATGGAACCAAAGGCGGCAGATTGGATTTGTTCTTTTTACCAGGAAAAAAACAAACAAAACGTTGGAAAAAAGAAAACATTGGATTCTCTTTAACCGTTGAAGGACAAAAGAACGCCACTGAACAACAAAAAGATCAGGCGGAAAAAAGAAAAAAAAATACGAAGTAAAAATTGGGGATGTGAGTAGTACGTAACAGAAGAAGGGAAAACGCTGGATCAACTGAAGTTTTTCAGATGCTTTGGAAAAAAAAGAAATGTGTGCTGCGTTTTTTTAAATTGACAATTTAGTTGCCGTCGGCGCTATGGGAAAATAGGCGTGAGATAGCTGATCCAGCGGAATGGTTTCGTCGTAGAGTGATGGCGCTTCCAGGATGATGGCAGCCGTGCCTACGAAACAGGCCACGATGAAGATCCAGAGGAAGAAGCGATCCAAAACCATAGCCACGAATTTCCAGTCTTCAATCACCTCAATCTCCCTGTCAGTGTCTTTCGTGTGTTTGGCTATGAACTGGATGCTCCTCAGCGCACAGCTGACATCTGGTGGCAAGAGATCATCATCCCCGTAAGTTAAAGGGCCGAAATCTGAACCGCAGGAAGAAAAACAATTAACGTGTTTGAAGCTGAGCCTGAAAAGATGACAAGTTAAATTCGTACTGTGATAGATCGGTTGCCTGGGCTGATTGCTTGAAGCGTAACTGCCATAGGTGGAAGAACGAAGTTCAAACGTTGCCGTGATATCGTTAGTCGGAACAGTTTCTCCAGGGATCTCCGACGGGCATGAAGGATTCTTACGATAAGTGTGAGCGTAAATGTACGGTGTCGAATCGTTCCTGTTTGTTAAGCAGACGACACAAATGTAAACACTTGAAACGAAAATGGAAGTTCATTGTATACCTGCCGAAGTCGATGCCGTTGTAGAATTGATTCTTCTTCTTTCTTTCATCACCACAACTTCCCTGGCAAAGGTAAATGGGTCGACTCATGAGCAACAATCGTGGCATGATGACGGTGAAAACTTTCTTGACCCAGGGTGACATGTGATGCGTAGCAGGCGACCTGGAAACCCCGCCCAGGCAAGTGAACAAGAAAATCGATAGCAGACAGCTTTTGATGTTTCACTTGGCATGTGAAAAACTAACCGAAAATGGACGTTGAGGACACAAACAGTGACGATAATGGAGACTGTCACCAGGATCATGGTGAACAGAAGATATTTGCCGAGTAAGGGCACGGCCAGTGATGTGGGAGGAATAATTTCAGCCAGCAGGAGGAAGAATACAGTCAGCGAGACGAGGATTGAAATGCACAAGGTGACCTTTTCACCGGAATCGGATGGCAGGTAAAATACGAGAATCGTTAGAAACGTGATGCCCACGCAGGGGATGATCAAGTTGACAGTATAGAACAGAGTTTTGCGACGCATTGTCACGTTGAAAGTGATATCTACATATGTAAGAGTAGTGTGATAGAAAGTTACGAATGATGAAACCCCTTCTTTTCTTTGCAGGCATTTGAATTACTTGCCTGGATAAGGTTCTTCGCAGCAAGGATATCTTTCTTCATTCTTCTTGGCTGGAACGTCGAGAATGTCCCATTCGACCGATGGGTAGAATTCTGTTAAATTGATACCAGTAACGATGTTGGCCGAGACGACGTCGATTCCACTGTCATTCTCTTGCATCATGTGCATCAGGTCAACCTAATGTTTGAAGTTTATGTTTAATTGTTCTAAAACAGGAATCCTGGACAATTACTTCGTTGCCGTCGTAAGTCCACGATCCGAATTTCATGAGGCAACTCTGCTTGTCGAATGGAAACCATTCTACATCCATCTCGCAGCTGGACTTGTAGATGGCCGGTGGATTCCAGTTGACCAAACCCGTGTGGTGGACAGTTGCTTTGGTGAGTAAGGTCACCTCGTAATTGCCGTCAGCACTTGTATAAGCAATATGAGATAATGTCAACATGTTGTAGGGACAGCAATATGAAGAAAACGTGGAGGACTCACTTGTTGTACAGGACAATGTCGGGCAACCAGATGTTTTCAGCTGGTACGTAGAGCATTTCCACATCCTCGTAATCGGCTGGATCCCACACCAGGCGATAGTCGGTCCATTTCTGCACGCATTGAACGTAAGTTTATTTAACTTTAAGTAATTTTCTTTCTATTTTCTACGTTTACCTGTTCCAGCCACATTGAAGTGGTCATGACCTGATTTCTTAGACTCTACAGAAAGACAGATTTAATGATTTTGAAAGATTTAAATGAGTTATTGTTATTACCACTTCAATGAGCTGTGAGAGTTTAAGGTTTAACCAAACTGTTAGTTTGTCCGTACTGTTGTTAACTGGTCTGATGAGTCGATTGTAATTGCTGAGCAAATCATCGTACAGCCGTTTGGCGTACATATTAGCGAAACCGAGCGTTCCCACTTTAAACACAAGAAAAAAGTTCAGCTAAATTAAATCAAACAGTTGTGACGAAGTCTTACCGGACAAATGGAAAGAGGCGAAACACACGAAAAAACGGAGCAAAAGGCGATGGAATTGCATCTTCTTTGTTTGTTTTACGCAATTCAATTCAACTATGATTCTCAATGTTGTAATGGCAAAGTACCAGCGTAACTAAAGGTGAGCTGCAGAGGCCATGTCCTCGTCGACTGATCTCCCAGCTGGAAGTCGGAGTCTGCGTTGCTGCGAGATTTGATGGTGGCAGATGCGTTTCTCCTAGTGACCGTCGACCGTCCAGAGAGCAGCACCATCCAGTCATCCCTCTTTGGTCGATCCTTCCAGATAGGACTTCAATCAATAACAAAACCAGCATCCTTCCAATGATCTCACTGCGGCTGAAGGTTTTTCATTCGTAACGTTCCTATTACAACTTCTGTTTCCAATTTGGTTAAAGAAAAAAGAAAACTAGCGCAATGTCAAAGTTAGCTAAAGGATTCCACATGGGTTTATTGATCGATCCATTCTAGAAGCCCAACCGAATAATAATATGAATTGAAAAAAAAAAAAAGAAAAATTCTTTTGCATCACTCGTACAAGAGGCAAACATCGTGAGACACATGTGAGGAAACAATAGCGCGGAACTTCGGTCAGACGGAAGAAAAAAATCAAGAGGGGCAGAAAAGGAAACGCGATTAAAGTTCAACACATAATCAAGCAACATCACGCCCTGCAAATTCCAGTCAAAGAGATTCAAATATAACAACAAACAGAAACAGTGTCGCTTCAGAAAATTGGTAATTATTATTTTTTTTTACTTTGCTCAATTTCACGTTTGCTAATATTATTGTTACTCTTACTTTTCTAAATATTATTTTGTTGTTTGCTTGTTGCACTTCACACGTGTGAAAATTAAAAGATTGGATATAGCTAAAACAAAGAGGTGTACAGAGGAAAAACCCTTCCCACATAAACAAGCAAAACGGCAGAGGAAAGTGGAAACGCCATTGTTACACAATATCACAGCAAAGTTTTTTTTTTCATTTTTTTTTCCAACCCGGTTTTTAATATAAGATCGATAAATGTACACTGTAGTATTGGTCGATATAGAACGTTTTCTTTTCTGAAAATGGGGAAAGATTTAAGTGCAAAGAAAAAAAATTAGCAAAATATAATTAATAAAATGAAAACGGTCAGCAAAAGCCTTTCAGGGTAATTAGTTTTTGTCAGTGAGCTCTTCTGGCGGACGGACTATCTGGTAAGATATTAAATATTCCGGATAAGCCTATAAATTCGTGTAAGATGAAAACGGAAATTTAATTTAATCTCAATCACAACCCAAACAGGAAATAGAAATCACCTGTTCGCCGCGATAAACGACGTATTCCGGATAAGTGAGTCCTCCGGTGCTCGGACGTCCGACGATCGAATGATGACCTGGAGGAGCATGTGCCATACGCATGGCACTGAACTGGAGGAAGGACTTGCCAATGGTAACGCGGCAGAGGAGTAATTGCCGATGGCAGGAATAGCAGGACCGATCCTTGTGTGACGGACATCCGGTACCTCCGCCAATGCCGTAAACATATTGGTTGCTTTTCGAAGAGTTTTCCGCGAAATAGATGCCTACAAGACGAGAACGGTAACATTCAAAACAATCACCAGGGAGAAATGATGTGATCAGCTTACCTGCGCCAAACATTCCTCCAATGTAGGCATGTCGTTCGTCGAATCCCTTCTGAACGATAGCGTGAACGAATGGAGAACCATGGAAGAGGAGTCGTTCGTTGCTTTGTCCGCCGTTTTCATCGGCTACTTCCCGACGTCGGTGACAATATCGTTCCCATAATCGACGATTGCGAACTTTTTGAATCTAAACAAAAGCCAACATTAATGTTGAGAATTGTAAGTACAACGAATAGCATAATTAAATTCAAACCTTAAGAACGTTATAACGAGAGAAAATGCCGCCAGCATGGCCGTTGTCCTTGTGTTCTCGGATTGTGCTTTGAAGCTCCTCCTCCACCGTAAGATATTCCTGATCTTCGGTGCTCAAATCGATCAGCATCGTGCCCGTCGTCTGCGACGACGAAGACGAGCTTCCAGATGGTCCCAATCCAGCCGCATTCCAACCGCTTCCCGGGTTAGACGCCGAAACGGCCAACTGGCTGTAGAATTTTTCCACACCTGTAGGTACATAAATTTCCAAAAATAATTATTTCATCACTTCACTCATGAAAACATTAAAAATACCTTTGAGGAGTCTGTGTCTATGACCGTAAGCGTGAACTCCAATTTGTTTGAGCTCCTCGTGACCCATTTCGAGTAGGATGTCGATCGTCACCTGTTCGCGTTCGAAGATTTCACGCAAGTGCTCAAGTCCAAGGCTGGACAGGAAGGAGACGATCGTGGAGGCGGAAGCGGTGCTCGTTGCGGACTGAAGCTGTTCAGGAACATCACTGTCGGAGCAGCCATCTCCGATCTGAGCTCCGCTGGATGAAACAGGCACAGAGGTAGATGAGGCGGCAGCCAAGCTGGGCGAATCGGGACCCAGCATTAGCAGAGGTAAAGGGGCTAGGCCAGGCGACGGACACGGAGGTGCTATAACGACCGCATTTCCGGAAGGCAGGACTAGGGTATCTGAACTGGTTGGCGGATTGGTAGAGGTGGTGGCAGTGTTGCCGTTGCTTCCAGATGAGCAGCCGGTGACGATGGACGATCCCCGAGGCGAAGGATTGAAGACGGGCGAAACGGGCAACGAGCTGGCCGTGGGAGGAAGGTGCTGTGTCATGGCATCTTGCAATAAACACTTGACATCCTCGGCCGTCGACAAATCCAATGGCGTTTGCCCTTCCTGATTTTTCATGTGTGGGTCGGCTCCGTGAGCTAGGAGCAAGGCACAAAGTTGGGTACGGCCTTTCTGGGCCGCTTCGTGAAGAGGCGTAAAACCCCACCGATCCGTGGCATTGACTTCGGTGTTGAACCTAATCAATAGGGCAGCGACGTCCAAGTGTCCGTATGAAGAGGCATTATGCAGAGGGATGAGTCCACCTTTGTCTTGGGCATTGACGTCAGCTCCGTGTTCGAGTAAATATTCCGCCACGTCGAGATTATTGTAGCCGGCCGCCAGGTGGAGTGGCGTCGAGTTGCGACCTTGCGAATCCCGACAATTGATGTTCTGGCTGGTGACAAGTTTGTGAACGCGGGCTAAGTGACCTTTCTTAGCAGCGTCCAGCAATGCGGCGTCACCGCGTAGAAGGTCGGCTATGTCCTGATCGCCGTCACGTACGAGGTCCAAAGGCGTGTGACCGTCTCTGTTTTTCTTGCTGGCGTCGGCCCCGTGCTTCAATAACAGTTTGACGATGTCGTATTTGCCTTTGGCGGCCGCTTCGTGCAACGGCGTGAATTTCCACAAGTCTGACACGTTAACACTGGCCCCCGCACGTACCAACAACTCGGTTACTTCGTAATGCCCGTACGAGCACGCATTGTGAAGCGGAACCAGACCACCTTTATCCTTGGCCTGAAATAAGAACAAAAAAAAACACAAGGTAATTACATTAAAACATATGGGAATCAATGTTACGCTCTCACCTGGACATCGGCTCCGTGTTGAAGGAGAAACTCGACGACCGCAAGTCGATTATAGCCGGCCGCAAAGTGAAGCGGTGTGGAATGTCGCCCATCGAGGTCGCGGCAATTGACTAGCTGCGACGAGGGATTGGCGCCCAAAATACGACGGACATTATCCAAATCCCCCGCTTTAGCTGCTTCCAGTAGCTGGTATTCGAGATCGACTGGTGGAGGAGCTGCACTGAAAGCTGGCTCTTCGGCGAACAGCTTCTGCACAGATTCGGTGGCCACTTGGGCGGCCGTGTAACCCTGAAGAGAGACAACCGTCGGATCGGCTCCGTACGGAAGCAACAGTCGACACACAGACACTAGCCCTTCTCGACTGCTGCGATGGAGAGCCGTCTGACCAAGGCCGTCGAGTACATTGACTTTGGCACCGTGACGTAGTAGGGCCTCTAAAACATCCAGATGTTCCTTGTCGGCGGCAATGTGTAGCGGAGCGTGAAGCTCTTTGTTCTTCTCATTGGGAGCGGCACCTTTTTTTAACAGGATTTCAACGACGTGCTTTCGTTTGACTCCTGTTGAGGCGGCGGCACAATGCAGCGCGGTATCTCCAGTGTAAGGATGTTTGAAACTTATCACGTCCACAGAGAGAAATTTCTTGAGGCGAGCTGGATCTGCTTGCCGTGCCGCTTCCAATAAACTATGACCTTTGAATTCATAAGAGAGAAGGTCCTGGAGTTCCCGCGAAGGGGCAACATCCAGGGCGGACTTGGCGTGGCAGTTCAACAATGTTGGATCGGCCCCGTGGGCCAGGAGCAAAGAACAAACTTCACGACGGCCTTTTGAGGCCGCTTCGTGCAGGGGGGTGAATTGCCACAGATCCGTGGCGTTAACGTTGGCACCGGCACGAACGAGTAGCTCCGTCACTTCGTGATGCCCATATGAACAGGCGTTGTGTAATGGAACTAAACCACCCTTGTCTTTGGCCTGGACGTCGGCACCGTGCTGCAGCAGCCGCTGAACGATTTGTGTTCGATTATAACCAGCGGCCAAGTGTAATGGAGTGGATTTGCGACCGTCACTGGCATGGCAGTTTACATTCAAAGGCGTCAAGAGTGAAAGGATTTTATCTTCGTTGCCACTGCGAGCTGCCTCTAAAAGTTCTTCTTTGCGATAATCGCCAGTTAATACAGGCCGTGTTGTGGCATCAGCTACATCAAGTGGAATTTTTCCTATTCAAATAAAACACAGAATTAAAGATAGCCCAATGAACTGACAGATGCCAAAAACTGTTTGTCATTACCTTCAGCATTGCGAACAGTGTGATCAGCTCCATGCTGTAGTAAGACTATGCAAACATCAATTTTGCCTTTGATTGCAGCCTCGTGGAGGGGTGTGTAATTCCAATTGTCTCTGGCGTTTGGGTCTGCCCCAGCACTCAGTAGAAGTTGAACAACTTCTGCGTGACCAAAAGAGCAAGCATTGTGAAGCGGAATTAAGCCACCATCATCTCTGGCGTGAACATTGGCCCCAGTGGCAATCAAATGTTCCACTACGTCTCTCCTACCGAAGCCTGTAAATTAAACCATGAAACCGAAATCAATTTTGTGAGAAAGCAAATGTGGAGTTCTGCTGCGTGTCACAACAAACAATGCTAACAGACATCACTTCAAAAGTGAAAAGGAAGTAATAAGGATAGAAGGAAAAACTGGTGTAACCTAAAAAGAAACTAACAACTCAATTCTATGAAACCAAGAAATTTAGGAGCAGATCAGGTTGTGAAAATGAAAGCTTGAGTGATAGAGAGTTGAAAGTTATCAGCCACAGTTATTTACCTGCGGCGAAGTGGAGTGGAGACGACTTTCTTCCAGCTGTATCACGGGCGTTAACATTTTGTGTAGTTACCAACTTTTTGACTTTAGAAACCTCGCCATTCCGGCAAGCTTCGAATAATTCACGAAGAGGATCACACGGACTGGTTGCAAGTAGATCGATGGCTGTATTTATCGAGGAGGTAGACCTTCTCGTCGCCATTTTACCACTACTTGTCCACAAGTTTTTCTTGGAAAGCACCAAAATCCGAGTCTTAGAACGTCCCGTTGTTACCACTGGTTGGTTACAGCTGGTTTACCAAAAATATGGTTACTAGCTATGCCCTCAGGGCAGCTGGCAGATTAGGCTGTCACTTTTAGCAGTTGCAGTAAAATCTTATCAACGCTGTTAAAATATTAAAAATTTGCTAAAACTATTTTTAAAAGTTTTGAAATTTATAAACCACATAAAAACATTAAATTTAAGTATTTAAAAATAACAATGGCACAAACATAATGCACAACTTCTGATAATGACGACATTGGCATCGTCGACAAAAATGGTCGAAGCCATCTGACGACGACAATTTCAACTACTGGTAAATAAATAATAAATGTGGGAATCGTTATGGCGGGAAGTAAAGTAATGTGTTAACGCTTAACACTCAACAGGTAGTTATTTATCAGAAGTGGAAACGAACATTGTATTTCATAAGTCAATAGATTAACTTGAAGTTTATGTTTATAATACCTGATAATTTAATGCACCTCCACTAAATACCAACTTAGCTTAAATGGGCTGCTCGAATGATTATAGGGCCTACTTCCACACTGCAAATAGCAATAAGCATTATCAGTAAGCAAGCATGAAAGTATAGGTCACTTGATGAGTCATTATACATTTTTTCCTTGGATGCACATTTGAGTTGTTATCAAGCTAGCAGAGATAACAAACACTTTGTTTTCCTTTAACTATACCCTAGCTTATTTTTTTTTTTTACCTAATAGTGTAACACAGACATCTGAACCAAAATGGCTCACCCAAACTTTGTTCCAGGGGTGGCTAGCCAAGACCTGAAGAATGATGTGGAGCTCACAATTTCTGCCAAGTAAATCACTGAACTACTAACTTTCCTTCTTACCACACCTTACCAAAAATGTGATTTGAATTTAATAGGAATTTGCTGAATAAAGATGTCCTTTCTAAATCTGATCCCATTTGTGTGGTTTATGTTCAGCACCTGAATCATTCCTGGGTAGAACATGGCAGAACCGAGCAAATTTGCAACACATTGAATCCAGAGTACACCACCAAAATTTTGATTGGTTACCGTTTTGAAGAACTACAGAAACTGAAGTTCAAGATTTATGATATTGATAGCAAAAGCAGAGATCTGGATAAACATGATTTCTTGGGAGAAGCTGAGTGCTCCCTTGGTGAAATTGTTTCTTCACGAAACTTTGTTACAACACTTCATCATCCAAAAAACAAAAACACTGGCCAATTGTGCATTAAAGCCGAAGAAATTGGTTCACTCAAAGAAGATGTTGAATTATTGTTTAGCGCTGAAGGTTTCAAAAAGAGCGGACTCCTCAGCAAACCTGACCCCTTCTTAGCCATTTACAAACAGGGCACTCTAGTTCATCGCACGCCATTCATCAAAGATAACTGCAACCCAGAGTGGCCAAGATTCGTTCTCCCCATGCGGTTCCTACGTACCAAAGACGAGAAAAGCGTTCCTCTAATGCTTCAGTGCTGGAATTGGAACGGAGACGGAAACCACAAACTAATGGGTGAAGTACAAGTCACAACAGAAGAAATTCTAAGTGCCCCCAAAACTTTCTCTTTAATTGATAAGGTAAATGAATAGGGATTTATTTTGAAAAAAAGTTGTGCATCTTACTAAAAAACTGTTTTGTTTTACAGCAAACGAGAAAAAGCGTTGGAAAACTGTCATTACATGAGTCAAAGGTAAAGAAAACGCACACTTTCTTGGATTATGTCTCTGGTGGCACCCAAATTAATTGCACCATAGCAATCGATTTCACTGGTAATCCCGTTCAATAGTTTATTCCTATATCCGTTGGTAAATGGTGTTTTTACATTTATTATTTTGCGATAAAAGCTTCGAATGGAAGTCCCAGCATGCCCACCTCGTTGCATTATATGGGCCCGACACCCAATCTCTATGAACAAGCGTTGTTATCTGTTGTCACAATCATTCAAGACTACGATAGTGATAAGCATTTCCCAGTTTTGGGATTCGGTGCCAAGGTTCCTCCCAACGGAGATCTATCTCACGAATTTTTTGTCAACTTAACTGCAAACCCACACTGCTTCAGAGTCGGTGGTATGATTACTTAGTTAGCAACCTTGCCGTTCTTACATTTGTTAACCGTCATAATTTTTTCAGGAGTGATAGAAGCCTATCGACGATGTTTGCCTTTGATTCAGCTGTACGGGCCAACCAACTTTGCTCCGGTGATTAACCACGTCGCGCGTTTTGCTGCAAGCCACTCGAATGGGGACAATTATTTCGTTCTCCTAATTCTTACTGATGGAGAGATCTGCGATTTTCCCGAGACAAAGCAGGTAAGTGGATTTTTAACTGTAACCATTAGCCGGCGTCTTTACTGAAATGTGAGTTTATTTTCCAAGGCAATCATATCGGCCTCGCATTTGCCTATGTCTATTATAATCGTTGGAATTGGTCCTGCCAGTTTTTCTTCAATGAAAGAGCTTGACAGTGACAATGGCCATTTGACGGCCAATGGGCGCTCTGCCGTTCGCGACATAGTTCAGTTTGTATCATTTCGCGATTTCTTACATCAAGCAGATCCAAACCGCGCTGCGATAGATTTAGCTAGTGCACTGCTTGCGGAGGTTCCAAACCAGCTAGTCGCTTTCATGAAACTAAAAGGCTTGACACCAAAAACGCCATTCTAATATTAGCTTCCAAAAATAGAACTGCGAGTTACATTTTTAGCCTACCCGGTATTTTTTAATCTGTTTAATTTCTTGGTGATTGTTTACTTTCGACGCTTATCCATTCCAATTTAATTATAAACGTAGCAAACTGCAATTTCATGGCGGTACCGGTGTAATGTAACAAAGATATGCTTTAGTTTTAGTATCAGCGCTTTTTGTGTATCGTTAATTTACATAATTGAACTCCCCCATTTGTAATGTATCATGGATTCATGGCTAACAACTAACATTAAACTGAGAATAGGAACACACCTGTAACAGCTGCCGCGGTATCGATTGTTAGGTTGGGAACTCTAACTTAGATTGCATTTCCCCAAACGTTAAACATAGCTAAAATAAAGGGCTCTAAAAAAGTAAACAAAGAACATGTAACAATGGCCAGAATTACTAACCAAGTACGGGCATGTTTAATGATTTTGCATGTGGTTCGAACGCGCACAGCTGTTTTCTCTTACTTCATTCTTTGTTGAATTACAAAAAGCAAGAATCCTTTCAGCTTAGAATTAAAGTTTTAAAAAACCTGTTTCATTTCAAATTTTACCCTAAAGACCGGAAACTAACGCCGCATCATAAAAGGGAAAACCGAAAGAAAGAACCGCATTTTCACTTGCGTAGGAACACATTTATAGTCAATGACGACATAGACAGGCCGGTCATGTGTGAGGAAAGTAGAACGGGTCGATTGGTGTGTTGCTCCGTTCGCTAGACGTCAGTTCAGTGATAAGCTAGTGTTTTTCTATTTTTCTTTCATGCGCTCACGCCTTGAAGTGAACGGGTTTTTTTCTTCTTGCATGTTCGCTATTAAGTACTGCTACAATACATTTCTTTTGGTCGAAGCACCTTGTTTGTGCAAAACGGAATGTTACGGTTGAAAATCTGTTAACGACGTTCTTCAGTTCTTCTTTTTCAGGGTTTTTTTTTATTTGCTCGTGCACTGTGTATTCTTGTGAAGAAAAAGGGGGGCGTGTGATACCTCGTTTAAAATTTTGTAAAAGTTAGTGCAGCGATTTATCAACTACTTGTATTGCGTACTGCTGCCTAACAATCGATACTTGTGTGTCGACCAAAAAAAAAACATGCTGTCAAACTTTGCACATGGCACATCGTCTCAGGAACTCGTTGTCGAAGTTGAGTTGACCATCTCAGCTAAGTAATATTTCTTAAAAAATCATTTCTGATTTCTGTCCGTGTCTGTAATTATGTAATATATTTTTATGTTCATTCAGGTCTTTGCTAAACAAGGATGTCCTGTCCAAGTCAGATCCCATTTGTCTTGTTTACATCCAGCTCCCAAATAATTCAACATGGCAAGAACACGGCAGAACCGAAGTCATAAAGAATAACTGCAATCCAGAATTTGCAACCAAGATTATAATCGGATATCGCTTCGAGGAACAGCAGAAGCTAAAATTTAAGATCTATGACATGGATGGTTCCAGTCCTGTTTTGGATGATCATGATTTCCTAGGAGAGGCTGAATGTACTCTGGGTCAGATTGTTTCTTCTGTAAATTTTGAAACAGCACTTCGCCATCCCAGTTTCAAGAGCAAGGGGCAGTTGTGCATTCGTGCTGAAGAGATCGGCGACTCACGAAAGGAAGAGGTTGAATTCCTTTTCAGTGCCGAGGGATTCAAGAAAAGCAGTTTCTTCAGCAAACCAGATCCGTTTTTAGAAATTTTTAGAGAAAGCACCTTAGTCCATCGCACAACGTTTATTAAGAACAATTGCAATCCGCAATGGCCGAAATTTACTGTTCCAATGCGAGCACTATGCACAAAAAATGGCCAAGATGTCAAGCTTTTACTTCGGTCCTGGAATTACAACAAAAATGGAAGCCATAAACTACTTGGGGAAGTCGACGTTACCAGAAATGCCATTTGCAATGCTCCTCAAACATTTAATCTTATGAATAAGGTAACACAGAAAAAAAATTTTAAACTTTCAATTTGATTGAAACATGGTATAATATATATTTGCGATTTTGCTCAGGGTAAAATCTCCGGAAAACTTTACGTGAAAGAAGCTGTCTCCAAACGGACCTACTCTTTTCTCGACTACGTTATGGGAGGCACTCAACTGAACTGTACAATCGCAATTGATTTTACGGGTAAACTCGCATTCTCAATTCGCATACTGTCATAGTACATGTAATCAGAAAATAATCCTAACATATGTATTCAGCTTCGAATGGCAGTCCGAACACTATGGGATCTTTACATTACATGGGACCATCTCCTACACCATACGAACAAGCGCTACAGTCCGTCGTCTCGATCATCCAAGATTATGACAGCGATAAACAGTTTCCCGTATTAGGCTTTGGAGCAAAATTACCGCCCAATGGTTCCTTGTCCCATGAATTTTTCGTCAACATGTCTTCAAATCCATACTGCACAGGCGTTGAAGGTTAGCTTTTATTCTTTTCACATAGCGTTAATCATTAATTCAACGTTTAATTAATTATTATTTCAACGTTTAAAACGAATATTGTGTAGGCGTAATCGAGGCATACAGAAACTGCCTGCCGGCTGTTCAGTTGCATGGCCCCACAAACTTTGCTCCGGTAATCAATCACGTCACACGCTTTGCTTCTACCTATCCGAATGGGGATCATTATTTCATTCTTCTCATTCTGACTGATGGAGCCATTTCTGATATGCATGATACAAAGGAGGTAGTAAAGTGGATTTAAAATTATAAATATTTTAAAACATAAATTATTGCTGAGATTTATTTTCTTTGCTTGGAACTTTACAGGCCATCATCGTTGCGTCCAACTTACCGATCTCTATCATCATAGTCGGAATCGGAAATGCAGATTTTTCTTCAATGATGGAATTGGATGGAGATAATCACAGATTGAATTTAAATGGCAAATTTGCCATCCGTGACATTGTGCAGTTTGTTGCATTTCGTGATTTTTTAAATGGGGCTGATTCGGTTTGGGCTTCTCGCGAGTTGGCTAGAGCTCTTCTTGCTGAAGTGCCTAACCAATTCTTAGCTTTCATGAAATCTAAAAACTTAACACCAAGAGGAGAAGGAAGTAAATTAATCTAACATGTAATAATGATAATAAGAATGTGTTAAAAGCAACCAAATTGTTGAGAGAACGATACTTATCTGATTAATGTTGCCTGATAAAAGTTTTCTGCGTCCTTTTGTTCTTTTTTTCTCTTTTCTTTTCCAAATTCCAATTCCAAATTTCCAATTTCCAACTCGACTTCAAGGATTATTATGGTACTAGTGCAGCCATCATACCCATGGCAGTTAGCAGTTGTCTGCAATGGCAGCAGCCACGTGAATGACGGGCTGCTTGTCAAATAACGTGCTCACCCGCCTCACCATAAATACTGGCAAAGGCTTCTCTTTCTGAAATACCAGTGCTTTAGTTAGTGCTTTAAATTTAAAGGTATTTCACCATGGAGTCGAAAGGTATGCAAAATGCCAGAAAAATGTTGGAAAACCTTGGATGGACTGAAGGTACTGATAGATAATTTAATTTAATAATTATGTACATTGATCATTCAAATTGATTATGCTCATGGGTTATTTTCAATTTTTATGTAAGGCAGTGGACTAGGACTGAATGAAAACGGTATTACAGAGCCTATCAAGCAGTCTGGAAAATTTGACTATTCTGGTATTGGCCACAAAACATACAATGACTTCCAGTGGTGGGATCATGCATTCAATAAAGCTGCACAAGCCTTTGACATTAAAGTAACAGATGACCAAGGAGCTGTCGTTGAAAAGACAAAATCCATAGGGAAAATTAAAACAAAAAAAGGAAGCTCAAACCTAAATGAGGCTGATTTAGCATATGGAGTCTTTCAAAAGACTGGAACATTACACAATGGTATAATAGAATCAAAGGAAAATACCTTCAAGTTAAAAGAAGAAACCGACTACTCATTAAAGTTGAGTGACGAGGAGCTTTTCAAGCTTTGCAATGGATTAACTGCACATAAGTATAAATTTAAAAAAAAATTGTGTTTATGAGCACAACCTCTGATGTATTTTGTTAAACTTTTTCTGTAGAGGTGCTAGACATGGACTGACAGCTAGTGGAAAACTAGCACGAATAGCTAAACAAGAAGCTGCATTGCTAGCAAGCATGAATGCCAGTGAAAACTTGATACCTCAGAAATCAGAATCCAAAAAGAAAAAAAAGAAATCTGCCAAATCTAGCAAGGATGACAACATGACACAGACACCTAGTGAATGTGATACAGTTGTATCTTGTGTTGACAATGTAATTCTTTGTGAAAAAATAGCCAAACTCAAGAAGAAGAAATCGAGGAAGGAAACAGAGTGTGAAGTGGGTGAATCAGATAAATATGAAAATGCTCTGACATTCGTTGATGAAAAAGACCTTGTTCATCATAAAGCTGAGAAAAGAAAAAAGAAGGATGACAAACATCGCAATGGCGATGATGAAAATTTGTTATCTGAACCAATAGAAGTAATCAGTCAAGAATCCCATAAGAAAAAGAAGAAATCTAAGAGGTATAGAAGTGAAACGCAGCATCCGCTGTTGGAAGAATCTGTGGAGCAAATTTGTGAAGAACCTAAAAAGAAAAAAAAGAAAAAATCTTCTCAAGATGTTTGACAGTTAACGACCATGTATATGAATTTCCTAGGAATGTTAAATAAAACATTTTCGACCGACCTTCCGGAAACAAAGTCAAGAATAAATCAATAATATTAAAGTTTGTGGACAAATATTTAATTTACAATGTAATCTGAATTTCTTGAACTAGAAGTCGGTTAGGTAGAAACTTAAGCAGGCATGGGCTATAAAGTTACAGCAGTCAAAACGAAAAATAGCTTTTAGGATTATATCATCTATGTCTGAATCCCAGGTTGCATGGATTAACGTATTGTTGCTTCTTTCAATAGCTAATCAGGACTCAGCACGATTTTCGGTTTGTCTTACCAGCAGTTCGATTCCCCATGAAACAATAGCGTATCTGCATATTAAACTAACGGACTGCAAACTCCTAAAAAGTTGCAAGAGTTAAGATTCACGTTTCAATTGATATTTGGTGGCCCTTAAAAGGGCCGTTTGGGAATCAACAGTTGACAATTGCAGTTAAGCACGTTCACCACGGATTCGGCGGGCAAGCTGGATGTCCTTGGGCATAATGGTAACTCGCTTAGCATGGATGGCACACAAATTGGTGTCTTCGAAAAGACCCACTAAGTAAGCCTCGCTAGCCTCTTGAAGAGCCATGACGGCAGAACTCTGGAAACGCAAGTCGGTCTTGAAATCCTGAGCAATTTCTCTGACCAGGCGCTGGAACGGCAACTTGCGGATTAGAAGTTCTGTCGACTTTTGATAACGGCGAATCTCACGCAGAGCGACCGTACCGGGGCGATAACGATGGGGTTTCTTGACACCGCCAGTGGCTGGGGCACTCTTACGAGCAGCCTTAGTGGCCAACTGTTTACGAGGCGCCTTGCCTCCAGTGGATTTGCGAGCGGTTTGCTTGGTACGAGCCATGTTTCTTTGCTGGAGCAAGAAAATAGAATGATGTGTGTTGAGGGAAGATTCTCGAACTATATAGGCGCGGGGATACAGGAACGTAAAGGTACTTCCATGCCATTGGTCGAAATGGGCGGGAAGGGAGAGCGAATAGGCTAACAAAGCCTCGCTGCAAAACAAGTTGGGGATAGGGTCCGTTGAAAAGAGTAGAGCCTAGCCAATGAGGATTGGGCAGCGGGTATATAAGGAGGTAGTGAGCTTTTTCTTCCACACATTCAGTATCAGTTTTATCTCTCTGAACGGTTCTAAAATGACTGGTCGTGGCAAAGGAGGCAAAGGGCTTGGTAAAGGTGGTGCTAAACGCCATCGTAAAGTTTTGCGTGACAACATCCAGGGTATCACCAAACCGGCTATCCGTCGTCTTGCACGCCGTGGTGGTGTCAAGCGTATTTCTGGTCTCATCTACGAAGAAACACGTGGCGTTTTGAAAGTTTTCCTCGAGAACGTCATTCGTGATGCTGTGACATACACGGAACACGCCAAGAGAAAGACGGTAACGGCTATGGATGTTGTATACGCCTTGAAACGCCAGGGCCGCACTCTATACGGTTTTGGCGGCTAATTCCCAATTGGTTTGGTCTGATCCAATCACAACCGGCCCTTTTCAGGGCCATCAAAAATTAAAGAAACGAAACTCGTTGACAGTTTTTCTAGCTTTGTGACTCAAATATTTTCAATGTACATATTTTCCCAGTTTGTCAAATGAAGTTTAACACTGTAATGTTGTTTGGCATGCGTACTAAAGGCCCGTTCACACTAGAGCCTTTTCGGCTAGCCGAAAGCCGAAAGACGAAAACCGAAATTTCGTTTTCGTCTTGAATCATTCAGACTACAAATTATTTCGTCTCATTCAGTCGTCTGCTGTCAGAATCACAGCAGATGACGTCATTCTGACAGCAGACGACTGTTCAGTTTTCTGTGCAGTTTGATTGGCTGTTCAGTTTTCGGCTTCGTTTTTCGTCTTTCCGTCGGTTTTCGGCGCCGAAAAGTTTGGAAAGTTTCAACTTTGGAAAGACGATTTTTGTTTTCGTTTCTGCTCACTTTTCTGCTCGTTTTTTCGTCTTTCGGCTATTTTTGAGCCGAAAAGGCTCTAGTGTGAACGGGCCTTAAGGGCTATCTGGGAAAATATTATTTTCTACCCTCGTGGCTCGTACTTCTGTGGCTGAAACTTTCTTTAGAAATACAAATAAGTAACAGTAGTTGGAGAGAACAGGGTGGAAATGTTTCTGCTTTTCTGTTGTCAGTCGCAATGAGAATGGAATTTAGTTCTTGCAAACTACCGAATTGCAGTTTTTTTTTCATGCCAAATGTTTTCATATGATAATTTGGCGGTTGCATTTTTGGCAGGTATATAAAGAATATGCAAGTTTTTTTTAAATTATGGCTCAGAACTAGCGCTTGTTTAATAGCTATGGGCACACAAATGAAGATGGTTTATTTGTATAGATTTAAGTGGCCTGATAGGAAAAATAAGACCGTTCCTTATGATTTTAACCATTCATAATTATCTTACAGGAGACATGCTGCCGGTAAATGTTAAAGCCTTACGAGTAAGTAGTGAATAAAACGGAAAATTCTCATTCTTTAATATCTGGTGGCCCTGAAAAGGGCCGATTGGTTTAGGGAAATGGGACACCATTTACTTGGTGCTGGTGTACTTGGTCACAGCTTTGGTGCCTTCAGACACAGCGTGCTTGGCCAACTCACCGGGTAGAAGAAGACGGACGGCCGTCTGGATTTCCCGGCTAGTGATGGTGGAACGCTTGTTGTAGTGAGCAAGGCGGGAAGATTCTCCAGCGATGCGCTCGAAAATGTCGTTGACGAAGCTGTTCATGATCGTCATGGCTTTGGAGGAGATGCCAGTGTCGGGGTGGACCTGCTTCAACACTTTGTAGATGTAGATGGCATAGCTCTCCTTCCTCCTACGCTTCTTCTTCTTGTCTCCCTTAGCGATGTTCTTCTGGGCCTTGCCCGCTTTCTTTGCTGCTTTTCCGCTAACCTTTGGTGGCATCTTCTGAGAGTCAAAGAGGATTCAGAAAATCTGATATCTACGTTAAGTTGAAAGAGAAATTTATTTGAAATGCGCACCCCATTTTCTCCTGATGGTAGCCAATTCTATGTTCCTGTAGCCAATGACGAAGAAGAAAAGGGCCAACGCTCTAGGCAAAAGGTGGAACGTGTGTCCCAGGCGCACAACCAATGAAATGCTTAGTATTAGGACAAAAGATAGCAACGGCGGGAAAATGTATCTGCTGTATTATTGGCTACCAAAATTTAGCTCGGCTTTTGTGTCCCATCTACCAGGGTATATAAACCGTAATTTTCAACAAGTCAATACTTTGGTTTCTCCAATCTCGAAACAACTTTTCAATTCATCATGTCTGGTCGTGGCAAAGGAGGCAAAGTCAAGGGAAAGTCAAAGACCCGATCAAGCAGGGCCGGACTTCAATTCCCCGTCGGTCGTATCCACCGTATGCTCCGTAAAGGCTCCTACGCTGAACGTGTCGGTGCTGGTGCCCCTGTCTACTTGGCTGCCGTCATGGAGTACTTGGCCGCTGAAGTACTAGAGTTGGCCGGTAACGCCGCTCGTGACAACAAGAAGACCCGTATCATCCCACGTCACTTGCAGTTGGCCATCCGCAACGATGAAGAGTTGAACAAACTTCTCTCTGGTGTCACCATTGCTCAGGGAGGTGTTTTGCCCAACATCCAGGCTGTTCTCTTGCCCAAGAAGACCGATAAGCCCGTCAAGGCTTAAAATTCTTTCGTTTTATTTCAAACAAAACGGCCCTTTTCAGGGCCACTATTACGAACAGAAACGATTAATCTCTATCTGCATATTTACAACTAACCTTCATAAGATAAGGTAAGCATAGGTAGATAAATCGTCTTACATCCTGCTTTCTGCACTTTCAATACCAGAATTTCTTGTTCATAATTGGTTAACCTCCTGGCGTTCTCAAATAACGTAGCGTTATTTTTCCTTAAACAGTGATTTGCTTAGAACTTTTTGTTTGTTAAAAGGCTCCAACTTTTGTTTCCGTGTTGAATTTAATTTCGTATTCACCCAGTGGGTTCACCGTGGACGGTTACAGCGTCACTTCCTTGCGAAAAGAATTTCACTAATAGAAAGCATCTAGGCGTGAAACAATTTAACAAGGAAAAAGTATGTGGTGTTTAAAGCGTAATATGATTTTTTATAGTTTCTCCCTAAGTGTAATCGAATCCCTCGTTCACGAAGCTTAAAAGTGAATAAAAATCGTTCAAGCTTAACTAAATGTGAGTATTGACCTGAACAAAATTTGCGTTTTTGTACTTTGCATAACCTTTTCGCGTCACTACTTGCGTATTGTTAATAAGTATATGTTGTTGAGCTGCTAAATAACCCGAAACTTAACTAGAAATCATGGAAACCTAAGTTCTTAGCGTTGGGTTGTACATTCTTTGTTTGCTAACAAACCACCAGATGGCTCTGGTGGCTTCTATTTTTCTTCCAAAACCTTAATTCTCGTCCTCATGGGGGTGCTGTGCGGGATTCATTTCACAACCACTTGTTGCCTCCCGCTATGAGTTGCTAGGCTAGAAAGTATTGTTCTCTCGTTACTGCAAATTTTATATCGAGAAAGTTTTCGTTGAAGTTTGTACGTTCCAGTTTCTTGTAGTAAACTTGGTTTGCTTCCTTTTAGAAACCAGGAAAAGTGCTGTCATTCTTTTCTAGCCAAGTGTTGTGAGGGCTGTCGCTACAGTCTGATAAAACCTTTCCGGCACGATAAAACCAGACATTCCCATTTCTTGATGGTGTCGGTCGAAGACGCATCAGCGGTGGAGCCCGCCAAGATCCATTGTATTACAAATGTGAACAATATTTCTCAAACTACCACAATTCTCCTTGATGAAGATAATTCAACAAGGGCTGAGTGTTCAATTAGCAGTTCCTGCATTGCTGATACGAAAGAATCTTCAAAGCCATTCCTTTCATTGGAAGGTGTTTGTCAGACGGCTGGCTTCATCAACAGTCAGAATCAACAGGTGGCCAAGTTTCCAAGCAATGTCCGCTTTGTTGTTCAACCAGTAGCAGAGGACATTATCAGTAAAGCAGATGGTGGATCTGATGAAGAGAACAAACACCATCATCTTTCTGCCAACTCTTTTACCTTCCCTGGTGCCAACATATCTGCAGATGACATAAATGGACATTACAGTAAATTGATATTTTTAAAGTTTTCCAGGATCTGTTCTTTAATTTATTGATGAATTTCTTTTTCAGATTACTGGGGATCTGATCCACAAGCCCAGCTGACGGTCCGGTCGATGGCTTCTATCGGTCTTGGATCTTCTAACGGTAGAAAAATCCACATGCGTAGAGTGCACACTACAGGCGCCGATCTGGTATCTCCCCTTCTACTTTCTCCTAATGGCGAAACAATCCAGACCCCGTGGACCTTTCCAACTATAACGTAGGTGCCATTTAAGCAATATTGGCTGTTTTTTAATCACTCCTTGGTTAACACCAGGATTCTAATTGCTCCCCTTAATGGGGCCCTTAGCTGAATATTCCATAGCCCGTTAGCATAACAGCGACATGATTCGTCCTTACTGACCATTCGGGAAGAGGGAGGTAGTGACAGGAATTTTGAGATAAATTCAGCCTTTTTCTAGTTGAATTTCCACTTAGAGACCTTCAAATTATTCAGTAGCAGATACTACCGCTATTTGGCCAGCTATGATGTCCTTGTGCTGGATCGATTTGTCACGTGCCTAAAAAAACAACAACCACATAGAAAGCCAAGCCAAATTTCGGAGTTCTGTGTTTTGTTTCCTCAACGTAAATGACATGTTGTCGCTCCGGTAGAAAGCCGCTTTGAAAATGTCGGTCACGGTGTTCAAGTTTGCTAACCTTGTATGCCGTCCTTCAACACCGTTCGTGATAATCAATGCGACATGGAAAACAAGAGGAAGGAAACACTCAATGAGTGATACGTACGAAACCGATTTCCCAATTTTGGTTCCAGGAGAAAGGTTTAATCAAAAATTTATGGGTCGTATAAGTGAACATCTCGTACTTTTCGAAGCTCAAAGACTGTCAATAAGGGACGTCCTTGTTACGTCAGCCAATTTTTTTTCGGTTCTTCTTTTGGCTTTTGCCAGGAAGGAAAGACATTGTATTGGAAATTCTGCTCGCGCCCGTCAACGTCGACAACTGATTGAACGTGAATTGCTTTTAATTAGGCTTTTCACAATGGCTAGACTGCTAAATGTTTGTGGAGCTTTGTCTGCCAATGGAACTCATTCTCGCATTTTAAAATGTTTCTGTCGAATTTTTCGATTCCGATCTCTACCACGCCATAGCCCATATTCATTGATTTTCTAGGTTCATTTCGATTGGCTGATTTTGTTTCCGCTTGATGGTGTAGAATAATTAGAAATTTGATATCATCTACATTTGTTTAATCAACAGAAAGAACATTAGTGGCATGCTGGATGGGCCAGTGGAAGATGGATCAAGCAGCAGTGATGAATCTTATTCCGACACGAGGAAAAACAAGAATAAATTACGAGTCAGAAGACGTCGCCATAGTTTACGAACGGATCGCTACACGGGCCAGACATGGGGCTCTAAGGTGGAATTTCTACTGGCCTGTGTTGGCTTTGCAGCCGGACTTAGCAATATCTGGCGATTCCCTTACACGGCCTTTAAAAGCGGAGGAGGTGATTTGTATTTCAAACGTAATAATCTCTCGCGTGTTGAATATTGACTAACATGCATCACCTTCTCTTTCAGGAGCGTTTCTCATTCCCTACTGCATCATGGTACGCCGAATTCATTATCTTTATTTTAGCTTTTGTTATTGTCCTTCTGACGATTAATTGATGATGGATCGGATTCAATCAGGTCTTCCTGTGCGGCATTCCGATGCAGATATTAGAATTGGCTGTGGGCCAGTACACCCGTGAAGGTCCCGTGGAAGCAATGAGAAACATTTGTCCACTTTTCTCAGGTCTTAAGATTTTAAAGAAACAATAATGTTATAGAACAAGTTTTTTCTTATCTTTATTAACTGATTGACACTGGATTTCGGGTTTTTATAGGTGTCGGAATTGGCATGGTACTCTTCAGCATGCTCCTTAGCTCGTACTACAGTGTGGTGATGTCATGGGCCATGCTCTACCTTGGCTCGTCTTTCACTTCACAGCTTCCATGGACCCATTGCAACAACACTTGGAACACGGAATTCTGTCGCCAAGGTGCGTCATGCCGCCTCATCGACGATCGTTGTGTAAAACCCAATTACAAAGCGTAAAGCTATTACAGCGTTTCCGTTGTTATTGTTTTGGAAAAAAAAAGCAGGTTCACTGCCTATTTCTGCCCGTTCGAATGAAAACGTCACTGGAGTTCAACGGCTTGTAGCTATGGAGTTTGCCAACAGTTCAACTCACTTGAGGACTCCCGGCCAAGAATTCTTCGAGTATCTAGTTTAAATTAGCTAATTTTGTGGTTGTTGTACGATTCATTTGTTTTTTTACATTGCAGTCGCCGAATTCTGCAGATGACGGACAGAGTGACCGATATGGGTGAGGTCCATCTTGAGCTGGCAATTTGCTTGCTGATCGCATGGATCTTGCTTTACGCAACTATTCGTAAAAGTGTCCGTTGGTCAGGTATCGTGCCAGAGTGTCGTTGTTTAACTTTCTTTTTGTCTAACCATCTTTTCGGTTTTACAAAATGCAGGTAAAGCGGTTTACGTCACGGCCACTCTTCCATACTTCTTGTTATTGGCACTGACTGGCCGAGCGTTAACTTTGGATGGGGCGGACGATGGGTTGCGTTACTTCTTTCATCCAGATTGGTCAATCCTGCTCAGCTCGGAGGTAAGAAACCCGTTTCCCAATCGTTTTGAAATCCGACCCGTGTTTTTAAACTGTGTCCTTCTACCGTCTCATTGACTAGGTTTGGGTGAATGCTCTGGCGCAGGCGTTTATGTCGATGGGCATCGCTTATGGCTGTTTAATGGCTTTCGCTAGTTACAACCGTTTTCACAATCCGTTAATTCGTGACGCTCTATGCTTGAGCGTTTTGAACTCATTAACGTCGTTAATAGCCGGCATCATCGTTTTTGCCGCCCTTGGTCACACCGCCCTTGTGTACAACGTGCCTATCGATGAGGCCGCGACTGACGGTAAGGATCTTTAAATCTTGTGTAACGTTTACATTAACGGTAATGCATTCGTGGCAGCATCTCAAATCGAACTGCCCTTTATTTCGGCTGATGCGATTCAGCGCTACAAGGACGATTTAGTGTCGAAATCACGATTTTTGTTTTGATGTTTTTCTTCGCAGGTTTGAGTTTATCACTAGTGATGTATTCGACGGTGGTTTCGCAAATGCCATTCCCCCAATTTTGGAGTGTTTTCCTATTTGTCATGTTTATTTTCATTGGACTAGATACGCAGGTATTATTGTACTCCTTTCGTATACTAATTATAATAGTTTCTAATTTTTAAAAATGGTTTTGCAATAGTTCGCCACAGTGGAAGTAGTTCTTTTGACATTACACCGTTTCACCAAGCAATTTTGTAACAAGAAAGCGGTTTTGATGCCTGACCTCGTTGTGGTTGGCATGTGCATGGCATGCTTCGTTGGAGCCCTTCCCTACATCACTCAGGTACGGTTTTTCCCAAAAGAAAAACGTCTTGGATTTATCTAACGATTATTCCAAAATTGCTTTTTTTCTTTGCAGGGTGGAATCTATCTTATGCACCTGACAGATTATTATGTTGCTACCGTGGCTGTTATTTTGCTAGCACTAATTGTAGCGTTTGCAACCGGCGTCCTCTACGGAGCCAACCGTTTGGCTCGTAACATAAGAGAAATGACAGCCCACAGGCCATCTCCACTCTTGATCATTTCCTGGTTGGCCTTAACGCCATTAACTATTCTGGTGAGGAGAAATTATGTTAATTATTTTTCACATCTAGTAATTGAAAATGTTACTGTTTTTAGGGGGTGTGCATTTTCCATTTATGTGACCTAAAAGGACTAGTCTACCATCACGGCACATACGTCTTTCCCGAATGGACGGCTATATTAGGCTGGTCCGTCTTGGCCTTTATCCTCGTACCTGTTCCACTTTTTGGCATTGTTGCCATTTCTCAAGCTAATGGAAAATCAATCTTTCAGGTATAAGATGGGTAAAAAAAAACATTAATCATTCCCTATTATCGAATTATTGAACTTTCAGAAAATCGGGAACTCGATGAAATCGCAAATTGCTGAGTGCCCTTGCTGCCTCCGTGGTGTCCACGGACTGAAGGATACCCATTCCATGGTTCACTTGGACAATGACGTTAATGGCGGCCCGTATTCTGCTTACACATTTGCCGAATTTGCGGAAGTAGCTTACCCTGAAGACGGGTCGTATACCGTCACGTCAGCGTCGTCGTTGCCATTTACTCCTTCAACGCTAAACTCTCCTCTAACGCCCACTCTAACCGTCCAGTACCCGTCAGACGAAGAGAGTTCGCGTATACTTGCAACCTCGGTTGAAAGTCACCGGTATCAGACAGATTAAATGAGCTTGCGTCATTAGGTCTCTAGGGCTAAACTTTTTTCCCAATTTGTTCACAAATCTTTTCCGTTTTCTCTTTTCGATGTTCCGGCGTAAGGGTAGATAACATCAGCGTTGTTTTAGTGTTGTCGTTTGGTCCTTGTCTGAAACCGAATACTCTTTCTCTCATTCGATGCTGGAACCTAAACGAAAAAGTTCTATGCTGGGGCGCAATCTATCGACGGACAATCCCGATTCTTTTTATTGAAAAAAAATTAAAAACGTAGGTGACGTTCCTTCTCTTTCTCCGAATTTTTAGTTGAAACCCTTTTTCCTTTTGTAAAGTACAGATTTTAGATAGAAAAATAGGAAAGAGGCGAGTAGATTCATGTGGACGGCACCCAGTAAAGCAAACCCCCCACACATCTAGGAATCATAATAGCGATTGCATCATATTTAGTTTATTATCCAGAAATGGCAATGTTTCGTGCCGCCGGTCGATCAATGATGTTTATTACCCGACCACTAGCAGACACCTGCTGTATTTGGTAGTACTCCATTTATACTGTCTGTTTACGTATTACCTTTCTTTTTTTTATTTTAATTGACAGTTTGAATTATGGAGAGAGAGAGATAATACAAACCATCACTCTTGAACTGCACTAGCTGAATCGTCTGAAATCGTGGCAGCTTCACTGAATAATTCTATTGCCGATGTGAGAAAATGCAGCAGCTGGGTCAGCGTCCCTTGGCCCAATCTCTTCCGCCCGTCATTCGGAAAATGAATTCCCCGGATTTCGACAGCCTGTTGCGTCAGAACGCTGGCCATACGACGTGTCAGATCGAGCCGAGCATTAGTTGAAGTTGGACATAATCGCTGCGTGAAACGTAGCAAGTATTCTACGGTGTAGCGAGTGGCCTGGTGAAAAACACGTAATCAGTGTTAGGTTGGAATGGTTTGTTTGTTTTTACTACTTAGCGAGTAATTAAAATTTTACGAGATTGAAACGAGATAGGCAGATTGCAGGCTTGTCGGCGTAGACGACGATATTACTCAACTCCTCGTTGGTGAAAATGGGCTGTTTCAGGTGCAGAAGCCAATGCCAAAGGAGCCTGGCCAAGACTTTCGGCTCTCTCTCGGATGACAAGCTTTTCCAGCCAGATTGGCGTCCGTCCAACGTTAGACAATACTCTCTAACTGTTGGATGGGCCAACAAATCTGCTGGCGGGTTAGCCAATAGGCTGTTAATTACTTCTTCAAAAATAACCTAATTTTTTGTTTGTGAATTTTTTTGGTTTCCAATGTAAGATCAGAATTTTAGGAGCCCGGATTAGAATGAAACTTTTGGAATTCTTTGCCTGGGTATTATCACAGTTGAAAGCGGAGCCAAAATTTCCTTGTCCGGCCTCCACGAGACTATCCGATCCATTTGGTTCTTCGGCCAATCTCAAATTCTCCATAGTTCCCCATCCTTTTAGTTTTCCAAGAACTGGCAATAGATTACAAGGTAAGGACACTTTAATGACTTTTTTCCCCTAATATTTACGTTCATGTCCAGTCGCCTGGTACGTCAGTTGTTTCGGATTGTCTACAAAACAAAAGAAGGAGCGAGTAAAAGGCGGTCGACTTTCGTCTAACCAATAGTTGAGCGTCGGAGACGGATCGGCCCGGCAAAGGAACAGCAACCGCTCGCATATCACGTATACGATCTATTGCGATAAAGGTAAATTGATGTCAGTTTTCACCAAACTAAAAACAATTTAAATTGATCTTTGAAACCTTTGGAATGTAGCGCAAAGCTCTCGCTTCGTAGCCGTGGAGAACCTCCTTCTGATCATCCAAGTGTTGCAGAAGAGTGAACGGTTGTTTGGCACTCGTAGTCTTGGCGTCAGCTTTGCTAAATATTTGCGAAACTTTCCATTTTCCAACAAAGTAACGTAAGTAATTGAATAGAATACCTGAGGCTAAACACGCTGGAGCAGTTTATGAGAAACTGTTCAAATTCCTGAATCATCTGCTTGAACGCACAGATTTGAAGAAGGTAAAAAAGGCACATTCCAAAATTAAATGCTACGAATTCATCACCATCATCTGGCTGGATGTCTGGACGGCATTGGGTCTCTTCTGTCGTACGTGTCGTATGGCTTCAACGGATCGCCATCGAAGACTGTAGATCAGATAGCAGCAGAGCAACACACCAGTTCGACCCAATCCTGCATTCTCCGCAGAGAATGAATTCTTCGTTAAACAAAGAACTGAATAACTAACTACAATCAAAAAGACATCACCTGCGTGACAGTGAACAGCTACTTTGCCCTGGGTAACAGCGAAAGACAAGACCTTCACCGCGTCCAGCAGGCCCTCCAGCGAACCATGGTCGTAATCCTTCCATCCAAAGTTGTAGTAGTATACTATTTGCAAGAATTGCTCAAAGTATAATTACGCAAAGTAAGTTTAAAATGATATCAAAAATATTGTCCAACTGTCTTTATCCATGAATATTTCTGGCAGGTAGGAGAAGCCGGATGATGTCAGCGGTGGGCCACAGTGTGCGTGCTCACCTGTGGTCTGCAGATTGATGATCGTCTTGATGCCCAATCTAATTATAGAATAACGATTTAAAGCCGAAAATAACGATGTTATTGGACATGACGCTTATACCGAATGAACTGGCCGACGATGTCTTTTTTGCCAATAAGGTTCGAGTTCGGACGTGCCATCGCCAAGATGTTATCAGTCACCCTAACATGCAGAAGATTAAAATGGAAGACTCGATGAACATCACGGCGCATTGTTGTTCGACTAGCGGCAATCGATTCAATGAATATTTGATTGGTTTTCGTGTACGCTTTGTGTCGAACTAGTAAACCCCCCTTCTTTGCAAACCACCTCACTACAACGTATCCCCTTTCGTGAATATTTAAAAGATCCCCAGTAGTTATCTATTCAACGTGCGTGCTGGTATTGTTGGTGGCAACTGATCGCGTTGCCGTGGTCAATCGATTCCTCTACAACGGATCCCTTTACACGTCAACGGACCACGTATTTTAATCCGCTTTTACTTTATGGGATCAGCCATAAAGTAATGCAGTTGTGAGAATAGAAACGCATTGCCAATAAGTATAAATTTCTGCTTTCATACCTGTGGAACACGCGCATGTAAGTAATCGATTTTGCGGTTAGTGGAATATCCTTATCGAACATATACGTACCAGTGGGAAAAAATTCCATCGACGGCCATATCTTCGGCGGACCACCGATCATACGTGTCATATCGGCACTTCCTGCCGCCGCAGAAAGCACGGCAAATGACGCCCGCTGGTGTCTTTTTTCGCAAGCCTTCCGATAATTTGGTATAACTGGGATGAGCGACCGCAGTGGATACTTCCGAGCTTTCCAGCGTTTTCGAGAGGGGATGAAGTACCTTGGCCGGAGACGATGCAGCCGGAACGTCGTTGTCATTTTTTTCGACACTCGAGGATACCACTTTTGATTTCTGCCGAAACAGCAGCGACATATGGCTTCTTCCGGCCATTCCACGAATCGAATGATTTAGCACCTGACCCAACGACTACATCTCGTTTCTCTTTTGAGTATCAGGTTGGTACTTGCGCACCATAAAACAAGATCGACGTCGGTACGCGCCCAAAGCTGTGCTCTATTGGAACTCGCTGAAGGGCATGACGTCATGAGATTTGTCGACTGCCGGGCGTGCATCAAAGAGCAGGGGTAAAGCAACGTTGCACTTATCAGCACGGCACTCCAATTTCTAGAAGAAGCCACTTGTTAACGTCGTTTGTGATACCTCTGAATGAAATCTATTCGATAAGCTCGTGTCGAACTGAAAAGACCTAAGACATCATGCCTAAGGAGTGCTCTCGTTGTCAAGGTAAATTACTATATTTAGCGTTAAGATTGAATTTCCTTTATTACTTTATTTCTTTTACCTGTGCTTTCTGTCTTTTTGATCCTACTTTTCTCTGGGTTTTCAATTATTTAGCAATGTCCTAAAGGTTTTCTTCGTTTTTCATAGGTGGTTGCACGTGTGGGGACAACTGCAAGTGTGGAACGAACTGCGTCAAATGTCCCACGCCATCGTCGCAGGGGGAAACATGCAAATGCCTGAGCCCAGGTGAAATTTTTATATTAAAAGCTGTATCATAATTAAAAACTTACTGCTTTTTTGAGTGAATGTAGAACACTGCACGTGTGGAACCAATTGCAAATGTGCTGCGAGCTGCATTTGTAAATCTTCATCGTGCTGTAAATGAAGAAGTTTGTAAACGTTTCGTCGTCGTCAGAGAAAATGATTTTTTCAACACATACTTAAATCATGTTTATATCTTTCTTCCTTTCTTTCGCTCTCTATCTGAAAATATGATAAAGTAGATAATACAATATATCAGTCACTTTCATCTGCCTTCGATGATTTGCTACTATTTTCAGAACTTCTGTCTGGTTCCTGTTGTGATACAGGTCTTAAGAACTTCTATTAGGATTCTTAAGGCATTTTTAGAAGGTGAACATTACTTTTCTTCTATAGGGATAGTCATATGAAAAGAACAATAAAGCAGACATTTGGAGTCAATTAGGCAATACAATACTGAAAATGGGCAGCTCAGAGTAAAGTTACCATGTAAAAGTCGCAAAATACATGTAACACGAGACGTTCGGTGCATGAATAAGTAGTTTAGGGAAATAAACAGCAAAAATCAAACACATGCTGGTATATTTTGTTGCACCACTAAGCAGTTACTAGCAGAAGTCATATTTTATTTACAGCATGCCCATGGCTGAAATTTCCCGCGTAACTGTTAAAACAATTTACCATTGCCATTTTCGTAAATATTTCTTATTTGCCGCCTTGAATTGGCCATTGAGCACTAACCGAATGACAACGCCGCTTCTTCCATGCTGGAGACCCGAAAGGTGGTCTGCTGTCACATTTATATTTGGTTTTCTAGTGTTTTGTTTTCCAAAATTTCTGTGAACGAAAATGGGGATTCTGGAAAAAATTTCCGAGATTGAGAAGGAGATCGCCCGCACACAGAAAAACAAAGGTTCTTTATTTTATTTTTCCGTCACAAACGCATAGTTCATCAATACATCTTCGTGTGGCCTATGTAGCTACTGAATACCATTTGGGATTGTTAAAGGCCAAATTGGCAAAATATCGCTCTCAGCTTTTGGAACCGTCCAAGAAGGCGGGAGAAAAAGGAGAAGGTTTCGATGTACTAAAGTCAGGAGATGCCAGAGTGGCATTAATTGGATTTCCCTCCGTTGGCAAGGTGGGACCAAAAAAATAAGAATGTGGTTTGAAATGTCTATGTTTTCTTATCTTTATGTTTTATTTCTAGTCTACCCTTCTTTCAACATTAACCAAAACCCAAAGTGAAGCAGCATCCTATGAGTTTACTACATTAACTTGTATTCCGGGGGTTATCGAGTATAAAGGAGCCAATATCCAATTATTGGATCTTCCTGGTATCATTGAAGGAGCCTCACAAGGCAAAGGCAGAGGAAAACAGGTATTAATACATTTTTAAAATTCCAAATTTTTTAGTCTACAGTTCTTATTGCAAAAAAATTTCTAGGTTATTGCTGTTGCGAGAACAGCTGATTTAGTATTGATGATGCTTGATGCTACTAAAGGAGATGTGCAAAAACAATTACTTCAAAAAGAGTTGGAAAGCGTAGGCATCAGATTGAATACAAAAAAACCTAACATATATTTCAAGGTAACATTTAAAGAAATACAGAGTAAATTTTCACTATACTTCTAATGTGAAAACTAAAACTTTTTCCAGCATAAAAAAGGTGGAGGTATCGCTTTCAATGCTGTCTGTCCGCTGACTAAAGTGGATGAAAAACTGGTTCAACTAATTCTGCACGAATATAAAATCTTCAATGCCGAAGTAAGTATACCTCTAGTCTACTGAACGGGAAAACCTGAAGTTTATACCGCTATCTCGTAAAGGTTTTGTTCCGTGAGGACTGCTCGGCCGACGATCTGATTGACGTTATATCTGACAACCGGATCTATTTGTCGTGCCTTTATGTCTACAATAAAATTGATCAAATTTCACTTGAAGAAGTGAACAGGATTGCACGACAGCCTCATTCAGTGGTGGTTTCCTGCAACATGAAGCTGAACCTCGATTACTTACTGGAGACGCTCTGGGATTACCTGTCTTTTATTCGAGTTTATACCAAGAAACCTGGTCAGCCGCCAGATTTCAACGACTGCTTAATTCTGAGACGTGGTGTTACCGTGGAACATGTGTGTCATTCGATTCATCGCACCTTGGCCCAAGTTTTGAAATATGCTCTAGTTTGGGTAAACGAATTTCCGTTGTTTACGAAATTTTAAAGATCACCTCAGTTCAAATTTTATTAACTTATTGTTTGTTTTTTTCTTTATCGTAGGGGACAAGTGCTAAGTTTAATCCACAACGAGTCGGTGCACATCATATAGTGCATGATGAAGATGTGCGTTCATATTTTTGTTTCTTCGTTAATAGGTTTCTAACTATTCTTTTTCTTTTCAAGGTAATTCAAATTGTGAAGAAATGAAGACTCCGCATTAAGATCGTGCAGAGGTTCAGTTTCCAAAAAACGGGACAAATTTTCGTTATTGTTGGCTTGAGAATCTAAATAAAACACATGGGAGACTCTCGGAATCTTAGATAAAACCAAATTGTATCGAAATAATCACCCAAGGGGTTTTTCAGTGTGATTTCTTGATCGAACGTGGAAGTCTTGGAACATGTTTTATAAATTAGCCAATCGTTAGTCATGATTTTCCTTTGTGTTCTTATGAGAAAACAAAAAGGTAGACAAAGGATAACTGTGAAAACAAAAAGAAACGCTCGGTCACGCTCAAGGTTGCACAAAATCTTGTTTCTGTTTAGCATTTAGCAACAATTTTATATTCGTTTATTCGTACTGTTCATACTTCATAGTAAGAAATTTGGCCTTGCTGCGCTGGTAAATGTGGCCTTCGTCTGCTAGAATTATTGTTGGGCAGAAGGAGGTAGGACGTCAAAGTAGTAATACTTCGACTCCTTTCTTCAATCCCTCTTTAAACTAACAAGGCCACGATAAGGAAACAGAATATTTTACCGTCCCTCTCATTTGCTTGCCAGTTCCGTTTTAGCAGAGAAGCGATTTGAATGTGATGCTTCTTGCCGTGAAGTGATTGACTAGCCGAACGATGTTCCCGTTGTCCCAAAACCAGCCGAGTTCCAGCCGTGGAAATGGCCGAAGTTCTTCATCCTCTCATAATTCCCATAATCGTAATTATGGGGCAGCCTTTTTCCAAATGATGACTATTGCCCTTCTCTGCACCTCTTTGGCCCAACCATCCTGGCTATCGCTCACAACCAGGACACCTACGTCCTCTTCCAGATCAGGCGAAGGCTGTCCTAAACATCTTACACTGTTAGATTTGATAAATTGAACAAGTAAATTATTGGCTTTGTTAAACTTTTGTTATATCTTAGATATCAGTTCTTTGATTATGGCTATTTTGAAACTGGAGACTCAAGAAACAGTACAACTATTGTGACACCTGTGAGGCTTTACTACCATTCTGCTGCTGGGAGTAAGTACACAGTTTAGTTACCTTTAAAGCCTCCATTTCTATTTAAAAAATTTTACCTTGTTGCAGCGATGGGTTGTCTCACACCAGCTATTGTTAACATGTTTAAAGTGATACTGATGTTGGTGATATTTGCCATCATTTTGTGTTTCATCGGTTTCCTGTTGGACATTTTGGGGACTAAGAGCCGTCTTTCTTTGACAGTGAGATCTAATGGTCTACTTACCATTCCAATAGGTATTTCATTATTACTCGTTTTTTTTCATTGTTTTTCTATTGCATTTAAACAATATGTTCTTGCAGTTTTAATTTGTGCGGGAGTCGTGAGTCTTGCATACTACATAACTGTTCTTCTAGAAAAGGAAAATCGTCATTCTTATTTTCTAGAAGTGTCATTCGATTATGGCTTTTTTACCCTCTCATCTGCAGGTTAATTTCCATCTGAGAATAATTTATGGAAGCAGTTGTTAAATTTTCTCGTCGTACAGGTGCAACAGCGTTACTTGCCACAGCCAGCGCCTTGTTTAAAAGAATGGGTGGACCAGAACGGCGTAGATCTCGATCTCGACACCGACGTTCACGATCTTCACGAATGCGTGACAGCCGCCTTATGCTCGTAGATACAGTTGAATCTCCCCCTCTGGTTGGAGACCCTCCTCCACCTTATTCTCTTTGACCGTTCGATTTTAACGTAGCTTTTTTTTTAAGTGTGAAAGTCAATAATCTCATTTTACCGATCTTTTTATATTTTGAAAATTGCATTGCATGTCGTAATGATTGACTGCTTCATTACCATATAGGCTACTGTTGCCACATTTATTTTAACTTTGAAAAAATAACTTCTTTCGTCCGACAATTTTTACCTCTATTTAGCTCCTGACGCGCAAATAAATTGTTTTATCAGCAAAAGCATCTCGTGATTTTGATTATCAACAAATTTTCAAAGGAATGTTGTTTTTCTGTGCAGTCTTTAAAGGAAAAAGAAAACCCGTTTGTTTAAAAACTAATAAAATAATAAAAGGGTTATTTGAACTGTTTAGCAGACAAAATAAACAAGTTTGGCAATGTCTCGCAGCAAGTGCTATTGACCGAAGGACATTTCGAAGTTGAACGGTCAGTTATTTTTTGTTGTCTGGAAAGAACTGGGTGTTGAACTTGATATATACATATATTAATCGGGTTTATATAGCCAGAAACGATCGGCCATGTATGGAACAGAATCAGATAATGGAAATTGGGACCACATGCTGGATGGAACCATAGAAAGTCTCTTCAATAATGTAAATGCAGAGGACGAGCATGGAGAACTTGAGAAACTCGATAACCAGCACCAGCTGCTGCCAACTTCATCGTCGATGTTGGCGGGTAAAAGTTCGCCCATTTCCGCCCTCATGACTGACCTGATTAGTATACGTTATTTCCGCCCATGTGGTAATGAGAATACCCGTGGAGCTCTTAATAACTACATTTGTGTATTTTGTGTTCTAAATTTTTCTTTACTCTTTGTGACTTATTATTTTCTTGAATTTTATTGATCAATGTGATAAGGTGCAGAGTGGTTGGAGGCTGATGAAATGCAGACGATGAACCAGCTAGTGACCTCAATGTCAGCTGCACTTGATGAAATGGAGTGGGACAGAAGGAAGTGTAAATCATCTCTAGGTGACTGCCTTCACCACTTTGAGCAGCTGAAATCTGGATCTTCTCTTTGGATGTGTCGACTTGATTTGCTGCAGCAGGCAATCACTTACGATCCTGATATGGTAATAGCATTGGCATTTTATTCAAACATCTCCAAACTTGCACACAAACACACACACAAAGAGCATTGAACATCTGCATATACCAGCAGGATTTTACATAAACCATCATCAATTCAACTATAGCTATGTATCCCTGTTTTTAAGTGTTTTTTTGTTGTGTGTGTGTGTGTGTGTTTGCATGTTATGTGTATTGTTTTATCTTGCCTAACTGCGAACAGGTCAAAATGGGGAGGAGCAATGATGAAGGGGACCTGCATCAGATGAACAAGTCCCAACAGATGATTCGCCCAGAGAAACGTGGAGGTATTTATCGATTTGCAAACGATTCAATTAAGGTTATTGGATTATTTTTTTTTTTTTTTCCTTTTTCCCTTTTTTTCTTTTCTTTTTTTGGGTGTGTGTGTATGTCGTCTTCTGGTTTTTATAGACGTTGACCGAGGGGAAGGAGACTCTTCGTTGCTGCACTTGGCATCGTTTCAAGGCCCTGACAACGGCGAGATTCTGAGCCGGATTGATCTCTTAAAGAAGAACGCCGTCTCTTTTTCTAGCGGCAACCAGCCGCAGAGAGACGAGGCCCAGCAGCAGCAGCAGCCCAGTCTTCTTTTCTCCTCTTCTCGGATGGTGACGATGAGCCCACCAACAACGCCCGGTATGAGTCGAAACGGTCACTAACATTACTGCTGCTTCGGTTGCAAGACGAGGAGGGAGAGGAAGAAATGAAAAGGGGAAAAAAAAAGAAGAAAAAAAGCGGATGAAAATCGAGCCAAGTTGCTACGCTGCTGCTTGCCATCATCCCGTCAAGTCAAATTGCCAGAAACGCTTGAAGCGACGTCGCTGCTGGAAACGGAGAAGGGATAAAGCTATAGTAACCGGTGTACCAAAAACAAGCAAATAGCAACCGACGACCCAGGAGCGACAAAAAACTGAAAATGAAAAAGAAGAACAGCCGGAAAAGTTCCAAAATAGCGATCCACACACGGGGCCCGCCCGTTTTCTTTTTTTTTTTTTTTTTATTTCTTTCTTTCTAATATAAGTTTTTTTTTTTTTATTCTAACTTCTTTTTTTTTTCTCTCTCGGCAGCTACGACCGAATCGATCAAAATAATATCCCGAGGTGAGGCTATAATTACTTGCACCCTGCGTCACCGTGTTGGACGTTGTGAGTGTGTGTGTGTGTACATCCGCCGTGTATCTATAATAAAACTCTCGTGAAAAAAACTAAAGAGATGCAGCAACACCGAGAGGAGGGGGGGGGGGGGGGCATCGAATGGAGAGAGGAAGATAAGAGAGATCAGCGGGAGGGCCTGGAGGGAGGGAATCTGTGTGTGACACTTTGACAGTTTTCTTTTCTACTTCTTCGACGAAGAAAGAAGAAAAAAAAAAACAGAAGAAGAAGAATGTTGATCCGGTTTTGCTTCCAGGATAACTTCGTCATAACGGAACAGAAAAAAAAAGAAGAGAACAACCCCCCAGGAAATCAAAAAGAAAAAACATACGGTAATAAATAAATACACAATTTTTTGTTTTTAATTGGGGAGGAGGGAAACACAAAAATGTTTTCAAAAAAATCAGATGTTGTTTAAATTGTTTGCTAAATTCTATTCTACCATTTTGTTTTGTTTTTCTTCCTCTCTTGAACAGATAAATAGAAGAGACGACAGCTGGTGAACAAAACGGAAACATAAGGAAATGAGAGTACACAAGAGGACATGCACACAGGTAAAACATTTTCCCTTTCGTCCGTCCTTGTTCGTTTTTCTTTTGTTTTTCTATTGTCGCACGATGAATTGGTGTTGACGTAACTGTGTCTTTTTTTTTGTTTGTTTGAAACCAAAAGGAAATATTCTTTTCAGTTTGAAAAAAAGAGAGAAACAAACTGGCCACGCAACCAGAGGGATAGAAAACAAATGTCGAACTAACACACACACACACACGCACAGATCAGTTATTATCACAAGGCACTTGTCACTGTCGTCGTTTTTTCTTCGAAATGGACAAAAACACACTCGAGGGAACTTACTAAAAGTGGGGGACTGGAGGTTTGAGATTTTGAACACGAAAAAAAAAAAAGAGTTTTGTCTTCCTTCACTTGTTTTGTACACGTCACACAACAGGGTGAACTCGTTGATGTCGTCAGGTACACAACGAGGAGACCCGTATACACTAACAGAAACATCGTAATCAAACAGAGAATTCTGTCCTTTTTTTTTTTAAACTTTCATTCCATTTTTGAAATTCAAATGTTACAACATCAACAAATCGAAATACGGGGGGCTTTTAAAAAACATGGGGAGGAAGGTTCTAATTCAATTTTTTATTTCCTCATACACTTGGTTCAAAATTTTGGCGGGGAAGGGGGGAAATTTAAACCTAAAAAATTAAAATTATTCTCTAATGCATTTAAATGTTTTTTTTAAGATTTTTTTTTTTGCTTGAGATGTTTGTTGTTGTATGTTTTTAATTGTTTAATTTAAATAATTCACTTTTGTTTTGTTTTTTTAGACGGAAGAAGGCGATCGTGGCGCCGGTGGAGATGAAGCGTCGTCGCTATTGATCTCGTCGTTATCGCCAGCGCTGGCGATGTCGTCGTTTGCGTTGGCCGATCCCGGCTGATCATCGCCGTTTTTGCCCTTGGGCGCGGCCGTTACCGACGACGATGTTGAGGTGCCCTGTTGCGAACTACGGCTGGCCGACTTGAGCTGGGCAAGCTCGGCCGCCGTATTAGGATCCTGCTTCTTCCACTTGGTCCGTCGATTTTGGAACCATATTTTGATCTAAGCCCCGGTCAGAATTTTTGTTTTTTTAAATATTTCTCTACTTTATTTTTTTGCCCAGCCGCAGATTTGAAATGAAAGAAAAATTGTTGTGTTACCTGGGAACCGGTGACGTTGAGCAGACGGGCGACTTCCTGACGTTCGTTGGACGATAGATATTTCTTCTGTTCGAAGATCCGCTCCAATTCGAACAGCTGTTTACCCGTGAAGGTGGTGCGCGTTTTGCGCGGACGCGATTGGCCGTTGGCCGACTCCGCACCGCCCGAATTGACCAAGTCGGCCACCATCACCATGTTCTGGTGGTGGTGGCCGTCCTTGTTCTTCCTGCGCTTGTTGCCGCCCCCACCGCCGTTGTTGGACTGCGGTGGCTGCTGCTGCTGTGACTGGACGGGGAAAACAATTCCGGACGGATCTGTCCCCGCGGCTGCCACGGCGGCGGCCACGACGGCCGCCGCAGCCGCCGTGTTGGTGTCGGACGCGTGTCCGTCGTCGTTGGCCTCACTGTCCGTCTCTCCGCCGGCCCTCTGCTGGGATTCGTGACACCGCATCACTTCACTCGTCTGCCAAAGACGGGCAGCCGTCAAATAGTACTGAAGCACCGTCGAGAAATTGGCGGCCATCTGCAGGTGCGGCTGGACGTTGCCCCACTGTCCGACGCCGTCCATGTCGCCCTCGTCCGTCCCTGCGTCGCTGGCCGGCTCCATGGCGTCCACCACCATTCCCTTGGCTCTCTTGATCGGCGTCCCGCTCTCGCGCTCCCTCTCGCGTTGGCGGCATTTGCTCTTGTCCAGGCTCAAGTCCAGCGGTTCGTCGCTAATGTTCATCATGTCGGCCACGTCGACGCAGTCGGACGCCATCCCGTCTTCCTCCTCCTCCTCCTCTTCGCTAGCGTCGTCCTCGTCGTAACGATGTCGCTCACCTAATACGAATGGCTCGAACGGATGGCCGTCCCGCTGCTCCCGCTCGATTTTGCAAACGCCGTTGGTGGCTGCCGAATCAACCGGGCAATTTTTCCAGCCGAGGATGTCGGCGATGGAGTGACGCGACGCGGCCGCCGCTGTTTGATGGCGATCGGAGCAGCACTCGGACGAATCACTTGGCCGGCGGGCGGACGAGTAACGTACGTGATGGCGGTGATGGTTTCGCTTACTGTTGTTGGCGATGCTGGACGGATGATGGAGGGCAGCCACGGAGCCGGCAGACGACAGACACGATGAACGAAGATTCAAAGCAGAAGATGCTCGGTCCGGCCGGCACCACGTCGTCATTGCTCATCAACGGCAACGGAACACCGGCCATGTGAGAATGGAAACTGCGCGAGTTTGGACGGGCCGCGGAGCTTTCCCTTTTTTAAAGTTCGATTTACGTTTTGCTGGCCTTTCCCGTTTATTAAAAGGTGAGACACTCGAATTTTTTTCTTCTTTTGTTTCTCTAAATGAATTATAGAAAGAGAAAATTAATTTTGATTTCAAATATTTTTTGAAAGAAATCGATAATTATATCGCAATAATTTTAATTTAATTTTTGTTAATTGTTATTTTTTTTTTTCGATAGAACGGAGCAAGTAAAAGAAGTTTGGCCTCTATTTGTGAATACGCAAAGTGACGCATCGTTTCATATTTGGTTGACGACTGTGCTTCGTGTCGATGTGGGCGACGCCGAGTGAGAGAGAGCCGGATGGTGCGGTGCAATAGCAGCTCGTCTACCCTTCCTCCCTTTCGTTATCTCATCAAAAGTTATACACCAAATAAGGTCAGTCCAGCAACCAACAAAAACCCGTTGGCTCTGCCCCTTTTTTTTTCTAGTTGATTAAGTTTTTTTTTTCTTTTTTGCGGGTTCGTACACACGAAGAGTTGAGTCATCACAAATCATCAGACACATAACTCCCCCCCTGAAGGCTTTATTCCCCCCCCCCTTCACTTCCAAAAAAAAAATTTAAAGCCTCACATGTGGCGACATGATCGGTTTCCCATTTGACAGACAAGAAAAAGAAAAAAAAAAGATGTGGGTTAACGTACGTGCGTTTTTTTTCGGTTTAGAGATTTCCCCTATGTGACTATCAAATAACGCGTTTCATGCGCCCGGTGCACGTCAAGTGGGAGGGGTTAGATCGTCATCAGCAGTCGTAGAAGTTAAAAATGTTGTATTTCAATGAGAAAGAGAGAGAGAGCTCAACAATGATGTAGCGCTATCTAAGCCATTTGGCTGATTATGACTGTGTTTGTTGTGTGTGTATATGCGCGCGCCCCTTTTGCTGCTATTGATCATACGGTGTACGTCATACGGTACGCTATTTTTCTATAGAGAGACGGTTAGTGAATGTTTGGGAAGGACATTGTTGATTGGGAAATTTTTTTGTTTTTTTTTTTGAAAAAGATATTCGATTGGTTGATGCAGTGGTGTCGGATGTCAATGGGGGATTTGTTATGCCTTCTTTGTTAACTGTTGGGATAATGACGCTCGATTTCGAAAGGGAAGATTGTTTTCAATTTTTTAGATTTTGGGCAGAGAGAGGGGGGCGGGGAAGGACTTTTAAAAGTGTGATTTCTTGGAAATGGTGGGGAATTTTTGAAAACGAAGAGTGGAATTTTTTGAACAAGTTTTTTCAACCGTATCGCCTTTTTTCTTTTGTTTTGAAAGATCGAATCTTTCGTGCGTAATTAAGAGGAAAATGAAGTTTTCTAATCGATGAATGTCATTCTCCTTTTTCTTTTTTTTTTCCAAAGAAAACTTGGGTTCGTTGCTTGAACACGCACGCAACACAAAGTGGGGGATACGTTTTCTTTAGCCGTGGCTTTTGTGGCATGTCTCTCTGTGTGTGTGTGGGTTTTACGTAACACACACAAAGCCAAAAAGAAAAAAAACGTTTCGAATTTCACGTTCGTCATTCCCCTGCCGTCCAATTAAAAATAACAGTTTTAGAATTGGTCCCTTATTTTTTTGAAATTTTGCTTTCTTAGCCAAAAAAAAAAAAAATGTCAAATTCCCCTCCCTCCATTTTCGTGCCGTGACCGGATCGCCAGCTGATATTTTCTCGTGCGTGCGGGACACACACACACTCAAAATGAATACGAAAAAGAAAAAAAAAAGAGCGGATGAAATGATAGAGCGTTCATGATGGTAATATTCACGAGTTTTTAGGGGGTCTTGCAAAGTGGGACGAGTGGGCAAAAGATGAGGGCCGGCTTTTCGATCCTTTTTTGGGATTGGGGAGGTGGGCGGGTGAGATACAAAAAGAAGTTTGGGTCGTCAAAACGAATCGAAAAGGACCAATTCTAACCGGTGGCTGTTTGTTTTTTAATCAATCCCGGATAATTTTGTTAATGCGTTTGATTAGCCGTTAGGAAGAGCGTGCGGTATAATTTTTAGTTGGTTAGGCAACTCTTTTTTCTACTTCCTTTGTATTTTGGAAAGATTCGAATGCGATGATGGCTGGCGCGCGCTCTCTGACGGCCAGAAAGTCGACGATCGCGTTATGAATAATTAATTTCCAACACCCACAAAGACGACGTCTTGTCGCTTGTATCAATATTCCTTTTCCTGGTTACGCTCGTATTATACGATCACGCATCTCAACCCGTTTCTCTCTCTCTAATCGACCTTCGAAAACAAAAATCAAGAAGAACCATTTTCTTTGATTTCTAATCTCTTTTGGAGCATTTGATGGTTCACTGGTTTGAATGTTCTTTTGAAACGTCTTCCGATTTTTGAATTTGGCTCGAAATCTGAATTTCAAAACCGCCCCTTTGAAAAGAAAAACAAAAGAAATGATCCGGTAGCTGACGACTTGATTCCCTCCCTTATTTTCACTAATACGCAAATGAACTAAACTGGCTGCACGAAATTTCAACCTTTTTTTTTTCTTTCTTTCTTACCCAATCCGAGGAGGTAGAAAAAGAAAAGATTGGAATGCAGACAAACGAGATGATGGCCGCTAGAAGAGCTATCCTATAAAGCAATAGTTCTTGTAGTAGCACAAGTTGTTTTTTTTTTTTTTTTTTTTTCTTTTAATTCTTCTTTTTATGAGAACGAAATCCGTGAACTATAAAGGAGAGAATCAAGGCTTCGTGTCAAGTTTATAGAAACAGCTGCAGGGGGTATAAACACAGCCATAATAGTTTGGATTCGAAAAAACTTGTACAACACATCTTCTTTTTCTACCCTCCCCAATTTTATTTTTTTAATTTCTAATGTCCAGTCCCGCATTTTTTTATTTTTTTTCAAAAGTAATTAATTCGGGACGAATGCATTTCCGTGTAGCCTCTGGCTGCGTTCGATCCGATTTTTTTCTTTTTCTTTAACTCTCTCGGCTTTTTGTAATCAATTGAAAAAATTTGTTGTTTTCCAACGCTCCCCATTTGTGTGCCATCGTTCAATTCCCCCCCCCCCCTTCGATTGTAATGGAAATCGATTGCGCAAGCGATTTGCAAAGAATCTCATTTCGAATTAGATGGGGGGGGGAGTTCTAAAAACCCACACAAACTGCCAAGACACGTCAGGTTGACTCACCTTTTTCTTCCTTCTTTTTCCTTTTGGTTAAGGTAAGAGACTTTGGGTAAGGAAGGCAAGAATGGGGAGAGGGGGGGGGATTTTCAATGGGTTTTTTGTTGTGTAATTGGATGATGATGTCACTGGAGACGGCGGCGGTCAGCCGTCTCGGTGCAGATCTTTTTTCTTTTCTTTTTTGATTCTCTTTTTTTTTCAAAAAACAAATTTGCACACGAAACACACGAAACTGGGCACTCGATTTATTTCACGATCGAAAACGAAAATTTCACTCGGGCTAATTTGCGGGCAAAGGAAGCGGAACTCTTTTGTGTGTGTGTGTTATTTCGCCACGAATGAATAGAAATGGGGAATTTCCGCCGAGTCACGATTACCGAGAAATTATTGTAGACGCGTTTGTTTTTGTCCGCACCGATGATGAAACGCAAACACACTCACGACACAATCCGCGCAATTTCTTGACTCGATTGAAGAACGTCTTCTTTCTTTTTTTTTTTTTTCGCGTAAGTCAATTAGGGACAAAATAACACTCCGAGTTTGATGATTTTTCTTTCTTCGATTACGAGAAAGAAAACAAAAAAAAAATCAATGGTTCAATTTGTTTTTTTGCGCGCGTGAGAGAGATGCGAGCGGGCGCGTGACTCTGCCGCGACTGATGGCGATACAACTGGCGTATGAGCGGGTCTATAAAAGCGACGAGTCAACGAGGAGAAGTCGCGGACGCAGATACACACACACACACACAGAGAGAGAGAGAGAGAAGCTTTTTTTTTTCATGGCCCCATTAGGCAACTTGGCAATGGTGCGCATTGAGTTCTCTCTCTCTGTGTGTTAGCTCTCTATATCCTTGTTAAGAGAGAGACTCTCCGATTAGTAGCCAAAACAAGAGTACATTTTTACATATCCCCAATTTCTTTTTTCTTTTTGCTTCTTTTTTTTTTTTGAATGAAAAAAATAAGAAATCTAATGCGTACGAAAAACGAGTTAGTGTTTTGTTTTTTTGGGAGTAGGAATAAAATTAGTTTTTCAGACGGGGAGGAAAAAGAAAAAAAAAGAAATGGGATATAGTTTCATTATTGTTACAATCTTTTGTAATAGTCTCCGGTGAGATGGATCACCTCTTTTGTTTTCTTCCCTCATCTCGATTGTCATGGAAACGGGGAATAGACAGAGAACCTTTTTTTTTTTATTTTTGCCTCTGTTTCCCATTTTTTTTTTTTTTACTCTTATAGACTTAGAAAAAAAAAAGTGCCGATGGCGGCTGACACGTTGATTCTCTTTTTTAAAGACTGTCATATAAGAAACAGCAGCAGGGAAAAAAAAAAGAGCTGATTCGATCGGGATACACACACACACTGAAAGAAAAAAGAACAACATGAAAGAGAGTAAGGAAGAAGAGCTTCCCTCTTTTATTTTTCGTGACTGGGCGCGGGGTATGATCCATTCCCCCTTTTTTTCGGTACTCTTGTGTGTGTGTCTGTCTATCCATCGCCCCTTTTTTCTATATTATTACATTTACGTTACATTACATATCCCATCGATATCAATGCTGTTGTAATATAGATATATCAATCCCCTCTCCCCATAGTAAGGCTAAGAGAAACGGAAGAAGAAGTCACAAGCTCCGCCTTTATTTCCTATCTCTCAAACCGGCAATCCCCCCCCTCTCCGACAGTTCACCAGGGGCGCACTCGAAACCTTTTTTTTTTTATATATACATTCAGTTTGTCCCGATCTCCCCCACCCTTTTTCTCAAACCCAACCCCCCATACTCTAGTTTCATCGGGGCACACACATTATTATCACGATGATGATTTCCTCCCGTTTTTCTTTTACCTTCATCATGTGACGATGATACAAGGTTTGGTTTTTTTTTTTTCTTCTCATTTTGAAAAAGAAGACTTGTTCTTATATAGCCCTTTTGTTGTTGTAAGCACAAGAGGGTCTTACATTGTGTGCGTAGTTCGTGATTGAAACAAAAGAAGCCAGACCCCTTCGTTCCTTGGCAGTCTGCGTGTGACTCGTATAAGAGAACTCTACACACACACACACACAAAAAAAAAAAAGAGCTGGGAAATCATAATATCTATGTAGGTACTTATATATATATTTACCAGGTTTTTCTTTCTTATTTCCTTATATAAGAAAAGTCTGATGCATAGCCGCTGTTTTTCAATGGTTTGGGCTCTTATCGACTGAGCCAATTTTTCAAAAAACACGAAAGGAAAAAAATCCCCACCGCTAGGGCTGGAACTCTTGTCCGTCTTCTTCGGCCAAGAAAACACACATTTTTTAAAAGTCCGAATTAAAGGTAAAAAGATGTTGACACGATTTTTTTTTTTTTTCAGAAAATGTCAGCCCATTGTTTGTGTTTACATGTTTTAATAGTTCATTTATTCGATTGCTTTTATAGCCAGGGCGGCGCCATTTGCAATAGCCGAAAGAGTTACACATTCCCCCCCCCCCCCCGTTTTTTTTCTATCTGTGTTAGCTAAACACAAAAGGCAAAAAAAGAAGAAGGGGCTGCCTGCTCTAGAGCGTCCATCCAAAAACAACTCACTGACGTAATGATAGATGAATAGCAGGGCACCGAGCCATCTGCGTCGCTATCATTTCTAAATAGCCGCTCGCTCCTGCAAGCTCTGGCTCAATGTGTGTGTGTGTGCGCTTTCCTAGTGTATATTATTTAGCTTAACACACACACACACAAGTTATTCGGAAGCTTCTTCTTTTTTTCGTGCTGTTCCAGTTTCATTTTTCGGGATTGACCTTTCACCTTTTTCGCGTTTAATACTATGTGCGTGCTAATTTGTAGTGGTACATAGGATTAAAAGTTTATCACTCGTAGAGCAGATTTCAAATATTCGAGTTTCTGGGATTCTAATATGTAAAACACATGCAAATGGCATATACAGATAAGGTGGAATGGGGGGTGGGGAGGGATTCGAAAATTATAAAATCAGGTCATCAATCGTGTTTCGAGTGGTTGGTTTATATACACAATAGGGTATCATTCGCTCTGTGTGTGTATAAATATATGCGTGTGTGTAACATCCGGGTTTTTCTTGTGTGTGTGTCTCGCAACTCTGGCGATATAATCAAAATGGAGTGAAGCGGTTTTTCTTATTTTTATTTTTCTAGAAAATTTTTCGTTCGTTCGTTTTTTCTTGGATCGACACGCGTTGTGATGCAACCGGATGTTACTACACTCACCGTTTTTTTTACGGGCGCAATTCGAGCTTATTATACAAAGCTCTTGCCTACCCTTTAAAAACGCCTACACCCTCATTTCTTTTGGAATGGGAAAGAAAAACAGAGAAAGCGTTTATGTTTTGTCTTTTGCCAATTCGGATAGTGTCGTAATCGAAACGAGTTTGTTTTTTTTTCTAACATTTTTCCCATTTCATTTTCTCCGAATTTTATCTGTCGACGATGTGGTCTAGCACGTCATCGATTCCGACGAATTCTGCGCAATGCATTTCTCTCTTTTAATCGTCTATCGCAATCGTTCGCTACCTTAAAAATTAGAACCCCAACGCGTATATCCCCCCAAACTATCGATAGCAGATTCGTTATTCGTCGATATACAATCAGCTTTTTATTTTGATTATGTCTCCCTGTAAAGACGACCTTGCCAGCGAACATGTTACGAAGCAAATTGCTTTAGCCGTGCTTAAGGTTATTTCTTTCTCTTTTTTTGATTGGCGATAGCTCATTGATTTATCGGAGATGATGGCCAGCTTTTATGCATACGATATGTACGTCATATTGAATGCGTCTGTACGAGACCCGCGGAGTAAAAAAGCACGGATAGGCACTTGAACATCGCGACGTATATTAACATTCAATATGGCCCGCACATCATTTTCGAAGAGGGGAACACACACAACTACTGCTGGGAAATCTAAACCACTTTAAGCGAAGAAAATAAGAAAAGGAAAATAGTAGACAATGTGTGTAATATATATCCCAACCGTTTCTATCTACACGCACACATGACAAAAGAATAGAAGAGACACACACATGCGGAGATATAGTGGAACAGGGAGGGGGAGCGTTGCTCTCGTGAATCTGCTAGCCAAGTCGGAGAAGAAGAGCGAGGCATATAATGGAGCAGATCTATCTCTATCCTATATCTAGCTCTATCTGATGGTATATACACTGTGCCGTCATCATCGATCCGTTCTCTATTTAGTGATGGGGGTCGACAAAGAGGTCATCCCCATATCCACGCCCCACTCAACTTGGCTTTTTCGTGTGTGTCTGTCTCTGTGTGTGTGTGCGCATATACAGCGAGAGCAGCACGTTCGCGGCCTCTGTACGTTTTATTCCCGCGTGCGGATTTTTTGTTTTTTGGCTGCTGCTTCTGTGCTCGGGGTATTGATGGAACCCGCCTCTCTTTTTTTTTTTTTGCTCTTGATATATTCCATATACTCTTTCATTCTTTTCTTGCTCTCTCTTTCCTCTTTTCGTTCTCTTTTTTTTATTTTTGATTCCTATTTCGCCCGTGTTATCCCCGTGCTGTGCGTTATATGGCCAGCGTGTGTGTGTGTACTGCGCAATGGGGGGAAAGGCAGGTCATGTGACTAGCATGTTCAGCCAAACTAATTGGATCCAGTATTATCATGTGTTTCTAGCGGACCTCTCTATCTCTCTCTCTCTCTCTTTCCACATACATATATGTGCTTATAAAATAAGTATATATATGTATACATATAGCCTAAATCTAATAATAAAATCATTTTTTTTGTGTGTGTGTTCTTTTTTGGAGAGAGAAAAGAAAGAGAGAGAGAGAGAGCCACTACCGTAGAACGGCTCCTCCCATCGATCTATTCAAAACGACTGACAATGTCATGTAGACAGAGTGTATGGAACAGGGGAGGAATGAAATAGAGATCCCCCCCCCCCCTGCTCCATTTTCTATTTTGCATATGTGTAACATTCGATGAGATACATGCGCAGCTCGTTGACAGTCAACATCTTTTATGTTGTTGTCCCTCGCTATGTACGTTGGGTCCCCTAAAAAATAAGGGATAATCATTTGTAGCTTTCGGAATGATTGCGTAGCCACACCCATCATTGAGGATTTTTTCTTTTTTTTTTCGAAAAAAATAAGGACCAATTTTTGAAATTGAAATATGTTTTCAGCAAACTTCGTGCGTGTAAATATTTCAATTCTTTGTCAAATATTTGGAAGGTAAAAAGAAATTGGTCCTTTATGTAATAGTAAAAAAAAAGGTTAATTGCACTTTTGGGTGTGTGGGAGGGGGGTTGCACTACACCGGTGGTGCTGTATTCTTATGTAAAACTCCTTTGCATATAAAAAAAAAAAAAAAAGAAAAACATGTCCGGGAACAAGACTTTTTGGAGAAGGGGAAAGTCAAACAGACGTGGCACGGCGGTTGAAATCTATATGTATATTTATAGCCCTTCGTTCGTGTATGCCCTCCCACCTTATTCATAGTTCCATAGAGCCATGCAGGAAGAAGAAGAAGAAGATAGGGAGGACAAATAGCGCTTGTAAGACTTTGCAGCCCAGTGTCATAAATAGTCAAACTGGGGAGAGGAAAAAAACAAAAACAAAAAAGAATTAAGTCGTCTGAAAAAAATTCAGTTAGTGCGAGGATTGAAGGACTGGTCGTTCCAGACGATTGAACCAAATGGAAATAGTTGTAATAATCGACTAGTTTATAGAGGTGTACAGAACCAGATGAAAAAAACAAAAACAAAAAGGGCATAAGAAATGATTACGTTCCATGAAAGAGGACGAGCCGGGAGCCTTTTTGGGGTGTAGGAAGAATGTAGAGAGAGACAGAGAGAGAACGAAGGGAACCCATAGAGCCGTGTTGACGTTGTGCCAGCCATTCCATTAGCCGAGCCATTTAACCTTCAGCTAACCAAGCACTTTAACACACACACATACACACCCTTCGTTCCTTGTTTTATTTTTTTTTTTCCCTCTAGTTTAGCTCTCGTCTTCCTTCGTTGCTGTGGCCGCCAGCGATTTATGGCTTCGTTTTTTTTTTCATCCTCTTTCTAGTTTCGGGAACAACGGGAGTGCGCAGCACCTTCGATTGATTCATTTTCCCGAAATGATGTGTTATTGTTTTTTGCCATTGTTGTTGTTATCGTTTGCCTTTTCTACTGTCCGCTGGCACAATGGCAGTACATTTATATTTATACATATAAATATATATATGCTGTGCTTGCTAAGTAGTAGGGGTCGGTCACGTTTAACGGTTGACAGCTTCGTTTATCCGCCGCCTGGAGCGAGGCCCGTTTTTCTTTTTTTTTTCGTTTTTTTTTTCTAATTTCCCGATCGTATTACAGGTCGATGACTGCATCTAGCTCATCGGTGCTTATATTATAGCTGTATAGCTTGTTTATAGATTTGTTTGTTTTGTTTTGTTGTTGTTTAACGGTCGTGAGAAGAGAGCGTGAACAATTCTTCTTTTCACCAATAGCGGTGGGGTCTTTTAAAAAGCCTCAGATTTTGATTGAGGTTGTTTCTCTGCCTTCCACCCAAGCCTGTCATAATTCTCGTTCGATGCGGGTCCAAGTTGACGGGATGATGACTTGAAAGGTTGCACACAAATACTACATGGAGAGGAATCCATTCAATAATGCAGGCCTTGTGACATGTGACGTCTCCCACTCGACATTAGAACAAAAAAGGAATTAATGAATAAATAAACTCGTGGGGTACAGAAGCCAGAAGCAAGTCAATCAATTAGCGACCGTGTGCAACTTTATACCCACATTTTGTTTTGTTTTTTTACGTGAGTGCTATTGGTTATCATTGTTTTGAATTTCCCTGCCATCTAGCGGATTAAAGAGAAGAAAACACAAAACTAATTGAAGTTCTTTTTGACGATTCTAGATGGCGACGCCGTACATTGCGAAATTGAATGACTGAAAACAGGGGCCTGGATAAAATACGAACTGCGGAGTGGAGAAACTGCAAACCGGTAGAGGAAGTCCTGCCGCTTAAGTCATTGCACGTGAAACATTTGCAATATCGTCCATATTTTCAACCTGGAAGAAACATAAAGGTAAATTTGGATAATGCAAAGTAGTATTTCTTATTGTACTTTCCTTCTCCAAAATCAAATGGTTTTAGCACAGCCTCCCAACATGCTGACGTTCTCCGTGCGGATGGTATTTCCAGGCGGGCGAAGATCAGGTCTTGATACTTAAGACCAATTACGTCTCTAATTATGGACCCAAAGTACCCTAAACAATTGATAGAAACTAAGTAAGAAGCGACCTGGCAAATAGTAGATAAAGAAAACACACAGCCATGACAGTCACATTTCTACTGGTAAATAACTTACACTTTAACTAAGTTAACCGATTGTGACTACCCAATTGGCATTGCCCTAGATGCGCTCCTGCATGAGATAGTAACAAGCTGTAATCAGGCTAACAATAGTCCTCCACGTGTTTACCGGAGCCAGCTTGGCAATTGTTGTTCCTGCATTCCCTCCACAACACAAGCAGGAAATGAGACTGACGAGATTCTTGGCTGATTTCTACGTAAATCTAGTTTAAAGGTATATTTATGTTAACTCATAGTGACATTATCGTACATGCACTTGCTTGCTTGCATGTTGCTTGCAAGTTACGAACAATAATTTTACAATTTAGAGCTGTAAGTGTAGTAACTTCAATCAAACACTTAAGAAACAATGGAATCAACCATCGTCTTACCTGATAATTGAAGTGTCCGTTGGAAGTTTTGAATTAGCTGATGGACAGTTGCAGGGAAAGATCCTTGCATGAATGATTTGAAGAATTGTATATCGCCTTATATACATACAGAGACACTTTCCACATCCTGCCTTCCCAGGAATTGAAGTTTGGGGTAGAGGTAACCTAATTTGAAGGTCAATAGCTCAAAAATTTTGTATTTCTTCCATATGCGCTCGAGGATATAGCCATTCCCCCTCGTTTTGCCTAATTTCTTCCATGTGCGCTCGAGAATATGGCCATTCCCCCTCTTTTTGTCTAATTTCTTCCAATAAGCTAGAATATCCTTGGGCAATTCAAGAATGAAGAAACAAAACCCCGTCCTGAATTTTCTACCTCATTGGCTCGGTCACTTGCACAACATGCACTGGTGTAGTTGTCTCGCTTTTTTTATCCCCATGTAGTGATTCACACCATACTTTCGCACATGGACGTAGATTTCGTTTCTGCATCAGCACTGGGTTTTGCATCTGCACTAGCTTTGTTTAGTTGCCAACCGTATTTTATTGAGTAGTGAAATAATTCCAGATAGAATAGAAAAAGTTGATTAAGTTAAGGATAAATAAGTCTAGGTTTTAGTTAAGAATAAGGCTACTTTTTAAGTAAGACGTAGCATAAGCGTTAGCCACCTCAATCCTTAGCTTTGCACAACTGTAACTTAACCATTTCCCTTCACTGTGTTATGTATTCTTTACACGTGGTAGTCGCTCCCAGACTATTAACGCAATGAATTCTGTGTTACAACCTCTCCGTACAATTTTCAAATGCCCTGTCAATCCTAACGACATCAGAATCACTAACTAATGAACTATTGTTAATCAAATTTTTTTTCAGGAATTTTTGTATTGTAATGTGATTGTCATTTGTGTACCTGATGTATGTTTGAGTTAGCTGAAAGTTGCCGTTCCATCATAATTTTAAATCCTTTTTTTTTTTTTCGTTCTCGTTTCTGTGCAATCAGGAGTGCCATCTCTGCGGACCTAAGAGGAAGTTGGACATCGAGGATCATGGCCGGAGCCATTTTAACATTCTTTTGGGTAAGATATATATATTTTTTTATTTCGTAGATGCTAATTATTGTGTGTGTGTGTATGTAGGAGGAAAGCAACGAGAACATCGTCCAGCATTTTAAGGTGTATGTTTTAAAAATTAATGGTTTAATCATATTTTTATGTATCTAGGGGAGGCCGTAGCCCTAACGTCACCGAAATGGATACGGTACAGCGAAGATCACCGCTGGAACACCGTAATCGTCGCCCAGGGTTTTTCGGGTTTGTGTTGTAAAATTTATTTTTCTAATTATGAATTTGAGTTCTTTCATTATCTTTTTTTTTTCGTGCAACTAGGAGGGGCCGACGACCGCCAAAAAGAGGAGCTGGACATCGAGGCTTGTTGCCGGAACAACGAGATCATCGACCAGAATTTTAGGGTATATGTTTAAAAAATTAATGGTTTAATCCTGTTTTTATGTATCTAGGGGAGCCGGTAGCCTTAACGTCACCGAAATGGATACGGTACAGCGAAGATCACCGCTGGAACACCATAATCATCGCCCAGAATTTGTCGGGTATGTGTTTTTAAATCTAATTTTCTTACTATGATGAGTTCTTTTGTTAGTATTTATTCGTGTATCTAGGAGAGGCCTACCACCACCGAAGAGGAAGTTGGAAATCAAGAATCATTGAGATGTATACGGTGGGCAGTGAATATCACCGCTGGAAAAACTTAATCGTCGCTCAGAGTTTGTCGGGTTTGTGTTGTAAAATTTATTTTTCTTATTATGAATTTGAGTTCTTTCATTATCCTTTTTTTTTTTTGTGCAGCTAGGAGGGGTCCACCGCCGCCAAAAAGAGGAGCTGAACATCGAAGATCGCCGCCGGAACAACCAGATCATCGACCAGAATTTTGGGGTATATGTTTAAAAAATTAATTGTTTAGTCATTTTTTTTTCTTGTAAGTAGGACAGTCCTATCATCACTGAAAAGGACGAAGGACATTGAGAATCATCGCCAGTGAACTACGCTCTTAGAAGTCAGAAGCTGACAACTCGGTTTCCAAAGTGGACCCTCAAGTTGCTTTATGGGGGTCGAGGATTGACTAGCTAAATGTGATAGTAATGTTCCAGGTTGAAACAAAATACCCCATTATACGAAGGTAATCTGTTTGTATGATAAGCATAAATACCTTATATTACTTGTTAAAATTTTTGAACATATTTATGTCATACGTGCCAGCTCATATTGTGTCAAGTAGATCAACTTTGTTTTAAGATGGTTGCCCTGGTAGGTTGGCACTTTGATCGTGGTTTGATTTTCTCATTAGCCGTTTTCCTTGTGGAACTAGTTTCTACCTGTATTGGATTTTCAGAGGTTTGTTGTCAATCAGAGTTTATTCTTTTAACTATTGCGAGTGATGTTCAATACTAATAACATTACTCTCCAGGAGAAGTGAAACCAGGCAAAACTACCAGCCATGTTACATACAACTAGGTCAGACCTTAGACAGTAATGAGACTATTTAAAGAGGTAATTTGGTATTTTATTGATTTAGTGCTACAGATTATATTGAGCTGGAAAATTAATGGAATATTGCAGTTTCTTGTGATATTTCAGTTGCCATGCTCAGCATGCTGTATCAGTCACTGACAAAGCCATCCTAAAACACTTTCTAGGAATAACAAAAGATGAAAAGCTTATAGTCAACAGATTGCATACACAGCAGGTTAGTTCTTTCAGATGTGTTTTGAAATGCCGAAACTGTGTCAGAAATTTGATTTCTGATTTTTTGTTTATTCATTATTGTCAACCCCATCTTCGGCTAGCAACACATTTCGTGCGGCCAAATCGCCATGGAGAACCTGGAAATCGCTCAAGTAATCGAAATCACCTTTTTTCATCAGACTTTTCTAATTGAATAGGAGTTTCAACTCTTACCTGTTTGCTAACCAAATATTCCATTCCGCGAGCTATTTGAAAAAAGACCAGGAAATTAAATCGCAGGTGGAAATATATCGACTTAAACCGTAATCAAGTGCTGGTAGCTGATTCTGATAGAACGGTTGTGTTGGCGGTTGATATCGGTTGACTGGTGGCTTCTCTGAACACGAGTAGGACAAACAATTGCATCTCATTATGACGTTTTGCTTTTTATTATTTTTTTCAATTTTAGATGCATAGTCTCACCAGGCCGTTCGGGTGCCAAACGTCCATCTGGCGGAAGCTCTTCGCATGGACTGCTTTTTTCGGTTTGGTGCTCGGACACGTACGGCATTTCAATTCATTCTTTGCATCAGAAACCGACTTCATGTTGCCTAAACTATCTACTAGGTTGATGAAACTGCTTCGGTTTTTCGACAAGTAGTTTTGCAAGTTACCAAACCGACAGTACTCAACTATTATGAGGAGCTCGCCTATACGTAAGCACACAAAGTGTTATGGTTTCTACTTAATTTTTGAACGTTGCCGAAACTGATTACTTACCTTATGACATTTGTTTTGTGCAGGCTCCTAGTAAACTGACGACGTTTAGGTGGGATCCTAAATAAATAAGTATCTTCATTTCGCTGACAAGTGCTTCCATTGCGGCCATGTTGGTGTGAGATCGGATCATTTTGACGGCCACTGTTTTGATAGTGTCCTCTGAGCCGTTGATCCCCATGGCTTCGGCACAAACGACGCGTCCAAAACGCCCAGCTGCGCTCCTGAGTGGATATCAAAACAAAGATGTATCATCGAGCCCGGCAGGTCGTAAACAAATATTGTCCAAGATCAAACCCAGTTTCAATCGATATCTAGGAAATTCCCATTGTTTGTCGTAGGGCAGCAGTTCAGTTTGCTCTTCGATGGGCAGTTGGCGGTTGATTTCCTTCACGTTTCCAGCCAGCAGTTTCTTCACTCCTGGGAACACTTGCTGCTTCTGTTACAATGGAAACGAATTTTAACACAGGCAAGTCTCATTAAGTTGGTTATTGTTATTTGTTTACCTTTTCCAAGTAAAGTTTGACACCGATCCCCAGGCCAAGTACAAGACATGCTGCCAGAGTAACGGACAAAGTAACAAGGGTAGTTGTTTCTATGGTTTTCTCAAACAGGACAAAATTAGATACAGGCTCGTTGTTGGTTTTTTCTAGATAGAAATCGTAAATTTCGTGATTACCCATACCAACGGCAATTATTTTTTATGAACGTTAGTTTTTTAGTCCCTCTATACCTTTGATTTGAAAGGAAATTAGTTTAGTTACTGCGTCTTTATCCTTGTTCGCTTTGCACTGAAAGGTGGTGTAGGTGTTTTGATTGACCTCAAAAAGATCGAGTCGACTCTCGTAATAATTAAAAGTGAATCCGCCTGTATTTCTCTGTTTACTGTAATCGTGTGTCGTAATTTGAATGCCTTCAGGTGGATTCAGCTCATTAATGATTCTCATTCTTCCCGTATTTTTCATTTCGTAGGTCCATTCCGGTGGCGATGGGAACTTGATCTCAGCGAAAAGTGTGCGGCAGATCAAGGTGACGTTGCTTCCTTCCGGCGGATCGTCAGGATCACCCATTCTGGTAAGCTCACTTCCTGTTTCCATTTTAGTTAGCCGATTGAATAATTAAGCTGTTTGCACGGGGGGGGGGGGGGAGGGTGTAACGTACCTTTGACGCTGATGGTGAAATGTTTCTCATCGGTGATGTTTTGTTCCAATTTGTTCCATTGTTCCAACGCATCGATAATTTCCAGTATTACTGATCATCACTTTTTTTAGTGTCAGTCCGAGTGCGGGTTTCAGCAACCAACTGGAATGCGGATCGGCTAGCACATCCTGTTGATTTTTTTTCTCCAAAAATGATTAGATTAGATGATGATATTAGGCTTTTGAATATTCCGGTTTTTCTTTACCTCGGAACTAGGCCCTTTGTTGAGTTGATCTACGTGAATGAGGGAGACGCTGACGTTCGGTGGGTGGGCTTACAAGGGATGTGAACACCGAGTTCGCCTTGATGGAAAAAGTATAGATTGTAATCGGGATAACGGCTCATGTCATTGATGATGACAAGATTCCGTTTATCTAGTGGCAGGAAAAATCATTTATTGTTCCCGTTGAGTCTCTTGTCTTTGCACTATTTATACGAACTGAAAACGTAGATATATTGTTTCACTTCCACGTGTCCGTAGAAAAAGCGGAAGTAGCCCGTGTCTTGGTGGGTGACGTTTATCAATGTCAAAGTCGATGACATGTTAGTGCCGTTCTTGCCGAACGTCGTGCGAAGGTGAGCATTGATTCTCATTGACTGCAATCAATATCAAAAGAATTGATTTGAAAAAAAAAAAACAGATATTTTTATTAGACATTAAATCTTGCGATGGGCTCTGAGAGCGTTAGCCGTTTTTCACAAAGATCTGGGAAATAAGTAACAGTAAACTAATCCTTGCATGGGAAGCTAAATATAATATCGCTTTGCGTACTACATTTAATGTTAAACGCGTTTGGTTTCATGGCTGCGTTGCTGACGTGAGCATTTTCCGAGAAGATTGAACTCGTTGTTGTCATAGTAGACATTGAATCTGTGTGTGAGAGGACAGATTCAATTTTCACTGAATCACGAGTGCAATTTTCTTATGGCATCTTAGGAGGGGGATGCACAGCTGACTATGTGAATAAAACATTTCTACGAATGTCATTTTGCCTTTTGCCGTAGTCATATTTTGAGAAATTGTTGCAGTGTTACGATATTATTTTCGTCACGCTTGGGTTACGAAAGAACGGGGAATGTTACAGTTCCTTGCGTAGGTTGAAGAATTTGCAAGTCTGAGTAGGACTGACTGACTTGCACTGTGTTTCTTTTGTTTCCGAATTTTTCATGATACCATGTCACCATTAATAATTTCCTGCAATTGGATCACAGCAGGCCGTTCTTTCATCATTTTTCAAAGACTTTTCTCCGCCCTAAAAATAGTTGCCATCCGGAGGTTTTTTTAACTTCCCGTACGTCGTTAACTCACATTATTGACCGCGTTTATATCTCTCCGTAAAAGTAAAAGAAAAAACCTATTGATTTCTCCGTCAGGGTCATCACTTAAAATCATGTGCGTAGTTAGTAGCTGTTTTGTACCTGAACACGTCAGACATGTTCCTGTTGCTGAACTCATTCACTAAGTTGATGAAACTGTTTTCATTATGCGTCAGAGAAGTTTCCAGGTTGACGAACTGGAAGTTTACCCGACCAATCAAAAGTTTACCCGTACATCAAGAACTAAATACCGTCCAATTGTCATTCGATAACATTTGCTAAACTAATCTTTGTCTAAGATACCAAGATGCCTTAAAAAAAACAGCAATTTGGCAATTTTTGAAGTCATTTTTGAAGCCATTTTTTTAACGCTTAAACGATTCCCTTATTAAAACCTGTTTCCGTAACAATTCTGAAAAATTCGTTGCATCTCCCAACTCAAGTTAAACGTAATTGACAGTGACAGTCGATGACCAGACTCAAACTATACGTTTTTCCGCGTTTTTCATAATTGATGATTGTGATCTTAAAAGTTTTCGTCCCGCGATTTCTCTTGCGCATGGAAACATTTATAACTTGTTTCGTACACAAATCGCACTGTAAGGTGCTAGAATTTAAACATACCGTTTAATCATAAGAATAATGTCAAAAGTAAACTCCATTTATTTATTTAGTACATATTTATTCTTTTTTTTTGTAGATTCCTGCCGCTCCATAGAATTTTTCCCCAGCTGCCACTTGATTAACCCACATCGGTTCAACGTCCGCAACACATGTGTGTTTGAGAAATATAAACGGACGGAAATGAGCAGATGTGCTGTCACCGAGAAAGTGAGCGATCGAAAGCCATTCCGGCAATGTAGTTTAATAGGGTAAGAACGGTAGCGTATATCGCATAAGTACCGAGTACTAAAACAAAGTGGCATTAATTAATTTTAATCAAAATAGTTCTAATGGTGTATTAGGGTTGTCATACCGTGGATGATAATGTATCCAATGTGCGTCGAGGAAATTGCAAGCAGCTCGTCACGCTCGTTTTAGAAGCCAAAGGAGAACGGATTGAATAAAACGCATAGGTAAATAGACGTGTCATTTCATAAAACATTTCATTTTTATAAATTTGGTGTTCTTCACCGGTGAAATAATATTAGTGAAAAAATCCTTGTGCGGTTTGTTCGCGCAAACTTTCCGTTAATTTTACGTATTGAGGATCGGAAACATGAGTGGTTGTAACTCACTAATGGATCAGTGGTAGGAGCACCGGCTTGCGAAGCTATAGATCTTGGGTTCGATTCTCACGGATCGGTCTATTTTTCATTGGTCTCAAAGATTTTGGTGTCTGTCTAGAGACTACCAAGGTCAGGGGCAACTTTTGACCTTTTCGTTTAGCGAGTAAAACACTTACCTTTATAACATCTTTTTACAAGTATATGCAACGGCACATTCAATGGAAGAAGCTGATGCACTGTGCCCCCGATTAGAAATCATCTCGATCTCAGCGAAAAGAAAACTTGGTGACTTTTATCAACAGCCTTTTTACTTCCGCTCACGTCCAAGAGAGATTTAAAGATTGGATTATTTTCGGTATATCGCAGGACAACATATCTTCCCTCGCCGAAACGTTCCAAGCTTTAGAAAAAGGTAACTAATTTTTAATATAAGCTCTATTTGTATTAGAACACTAAAGCACACGAGTATTTAATCGATATTGCCCAGTTAATCATCTGGTTTCATAGAATCAACCACTTAACAAGTGATACATTTTTTCTAGCTCGGGAAAAACTGTCGATTGAGAAATACAGTTTGAGCCAAACTACACTGGAACAAGTTTTCATCAAATTCGCACACGAACAAGAAAACGTATTTGAGTAGAAGAAGCCTTGATTTTTAAGGAGATGCAGCAGTAAATTGCTATGTTCACGTGAGGTACATGCATGTTTAATTTAGTTTTCCTAATGTTAACGTAGATATATGAAAAACAAGGTGAAGTACGTGAGTCATTGCTCGATGGTAGAGCATTTTTCAAATGTATTAGAGTGTTTTCGTAAACTTCAATTTTAACTCTTTCGGATAACGATCCCCATTCTTTCGGCGTTTTATACGCTCGTAAAACTGTATGTTAACTTGAATAGAATTTTACAAGGATCATAAGCTATGTGGTAGAACATTGGCTTATGGATCCAAAGGGTTCGGGTTCAAACCTCGGGTGGAGGTTAGCACATGTAAACGTGTATTGTAATTTCATTACATTCTTATATTTGGATTTGCAGAAGACAGTTTGAATGGGATTTATCTTGCATCATAACACAAAATTGTGCTAAGTCCAAATTTGTTTAACTCCTTCTACACGAAAATGTCGAGAGATTTTGACAAGACTCGTGGCTCAGTGGTAGAGCATCGGCATGGTACGCCGTGGGTTTAAGGTTCAAATCCTGACTGCGTTGAAAATATAATGTCAAATAAAAACACTTCATGATAGTGGACATGGAATTTTCTTGATTCAAATTATTCAAGTCCAATTTAATTAAACTCAAATGACACGAAAATATAGACCAACGAAACATGTGACTCATGGCTCAGTGGTAGAGCATCGGCTGGGGACGCCGAATGTTAAGGGTTCAAATCCCTTAAGAGTCGAATTGAATGTCTGCAAAAACGATTATTCCAGTTGTTAAATCTGAATTTGGGTAACCAATGGTTTATCTCCGTTGCAGAATGTTTAAGTGAAACATTACGCATGAATGATAAAAAACAAATTAACTATTAATATTTATTATAATATGTGTGTAATAATGTCTGCCAAAATATCCATCCCGTTACTTCGTAACGGGGGAAGTTTCTCGACTCGACTGGCAGACGTGGAAGGTTGGAAGCCCAGGACTGGGAATCGAACCACGGATCTTGGAGTTGCCAGTCAGATGCGATACCTTCCTGGCAACCCCCCCTATCATCCCCCCCATTGATTAAGGTAGTCATTTGACTTGACCCCTATAGTAACTTGAATGTGTAGAAGACTTAGCTAATAAGAAAGTAACTCTCATAGCTCAATTGGTATAGTGTGAGACTGGAATGCTGGATGCTTTGGGTTCAAATCCCAGTCAAGTAACAATAGTGGAAATCAATAATTAATAAAGTACAAAAATAAAATACATGTAAAAATTTTTATTGTCCCTCCTTCCACCCACAATTCCACCACTTTGTACACAATACAATACAAGATACATACACAAATACAAGTACCCGTTGGCTGCCACGCCATTAGTCTCTACATTCGCTACGTCGCCATCAGATAGATGGCGACCAAGGGGGACTTGTCCGAAGACAAGTCCGGGCTGACTAGACAATGGAGACCTTTCCGGGAACGCACACCCCAGGTCTCCACTATCTAGTCTACAAGGGAAAGTCCCTAACTGGTGCGTTGCCTAAAGCCCGAAGGCGAATTTTGGGCAGTGGCACTGCCCCACCCCATGGCAGTGACCATGAGGCAGGACAGCGCGGCCCGTCCCTATAAGCTAACAAAAAAAAGGGGATCAAAGGCGTGGCAGCCAACGGGATACACTACACATTACACACAATACACAAAACAATGATACCACGATGACGGGGCGACCACGAGGCGATGACGGGCGACGGCGGGGCGACGGCGAAGCGATGACGGGCGACGGCGAGGCGATGACGGGCGACAGCGAGACGATGACGGGCGACAGCGAGGCGATGACGGGCGACAGCGAGGCGATGACGGGCGACAGCGAGGCGATGACGGGCGACAGCGAGGCGATGACGGGCGACAGCGAGGCGATGACGGGCGACAGCGAGGCGATGACGGGCGACAGCGAGGCGATGACGGGCGACAGCGAGGCGATGACGGGCGACAGCGAGGCGATGACGGGCGACAGCGAGGCGATGACGGGCGACAGCGAGGCGATGACGGGCGAAGCAGCCACGAGAGACGGGGGAGGTGAAGAAGGGGCGTTTTTACTTACACCCGACTGATGACTGGAAAGATTGTAGGGCCGGAAATATTTTGGAAGTTGGCAGTCCTATGACAAGATATTACAATTTTAAAAAGGAATGCTAGAGAAATAAAGAAACTTAAAATACCAGGGAGTAGTGGTTTCGAGGTAGACATCTATGTGTGTTGGCCAGCAGAATAGAAATGCCACGAAAACTGCTGAACTAGAGATTGATAATTGTTGGCAATGTAATAATGAAAAATGTGCTGCACTTTTAATACTGGAACTTACAAGAGATGATGAGTGGCCAAGAATGATCTCAGATCCAGCATCCCTTGCACTTTTATTTTACGAGCTAGTAATAAAACAGAAGCATGCCAATTTTGTCATCGATTGCCAACATCTAAGTTTAATACCTCATCCATCAACACAAAATCATGCCACTTCACCAACTCAAAGGAAATGACAAGAAGACTGCAGGCCAGCATCATTGGCAATTTTAGTTTCACAAGCTACTTTCTTAAAGCAAAATCATGATAATTGGATTCTAATTGCCAAAATTTAAGTACGATACCTCCTAAAGGGCAATAGAAGCACATGATGGAATCTCCAAGTAATAAGTTGCCACCTGTTTTTGGATTTCACAGCTGCGTAGCTGATACACAATTACCTGTGACACAAAAAATAATCCATTGATACACTTCACTTGAAAAACACAAAAAAGGAAAGCACTTAATAGTAGATAACACACCATTGAATTTGATCGAACTTTCAATTGGAATATAACGCAATTAACACATATTCCCATAAATCACACAGAGATTGTTAGACGACGAAAACTTGGATACACCTTTCCAACGTTACAGTACGCAGAGTGCAGTTAACAATGAAAGTCACGACAAAAAGCACGAAATAGTTCTGATTTCATACGCTAGAGGTCAGTGAAAAGTATCGCCCCCTAGTGAAAAGCCTGTCAAGTTTTAAAATAAACACAGAAGCCGTGGTACGTTAGCAAAATGGAAACATCTGCGGGTCAACAATAGTGTACTAACAAACTAACCAACCAACCAACGAAAACATCTGCGGCCTGTATCTTTCCCAATCGTATTCAGAAAGTTACATGATAAGTACTTTTTGGTCAAAAGTCACTGTTCAGAACTCTTCACTTTTCTGTAAACACTTTTAGAAATCCAACATGATGGCAGAGTGTGATAGATCACCATCATTAACAGTGGCCTGTTTAACACTTGTTAAGGGGTGATTTATATTTTTGTGATTACCCCTAGGATGTGCGAAAGGTCTCAATCTGCATTCCTGATCATCCAAGCAACTACGAATGCTATATGTTGGTAAGTCTCAGTGACAGGGCACACCAAGTGAAGTATGGTTATTCTGAAGATCAGGATTTCTCACTATACACTGCTTTCCATTAGTTTTAGTGTCCGATGCTAGGCAGCAATCTCGTGTGAAACTAAACTTTGTATTTGGCCTGCTGTTGAAGGGTGACATGTTTTGTGGGAACCAATGGTGAATGTGCCAAAGGTTTTCAGGTGCTTATTGGATCTTCCAAGCAGACAAAGATGTCATTCTACTTTGACAAGTACCAGACGTAAGGAATAAATCAAGTTAGTATGACTTTTTTTAAATACTGATTTTGATTTTGTTTTCTTCTTGTAGATAAAACATTTTAATGAAGTTGAAGATGGAGGCCGGTCTTTAAAAAAAACACTTACTTTTGGAAACGGGACCAGAAATTACACACTCCTCCATGTTATGGTATTTTATGTGCATAAATTAAAGTGTATATCTGGGCTCCCTTCTTTTCTGCGGCCCCGTTTCCCCTTGACTTGTGATAAGCCCGTAGGGGGTCATGCCCCTACTGTGATCAGCAGTAAAGGTTGTGAGTGCGCTGTCCGGAAAGGGGACGTGGGGGTCCTCCAGCTCGATGAAAACTTTTGGAGGGCGAAGAGGCTACCCACAAATCCGAATTAACGGTTAATCGCTCACGTAAAAACTTGTCCGATCATCACTCTTCATCCTTTTCCGGCTTCTCTTAGCCACTCCCCGGGTAATCTCCCCGGGGGTTGTTCAACCAGGGCAGAGGTAGACTCTCAGAGTCTACCTTTGCCTTGGTTGTACACTTTAAAAAAATAACTGATTTTGAAAAATAAAAAAAAAAATCAAATTTTTTTTTTCATTCGTTGATCATGGTAGGCCTATTCACTTTTAACATTATGTGTCTCTTGAAGAATTTTCTGAGTTTACTCGAACTCGTTGATGTAAGCTATTGCATGATGTTTCAATTAAACTCTTTCGGGATTCGAACCCAAGATCTTCAGCATACCACGCCGATGCTCATCCATTGAGCTATGAGTTACATTGCCTAAAGTCCAAGTTCGTCTTAAAAAGCCACAAGTCCAAGTTTATTACTAAAGTCAATTAACACGGAAGTACAGACTAGCAGATCATATGTCTCATGGCTCATTGGTAGAGCATCGGCATTGAACGCTAAAGGGTGCAGATTCAAATCCTGAAAGAGAAGAAAAAACTACTACAAATAAAAAAGTTATTCTTGAGTGAAAACATGATCAATCCACATTGGATGGTAATAATGGTAATAAATCCATCATATCAATTTGATCTCATAGTATCAAAATACACACATTCACGTCGCTGAATCAAAGCAGAATTCATCTAGCAAACTTCGCTCTAATATCATTTTATACCTAAGTTCACCCTTAACCATGATTCCCAATCAGGAGCACAGAGCATCAGCTTCTTCCATTGAATGTGTAGTAAGTATGGCACCTTTTTTACCCTTAAAATAATTCAAGTTATAATAGAACAATTTAAGTGTGTAATATGTGTTGTAGGATGAAGAGTATGAATACTTGAAATGAGGCGGAGATAGTATTCCAAAGGAAGCGTTGGGACTGTGGATCCATTTCGGTGCTTGGTTCATCCATCAAAACATTAGCCGGTTGACCAAGCATGGATAACACATAACTCAGCTTTCGCCTAGTACCACCAGAACAGTTTTTTGGATATTTATCAGCATGTTGTTATATTTGAAAGCCAGACAGGAATAGGTCCACAATTCTGTGTTTTGCAAAATATTCAAATTTCCAAAGAAGAAAGAAGGGGATAAGATTCTTATAGTTTAATGTTGTAAAAAAAATTTAAATACCATTAATATGGGATGGGACAATTCAACGGATATTTGCATAGGCTTCCAAGTGCTCACGATACTCTACCGTTTACCCCTTGATAGATCTATTAGCTGAATACGGTAAATCTGCAATAGAAGCCACATGTAAATGTTTTCTCTGGTTTTCTGAAAAGATTCCTGAAGGAAATTTGCACAATGTTATTCAATTAGAAACTTATAATACTGTTTTCACAAGAACTCAAAAATTGCCATGTCATTCTAGTGTACGTGCTATTTAAAAATATACGGGTACAACCTATGAAACCAACTTCGTTTCGATAACTTTGTTCCACATTTCCTCCCTTGGCTTCTTACCTCCTTCCTCCATTACCAAATTTACCATTCGACATTTAGTAGCAGACTGATTATCCTGCCAAGTGCCAAGAGACCAGCGACCAGCCAAACTGTAGTATAAAGTTGTAAATCCATCCACCAGATGCTGCTGAAATGCATTGCCAAGAAAAGCAGTCACCTTCAAAACAAACAGAAATACATACATACATGGGCTTAAAACTCACTAGAAGTGAGTAGAATCTCACTCACACTCACACTTCACACCACAAATGAGATGAATTGTTGAACAGGTTAAGACCGTTGTTGAACCAGGTTAAGACCTCTCCATTTGGTAATAGAATAGCTTGATTGAATGTAGTAGGTTGCGAACAGTTTTCAACAACTTAGCAGCTGACCTAGCTGATCAGAAGGTTTAGCCGTTGCACCCAAAATAATCCATTTGATGTTCTCCACTTGAATAACACATTTTAGATTGAAAACACTAAAAGTAGGTAACACATCATCGGTTTATATCGAATTTTCCATTGCATTGTACAGTTAACAAATATTCACGCACGTTTCACAGTGACACGTACTATACAGCAATCTAACTACAGACTGACAACAGCGCCATCTCGTGATGAAATCTATCACCAAAAATGCCATGAAAATGATTTTGCTGAATTACAAAAACAATGAGCTTTCAGTTCCAGCCAGCTATTGTCTGCACCCTTCTACTTTAGTGCCAATCCTACGGAAACTCTTTCCAGTAACCATTCCGCTAATCCGCTCCAACATTTACCATGCTGATTTCTTCCCATGCTTAGCTACCTCTTCAAATGCATAAAATGCCAACATTGACTTTTCTGTTGTTACATCCGTATAACAAACAAACTGGTGCTGAGCAAGAAAATAAAAAAAATATATTCCTAAGGGAAAAACTGGTGTGAAAAGTAAAATTAATGTGACTTACAGAAAAAACGGCAATCAACAGTCCAACAAAGCCAAATACAGAATAATTTTACGATTTCAGAATTATAATCTGCCGAAAAATTCGGCAGACAGATTACGGATATTCAGTGTCATAGTCATTTTATATTCGTTTTCTAGCGTAATCGTCATCGTGAAACGAGAATCTGTTGAATAAAAGGACCCCAAAAATTGATCATTTAATCGCACTCGACCACAATAATAGGTTATAAAATCCTAGTAAAATCTTTCGTACTATCTATGATGACTTCTCCGCTTTCCGTGGTCCAGTAAACGATCGGTATTGGGAAGGCTTCAATTTGGCAAGACTTCAATTTGGCAAGACAAGTGAGACTTGCTGTCCAACAACAGTTCCTTCCAGTTGATTGGGAATCCACAAAACTGGAGCAACTGTTAACGCAAAAACAAAATAGAAGATGACAGCGGCGAATAATTTCAACTTAAAACATAACTCAAATTAAAAGGCTCGTATTTACATTGAACACTAAGGACTATGCGCTTTGAAACGGATGGTGGTACACCATTGGAAGCGATGCACAGATAAGCTCCAATGTGAAGCCGGGAAACGCGCGGTAAAACAAGGACCCCGCCATCAAACGAGTTGGCTACACATTCCAATACAAACCATAAAATTAAATTAATTTTCAATCAGCATTTTATAAGAATAAAATGTGTAAAACTTAGTTACACTTTAGTTTGCCTCTGGTAATGGAAGCGACATCCTCACGCCTCCACAAAATGTGAGGCTGCGGATGGCCACTGGCTGCGCACGTCAGCGATACGTTAGATCCTTCACGGAGTATCGTATCAGTACTGGATTTACTATCAATGATATCCGGAGGCACTAAAAAATACAACGTCGTACATACCATTAAAACAACCGAAAAACAAATAAAGGAAAACGTTAAAGTTACATACGACTTCGATGTAGGCTTCCTCGTAGCGCACAGGATCTGTGTTGATCAAAATTTAGAAATCTTAAAAAGAATGACAACCTCTTTGAAATTCAATCACAATAATACCTGGCACATGTAGAATCCTCTATCGGATTCGGCGACGTTGCTAATCTTCAAGTCCCAATTGCGACCATCTGCTTGCGCCAGTCCGATCCTGTAATTCCTTGTGATGACTTTGTTGTGGATGGTCAGGATAGAGTGAGTGTCTCCCGTAAAAGATAAACAAGACGACATCGAGTTATCCACATAAATAAAAAACCGGTCAAAGACACAAAGAAAACCCGATAGATATAATCCGTAAATGCACTTCTCGCTCCGGTATTAGACCTGAAGCATTCCGCAATGGATACATCATTACATTCTCCTCTTTTACAAGATATCGGTTCGCTTGAGCACAGGTCCAAAATAAATGTAAGTCGTAAGCTACTCCCCCATTGTTCCAGAAATCAAACACTCTTTGCCTTGATAATTGTGCCCATGCTTGATCAATTTTTCACCGACATCTTGGACCTGTAATAAAACTTTGACATAACAAAACCCCAAAACGAAATATTATTAAATCCGCACCTTTGATCCGCCAAATGCGGTGCCGTAGTGAAATTTTCCATTCGTATCGGTTTTCCGACTGTCATGCGAGATGGAAATCCATGGGGATTCATGGTTACATCAGGACAAATTTCAAGCTCTGTGAAGGGTAAATCTTCCTGTTCTGCAAAAAATGCTACAATAAAGAAAATTGGGGGTTAAAACCTTTTTTTTTACATACATGATATATCCGTGACATGTGAGTTCACGTAGGATGATACCTTGCCAATGTCTTTTAAATGGACCCACTGCATTGCGTAGCTCAGCTGGTAGAACAATGCATTCGTGACACATAGCATCGCATCCTTTGATTAATCAAATAAAATGGAATTTAAACAAATATTTCATTAATAAAAGTATTAACAGTGAATTACCTTGTCAATTACGATATTTGCATCGGGATCATTCCTAACTGAAACTGAGAAAATGATTCAACATAGCAAACGAAAAGATTATTAAGACACAAGAACACACACACAACCAACACAACTTAAGAATTTCTCGTTGCAGCTAAGCTAAGCTACACCTAGACGTACCAGCAATAACCGGTCTTAACAATTCCATCCCTAAACACACTCAACAAAAAATATCAACATTCAGATTTCATAGCCTCGGAAACTCCTAATTAAATATCATATTGAAAGTTGAAACAATTCTGCTGAACAGACTGTTAAGTGCTCCTCCACCTCCAGATCTCCCTTCCTTAACCACATCACCTTTTAATTTTTGAATAGTCAACCCACGGTCCAACCATCGTCAAAGAACCTGGGTTTTTTGGCAATGGTCAAACAACAACAATTAACAGTAAACAATTAGAAGCAATGGCGTGTTATAATCTTATAAATATCTTAAATTGAATACATCATTCTCCCATATTGCTGTCTTCAGATTTGATCCTGAATGTTTGCTACTGCCATCTCGTGTGAGTTAAGCTATTTTGTGTATGACCATTGCCCCCTCCCCCATCTATAGAGGTCGTGTTTGTCTGTTCGCAATTGAAAAATTTGCTGTGCAGCGTAAAAAATAGCCTGCAATAAAAGCGACGGATAAGAACATAACGTAGGTGTTGTAACTGTGGTCGTGGGAATCATCCCCGGTGGGCTGCAGTCAGGGTACCTGCTCTGCCTCGGAAAACGCCAATCGGGACGATCGAGGGATAACTTCTTCAACCGGGCAGCATGGAGAATCGGAGATAGTTCCAAAAGCCTTTTTGAAAACGGCGGCCCGTCTTTAATATCCGAAGATAAATATAATAAACGTAGACGTTACAAATTTTCAGACTGGCCACAAGCAGGAAATGATGAGATAAAAATCGTTCGAGCTGACTAATTAATTCATTATACAGCTTTTTTAAGTGGCTCACCGTAGTTTTTTATGTTTTCGGACTTAGTGCAGCGTTGAAAAATACATTTCTTTGCTAGCCACTTTGTAGAAATCTATCGCTGCCCAAACGCAAAAGCCAAATTTTCCTTTCCGACAGCATATTATTGGAGCTTCCTTCCTCGGTGTTACGAATCTAAATTACACGGATGGAATATAAATAATGCGACAAACTGAAACAAACAGAAATTGTTTATGGCTCACGAGGTCTTTCTGATAATAGGACTAATCAATATGCTGATGTTGTGCTTCTGCCTCTCTCCACGTGTTACGGACATTCTCCATTAAAGTCCAAAACAAATTAGACCTAGTGAACCAATAAACCAACGAGAGGAAAAGCACGACCCAGGCAAGGATAAGCCACTGGTCCGTCTGTTCTATTACACTGGTAGGCAAAGGACCTTGATAATCAGCGGTGGTGCGATTTAAAACGCCTATTGGCTGTATACCTGAAATGTAAAAAGAAAATTATAAATACTTTGTTATTATTACATTTTCTGTGCAAGTTATTCTGTTTACAAAACGGAAATAAAACTTTCCTACCTGTATAGCGTGTAATAAAACTGGCAAACAAATCTACCTTGTATTCCGTTTCGTTATACCTTGCTGCAGCCTTACCATTATGATACAAGAATAAACTTGGAATTGCCATTACTCCTTGCATTGTGCTTAAGCTATAAAGATACAAATATGACATTAGATCTTTTCCTCCAAAAATATTTCTCGTTTAGAAAGGATAAAGAATGATCATAGTACGAGACAAACCTGTTATGAGAATAGGCATCAATAGCATAAAAAGACAACATTGGAAATCCTCTTGGTAGGGCGTTTAAGTGTGGGGCAGCCTGTATACTGAAAGGGCACCACGAAGTGAAAAACACAACAACATGGCATGTTGCTGGTTGCGTTCGAGATGTAACATTTTGATTTTGTTTTAGTACAGATAACAGGGTAGTACCATTGACTACCTAATAAAAAAACTATAACAATTTAGGTTGAATTGATGATAATGCTTTAAAAATGATTACCTGAAATGTTGGATTAATTTCCTGTGTTTCTTCTAGAAGACAGGTAAATTTTTTTATTTGAGTGGCATTAAATATTGTTGTATCATTGGTAACAGAGTCATTTCCAGCAGATGAAGCATTAACGGGGTTGTTTGGAAGTGGCGATTTTATTAAGCTATTTTCTGAAATTTGCTCTGTTGGCTGTGAAACATTGTCATGGGAATTGGGGGATTCCAAACTATTTTGAACTTGTTCGGATAACGACCCGGGGACTAATAGCTCTGCGTGTGTAGCAATTAAATATTAGTGATTCATTTACTTGCGAAAAAATTAATCTTACCTAGTACGAGATGGCCAACTAGTAAAACTTTCAATAAAATCATTTCTAAGTAAGAATGGTTTTGCTAGCAGACGACGGGGACATCACTTAACAGAAGCTCATGGTCAAAGAACAAAGAACCCTGGTTGGTTCACGATAAGCGCTAGCTCTCTCGGCAAAGAAAGACCCGACCTTCGAAGGAACTTCTGTTCTCTTCGTTCAGCGCGCCAAGCGGATGTGTTGAATACCTCTTAGAAAACAGAGGAATTTAAAAAGTGAACCAATCACAGAACAGCTTAGCTTATGAACTTCAAGCAGACGAAAAAAATTTCTCAGGTTTTGGCTGCTTGTGGCTCTGATCACTCTTATCACTAGGTGGTGCTGATTCGAAAGATAAATAGGCCACACCTCCCCGCTATCCCGTTGAAGGCTCGGATGCTGGTGCGCTTATCGTGCACCAACCAGGGTTCTTTGATTTGACCATGAGCCAGAAGATAGAAGCATTTATTTAGAAAATGTACAGCCGTTTCTGTTTTGTTTTGATTGTTGTGATTCTTGAAATCCCTCCCACCTAGCTTTTTGCGAGTTGGCTTCAGAGCTTCCGCTTAATTATTCCCATCATTGTAATTCCGGCCTTCACAGAGTTCACAGCTTACGATGGCAGAACTTCGCGATGGACTGCTTATGAGGGTTCTTTTGTTCGCTTCAGTTTTTGGTCTCCTTACGCAATCAGTACAATCCGATACCCCAGCAAACTGCACCTTCGAAGACATTGTGGGAACCTGGATCCTGTACGAAACGCCTAGGAATGGAGACCATACGTTGGACTGCTTAAATAACAGTAAGGATTGAAATTACTTCAATATAAAAATATGCACTTGCAAATCTTTGATGACTAGTTGTCATCCCTCAAGTTTGACCTTGGCTGTAAAATTATTGTATTTTATTGGTAATTTCCCTAATGAACACGGTTTTTTTTTGTTTAGAGGAAAATGCTGTCAATAAGGTGCAGTTACAGCTACTCAAACCAAATGTAGCTGTAGACCAATACGGAAACAGAGGTCATTGGACCTTGATATATAACCAGGGCTTTGAAATAACAGTCAATCAGCGTATTTACTTTGCATTCTCAAGTTATGCCCAGAATGGTTCTGAAGTGTTAAGCTTTTGTGACAAAACCTTGGCTGGATGGTCACATGATACCATGACTCACAATTGGGCCTGCTTCCAAGGCAAGCATGTGGTTCAAAGGGCACCTAAAATTCATTCTCAAAGCTTAGGGAAAAATCAGGTATGCTTTTGTATATTTTATGTCAAAAGCTCAGTGCCAATGTGAAAATCTTCTTTGTTTTATAGAATGGAATCTTTATGAGCAACACTGAGACCATCAACAGCATCAACAAGAAACAGAATTCTTGGACGGCGAAGGCGTATTCGTGGATGGAGGGCGTAAGTTGACCCCGTACTGATTGGACAAAATGATAAGATAAATGTCACGATAATTTTGGCAGATGAGTCATGAAAACTTACTGAAAATGCGCGGTGGAATCAAGTCCAAAATTCATTCCCGCCCACCAGTTGCACCCGCTTCTCCATATGTGCGACGCCAAGCAGAATTTCTTCCAGACGAATGGGACTGGCGTAATGTCAGTGGAGTAAACTACGTCCCTGCTGTCAAGTAAGACCAATTGCATGTAAACTGGGAATTTTAAAAGTTAATGTGCATATTATTATGATCAACCTAGGAACCAGGGAAGTTGTGGAAGTTGCTATGCTTTCTCATCTATGGGCATGCTTGAGTCACGTCTGCGAGTTGCCACAAAGAATCAACTCCAGGTAAACCTCTCTCCACAAGACATTGTCAGCTGCTCTGCTTACAGCCAGGGTTGCGAGGGTGGCTTTCCTTACTTGGTTGCTGGAAAATACGCCCAAGATCATGGCGTTGTAGCCGAAGAATGCTATCCCTACACCGGTCGCGATTCTACATGCAGCGCCGCCAAGAAGTGCGGACGTACCTACGTTGCTAAATATCGTTACGTTGGTGGTTACTATGGCGCTTGCAACGAAGAGCTGATGAAAATGTCGCTTGTTGAATCGGGTCCATTGTCGGTTTCCTTCGAGGTTTATCCAGACTTTATGCATTATGCCGGCGGTGTTTATCATCGTACGGACGGACTCTTGAATCAAGTCAACAAATTCGACCCCTTTGAGGTAATAGAACGTCTTCTGTTAATGTTAGATTATGTAATAATTACCTATTGCATTCCTCTGATCCATGCAGCTTACTAATCACGCTGTTCTTCTGGTCGGATATGGCACCGATGCCCAAACTAAAGAGGACTATTGGATTGTCAAAAACAGCTGGGGTACGAAATGGGGCGAGAATGGATTTTTCCGCATCCGTCGTGGTATGTTCAACTAAAATTTATTATTATACTACCTTAAGAAATTTAAATAAATCCGTTGTTTTCGCAGGTGTCGACGAATGTGGTATTGAATCTATCGCCGTAGAAGTAACTCCTATTCCATAGAGAAAAAACAAAAGTGTGCCTTTACACTGAATACATTCGTTTGTTATTGATTTTTTAATTCGAAATTTACCTTTTGCTGTACTAAATGAGGTGAATGTTGCTCAATGGAAAAAACAATGAATTCCATCAATACTTTTTTCCATGCCTATAAATTACAATCTCGCGCACATGGTCAAGAATACTTGAAATAACGCGATAAAAGCTGGTGTGAAATAAATAGGGGGAAGATGAGTAAAGAAAGGGAAATGAAAACTGGTGCGAAAGAGAGAGAAAAATACATACAATTGTATCAAGTACGAATTGATAGAACAGACGTGAGTAAATATATAGATAACATGTGCACCGCGATATGTGTCACCAGGCAAAGGGCAAACTGGGCCGACACATTTCCTATCGCCTCGTTGTAACAATCTACTAAAAAACTTTCAGGTAACAGTCAATCAACGACACCGGTTGAACCAAGTCATTTCAGACGCGTTGTGAGGTCTCGGCACGAAGCGTATCAAATTCTTTACCTTTAGTAAAATTCAGCTAAAGGATCTACTACTGTTTGAGGTACGTACATTTTTTATATTGTTTTACAATAAACAGATGTTTAGTTAAACCATTTTTTTGTAAAAGGCAAAAAAGTATTAGTATTAAATTGTTTTAAGGCTTACTGTGTACCCTATTCGAACAGAACAAGGATTAGTGGCTGAAAATGGCGCAATGGTGGAGCATCGCTTTAGCTTTGATGATGCTGCAGGCACCGTTACGTAGCACGGCGGACTGGACCTTAGTTGTGACGCACTCCAATGATCTGTGGTATCAATTAGATGAGATTCAAGGTGACAACAGTCCGTGTTACGTTGATCTGCCACCGCTTACGACACAACCGACAGTCCCATCAACTACTGTAACTCCAACAACAACATCACAGCCTACAACAGTTCCACCTACTACAACAATTGTATCTACAACAACACCGCCACCACCAACAACAACACCGCCACCAACAACAACACCGCCACCACCAACAACAACACCGCCACCAACAACAACACCGCCACCGCCACCAACAACAACAACCCCAACAACAACCCCACCATCAAGTTCTCCATCAACATCTGCACCAACATCTCCAACATCTCCATCACCAGCATCACCATCATCGACTACCACATCCGTCAAAAAAAGATCAATTTCACGTACGTTTATTATTCTTACCTTTATTCGATGCTTTGCTGTTCACAACGGTCTATTGCGTCTATGGTCCAGTTAATCCTTGATCAAAGTACGTGCACCTTGTTATGCGTCCATATCCCTTGTCGTAGTCTGTTGCTAGCTTTCAACATGTCTTCCACAGGAACAGCTTTGACATCAAGACCAGCGACATCAGCTCGCACACATGTCCGAAAACACCGTCAAGCAAACTTGGCAGTTGGCCCGACCAATCCATCCTGGAACACAATTCAACAGACAGTTAGCCCTGAAATCCCATACTTTGCCGATTCATTCAATGCAACAACTACAGAATACCCAGACACATTGACCTCCACCGTTCCCAGTTTTACGGAAATAGCCAACTCTACTTCTCCAAATGAAAACGAAACATTAACAACTAGCACTGTTAGCACTACAACCATAAAACCAAGTGAGTAAAGAAAAGCAATCTAATATGCAGGTATTTAATTTGCATGCTTAACGTCTTGTGGTGTCATGGCTTTGTCCACAACTGTTTACTGCTTTAATTCAGTTATGTGTTCTACTTTCTGTTATGGGAAAAGATGGCCAGTCAATGCAATTTGGAATATTAAAAGAGTTTTTTTTTATATATAGAAAATTCGAAAGCATCCCAAATATGCTACGGTGGAGTGTCTCGTCATTTAAGCAAAGCGTCAGAGTTGAAGAAAGATAGCGAATCGAAAGGCAAAGTTTTCTTACATTTGAACGCTGGTGGAATGCTGGGAGGTTACATCTGGTATCCAATCCTGGGAGCCGGCCCGGCAGTCGAATCTATCAAGATGCTCGGCTACAACGCAGTGGTATTGTTGCACGCACTTCTTATCTTTTGCATTTCAGTGTTATCTTTAACAGAGCTGTGCCGATATATCAGTATCTTTCGTAACAGCTCTCCTTCTGTTGGTTTGAACAAAAAACAATCAACAAAGATATTTAGCGTTAACTTTAGACCCTCTTTCTCGCTTAATGGTCAATTGCAACATTTTTCACAATGGTGCCATAATCTTTTTTAATTTTTAAAACAAACAAAGGCTTTGGGTTACCGAGATTTCGAAGAAGGTGTTCCTTTAACCGTGGAATACTTAAAGGCACTTAAAAATGCTAACGTCACGGTACTGTGTGCCAATATGGACGTTACCAATGAACCGACGATGAAGGATCTTTTCAAGAAATCAATGGTCATAAACATTTCCGGAAGGAAAATCGGCATCATCGGTTACATTGGCCAAGACGCAGACGTGAGTTTGCTTCACTTTTAATTTCCTACAAAAAAATTATAATTAATGGTAATCAACTAACTGGATCTGACATATTTCTATTTGTAGTACTTAGCTGATACCGGGAAGATCATCTTCACAGATCCACAGGTGGCCATTGAGAACGAAGTCACTGCATTACTTTCTCAAGGTGCTTATTTCATCATCGCTCTGGGCAGTGCTGGGTTTCAAGGCGTCCAGGAATGGATGAGCAAGCTCTACAATGTCGACTTGTTCGTCAACGGTGGCAGCAATACTTTCCTCTACAACGGTACACACAACCGTCCTGGATTTCTTTTCTTGAATACCAACACTTCAATCGGTAATAACTGGAAATGTTACGACTTTGCAGATGCTAGTGTCGGTCCATTAAACGAGAAGATTGCGGGACCTTACCCCATCGTGGATTACAGCCAAAGTACGAAGAGACTATTCGTTCAAACATCTCGGTATGGAAAATACCTGGGGAAAATTGAAATGAATGTTAACGAAGAAGGAAGAATTAGCGACTATTCCACCACGAATCCCATCCTTTTGGACCCGAATGTCGCACAAGGTGCGGTCGAATAACTTTCCATTCATACTACCATTGAAACTGACCATTTCAAAAATCGCATAGATCCCCAGCTGCAAGCAAAAGTCGATGATTGGGAACGCCAAGTCTTGACCCAATCGAATGAAACGATCGGTTACAGCAAAATTCCAATAATTAGCGATCGCAAAATTTGCTGGTACGAGGAATGCACGGGTGCAGCCTTGATGGCCGATGCGGCTCGGTGGTTCTTGGAAAAGAACATAACTGGTAGCAATAGTTGGGCAAATTCAGTGGCCGCAACTGTCTGGCACGGAGGAGCCCTATCCGACACCGATCTCGACATCGGAGCAGGTAAACAGCCTTTTGAAATGGTACAAAGGGCAATGACAACCATTGTTTTCCAGGCCCAATCACTTTCGGCGACATTTTGACCATGTTCCCTTACGCCAATATTATCGTAAGAACTTGGATGTACGGTCTTCAAATTAAAAATTTGTTCGAGGAATCCGTCAGGTACTACAACGATACCTCGTCTCCCAATCGTGGCGAATTTCTTCACGTTTCAGGTATAATCTTGAGTTGTTATTTTAAAGATGGACGTAACTTCAAAAGGGTGAGTTTTGAATTTTCAGGTTTGCGAGTCGAATATGATTTGTCCAAGCCGGGTGGTTTACGCGTGGCAAACATCTATATCCGTAACACATTCAGCATCTACGGAGGGATGGAACCACTTCAGCCTGATGTCTTGTATCAAATTGGCATGCCTTCGTTCATTGCCAACGGAGGCAGCCGTTTCGCCTTCATGGAAACCGTCCCGAAAGAGAGTACTGGTTAGTAGTCACGCTTTCTAAAGAATCATTACCCATTTAAAATTTAAAAAGGCGAGGCCCTAAGATTTCGATTGTAACATCACAGGTGTCCGCGACGAAACCGTTCTCAGGGAATACATTAAACTTTTCACACCGTTGGCTTACGGGAATGAAGGGAGGGTCAAATTCATTCAGGCTACTCCGGCAACGGATTGCCCGAGCGCTAATGTGACGGGCGCCGTGTTCCGTAAGTTGCAAATGCCCACTACTAGCAGAATAACAGAAATTACAGTAATCTATATTCTTACCCTACAGTGACCATCTTTTTGACGCTGCTCTTCACTGGTTTGGCGTTTGCTGCTTACAAATATTTATGGCCCATGATGCGAGATCGAAGAGGTTCCCTCTTGTCGTTGGTCCGGTAGGCTGTGTGACGGTGATGGGCGCACCAGCAAATCACTAATAAAACGGTCGTGGGGCTTTCATTTTCTCTTTTTTCTTGTTTCTTAACATTTCCAAATAATCCCTGATCACGCTCTTTTCTATTTTCTCGATTGCCGCTTCGTGAAAACACAATGCACGCCAACAGCCTAAACAATGCCGCAGAAAAAATGTGAATACTGGCGTTTTTTCACCGTTGCTGTATTTTTTTCCCTATTTTTTTGTAGGATGAGTCCAATACCCACGTAGATGTTCAAGAGCCATAGAACCATTTTCTTTTCCCCCTTCACGAGTAAGGTCCGCTGTGGTCAGCCCATTTACGATGTTCGTTTTTTATTTTCTTCTTTTTTAAAAAATTCATTCGGGTTTTCGTCTACTGGAGACTGCCGACATCCTTGAAAAAGAACTCAACCTGTTTGAAGTTGAAATAGCAGATGTTTTAAGATCATACACCGCCTTAAAAGTAATTCTTATTATTTCGTCATTACCTCTCGAACTCCATCGTCCGGGAGGTCGGTACAATGAATGGCGTTGTGAATCGGGTCGTAGCCAAAACGAGCACGCAATGATGAAGGCTGCAATTTGCCTGCAGTATTCTAAAGAAAGGGGTAAATAGATGAATTTGTAAATTTGAAATTCACTTGTTCTGAACATACGGGATCAAATGAACCGACAAATTCTCGAAATGAGTTCACGTCGGAATCAATACTCAGTGCCACAGATGGCCCTGAACTGTAGTGTTTGATTTGCGCCTGAAAAAATTTAAAAAAGGAGGTAAGATAACAAATGAACAGTGAAATCTACTTGAAGTTCATATTTTTGGTAAATACCGGATAATCATCCCAAACTCCTTTGTAAGCCAGAAAGAACTGATCAGCATCAGCTAATGTCATTCTCTGTAACTTTAGACTAGATATTTTGAAGTTATTTTCTTGGATGGCAGTAATGAGAGCACCTAGTTTTCCTATAAGCAAACGATAAACAAACATGTTCAATTAACATTATTTTAAGCATATCAGGATACTGATACCTTCATGAAGAACGTGGGGCTTTACAAGGCACAACGTTTTAATATATGAAGGCTCGTAGTGGCTGCTCAGATTGTTGAATATCAAATTAAGTTCCTGGAAAAATATTTCGTATGGGTACTAAAAGTAGGCTGATTTAGAGCGCACAACTAACCCTGGCAGCAGCTTCTGGAGAATCTGAACCATGGGCCGCATTGTATGTGGTATCTGTTCCAAACAAGCCTCGCACTGTATTAGGCGCATCGCTGCGGGCTACGGCAGGATCAGTAGGTCCCAAATTTACTCGCCAATAGCGTACGGCTGATGGTGCTAAAAGCTCCATGGCGAGCACAGGGCCAGAAGAAATGTAATTGACAAGTTTTCTGATTAGATAAACAAAACCAAAAGGTAGGTTTATTAGTTGAATGAAACTAATAGTAAACAAATTTTATTCGTACTCATAAAAGGGACGGCCAAGGTGTTCTTTGTAGAATTCTGCTGCCCTTGTGGCACTGATTTTTGTCAGCATCATCCTGTTAAACTTGAACCCCTTTCCTTCAATAAATGACAAAATGTTTCCCATCTTTGGGATGACTTCTGGTTTCAACATGGCATAAGTCCTAGGAAATGGTAATGGAAGTAATTCAATTAATTACCATTTTATCTTAAATTAGTTTTTTAAACTATATTACAGACAACAACATTCAACCTACCTTTCAGATTTCCTTGTCAATTCATTTCGAGTTACTTCATCAAGGTATTCAATAATTTTCAATTCCCTTCCAAACACAGAAACTTTGTTTCCGATGTACAAATCCATTTCTGAAACTGTTTCGCAGAATGATCTCTTCAAGAAGGTTTTCTTCTGTTTGCTGTCATACTTTTAATTTGAAACAAATTATTATTTAGATACTTTGGCCTGTAGTTGATGTTAATTACCATTTCAACAGTTCTGTCAGAAGGATAGTAAAACAGGATGAACGGTCGAACAAGAGATGAAATTTCATCATACCATTCCACACTGATGGCAAATTTCTCTTCTTCCATTGTATTCTAAAATATAAAACAAATAATTTGGAGTGAATTCTTGTCACAGAACACTCATATGAGCTCCTGGAAAAAGGGAAATGTTCATACCCGTTCGACGAAGTATAGGCCAGCAACGAGGACAACAAAGGCAAACAAACTGGTTCGGGAAGGGTAAAACATTAATATTAAGTAGAAGCCTAAAACACCGCTAAAAGTCAAACTTATAAAACCGTATATTGCTGCCTGACTAAGGAGTCATTCGAATTCCTTTGAGTCTTTGACTCCTTGTCCAAATTGTCCGCTGATGTTTGATTTGCATAAATAGCAACGCTGCCTAATTTCCAAAACATATTTACACTGCATTTCCACTAGGTGGCGGTTACCATAGCAACCCTTTTTTTACATTATTTTTTTCTCCTGCAAGTTTTACTCGACTAATAGATAACAAAGAAAGAAAAATGTATGATATAAAATACGTGTTCGAAATCCGGACATCAATTTACGTGCTATTAAATCGTTTATATTCTACGCTTTTTTTGTTAGCCCAATGGTAGCTGCTTAGCCCTAAGAAAAATGGTCCCATTTCAATACAAATAATCCTGGCAATTCTTTGTTTCTGGTTGCCCCGTCACTTCTGTTCAGAATTAATTATTGAAGCTGATGGAAATGGGAATTTTGAAAATGTTAAGTGAGCTTATCCATCAACATGCTGTCATCTATTTTTCAACGAACACTAGAATTATAGCAAAGCATAGATGATTCTTCTCTGGAGCAAAGACATTTTAAATGATCAGGTGACATCTAAATCCCATGGAAGTTCGTGACGTGCAGTCCATTAAGATCCCGAAAACGTTTTTCTTTCCCCAGCTGTTTTGTTTATTCTTTTTATTATTTTCGTTAGAAAAGAGTAGAACACGTACGTACATGCTAGACTTTTGCAAGCTGGGTTGGTCGTGAGGGAGTTGCGTGCCACCGAACCAAACGTCCGATTGAATTACAACACTCTTTGCAGCGTCAACATTCTGAGCCAGCACAGTAAGATCCGGTTCCGTCATTCTTGTTTTTATTTCCTATTGTGTCGTGTTCTATTACTTCCCCCCCAAGCGTGCATTGATTGATGGCGCATCATACAACTCACGTTGGGAAAAAGGATACCACATCAAAGACGAGACTTAAGTTGAGCCACAACATCCAATTCAATCAGAATCAGGCAAGTTTTCTCTTTTATTTTTCAAGTTATGTTTCTAAATTTATTTTGGCTTTTACTCCTTTTCGTTTCAGATTAAACATTGAGTAAATATACCATGGCCACGAAAAGGCCCTACATTAATGCAGTCGTGATGGGAAAGCCCAAAAGACACACGCGGTCCACGTCGACCGGATCGATCCTTTTGATCCATCCGACGCTGTATGTTCAAAGCTTTCTTCTTCAACATCCCCATCCATTTTTTTTTCCTGCTCAAGCCTCTACTCATCCGTGGCTCTTCGATAGTTCCAACGGGAGTATTGATCAACCCCCCTTTTTTTTTTATTTGACTCGTGTTCAGACCAAACTCAATTCATCATTAGGTGATCGCAGATCTTGATTGAGACGGAAGGGGGAAGAAAACGAAGGAATACGGCCTTGACGACGGCGAGATGTAACGCGTGATACGATGATGGTAAAAAGACGTGAATAGAATTTTTTGCCTAGATCAAACGCGTTCGTTTCTCGTCAACAGCCCCCCTCTTAACGATCTGCCGCATGACTGTCAAGGCAAATAAATGATTGTGTAGTTGTGTGCCTTTTGAAGCAATTTGAAAGAGATTGATATTGTTACACATACACACACAAGGAAACATGATGAATAGGGTAAATATTCAAATGAAAGGCTGGCTTGTTATGACGTTTGATTGCTCCTTTTTTTTTACTGTACGATGTCTAACAAGCGCGGTTCAATTTTTCTTTTTAAACTTCTTCTCATTTTTTTTTTAAGATCCTTGTTTCCTGTCGAACGCGTAATCCGTCCGGCTCGCTAATCTACGTTCCGGCTCCCAATTAAACGGCCGCACGCTTAACGAACGCCAGGATTAAATGCAGAAGAAAATTCTGACAGTCGTTAAAGGACGTCCAGGGAATCTTTCAATTGGATTTTCTTTTCATTTGTTTTAGGTGCACGGGCAAGTAAAGCAATATCTGCGAGACGATCCAATCAAAATGGGAATCTCACCAAAACAAGGATCTCGTGATCGGTTCCATTATTCCGTGATGGTGCAAAGCGAGGTGGGTCGTTGTGATTGGTCACTCTATTGCCCTGGTTGTTCATCTCGCAGGATCTTTGCGGACACGTCATAAAAACGATGGTCCCTTTGCTCTGTACGGCGGAATTGGTGGATCAAGGGAAGTGGATGTATCGATTCGTGGGGCAAAATAGAGAAACCGAATAATTCAGATGTTGGACTTCTCTCCATCACGAGATTTGTTTCTTTTCCCATCAATTTTTTTGTTGTTGTGTGTTGCTCGGCGTGAGATAGGAATAGAAGAGGCAGTCGTAATCCGATCCATCTTCAACGTGATGGACTGTCACGAATATTAGATGCTTGTTCTTCTTTCTTTTTTAGCTTCACAGCCAATCAATAAAACCTTTCGGGAATTTATCCCGCGTTCACCAACAATGATCTACTCAGCCGCAACGCCTTCGGGGCCACGCATTTCCGTTTTCCGGCGGCACGATGACGGAAGTGAGCCTTTCCTGCAATTAAAACAAAGAATAAATTAAGAAAATAAAAAAAATAAATTTCTTTCTTCTTTACATAACCATTTGAACGTACCAAAAAAATCAAAGGAAGTGCCAAAAAAGGCGTCTTGTTATTGCAAATATATTTCTTTAACAGGCTACAGTGAGTATGCACGGTAGTGTCAATGGATAAAGGTACCAAATGAATAGGTCAATTCATAAGAGATAGAGGAAAAAAAAAAGGTAGAGGAAAGACTGCCGAGGACAAAATAACAAGAGCATAGCTATATGTATATATATAATCAGGAAAATGGTGATTTTAAAGCAATCATTTTGTCATGGTTCGATTCATCCAATTTGCGGAGCTGCACACACAAAATGAAAATTACAGCGCAAATGTTTGGATCATACATCATTTTTTTTTTGTCTGCCTAGATCTTTCTCGGGAGAGAGAAGTTTACCTTGCGGGGCAGATCAGACAATGTTTCAGACACAACAAGGGTCGAATTGTTTTACAAATGTTAACAGGAAAACGAGTGAAACAGGCAGACGAGGAAGAATATTTTTTTTTTCTGTTTTCTGTTTTTGAAAGAGTTAGAGAGTGCGGGTATCATAGCATCATCATCAAGGAGCAATACAAACGAGGTAAAGTTTTTGAAAAAAAAAAAAGATAGAGACACGGGAACATCATTATAACAGGGAAGGGGAGAGAAGGGTGGGGCACTTTTGCATAGATTTGTCCATGATAGACAAATGCTTTTCGTCAAATTCTCCGCGTATTTTCAAAATATCAAATCAAATTCTTTTTTTTTTTAATTTGATCATAGTTTCTTTTGCTCTCGTTTTTATCATTTCAATTTCATATTTTTTTGTTTTCTTTTTTCTTTTTTTTCGTCTAACAATGATAACACTGGATGCATCGCAAGTCTAAAAGACAAAAAAAAAAACAACCTACGATCGATCAGGTGGACAAGGAAGGGAGTAGGAATCCCAATTAAAGAAACAGAAACAAAGCATGGTCATCATGGAAAATGAGGGGATGCCGACTCACGCGCACGCGCATATACACACTCACACACTTATTGTTGCAAGTAACACGTGTGATGGGACAAAAAAGGGGAAGATAAAGAGGGGGGGGGGGGGGGTTCATGAATCTTCCGTCATTAACTGACAGTTCAAAATGCACATTTCCGAATGGGTATCGTTTTTTCTTAATGAAAAAGAACGAGGCAGACTCGTCGACATATTTCGCAAATTTTTAAAGAACAAAAGGAAATGAGAAACAAAAGAAACACAACCGCCAACGCCCTACCGTTTCATCCACATCTGATCCAGCAGGTAAAAAATTGATGGGAATGGAGGATGGAAATTAGAACAATAAAAATTGGGATGAAATTGAATGTGCCACGTTGCCCACGAATATAATTTGAACGAATTAATCTTTAGATCGAAATGGTTCGTTTTTTGTTCTTTGTTTTCCCTTTTCTGTTTTGATATGACGTTGAGCGGGGACTGAAATTCAAATTATAAGAAACTAAATATTCAAAAAAAAAAAATACGGTGCGTAGGTTATCGTAATTAAAAATCAAAAAATAAATGAAGGGCCAACTCAAGAGACGATGGTAAGAGTGACGGTGCCCTTGGCGTTCTTGAGCAGAGCGACGGCCTCTTGGTGGGTCTTGCCGTCGAGCAGCGTCGAATCGACGGCGTGGATCTGATCGCCCGGCCTCAGGTTCGACTGGGCCGCTGCTCCGCGTTCAAACACCGTTTTGACGAAGATGGGAAGATCGCCCTGAGGATTGCCCAGTCCCCCGACGATGCTGAATCCCAGCCCGTCGGCCCCGCGTTCCAGGACGATGCGCGTGTACGTGGGCGGCGCCGACGTCGACGACGTTGGCGTCATCGCCGTCGAAACGGCTGCTGTCGCCGCTAGGGGGGCGACGGGCGAGTCCATGTGTAGCAAGGGCGCGGGCAACGCGGGCACGGGAGGTAAGGGCGGCGGTGGAGGGGTAGTAGGCGTCGGTACCAGCGGCGGGTCGTTGGCCGACGAGGCAGTCGTGTGGTTCAACATGAAGGGAAGACTGTCTTCGCGGATGGGTGGCGCTGGCGGCAGCAGGTGAGACGGGGCGGGGCTTCTGTAGAATAAACAAAACAAAAACAAAACAAACAAAAGAAGGAAGACAATTAGGAAGGAACGTTAGTCGCGTTCGCAATTAGCGAAAGGGCAAACAGACGGGCACACACACACAAACGACTAAACAAAAGCTTTTCTTTCTATATCGTATCAATACGCTAACAAGCGACATAATACATCGTCATTCGATCACCGTCTATCTGTTTCTCTCTGTGTGTGTAGGTGTAGGAACCAAATAGATTTTTCCGATTTCTTTTGCGCCACGTCAGCTGAAAACACAAAGGCGAGTAAGTAACTAATTAGCATCAAAGAAGGGGGGGGGGAGCTTTTTTCGTGCAACGGGATGACGTCTGGCTAAACACAATCAAGCCAAATCAACACTAAATAAAATTTGGGAAAGGAAATCAAAACGAAGAAGCCGAGCGTCGTTTACAATCGAACCATGCGCTTGATGATGCTTGACGTAAATCTTATTTTTACCTGGCCAGGAGAAAGTTGAAGACTATTTATGAATCCTGGACGAAGATGAGCAGCGATAAAGAAAATTTAAGAAAACAAACAAGAGAAATAAGTAAGTCGGGAACATGACAATAAAAAGACAATCATGTTGATGGGGATCAATCAAGAAATCCAATCTAGGATCGCTTGTTATGTGTTGGTTACTCTTCTTCTTTTCCCCACCCACCCAACCAACCCATCCCTTCCATCCCCCCAAATCAAACGACTCGTGAAGGGGGGGGGGGACCGAGTGCGTTACGATCGATGAAAAAAAGGGAGAACGAGAATAGAACGAAACGAGAGAGAAATGATGAAAGGATGAAAGGTAACGTGAAACTTACGATTCGGCGGAAGTGGCTGATCGGGGACTCGCGGCTCCGGCTTTTAGACGGCCTACCTTCAAATCAATCTTACCCATGGCCGTCTTCAGAATGGCGGCCGCTTGTTCCTGCAACAATCAATCACATCGTTTTGTATCAGATAATAGGAGAAAATTTTCTTTAAGCTTTTGCCGTTCTTACCTGGGACGCTGTTCGCAAATCGTTGCCATTGACGGTCAGGATCTGATCGCCCTGCATTAGCCGGCCATCAGCTTCTGCTGCTCCACCTTTCACCTATTTATCCCAATTTCGATTATCAGTTACATTTGTTCCTATCATTTCAACATAGTCTGAATTAATTAAAGACAATGTGTTTACCACATCAGAAATGTAGACTCCCGGGCCGTTGCGGCGTCCGACGATGCTGAGGCCGAGTCCGCGGCCGGGCTTCTTCAGCAACTCCACTTCGATGATGTCGAGCATGTCGTCGTCCTTGAGCGACGTCTCGTCGCGGTACACCATCATGCGCACTTTGGCCGGCGTTTGCCGCAAGACGGCCAACGCCCGGCTGTGGGTGATGTTGCGGAAGCTTTCGCCGTTCACCTCCAGGATCTGATCGCCCGGCTTGAGCCGCTTGTCCCGGGCCGCAGCTCCGTCCGGATACACTTCGTGAATCAGAATGGCTCCCTGGTTGTGTGCGTGTTCCAGGACAATCAAAATTCTAATTCACCGCATAATTCGAAAAAAAAAAAGAAGAAGAGCTGGACATACCAAAAGGGTATCGGATCCACCGACGATGCTCAAACCGAGTCCCAGTTTATCCTTGTTGACTTCGATGGTGGTCTCCTTGCCCGGCTTGACTTCGCAGATGGCCGGATCGGGTAGCGGCTCGTCGGGCACCTTAACTAAATTGCCACCAACAGACGATTTAGAATGCGAAGACGGGCCACCGTGTTGCCTGAGAACTGCTTTGCCCTGATGGCCGCCGCCGCCAGGGCCGCCTCCGGTGCCGCCTCCCGTGCTGCTAGCGACGGCCGTCGAGACGCCTTTAAAGGCGGCCGAAGCGGCCGCCACTGAGCCCGTCCTTGCGGAGGGGACGGCCGGGGCGGCCACCGAAGCGGACGGTAGGAAAGAGGAAGAAGAGGAGGAAGCGGACAAGGAAGGTAGAGGATCGACGGGCGTGGCCGTGGCCAAGGTGGACGTCAACGAATCGCTGACGACGGCCGCGTCGAGCGACGTGGCCGAAATGGCCGCCATCGACGGTGAGGGCGACTGGGAGGGCGTGTAAGAGGACACGGGACGGCCAGACGAGATGCCCGAGGCATTCAATGGCGACTGCGGGGCCGATTGGCTGGCCGACGAGGCCAAATGAACGTCCAGTCCCATCGAGACGGCCGTCGACGGCAACGACGTCGAAGACACATTGTGCAACGCCGAACTGGCGTTCAACTGACGGCCGACCGAGACGGACGCCGGTTTGGGCGCAATCGCCGGTTTGGGCGGTAATTCTGTAATTAATTCAAAATTAGCATTTTTTTTTCTCGAGTTAATTTCGATAAGCGTTTTAAAATGAATTCAATTGCTAGTTAAGTTTGATGTAGTTAATGAAACTGCGGTACGGGATAAAATGAGATCTTGCTGGCCTTTTCTTTTTTTCTTTTAACGGTTGAATACTTAACGAGGAGAGGAAGCGCATCGTAGCGACATGCGCATGATGTGCGCACGAGTTGTATCTTTCATTACAAAACAGCCCTTCCTCCCCCCCCCCCCAACACAACATAAATAAATCAAGCTAAAGGCCAACGAGATTGTAATGGAAAGAACGAGAAAAAAAAATCTGAGTGGGAGGGAATGAGTTTGCTACGCAACGATAAGAAAAGAAAAGTAATTAAGGAAACCCAAAAGAAAAGAAGAACCCATAACAGAGGAGTGAATAAACTGTCACAACAAAAGAGAATCATATCATCCGAACGGAAGTGAATACAAGTAAAAAACAGGACACGGAAAGATCAATGCCACCAAAACAATTTCGAATACTCACATGCGTGCTCAGATGAGGATGGTGTTAATGAATTTTTAAGAAGTTAGTAGACCCAGCATTCTCGGCAACATCGCGTGCAAAAAAAATGAAAGACATTCGGGGATTGGTTGATGAAGGAGATGTGAAAGAAGAGGATAGAGAAAAAAAAGGGGACCGTGCACGACACAAACAAACATTAGCATGCGAAAGAAGGGATGATATCCGGTTAATCGGAGTACAGCTCGAAAAAAGGAACATTGTTTTTTTGTTCCAGGAAAAAGAGAGAGAGAAAAAACAAAAATGAATGGAATGACTTACTTGGCTTGGCCTCTTCCTTTTTGGCCGGTTCGCTGGATTTCGGATTGGACACGACGATGGTCAAGATACCCTCAGCTTTCTTGAGCACCGAAGCCGCCTACAATAAGAACATTACGTGGGAACGTAATCACATATCGAATCAACAATAAAGAATGTTCCAAAACACAAAAAAAGGGAATAACAAAAATGTGGGACACGTACCGTATCGTAATCAGCGCCGAGCAGCTCGTCCTTGTTGACGCAGAGGATCATATCACCGACAGCAAGTCCGGCCTTTTCAAATCGATTTCATTCATTGATTAATTATTCAAAATGAGCGCAAAACAAAAAAAAAAAAACAAAGAAAAAGCAAGTTCCCCTACTTCTTCCGCAACGCTATCCCGCTGGATATCCGAAATGAAGATGCCGCTGCCAACATCGGCGTGCCGGCCCTCGATGATCATGATTCCAAGTCCAGCCGATCCCTATACACACAAAAATAGCGGCCAGTCAAAACAAATTGTTTGAAACTTTCAAAAACTTTTGTTTGAAAACAAACAAATGGATTTCGAAAACGATTATGTTTTGTTTATCACCTTTTTGAGAGTGATGATGCGCAAGTTTTTGAAACGAGAGTAGCGCTCTTCGGGCGGCTGCTCTTCCAGGCTGATGGGGAAGCGCGTGATGGGCGGGACGGCCACCTCCTGCAGGGCTCCTTCCCTGCGCAAGACGATGATGGTGACGTGAGCGCCGCCGATGGATTTGATGATGGCCGACGCGTTCAGGTGACACCGTCCGTGCAAAACGTTGCCGTTGACCTCGACCAGCTCGTCGCCGACCTGCAGCCGGCCGTCCTTGAAGGCGATGCCGTTCGGATTGAGGCCGCAAATGAAGACGGCCATGACGGAACGATCCTTGTGTCCGGCCAAACTGAGGCCGAGGCTCGTCGTCGACAACGTGCTTCCGCCGGGCGCCGAACGATCCAGATCGACGCGAACTATTTCGCCCTTGAGGTCTCCCCATCTTTTACGGATTTTTTCTATAGGAGAAAATAGAATAAGAATTAAAGGAATAAATCATTGTTGAAAGCATAACTCACAAACAAGACAATGCACAAAATGGCCTGCGATATGGCACCATAAAGAACCCCCTCCCCCCTTTCCCCTTTGGCCCACAGCTGGTCGCAAGTATACTCCATAGGCCATTGAGCAATATGTAATCCTTAAAGAATTCTAAATTCAGCCTAGTTTTCATTTTCTTTTTAATGCATGTCTACCATTTTTTTTTTTGAAAGGGATGTGTTGTGAGGATCAAGAGGGGGGGAGTTGTAGTTACTGGACTGAGACAAATTGCCCAGTCAAGAATGGAAGATATAGCATCAAGGAAGAGTTGGCAGACGGCCAAAAAAAGAAGAAGACATCATTGAACCTTTGTCGATTATCGATTTATGATTATTATTTTTTGTCTGTGTGTGTGTGCTCTTCAATGTGCAGACAAGAAATCTAAAGGACAAAAGGAATCCCCCCTTTTTTTTCATCAATATGTACAAGAGGCTTTCGAGTCTTCCATCCGGGACACACAACTGGAACTGGTTTATCGATGACATACATTTTTTTTTTTCTTCTTCTTCCAGTAGTTAAATGAAGCCCGGAACTTGCTACATCGATCCGTACATTCATTTTTTTTAAAGTCTCTTCCGTACTTTAAAAAATAGTTTTTCTTCCCTATCGAAACGATCCCAAGCGCAAACAAGGAACATTCACAAAACAAAAAGGGTCCCCTCGTTTACATTTCAGTTTGATTTGATTCTCGGAGAACGTTAAAAGGATAGACAACCACAGGAGACCAAAGTAGTTTCTTTCTTATTTTTTTTTACTTCCTTTTTGTTATTGCAGTTGGCTTTTCGCTAGGATTGGGGATCAGCAAACAACGTCGAGGAATTCTCGTTTTCCAATCTGATTTTTTTTCTTTTTCGCTTTCGGTTCAACGGGGTGAAAACAACTCAAAAAAAAGGGGGGGGGGGACTTTATATAGCGTGGATTTGAAAATCCCTTTTGTCGTCAAAGAGTCAATACACTCCATGCCTCAAAAAGTCCAATAAAAAAAAAGGGAAAAGAAAGAAACAGTTAAACGAATCGAAACATCTCGGGCCCCGGTCCGCTTTGTTATTCTCGCACACACAAGAAATCCGCCACATCTCGTTCACGATCTTATTACGTATAGGGACGATATCGAGAATTTCACGCAGACAATAGGGACCCACTGTACGTAGAACAAATCAAACATTTTTTTGCAAAATAGGAAAATCCGATTGTTTTTATCGTTCAATATTCTTCGGCCTTTGTTCGGAATCGGATAAAAGACGAGTGCGACATCGAAATAGATTTCACGCCATTGCACTTCCGAACACGCTGATTTTTATCCGATATTTCTTTCAAAATTGATTTTCGCAAATATTTTTTTGTTTCTTAAAAAACAAGAAACAATCAACTTAGTACGTTGTCCGGTTGACAACACAAGTGCGTATGAACAACAACAAATCTAATCACGGCGCGAGTTGCGATGACATAGAAATGAATAAAAATGAAAATGAATTGATAACAAATTCTAAAAGAGGGAAACCCCCCCCCGGTAGAAGTTTTCATCTTTCCCCGTTCGTTTTTCCCTCCCATATTTTGTATGTGCGCGCGTGTATAAATAAACCGAGTGAATAAAGGAGACGGGAAAAAGGAAGGAAATAAAAAAAATAAATAAACAAATAAATAAAAAAATGAAATGAAAAAGAGAAAAGAAGAGAACGAAAGTCAACGTTGTCGTGCTCCTCGGGAATGAATAACGAGTTGACGCGGAGGCGGCCGAAGCCCTTCATAAAACACGGCGAATAAACCCCGCCCAAAAAATATGCCTCTTACCCAGATCTAAACCCACCGCACCACCCCGACTACCATGAAACTCACGATGGAGGGGATCGAGAGAGACTTGGCAGCATCTGAAAAAGTCAAGAGCATCTCGACATGGAAAGAGAAACACGCAAAAGAAGGGGGGGGGACTCCCGTTTTTGTTTGAGAAGCTTTTACAATCACGTCAACCTCCCCTCTTTCTTTTTTTCGGACGTGTAAATCGCGTGAGGGAGGAGCTATCGTCACGAAACGCAATCCCGCTCTTGTACTGCCCTCCCCCCTAACCTCCCCCCTTTTCAAAAAAAGGCTGGTGACAATCGAGACTACAAGACGGAAGGTCCGTGTCAAGATTGGATGTGCAACCATTTGGCACATGGAGACACACACACACACACACATAGACACTCGGGACTAGACGATGGGAACACACACACAGTCTGTTTTCGACTCCCCCACTTCAATATAGCCCTTCGGACAGGAGGTGATGATTACGATCGGGGGCCCCCGGAAGGCCATCTATACCAAAAGGGGAGCCTACATTCTTTTATTATGTTTCTTATGGTCGAGCGTATGTAATCCAATCAAACATTTAGGACTTGGGACGTCTCAGTTAGGCCAAGAGTGGGGGAGCACGGTGCATACCAATGCGCGAGACACAATATCGATCACATCGGGGATATGTGTACTCTTTTCTTTTGTTTCTATCGCCAATCTGTTAGCGATAACGCAAAACGTGGACCGTGTACTTCCATCTTGGTGCGTCTTTCATTGTGTCTCGATGCCACAAACGATTTGATTATGCAGACGGGGACTCTGTCACGATAGTATTCGATTGAGATGGTAACAAGGGCGGGAGTTTCAATTTTTGAAATGTTAAGACAAAAAAGGGGGCGTAATGTTTGATCTGATTTCAAAGCGATACCTGTGTCACGTTCGGGTGCTTCGAATATAGTTTCCATGGCGAGATTGAACACGAACACACGCAACACACGCTAAACGGCCCTCTCCAGTGCAATACAATCACAAACATTAACGCAATTTGAATTCATTCATTTTGGCTTAAAAGCGATAAGCGCAAAATGATTAACCGATAATCAGGGTCTGCCGTCCCCTAACGGGAATATTCAAATCAACTCATTTGCAAAAATCGAACGTCACTGGAACGCACACGATCCATCATCCGATTTTTCATGGAGAAAAACAAAACAAAAACAAAAGAAGAATATTGCGGCTCTTTAAAGATAACAAAAACAAATGCAGCACGATAATCCTCTGTGTGATAAGATCCCCCCGTTTTGAATGTGACACGTTAACACGTCAACAGTGTGCGGGAGATGATTTCGATCGCACATCCGCACGGCGGGATCGAGTCCGGCCAACTGACGAGTCCCTACGGATCTGAACGAAGAGAGCGAGTCTGCTCAAACGAGAATATCGGTGTGAATAACACAGACACAGCTGCTGCCCGCCTTTCGTTCCAGCAAGGGGTTTATACGTTCCGGTATTGAACGTAAAGATGGTACGTGCTATCGGAGAGAGACAGTTTGAAACCGGAACGACGCCTGCGCACTATTTCCTTCCCATCCCATTTCATCCCTTTCTACCAGAGTGGTTTACATCCTCCACAAACGCAAACATTTTATCCAAAAAAACAAAAACGAAAAGAAATCTGGAGAATTATAGCGTGAGAGGCACTTACTTTGCGTGTAGCCAAACTCGTCCGGCTGTTCGGGATCAGATGCTTTTTCGGCCGCCGTAAGTTTCGTGTTGCCCGCACTTGCTCGTTCAATCTGCGTGTTTTTTTTTTAAAAAAAGAAAATGGCTCATTAAATATTCAAAAATAACAGGAAACAAAATAAAAAAAAAAAGTTTTTTGGACCTCCGTTCCGGCTGCTGTAATCATCCGTCCCTGGAGGTCCCCACCGTCGTCATCGTCTTCTTCACTCTCGTCATCCTCCGTCTTTTGGCGATTGACCACCGGCTTCTCCACAACTCCAGTCTATTTGGACAAGCGGATTATTATTTTTTTTAATGAAATTCATTCAAATGGAAATGGGGGTTTAAAAAACCGACCTGGATGACTTCTGGCACAGGTGTCTCGCTGGGCTGGATGCCGTGCGGCGCCACCTTGGGCAATTCTATCGTGTTCGATTGGCTCATGTCGCCATTGAGGAGAGAAGGCAACGGTGTCATGTGCTCGGCATCCGTCACGGGCGTCACGGCTCCCTCCGACTGATAGCGGGAGCCCACCGACGGTGCCAAAGAACCGGTCGGCCCATTCTGCTCTTGTTCCTTTTGGAAAAATATGCAAAATTGAAAACGTTGTTTGAAACATCAATTTTAATGAAAAAGTGGACATCAAAACTTACGAAATCGACCAGAGATTGAACGAGGAAAGTGACACGATCTCCAGCTTTGCGGATCACTTCGACGGCTCTCTCGTGACTGGCTTCACGCAAGTCTTCACCGTCCACGTCTAAAATCCGGTCACCAGTCTATTGATTTAACAATAAAAAAACAAACCAAACCAAAAAAAAAGAAAAAAAAGAAAAAAAGAAAAGAGAATTTATATAAATAAAATAATCAATAGTGTGTAGGTGGAGGGGGTGTACAGTGTTGTGTGACAAGACGACAGAGACGTACCCGCAACTGTCCAGTTCGTCCGGCTGGACTTTCAGGAAGGACATTCTTGATGAAAATACCGGTTATGGGTGCTCCACTGCCCGAGGCAACGTCCACCTGACATCATCCGATAACAACATAGGAAGTCAAACAAAAATGAAATTTCATTTAATTTAAAATAAAGGAAAAATTCGTAAAAAAGGAAATGCAAATGATCGGTTTGAACCTTGCCACCGACGATGCTGATGCCAAGACTTTTGGTGGGATCGCGCAGGATTTGGACGCTGCGCTCGGGTCCCCAATGACGTGAATAGATGGCCATCATCCCGCTCGTTCCGTTCGTCGCAGACACAGTCCCGCTGCCTTTGGGACTAGCGCTAGAATTCGCCACCTGCATTTCATCCATCCAATCATTTCTTATTACTATTTATCTACCATTAGTATTCAAAATTTGAATCATTCAAATGAAAATCAAAAATAATTACCTGTGCGATTGCGGTCGAGTTGAGAGACGGTTCCGACTGGACTGGCGGATCGATAGGCAACTGCGGCGTTTCGGCTCGTTCGCAAGCTGCTGGAAGACTTTCTCCTTGTTGTACTGGATCCTGTTCGGCTGGGCCACTGGACATAGCCGCCAATTCCAGTTGCTGATTTTCTCCCGTCGGCCCTTCTTCTGGCGTGGCTTTCGCTTGGACGTCTTGCACTTGCGGCTCGATAGGCGGCGAGATGGGCCGTGGCACCGTCACCGAAGGCGAGCTGAACATGGGGGATACCGTGTCGGAAAAGAAAAGAGTTGGAAAACAACACGCACATCATTGTAAAATTTTTAGTAATAATTAATACACACACACTAACTGATTGATGATAGAAAAGAATAGCCAGAAAGTGGGGGGGAGGGAGGAAAAAATAAAACTAGGGTGAATAGCAGAGTGGTAGATAGCGGTCGGTGTGTTGCAAAGTGCGCGCGAAATTCAAACTAAAAAGAGACACAGCGTCAACGGAATACACAAAAAAAGAAAACAAACAGGGGGGGGGGGGGGGTAAAGCACAGCCGAATTCCGTGTAACAATCCTTAACAAAATAAAGCCAATGATGGGTGAAGGGGGGAGGAGGAGACAGAAGGAAACAAAAATCAATTTACTTTCACAAAGTCAAAAAAAAAAGGCTTCTTTTATTCCTGTTTCCATGTCTAGGACAGGATTTTAATGAAAGGTAACTGGATTACAAGGGGGGTTCCGGCTCGTTCCCTTCCTTTTTTCTGTTTCGTCCAAGGGGTAGAAGTAGAAGGAATGAGGAGAAAATGGAATTCCAAAGGATGCAAATTTCAATAACACGACGTCACGAAAAGGAAAAAAAGAAAGCAAATTTGATTGGCTCGAGAAAGCAACAATTCATCAAATGAAAACAAATGAATTACGAAAGCCAAAAAGAAAGGTAAGGTGGATGGATTCCCTGCCATCGTTTTTAGACTTCACCTGTGTCGTGTTTCGGCAGGCCCTCTTTTCAAAAATCAGGGCTCAACCCCGCTGTGATAGGCGTAGGCCTTTCGGATGTTTCAAGGCACACACACACACTACACAGACACACTGACGCGGATGCAGGAAGGAAAAAAGAAAAAAACGTTGTTCTTTTGTTTTTTTTTTCCGCAGGCAAAAAAAAACGAAGAATATGATTTTCCTCTTTCAAATGAGTAATAGAAGAAAGATGAACAAAAATAAGGCGGGCAGTGACATGCACATTGGAAATTTTATCAAACGAACGAAAGGCAAGGTCTTCGCTGTGCGGGCAGAGCCGTGTCCGTCGCCAAACGGCCAGCGAAACAAAATGGACGGCTATGATACACAAATGGGGTCCCCCCTCTCCACTTCTTTCGAAATGGCAAACAAACACACACACACACACTGGTGGGCCTTCCGTCCAAGTCTTTTTTTCACCAGGTTTCCTCTCTCTATACCTTTTTAAGGGCTCTCTTCCCGTTTTAGTTTTTGTTCCCCCCCCCCCCTCCTTTTAATTGAATTGTGTGTGTATGGGCTCGTGTGTGCAAAGCACTATCCGTACACGATTGAGCGCAAGCGCGTCCCCCCCCGAATCCCATTTCCCGATATAACAAAAAGGACAACATAAAAAAAAGAAAATTAAATGTGAAAGGACCGTTTTAACCTTTTAAGTAGAGTTTCACGCAATTCTCTTTTTTTTTTCCACATCGTGACACGCGACCGTGGACACAAAAAAATAGTGACATGCAAATGGAGGAGGAAAGAAAAGAAGAATAACATGCGCGACACCGTGAAACGAGATAAAGAAAAAAAAAACACATTCCGGTAGGAAAAAGATCCGGAAAACAACACTACGGATTCTTATTTGTTTTTTTTTTTTAAATAGTGGGATGGGGGGGGGAGGTAAAATTCTTACCGATAATATTGAGGATATATCCTGTTTTGAGAGAGAGAGAGATGGAAACGAAATCATTTTGAGCACAGCGTGTTGCCGTTCGTGTTGTTTCGTCCCGAGAAAAAGAAAAGAGAAAAATGAAAAGATGAAGAGGAACCCGTCCCATGAAGACACCAATGAGAGAAATACAATGACATTCACGGAAGTGCGGATGACTTGACAGGAAAAATTCAAATTTTTTTTTTTCTGTTCCTCTTGATGATTAGGAAATCACAAAGAGAAACAACATTGTCATTTGTTTTTCGTTTGTTGTTTTTCTTATTGAAAAAAAAAGGCCAAGAAAGAGATAAAAGAGAATTTTGTGCAAACTATGTAACATTAAAAGAAAAAAGGCATTTAACATAATACTGAAGAAAAGAGTGTTAAAGTGTGCTATGCAAATTTTTGATTTCTTTTATGCATTTTTTTTCTCGCCAGATAAGGCACGAAAAATATTGCGTGATTGTTTTGTTTCATAGATGAAAAGTGATGTAAGGATAAGTATAGTGGTAGTTATAGTGTAACAAGAAATAGTATAGTCTAGTTAAATGATAATATTTGGTTCTTTTTTTTTTAAAGGATTGTTTTGATTACCTAGTGGTGGTGGAGGAGGAGGAAGAGGGTTTGACAACAGAAGCATTACTATCCATCTCTTGTGCGAGTTGCGTCATCAGCGAAGTTTGCCGGTAGATGGCAGCGTCACCCGCAGGGATGTACACGATACTGTTGCGCAACAAACAATTTTGTGTTGATCAGAAACACATTCAACCAATTTAATCTTAACTATTTTAGATTTTGAATATACCTGACATCGGTGCTGACGAGCTGCGTGCGACGCAAGATGGCGCGCGCCTGCGCGTTGGTGGCAAACCTCATCGTCTCGTGATTGACGGAGACGAGGAAATCGCCCGTGCGGATGCGTCCGTCGCGGTGGACGGCCCCACCTTTGGCCACCGAAGTGACCAGCACTCCGCTGGCCCCTCCGTCCACCACTTCGACGTTGATGCCGAGCGGATCGCCGCCCTTCTTGATGCGCACGGTGCGTTCTAGCGCCGACGGAAGCGGAGCCGCCATGGCCAACAGTTCGGACGCGGCCCCACCGTCCGGATGATAACGATCCGATCCGACCCCCGACAGCGACGACGATCGTTCCGTCGACACGTTCACTAAAAGCGGATTGGGCATCTCGGATTCAGACGAATCCGTATCAGGAGGCTCCGTCTGCGGCAATGGAGGCGGTGGAAGGAACATCGAAATTGAAGTATCCTATTTTATTATTTTATTTTTTTTTAGAAAGATAAGTAAAACAAACATATTTTGTTAAAACGGGACATTTACATGTCTTATTACGAGACTAAAATCCTTAACAAATTTAGTAATTCATTTTTACTCTCACGGCTCACGAGAGTCCATTTATTCCGTTAAAACCTAACTTAACTTCATGAAAACTGAACAGATAAATTTATTTTTAGAATGACAGATGGAAGCACCGCCACCGCAATTCATTTTTATCCCGCAGGGGAAAGAGGCAAACCGAACGAAGACGGAACAAGTCATCGTGTTGTGTACGGACGGTCACATCATCGTCATCAATAATAACTGAACGCCACACAGCCAAGATTGGACCCCCGGTAGCAGCTGGCGTTGAACGCTTTCCCACACATTCAAGAAGTCCCAAAGAATAATCCAAAACAAACACAACAATAAGAATCCTTTTTTTGTGCAATTTCTACGGGGCAGGCCGGCGCCATTCGTTTCGGCACAGATTGTGATGGTGGGAGAAACTGACGGTGCGCGCACAATTTTTAAGAGACGTGAACGGCCAAGTAACTTAACAATGAAAACGACGCGTCTCAATCATCCAACAGTTTCGACTTTCCCATGACATAACAATGGCAAAATACGGACCTTCAAAATAACTGCGCTTGCCCGTCATTGTTGATTTGACGCACACACCAAATCTCTAGCGGTAAGTCCATCATCCAGCTGATTCCCGCTATTTAAAAAAATAATAATAAAAGACGGACGGACCCAATGTTTTTTTCTCTCATATTTCGATACCCACCCACAATTGTGTTCGGAACCGGACACGGCATTTCGCCCTAGAGGGGATTTACCTGTCTATCTCTTTTTCACGTTGTATGTTTCGGCTAACGCCCTCCCCCCGTCTATCTTTCAGTTCAATATGGCATTGCCGGGCCATTCTATCGTTCGTTACCGACAGCTGTGGGTGTTGTACCGTCATAGGGATTCGTCACCAAACCCCCCCCCCTTCCTAACTAAGTACAAGTTTTTGTTTTCTTTGTATGTGTTGTTGTTGTTGTAAACTTCGCAGTAGCCAGTTGGAACGTCGTGCGAGACGGACGCGTGCAAGAGAACAGGTCGCAGCAAAATGTTAATCAGGTATAAAAATTTTTTAAAATTAAAGTTTTGTTTTCTCAGTGGGAGGTCGCATTTCGAATTTTTTAATTTGTCGTGTTTTCTAATTAAAAATTGAGAATCAATCATGTGATAAGAGAAAATTGAAACTGACTGGCCCAGTGCGGGCATTTGTAAAAAAGAACCCAATGGTAATTAAGATTTTTTTTTTTCGATTTCCAATCTCGCATTCCCACGCTATTGTTTTCATTCTGGTTTGACTGGCGGCCAAAACAAACCGAGAAATGAAACATACCGGATTGCCCAGTAACATCTAGTTCTATACCAATTCATTTCTTTTTTTTTTTCTTAATTGAATTTCGTTGGTTTCTTTTTTTTTTCTAATTCTCGCATTCTTTAGTCTCTTTCCCATTTGTGTGTCACTGACAGGAAACCAACTAACACAAAAAGAATTGGTTTCCTGGAACGTCATCATCAACGACATTCTCATCATTACGTTATTAAATTCTAAACCTTAAAATTGAGAAAAATTAACGAAACAAAAGACGAACGACTGTGTGTCATAACAGGAAACGGCAGCGTTACGGCTTCCACCCTCCACCCCCCTGGAACTTTTTTTGTTTCTATTTTAAGCTTTTTTTTTTTTTTTTTTACTTGTTTCTATTCTCGTCTTTTTCATGTTACGATCAGGGCGAACTCGAATCTTTTTAAACTTGACTTTCTAACAGGATCGACGGCCAAACAAATGAAAATTGCAGCCGATGCGGAAATTGGCTGTACGGCGACCGAGAACACTCGTGACATCGTCATCCCGACTTAATTGATTCCATTGCAATAGAAATAATAACACGTTCGGAGCGGAAATCGTCAAGGATAACGAGCGCTTCGATCGGAATGCGAACCGTAAAAGGGAAAGTAAATAAAAGAGAGAGAGAGAGAAAAAGAAATAATAACAAATGGATGAGCTTACCTGGACTTGATAGAGGTACTCGTCTTCGCTGCTGCTGCCCGAACTACTTTCACTACTCCTACTACTGGAAGAACGGTTGATATCGTGTCTCTAAATGAATTTTAAAAAAAGGAGAGAAGAAAAACGATAATTAATGAAATGCAATTGAAACTGGGAAACAAATAAAATTCAATCAATTGAACTATTTAAATCGTTGAAAATACACTGAAAAAGGTTTTGTGTTTCTCTTCTCTTTTTTTGTGAATTAAAAATTGCGCAAACGAATCGAGAGGTAAGTAAGGATCGAGGAATTTTCATTAAAAAAAAACAAGGGATTTTGATTAAATATTATTGCCGATTTATTCTTGAACATGAACTGTTCGTTTCGGAATCCACGGGATTAACTTGAATATCTTCTTTTTTTTTTTTACACGATCATTCTCCGTGATGTTTACAATGAGGCGGATGCTATCAAGGTAAAAACCCAAACAACACAATGATGGGTGGGGTAGGATGAATTTCCGCATCAATCCCACAATCGAATTCCAATCTCTCAAAAACCGGTTGCGATTCTTCACGTTTTCATTTCTTTTTTCGTATTTTTGCTGTTGTTGTTCCGTTCCTTCCACTCATTTGCATCGCAATACCTGCACTGTTTTTTTTCTTCCTTTTTTTCCCCGCTTTCAATAAAAAATAATAAACAATCAAAACAAACGAAACGTCCTTTTTTTTTTCAAACTATGATTATTAATGAAAGAAGGAAATAAACGTAGAGCCAATGGCGCTCTGATTGATTGCTACGATTATGATGCGATTAATTATTTCTTTCAGAAGAGGAAGGGATATTTTTGGGGGCAGAGTAAGGACGTGGGGCGTAGACTAACGAGGGCAGCAACACGCCCGTGCTGGCCACTGGGCGGCCGACGGGCGACAGAGCGGACGGCGACGCTCGGGCCGCTTCGACTTCATCCGTCACAATCAGCGTGGGGGGTAAAGTGGGCGGGAGGGACGGTGGTCGATCGTCTTCTTCGTCCTCCTGAGACTCTTCGTCGTCGACGTTCAGGACGGACGCAAAGACTTGCTTCATGTCGCCATCTGTTTGCAGATCTTCGCCGTCCGTGTCGTCAAACGAACAGAACTCGTCCTGAACGGGACTCTTCGGGACCAATAATTCATCATCATCATCACCATCGTCCTCACCGCCGGAATTGGCTTCATCTTCGACAGTATCATCATCATCTTCTTCTTCTTCCATCAGCTCCACTTCGTCAATGATCTGCGAGGGTGACGACAAGTTGAACATTCGCATTTCATTTGATAGACGTGTGTGGAGGGGTAGGTTGAGCGAGGCAAATTCAAACAAAAAGATAAAATAAATTCATAATGGATGCTTTTGCTGGATGTAGTAGCAGTAGTAGTAGTGGTAGTTGGTAGTAGTAGTAGTAGCAGTAATCGATTTACTACACCTGGCTAGCGCGCGTAAATCAAAAAATTTTAAATATACCTACAAGGGGGAGGGACACATCGACTTAGAAACTACACCAAACATATTAGCCTGTACCGGGGGTTTAAGGAAGAGCACCGGAAGCAGAAATAATAATTCCGGAACAAGTGGTGTACTCTAGCGGTGAGGATGAAAGTTAATGCTATTGTTTTTCAACCCGAATTTTTGGAGAATGGGTTGAAGGGGGGGGGGGGATGGTTGATGAGGTGTGTGTGGAATCAACTTGCCTGCATCTCGGAAGCCCCTGTTCCGCTTCCGCCATTGGACGCGCCGCTCTCGTTGAGCGAGACGGGATGCGGCTTGGCTACGCCGATGTGAACGATCCCGCGAGGCGCCCCCTTCAAGACCTGGACGGCTTCGTCGAGCGACGCGTTCTCCAAGTTGATATCGTTGACGAAGAGCAGCCGATCCCCGGGGATGAGCCGTCCGTCTTGCTGCGCAACTCCGCCCGGCACCAAGCTGCGGATGACGATGATGGTCTCGCTGGGATTCATCGGATCCTATTTTTGAAGACGAAGAAGAAACATGTCGATAAGAAGTGTGGACGTTATGGAACTTAAAAAGAGCGATGTGATGATGATCGAGTATACCTGATAATCTAAAATGGAGAATCCTAGTCCGCGTTCGCCTTTGACGAGTTCGATGACCTGCGGTTCGGAGCTCCACGTGGCGAGGCCACTGAGCGGCTCCAAGCTGCGCGATCGATGGCTCTTGGAGAGCGGCGAGTCCGCGACCGGCGAGACCGACGTCGAAGCCAACGAACCGTCCGACTTGGCTTTCACCAACCGGTCGCCGGGCGGGATCAAACTCTGCAGGCTTCCACCCAAGATATTCTGTCCAACCGAAAAAGACATACAAAATTTAAATAGTAGAAAATATTGCAAATAATAATTCAAAAAGACGGGATCGATTCCGGCTCACCCTGGAGGCGAAGGCCGCTCGATCTTGCGTGGCATCGATTGGCCGTGAAGGCAGCTGGGTGGGCAGCAGGTGGGTCTGGCGGCGGGCGCAGACCATGCGGACCGACTGCGGAAGATCCTTCAGGATGGACACCACTTCGACGTGGCTGAGGCCGAGCAGCTTGCGCCCGTTCACCTCGAGCAGCTCGTCGCCGCTGTGCAGGATGCCGTTGGAGCCCACCGGCCCTTCGGGCAGGATCGAGCGGATGTAGTGGTGCGGCCGCACTTCACGGCCTTCCTCCACGTCGACGGTGCCTTCCAGGCTGATGCCCAGTCCTCCGGAAGGCTGGAACTTGGACAGCTGCGCCACGACGATGTCCACGTCGTCTTCCACCATCGATCGCCATTTGGCTATTCGTATAAAAATAAAAAAAGCAAAAAAAAAGAGTTGTGATTACGTCACATGCCATTCAAATCAGCGAGAAAAACGAGAAAGGCGGTGGCGAGGGAAGGGCAAGAAATCTCTTACCGATAATGGCGGCCTCGCATTGCGGCGAGAGCTGGGCAGAGTAGACGTGATCGATGAGCTTGTCCAGCTCTTCCGGCGACAGCGATGAATAATCCAGAGCGTTACTTGGCGAGGCGAGTGGGTCGAATCGATCCAGGTCCATCAATTGGTCAGACTCGGGTTCCTATCCGACCGCACACACATACAGAAAAAAGAAAATTAATTTCCATTTCCAATTGGATTGTATATATAAACCATAATTATTATTAAATGGCGTCTGGTACGCACAGGCACTTGGGGTAGGCGAGGGCTGGCGTCGGTACTATCGACGCTTTCGTTTAGCTGCTCTTGCTGCTGTTGTTGCTGATCCTCGTCGTCGTCCTGCTGGCCGTTCAGGAAGACGGAAGGAACATCGGGTTTGGCTTCTTGAAAGACGACGGGCAGCGCGGGCGGAGGAGATCGTGGCACCGCTGGAGGCGATGGTGGGGGTGGCGATGGAGGCCGATAGGAAGGGACGGTGGGCGCGACGGACGCCACCGTGCTCTCCGCCATGGCCTGCTGGAGCTGATCGTACTTGGGTCCGCGCAGGTAGCGGGCAAGCGTCAGATTGACAACCTGGCCGGTGCTGCGCAACACCTCAACGGCCTGGTGGTTGTTGAACCCTCTCAGCGACTGGCCGTCCACCTCAACAATCTGATCGTTGATCTGAATCCGGCCAGATACATCGGCAACGCTGCCCGGATTGATACTCTTAACGAAGATGCCGGACAGCTCCTCTGAATAAATCAAAAACATACGATTAGCATAAAAGATGATTCTTAAAAAAATAAAATAATAATAATATTGAAATTACCTCGTTCGCAGACGTATCCAGCGATGGTGATGCCCAATCCTTGGGCGTCCTTTTTCAGCTGCACCTCAAAGTTCTCCACTTCGGGTAAGTAATCCAGGTTGATGTCGGCGGCCATGCCCAGCGTTTGGCAAACCTCGGACGACTCCATATCAATTTCAAGAGTTTCTTCCGTCGTAGACGCGCTCAAGTGCGAGCCGCTGAACTGGATCACGGCTTCACTTCGAGGCACATTGGACGTCACCTAATTGTAATATGCAAATTATTCAAAAACTATTTTTCAACGTTCAAAAAAAAAAAAAAAGACGGGAGAACTTGCATGGAGCTGGACGTCCGAATGTTGCAATTCCAGCGTGGGCGGCGTAAAAATGAAACGGTCATCAAATCCGTCGATGGCCAGCATGGCCGCGTTCTCGTCTAAGCCGGTGGCGTTGGCAATGAACGGGTCCACAACCTGGAACGCTCCGTTCTGATGCATGGCCAGATGTCGTTCCAGCTCTTCGGGATCGCCCAGCACTTTGGTGGGAACGATGGGCGCACTGCTGCTCATGCCCTGCAATTCAATACAAACGGTTTAAAACATTTTCGCATGGAACATCAATAAACAAGTCTCCCGGCTACGCCCAGTTGTTTTTTTTATATCAACTACGCGAAATTGAATTAGAATCTCGGACCATCTTTTTTTTTTTGCATTTCCATCGGAAATGCTTTCAGCTTTAAACGATTCAAAGTGAATGAATTTTTGAATAGGCTTGGATGCGGGCCATTGCGAGGACATGAAAGAAAAGGGAGGAAGAAGAACACCGGAAATGGATAGCTCTCCCCCCCCCCCTTTTTTTGCCCGTCTCTTTAAAGGTCGAATCATCTCCGCTTCGGAAGATTGTCGCCGTTCGTCTTTTATTTTTGGCGACAGACCAAGAATGTCCTCCAGCAATTCCCTTTTTCTTTTGCCTATTTTTATCTTTTTTTATCTAAATAACAATTATAGAGACGCCATAAATCAACGTATTTTTTTTTATTTACCTGATAATCGGGTGATGAGGGTTCAATAGGCCGGGCAACCACCAAACGGACCTGTGTGCCCGACTGGCGCAATACGGCCGCCACTTGCTCAGATCCCATTCCGCGTAAACTGACTTCGCCAATCTGAAGGATATGATCTCCGCTCTGCAGACGTCCATCCTGATTCATTTTTCAAAAACATTTTCAATTAGAAGAATTAATTTAAAAAAAAAAGTGAATTGAATATACTCGATCGGAGACTCCACCGGGGACGATGGTTTTGACGACAACGCCCGTACTCCGGCCACCGATGATGCCGAAACCGAGTCCGGATCCATCGTTGATTAGATCGACCACTTCCACCTGGGCCCATTCCGTGTTCAACTGTCGACAAAGAAAAAAAAAAAGGGACAAGAGGGAGAAAATCAATTAGACCATGTGACGCTTTTGAAATAGATTAAAAGATTAAGATGAGACCAGAACCAAACGCCACCCGAAAATACAATTAAGTGCGGGGTAGTAGTGGGGACTCTTGAGGTCAAGTCCGTTTCACAATATCGAAAACGCTTTCTCCAGGAATAAAACTTTTTTAAAAAGGGGGAGATAGGGAGACGCAGTGCAACGTGTCTAATCTGCCCGGTTGGCACAAGTGACTCGAAAGTGGAGGGGTTTGCCCCACAATCGGGACGGAACAGCGTATGCGTTAGTGGCAAGGGCAATTCAAAATCTAATTTAATTTTTGTTTAAGCAAAAAAATATATATATATCTGGCCGGTTACTATGGAAACAACATCTAAGAAGTCGAAAAGCCAGCAGCTGGACACCATTGGGCAACCTCCATTTCATAGCGATGGCATTTTTTTCCCCTTATATTTATTTATTTTTAATTCATTCCCCAATCCATTGAGCGCAATGCCATCCGATGGATGCGCGCATCCGCCTCCTGTTTGCATTCGACTGCAATTTTTTTTTTGCTTAAAAAGGAATACCAGTGGGGCTTTCCTTTCTATCGCGGAGGAGCCCAAACTAGCTTCTAATTAAGGAATCGGGCGCGAGCGCTCATTAGCTAACGAGCTGACACTGTTAAGCAGCGACACACTCCAGTCCGCGGCCAAAATCGGGAGTTGGCAATCTTCATCCCCCACTTCATACCACGTTCCTTATCTTTCCAACAGCCAAACGTCACATTAAAACCGGCTAACAAAAGAGGATCCCAAAATTACCTTCCTAAAAAAAAAAACATTTAACTTTCAAACTCCTCGAGAGTTGGCAAAAATGTTAAGAAACATAAAAAAGCGAAAGAAGGAAAGGAAGGATGAGTAGTATTGCACACCACCATATCGGCTCCAGTCTTGGATGCGTCACTCAAGGCGGACGGCGAACGGCCGAGCGAAGTGGCTGCTAGATGAGTCGATGTGATGATCTCGACGACGTCGACGCCGTTCTTGTTCTTGATTGGATCTGCTGTCACAACGGCCGGCTGTTGCTGGGGCGAAGCGGACCGCGATGAAGACGAGCCCCCAGCACCACCACCAGCAGCGCTGCGCTGGCTACTTTGACTACTCCGGCTGCGCGTGCTGTTGCTGTCCGGCGACAGCTGTTCTTTCTTCTTCAATGGCTGATGATCTTCTTCTCCGACTTCTCCTTCTTTCTCGTCTTGTTGTTGTTGTTGTTGTTGCGACACTTGCTGCTGATGAGCGAATTCGATAATGGACGAAGGCTGCTGCTGTTGTTGCAGAGCGATGAGCGGGATGTGCGGCACTTCGGGGTTGACGCCGCGAGCCACTACCAGGTCGACGACACCGCGTGCCCGCTGCAAGATCCCAATGGCCGCCTGGTGCGATATGGCCGCTTCCAGCACTTGTCCGTCGATCGCCAGAATCTGATCACCTTCGGCCAGTCTACCATCTCTGTCATATTAAAAAATATCTAAAGTTAGTGATGATGGAAACAAAGCTGGCCAATGTCAACGAAGCAGAAATGTAAAAATGACAATTTGTTTTGGAACATCGTGTAAAATATTGTTCCATATTTTTTTTTTCGTAGAGCCAATAGACAACAATCTTCTCTCTGTCTGCACACCGAAACCTCTTTTGACACTCCCTAGCGGCCTATCGATCCTTGCCCATTTTTTTCCCCTTTCTTCTTCTATCTCTCTTTCTCACTACTCTCTTCTTTTGTTTTCTCCTCGGTAAAAAGAGAGCGACGGAAAACGATAGATACATACGCAATTTGGTCTTGTTGTGGTTGTGTATTATCTTACTAGTACGCAGGATCTCTCACGCAGGATTTCTTGGAAAGAAATGAGAAAGCCAAAAAATAAAGATAAATAAAAGAAAGGATAAAAGCATTGACGGAGCCTGTGCAATTTCGGTTCGGGTTTCCATTTTTGTAGAGAAGTACAATGAACTCTCCCGACCAATAAACAAACAATACGCAATAAGAAAAAAAAAAGAAGGTTCCGCAACCATCTTTCCTTAAAGCATTCCCCATTGATGGAGGGAAATCGGACCTTCACTTTTTCCCCCTTTTCGGAGATGATGGATCCTTCGGAAATCGCATCGTGTCACTCGCCCGTATTCTTTTCTTCCCCCACTCCAATCCCAGAAAAACGTAGTAAATTGAAAACAAACATGGCGGAATAGCCAGAAAAAGAGGAGACTGCCTTGTAAAATTTCTTAAGCGTTTTCCTACCCCCCTCATGGCAAAATGAAGGTAAAAATCAAGTAACGAACAAGCCCTGTGGGATGGAGGAATGCGTGTTACCCTCCCGCAAAGACTAAACACACGACAGGAGGTCCATACTGGAATGCGGAATTTTTTTCAAGAAAAAAATTCGGGACGGAAAGAACAAACAAACATTGTGTTTATCTTTTTTTTCCTTGAAAAACATAAAAGGTGGGCGTTGGGGTAGGAGGTGGAGGAAAATCATGATGCGCACGGTACATATATCCAAACAACAATAACACAGTCTTCTCCACCGGACCACGGGAAGACCAGTCATCCATCTTTTTCCTCAATCCACATGCCTCCGCGCGCTCTTCTCCCCCCCCCCCCATCCATCCTCACTTTTCACCCCCACATAAAAAAAAAGGAGGAAGAAAAAGGTAAACAATGAATTACGAGGATGGGCAACAACAAAAGATGGCCGAGTTTTAAATCAGTAAGTGATGGGGGTTGGAATTGTAGACTCTCTCCCTTTTATTTTCGAGAACTGAAAAGAGACGCTACTGCTGGATCGATTCATTGCGGTAACTCCTACACCACGCAGCACGATCGATATTCCTACACACGTAGAGAGAGAGAGAGAGAGGGACGGGGCAAAAATGGCGACTGTTTAGCCTCAGTCCATCTGGACGAAACCGGGTTTCGAAAATAGAAAAAGCCCCTCCGCAAAAACAAAACAAAAACATCTCGAAATGCAGGTGGAATGCGAGCAATAGATTATTCCAGCTTCATCGTATAATTGGACGGAAGGACCGGAAGAGAGACCCCCCCTCCCGCTCGTCTCACTTCGTTCTCTTTGCCGAATCCAATTAAACGCCGCGGCACAAACTTACATGGAACACGGAGTGTAGTTGTTTTTTTTTCCTTTTCTCTTTCAAAGTGGTAGCCTCCAGACCCAAACCAAGTTATACCCTCCTCCATCCATTCTGTTCCCTGCTTCTCTATACCCGACATAAATAGGAAACAACCACGAACGGCACAAGATCTAGCAGCTCTTCACACGAGTTCATCTCCTCTTTTCTTTTGTTATTAACTTTGATCTCTTTTTTTTGAACTATTTTTTTGCGGGGTAGTGGTTCATGCCTTTCTCCAAGCAAGGAGGGTACCCCACGAAAAAGAGAGGCTATATCGATCTACAACGATGCGGCATTACGCATGAAGGAGGAAAGAAAAAAAAAAAAAGGAGCAAGCGCAAACATTAAGTCCACAAGAGGGGAGGAAGAGGCAGCTATAGCTAGTTATTATACAACAGAACGAATACGACAGATGGCGGAGGGGCAAAAAAAAAAGGAACATCACGTATAATCAATTTTTTTTTGCAAAAAGAGTTTACACTCCTCTCGATGAAAATAAAACGGATCCGCTTGTAATTCGGAAGCGGAACTGCCGAATCATCTCTTTTTTTTGTGTAAATTTCAACGAATAATGAAATCGACCGTAATCGAAATTTCAATAAATCAAATCAAAGATTTGAAAAGTGGAAGAAAAATCTAATTTTTAAATTCAATCAAAAAAACAAATAGAGGGGGAGGATATCGATTGTTTTTCGGACACCGCGCACACGTGATGGCGGAACTAAATATAAAGGGCCTTTCCGGCAAAAAAATAATGACGATCAAAACATTTTCTTTTCTAGTGTCTCTGCCCCCGCTTCCTATGGACAATCTCCTACCCCTCCTACGCCATCCAACAAGGTAATAACATTGTCGGCAATCTCTCTTTGTGTCTATACACACATAAAAAAAAGGGGGGGGGGGGAGGGATAGTGTGCGCATCAAATCTAATTTTCCCAAATGTAATTCAATTCCAGTGGAAACAGAACAACATAAAACGAAGGCGGCCATTTTGCTCGACCCTCTTCCACTTGGCAAAACAACAAAAAAGGGATTTTGTTTAATATAACGCGAATATTCATTACATTCCCTTCGCGTTCAAGTTCCAGACACTATGCAGAAGAAAGGCTGGAACTTTTGGGAGGAACAAAAAAAAAAAATATAATAATAATGAAAAAAAAAAAAAAAATCCAAAATGGAGCGCGGACACATAAACCGGAGTTTATTGATCAAGCAAACGGAATTGCTGGATCATTCAGTCAAGCCAGACATGGATATAGCATCCCCATTTCTTTCTTCTTTTTTTTTCCAGCCCGAACGACTCACATTGCAGACCGCTTTGAAATTCGTTAGCAACCCAAATTTCGCTTCTATTCTTTATTCATTCTATCTTTTTTTTTTTTGCCTGTCCCCTTTTAGTTCATCGTGGGGCATTGTCCGTTTGGCTTTTTACCAGTTCACTGCGTCCGCTTAAAAGCAAATGTGAACCATCCGGTTGAAGCGAAAAAGAAAGAAGGGCAACGAACAAAAGATAAGAATCAATAACGACAGCCAAAAGAAAAATCAAAACCGCCTTTGGTCTTTTTCCTTCTTCTGCGCTTTTTCCATTGACCAACTTCCAGTTTCAATTTTTTTTTTGCTTATCATAAAGCTAAATTCACTTCGCCTCCAGGCTTTCAATTCGGAACATCGGTTGAAAAAGAAAATGGATTTCAAGATTTAATCAAAACAAATTAAAGAAAAAAAGAAACGGTCACCGGGCACAGAGAGACCGGTATCCATGTAGGACATAACAAAATCGATTCAACTTGTAGCGTCGACTGCGGAAACGAGCGTCTTACCCCGAGACGTTTCCCACGATAGAGCGAACGCTCCAATCCCGGTCTCTACACTCCCGTTCACCCCGCATTTCCCCTATCGTCTTCGATAACATAAAAAAAAAATAATGCAAAAAAGGAAGAAACTACAAGTTTTGGCTAGCAATCTACGACGGAATGCCAACATTGCCAATGTACGGCATCCAGCACAAAAAAATCGGAAGAGCGATTTGAATATTTATCTGATTAACATTTTCTTTGAAAAGATAGGCTGGGCTGGTTGCATAACCGTGGCCAGACAGTGTTAGGTAATAGTCTAGACATATTATTCTTGTCATAAAATAGGTAACAGTACAATCGCTGTTCGAAATTTCTGTACAGGATACTGTACAACAACAATAGACACACACACACAGAGAGAGAAACGCCACCACCCCTAAACCTTTCAAAAAGCTGGTGTTCGTGTTGCGGCTGTTTCTTTTTCATTTTGCGCCTGCGTTCGTTCTACAGAGTGGATCGTGTAGTTTCGCGAGAATGGCAACTGTCGTCACGAACACGTCGCAACATTGCGCTGCCATGCGAAAAATAACAACAATAAAAAAAAAAGCGGATGTGGGGAAACTATTAGGGATACACACAAAACACACGCATAGCTTATATAAGCTTTAACACGGCCCACGAAAATACTGATAACCAATGTCTATGAATTTTTTTGTTTGTTTCATTCTTGTGAGGAAATCAAGAAAACGAGACCGGCCCTTAATAGAAGGGGAGACAAAAAAATATGTATACCTATCGATCGGTTGCTCGTGCGCCGGCTTTTCCACCAGTTGTTGAGGGGTTGACGGGCACAGAAAAAGTAACACTCGAATTTCTTTTTTTTCTAATTTCAAACAAGAAGAAAAATCACGCGTTTCTCTACTCTTTCACTTTGCAGATAACACTATCGGATTTATATGCCGCGCGGATTTGAAAAAGAACGCAGTGCTGTAGTTCAACGTTCCCACGGCCCTGCCCAACTCCGCAGGAGCTGCTTTATTATTATTTTATTTGCTGTACTGTTTCAGTTTTTTTTTGCGAGAGAAGTGGCCGCTATAAGAACGACGGCCGCCGATGTTCTCTCAACGCCATTGACCGTAGACGAGAGAGAAAAAGCCGTGAGATCAATAGATGAACGAGATGAGGTTGTGTGGAAGATTTGGCGCAGCCCAACAGCCCCATCAGCGGGGGCGAAAACAGACCCACACACACACACGCACAAAAACGACACGTACACACTCAGAAAATTTTCTTCCCTATCGAATCTCAAAATGAATGGCACACACACACAATAGACAAAGTCTGGTCATCAAGAAGAAGTCAAGTGATTTGCCTATAGAAAGAGACCCTCCACAATTTCTTTATCACGTCTTTTGTTTAAGCGCACTAGAAAATCCCCGTCAACATAGACGCCATTGAAGAAAATTGAAATTCAAAAAAAAAAAGGGGTAGAATCACACAGGGAACAATCCTTGAGGTATGAACGATGCGAAGAGGTCGGCGGGCGTCGGCATGTCGACGCTATCGCAGAGCCTGATCGCTCGAGAACTTGGAGCTCGACTGCGGCCCACAGCCGATGGCTGCTATCCTACGAGTTTGCGCAAAGCTCCTCAGCTCCACAGAGAGAGAGATCGTTTCAACCCTTTTTGATTTGACTCCCGTTTCCCACCGGGGAAGGAGCACGACGACCTCAGCGCCTCACGTTGGACGTTTTCAAACTTGATGTCTACGATCGGGATTTTTTTTTAAAAAAAGATCCTGGGGTTTCACGTGCCCGAAACATGCGCGCGATCTCAGCGCTCTTTGTCAACAAGACAGATCTCGCTGACCGAAAATAATAAATAAGACAACGTCTTGTTTACTTTTTGTGCGAATGGAAAAAAAAAAGAGGGGGAATGCAAGCCAACAAAAGGAGAAGAGACTCTTCAATGTGCGGAAGGATTTCCATTGTAAAAGAGGGGAGTTTGTTGTTGCCAACTGCGCCGGATGAAAAGAATGCGCTCGACATGTTCGTACACAAAATATTGAAGGGTGTGGTATCCTACCTTCCAGCGATTCCGGTCGGTTGTATCTCTTGAACGAAGATGCCCAAATCTCCTTTGTGGTCTGATCTCAATCCAACGACGCTGAATCCAAGGCTTTGTCCTTCTGGCTTGTTCAGCTAGAAAAGAAGAAAGTAACAAACTGTATTTTTCTCTCTCTTAAAAAAAAAAAAAAAAAAAAAAATGGAACAAAGGCAAGATCGAGGGGGAAGAAAGACTTATTGATTCAACTGGAACGAAGGCAAGTTGAGGACTTTGGGGACTCGTGGAGTGCTCTTCATCTAACTTCAAACTCTTGGGACTCTTTTCACGCATCACCTCAAAAGACCAAATTACACACGCTGTTTCAATCAAATTCTGCTGATCAATGTTTCGGGCCAAAAAGCACGCTCCTTGACGAAACCGCCAGAAAGGAGATTACATGCATCACGATTTATGAATATTTTCTCGCGACTCCCCCGACAGGGCGATTGTTAAGGGGGGCACTCGAACTTTCAAGATAGAGTTGAGTTGACGAATGGGAGAAGGGCTGGTCAAAAGGCATGGAAATGCTCGCTTGATGTACCGCGTTTTTACCTGAATTGCGATGATTTCTCTCTTTGCGGCCGCTTGCAGGATAGACTGCTGAAACGCGGCCGCGGTTTTAGCCACCTCTCTTTTGTGGGTTTCCGGCGATACCGTTGACTGCTTGGATGAACTTGCATTACTGAGAGCAGGGCTTGACTTTCCTCCTTTTGTTTTAGACGAGATCCTACGGTGAGTTTGGAGGATGTTTTGGTTGACAACAAGGGTGCCTGTCTTGTCGATATCAAAGTCACTAGGCAGAAGAGATGGATGATGCACAAGGTGTTGGTTCAATTCCTCGAGAGAATCCTCCAGCTTTAAAATATTCCTCAGTACAGGATTCTGTAAAAGGCTGGTGAGAAGATCCAAGTCTGCTTGAACCTGAGAGGCCACACCATTTCCTTCATCGTTGGCTGCAACCCTTTGTTGGACTCGCTCAAGAAGAGCAAGTGCCCGTTTGGCATCTACAGTCAAAGATGAAAGCAGCAAAATGTTAGTTGATTCTATATACGGATAAAATAATCGCTCAAATCACCTGATGATACGGGCATTCCCACAGTGCCCACAGTGTTGTAATACACGCGGCTACTCACCTCCGTGAAGCCTTGGAAGACAGAATTGTACCTGAATTAAATAACGACGCATGCACGTTTTCTCATAAAACAGATAAGGGAAGAGAACGTACCTCGAACAGAAACGAACTGAAAATGAAACGGAAAAAAGTGACAACGGAAATTAAAGAAAAAAACAAAAAACAATTTTAATTCAACATAAGATTTTGGGCGCCCTCCCCATAAAAGCCAACACACGAGAGCGAATGAAACGAAATGCACCTGTTTTCGTATTCCAAGCCGCAGGCCAGACAAAAGGAATTCCTATCTGCGTATATTTACACAGCGCTCTAATTCGTTGCAGCGGAATTATTTGGAACTATTTGCAAATATTTTATGCTAATGAGGATAATTAACATTAATAAATCCTACTTATATGAAATATAAGTTTCGTATCTAATTATTATAAATTGTAACTAACATAATTTATGAAATTTTTTTGATTTTTTAAATTATTATAATAAAGTGTACCATTACCCTCAAATCAATATGGTACCGAACTCTGCCACAAGATGGCAGCACAAGGGTGTGCTCGAGTAATTGAAAAACAGCAATCTGGCCTTAAATAGAAGACAGGCACGTCCCGCATTCCTTTCTACTCCGACGTTGTCATACACAGGGCTGCACAAATCACCTCCGTGTCTAATCTCGTTAGCACTCCCTCCACCCCACCTTTTTTTTTTTCTTTCTTGGTCTGGCTTGTCCCTTATTTTTCCTCCCAGCTAACTGCGCTTTTCGTGCAAGCCCATCTAAGCGTGCATCGTCCTCCAAACTTCCTGACACTGTATAACAGTCGCGTCGAAGCTTAAGAGAACGCAGCAATTTTTTGCCCTTTATTTATTTATTTTTTTTCGTGCTCAATTTTTTTACTGCCTGAAGCAAAAGTTATTGCACGACGATCAGAAAACTTCAGGCTTTTCTTCCCACTTGGTTGGCCATTCATGTGAGAAAAACGGCCAAGAATATTCCTTCCTGCTTTATAAGAAGCTCTCTTTTTCTTCTACCGTACAGTAAGTCCATCATGGCATGTATTTAACGTCTATATAATCCGGCCTTGTGACAACAGCAAATAAATCGATTTCAATTTTCAAAAGTGTATACACATACAGCATTATGTATGGCAGAAAGGAGAGAGACACAAAGGAGGATTTTCGACGCAATGGGAAATGTGTCCACGATAGATTAGACGGCTATTGAATGATCCAGAGGCGACGATTCCGAGTGCTGCTGGTGCCCTTGTTTAACGTTGGGAGCCTGAGGTGGGCCGCCGTTCCTGCTGGCTTTGGGCCGGTGGACGATGCCAGTTCGGCCGACATCTGACAGCGTCGATTCCGATGTCACGAATGGATTAGCCGTCCAACCAGCGGGTAACACGGTCATCTGATCCTTGGGATTATACTGCAAACCGCTCCATAGATTGGACTGATCCACTAGTCGCAGTAGAGGCACAGACTTTTTCGGCACTGGATGACTTCCATCATTTAAAAGGAATCGATTGTAATTTTTGATATAAGATTATAACATTGTGATGTGATAATTTTTTTATACCTAGGTCTTTGATGTTGTTTGTCCAGCAATCCACCACGTTGCGAAAGCTCTCCGGCAATTGGCGAGAATTCCGTGGAAGACGAGTAATATGAAGCCTCTTTGGTGATGGCGCCTGTTTATTTGATTTTTGTCACGAGATGGGTTATCTTTTGGCCGATCATACACGCTTGTCAGAGACGATATCATGATGAAAGAGTTTTACTGAAGCGTTTATTGAGCGTTGACTTTGAAGCGTAGTCTTTGAGGCCCGGTCCGTTCGTGATGAAGCCACTGTTTACTCCTTGGCGCGGAGGCCTACCCTGTTGTCCGCGATCGTGGGCGTAATCCGGCGGTATAGGTAAACTTTCCAAATCCCTTTTGTTGGTCGGCGGATTCCCGTGTGAAAGATATGAAAAGAATAAGATAAAAAAAAGGCATTAAAATAAAGGGAAAATCACATGGTTCTATCAAAATAATAAATTAGTAGACCGCCTTTACGAGTCAGAAACGGTTGGCGAGCCTTGAAAGTGTCGTTCGATTTCGATAGTGCTCAACTCCGACCAGGTGGGAGGCGGCCTCAAGGGTAGTTTTATATGAGTTCCAATGCCGCCGTGATGGCCGTACTTGTTAAGACGCGTGAAATCCTGCGGTTTACGAGCAGGGGAAAAAGAAAACAAGGGAACCGTGTGACCAAAATGGCTGGAAATAAATTTCAACCGGAAAGTTTTCGATAAATACTCACGGGGGGATTGTCCAGCATTTTGACAGGAGACCGTGGATGATGATCTCGATGCAATTCGAACGTTGCGTACGGATAAATATCATCGTGTTGATCGCCAGAATAACCTGTTTTTCAACACTCTCGTTTTAAGTAAAAAGAATGCACAATAAAACAGGATCCGCCTTACTGGACATCTTATCGGTCATACTTTGAAGTTCGTACGTGGAACTCCGTTTAGAGCTGTTGCGATCCGCCGGTGTTGATCCGGACTTGTGGCTCTTGTTCCACGTGTTATTGGCGTTATTCATGCCTTCGGCTAGCGTAGATTCTGATGGTAATGCCGAAGCCACAAGCCGTCTGCTTTCACTTCGTGCTGTGTAAATCGAAATAAATCCCATTTCAGCATAATATAGCTCAATTTGCATATTTAAAATGCTTACTCTTGTACAAGCACGAACACGCCACAACCAAGCCCAGAAGCGAAGCCGTTCCCACCGCACTAAAACATTTTAAAATTAATTCAATTAATAATAAAATTTTGCGGGAAAAAAAGTAAAATTTTTTAAAAAACCTGACGGCACCGATGAGCCACCATGGCAAAATGACGTGACCGCTATCCATCGCTTTGTTGCTACTAGTAGGCGGTAAGAGCTGACGTCCGGCTCGGTTAATTCGATCGGGGGTCGGTGCGATACCCATGTGATCTAATGTGACCAAGTCATATTCAACCGTCACGGTTCCAGCGCTAGTTTTGGCCCGCACTTTCAGATGATACGACGTCGATGGCTGAACGTCTTCGATAAAGATAACAGGCAAATTTTGAATGTCGTCCGATACTGTTGTCCAGTACGCTTCTCCATCCATTTTGAAATCGACTCCAAACGAACGTATCGGACATCCGCGTTCTTGCCAGCCGTTTAAATAAACGGTGATATGCGAAGAATTGACACTTAGCGCTGCAGAGGTCGAAGATGGGACGAGAGGCACATCTCCTTTGGTCCTCGCAGTCACTGAATTACTAGGACCGCTTGTTCCGACAGCGTTATGACTGGTCAGGTATATCTGGTACCGCGTCCCGCATCGCAAATTCTGTTTATGCAAAACACACAATTAATCAAATAATAATTGCAAACGAATCTTTTTAATTTATACATCGAGCTGAGTGGATGTTGCCAATCTATCCAGTTCACGTTCCTCCCAATCTCCGCCTTCAGCGAGTCGCCAATGAAGCAAAAATCCACGGACAGGACTTCCGCCATCGTCTTCCACTTTCCACTGCATTTGAATTTGTTGCGCATTTGTTTGGAACACGTGAAGCACTGGAGGAGCCGGAGGAACTAGACGCAGCAAATAGCCAACATTTTTCGATACACATTTTTATAAGTTTTAAATGTTAGAACTTATTACCTAGAACAATCAGTTGATAAGTGATGCTATCGCTGACGAATCCGGTTGTGACCGAACAGGTATAATTGCCCGTATGGCTTCTCTTCAAGTCCGTTAAACTCGTGTAACTGTTGGTCTTGTTTTTAACGGTGAACTCCTTCTGATCGTCTGTTGATTTATGTTCCATCGATTTACCGTTGTACGTCCAGTTTAACTGGGCCGGATTGCCGACAACATGACAGGGCAGATCGATACTAGATCTCCATAGTTGGACCACACGACGTCCAAATGAGCAAACGGCCACACTGTTAGCTGACAAAAAAAAAATTACAGTTCGAGTGGATTAAACAAACTGTACAGTAATCCCATCTACTTTGCATTTACCTTTGTAATTGGGTGAAAAGCGGATGGTTTTTGATTTATCTCCAATGCCGGCCCTGTTGGTGGCCGTCACCCAGATCTCGTAGAAAGCAGGTTGGGTCGAAGACGTGTGCAACGCGTCCACCTGATAGTAAGTCTGCGATCCGGGCACTGTGTGGCGCTGGACGTTCGAATTGGACATTCCGTGACCACCAGCTCTGTTCCACAACGAAAATCCCCAAAAAAAAAAGAAAGAATCAAAAACGTTGTTTTAGAAGGCAATGGGATGAACGTCGTGTCGTGCGGATGTTAAATGGCGGGAGCACAGACTAACTGGAAATTAACCTCGAAACAGGAATCCGAGCGCAAGGAATGCTTAATTTCCGGAATATCCAATAAAGTCCCAGTGTCACATGGAGCATTTGCGCAATGGAGGGGAATATAGTCTATCACGCAATTGAATTCACGCGGTATGTGTCTCTTGCCCGCCATCGACAAGGAACCTTGGCCAAGAACAGGGAGTCGTATAACGTTAAATCAATGTCTGTGTTCTTGTTCCTCCCCCCCCCCCCTAGCGACCACACGTATTCACTGTCTAGTGTACATACACAACTAGATACTTCTCCGTCTCTATTTCTTTTTTCTATTTTTAATGGTACGATGCGGATTGAATCCCATCATTAGGAAAGCAAATGGCGATGTTGATTAATTAGTAGCGTTCCGTCTCTGTCCGTCCCTGTCAAATTTTGTGCGATCGCTACAGTTGTAATGAAACAAATCAATAATTAAGAATACGGCATATAATTAGGAAGCTGACTGGCACTTGTACGCAAAACCCCCCAGTCATTGACCTCATACAAAGAAGGGAGAATACCGTAATATAGAAAATAATTATTTTACTTGATGTTCACTGTGTAGTGAAGTATTTGGCCGTTAGTTTGGGCAGGAACTGCCCAGCAAATGTCAGCCGAATTGGTACCGCTACTGAAAGCCTTGACATCCGCCGGAGCTTTCGGAGCTGTGAAAACAAATTAGATCAATGATTGGTTAAAAAAGAAAACAAACAAAAAGTAAATTCAAATACCAGTTTCGTCAGTTAAACACGTAACCGACGCGGAAAATGGTCCAGCACCTATCCGCGTAACGGCTTCAATGCGTATCCGATACGCCGAATGGGCTGATAGTCCAGTCAATGTGGCATAGATCCCGTCAACCGTCTTGACTTGCGGTCCGCTTGCGGCACCGACGACAGCCTCGTCCGTCAAAGGTGGAGGTGCCATAATTTCGTAATGCAGTCGATAATGCTGGATAATTCCGTTCTGTTCGGACAGCGGAGGTGCTTGCCACGTCACGTCGATGCTCTGCCACGACGATGTGGAACATCGCAAAGATTGCGGACCCGCAGATGGAACTGATGAATTTATTAATTAAAAAAAAAAAAAAAGAATTTAACATTAAAGGAATAAAACTTAAAAAAAGAAATGGACTGACCATCTTCGAACGTGACGGCCGACGAAGGTGCGGATAAAGGTCCTTCTCCGTAGCGATTGAAAGCCCTAACAACGATCAGAAATTTGGTGGCTTTGCGGAGCTGGCTGAGTGTCAGTTCCAGCTGGCCGTTCGATTGCTGGTCCATCAGCGGCACTGTCGTAAAGTTGTACGACATGGCGCTGAATAGGGGAGAACAAGAGCGGATAGAAAAAAAAAGAAAAAACATAGTTTGTCCTCTCTGATTCAGACTGTCATCCAAAGTAGTTTGTAACTAACTTGTCCTGGCGAAAGCCCAAATGGTAGCCTATCAAGTTGCTATGCCAGCTGTTGCCGTTGATTGCCGTCCACGTCAACCGGATACTCGACGAGGAAACAGGCACTGCACGCAAGTCGGACGGACAAGCTCCCGGAGGTTCGCCGTAAGTTGTTATAACTTCACGTGAAAAAGAAATAAATAAAAGATCAAAGGAAGCATAAAAACGAGAAAAATTGAAATGTTAAAATGATGCACATGTCGTCATCAAACATTTAATAGCTGGATCGTTGGAATAATTTTACCGACAGGATCGGACGGTGGTCCTCTTCCGGCGCTCGTCTCCGCCTTAGGAAAAAGGAGGTTAACCCCCGCAGAATAAATCTGATTTCTATATCATTACAAATAGTTCTGATTATTACCACTATTCTTGCTTGATATGACGTGGATGGTTGGAGACCTTCCAGACTGTAATTGGTACTGTAGGCGGACAAGTTGTCCGTCTCTTGCCACGTGCCCCCATCTGAATTTCAACGCAGTTCGCATTTAGTTTTTTAAAACCCGCACTAAATCGTGTAACAGATGTTTAACTTACGTTTGCTCTCTCGATATTGAACGATGTAAGCGATAAGAGGATTATAAGTATTAGCGCTGGATGGAGCTAGCCACGAGAGCGTTACACGACGACTGGACGTCTCCTATTTAACAGCATTTATTTATTTAATCCTTTGTTTAACTTAAATTTTTGAGGGGATAAATACCTGAACTTGCAAATGGCGAGGCTGTTCAGGTGGTTCTAAATAGTTAATACGATTTAAATACGAATTTCGAGTCGAAGGAAAGTTCATAAAAACGTTTGGCTAACCTAAAACAGTTAGCTGGAAATCCCTTTCTACTTGGCCGTGGCTGTTGGACGCAATGCAGATGTAAATGCCCGTCTATTCAAAATCATCCAATTAGCCATTAATCACATAATCAATGAAACCGGAGGGCATAAACAAACAAAACATGTTACTCACATCTTCCACTTGCGTTCCAATAATAGTCAACGTAGAAACTAATCCGTTGGGCGGGGCTTCCTTCTCCTGGATTCGCAACCTGATCGTAAATTACCATCATCATTATTTAAACCGAATTTCACTTCTCGTTTAAACCATCAGGCAAATGAAAAACAAAACCTGTAATTAGACGAAAGGAGCGAAGTTGATGAAGAGCTTCGCCTCCAGGCCAAATGAAGAGGACTGTCGCCTTCGACCCGACAATGCAGCGATGCCTGGGCATCTCGTTTGACGGCCAACCTGGACAACGAGTCGCGAAATCTCGGCCCAACTAATAAAACACATCCAAATCAAACGCAAAAGTAAACGTCCATCAAGTAAAGAACAATTCGCATCAGGAAATCATCATTATCCCCCCAAATTTTGAAAGCTGAACAGCTCAAGCGAATTTTGAAAAGACAAAAGCCGTAACTTCCCCCTTCATCACATGCGCGTCATCAAAGTGATGACGAACCTCCACATCATTCGTCTGGCTGATTCCGCTCCCCCCCTTTCTGCCCACCGTCGATAGCGGCTACACGACCCAGGCACTGTGGCGAAGCATATTGCGTTGTGTATGCAAAACGAGCTTTCACGGATGCACGAACTCGAATTCGTGAAACACAAAGGCAAGGCCCAGTCTAATTCACCAGAAACGGACCCGTTATCTTTTGATCTTTATTCTAGACAACCCAATTTTTTTTCTTCTTCTTCTTCTTCCTTTTTTTCAGATCTATTAATTTCAAATTATTTACAAAAAGAGGGAGAAAAGAAAAATGCATTTACCGTGAACGGTGATTGAAATTGTGGCTACAAGATCCTGGCCGATCCTGTTAACGGCGCGACACGAATATCGACCCTGTAGGCTTTTTCTGGCAGAGCGGATAATTAGCGTCCCGTTCTCCATTACTCTGAGGAAGGCGGGCGACGTCCGGTTAGTTAGCACATGAGATGATGGAGCTGTCGTCTCTTGATTGGAACTCGATCCCACTTTTAAAAAATCATTTTTATTTTAACAATTAGTTTTGAAATTTATGGAAACGTTAACACGTTGACTTACTTAACGCGGTGGTAGGTGTCCACGTCCAGGTCACGTTCGGTTTCGGATAGCCATCAGCTTGGCAATGGACCGTGAGTGGCTGGCCAGCTAAAACACTCACATCTCTCGGCTCGACGATCCAAAATGGCGGCACTAAAATTATCAAGTCGCCTCGTTATTGAATTTGTTGTGTGTGTGTGGCTTTATACATTGAAAGTGGGAGGACACGTGATTCGCAGTCGAAATTCCAATATGCAAAGCAGCCGCTTTTGACAAGACGATTGCCCATTCTCACTGATGGCTTTTTTTTTCCGGCTCTGTTTGCATAAAGTATTGATGCGAAGAAAGAGACCCACAAGACAAATTGAAAACGATGAAAGAAAAACGGAGTGAATGGAAAAGTGATTGAAAAACATGTGCTAGTGTGTGTGTGTGCACTGTGACATTCTACGAACGGCGCAATTCGTCGTTAGAAATATACATAAGCATTGCAAAAGTAATAGAAATAGAAGAGGGAAAATGAAGGATGCAGTTGCGAGTTATTATGTGACGATAGAATTCTGTGCTCGGTTCATTCAGTGCAAATTTGTGCTGGTAAAAAATAATAATTAAAGAGCCCATAAAAATTGAAAAAAATTGATTAAGTGTGTACACGTTATACAACCTCGCCCTAATTCGGAAACCAGGCGAAACGGGGACGCATAATTTCCCGCTGAATCATTTCTATCAATTATTTTCGGAGATTGAGGGAAAAAAGAAAAAAATTCGGTTGTAATGGGCACGCCGGGGTTATGTTATTTTTGAATTTAAAAAAATTGGAAATTCGTTTTTAGTAGTCGTATTTTTTAAAAAAATTAATTAATTCATTTATGGGGGATGAATTGATTTGGACAGTTGTCAAATGTTGCGGATTGGATTTGAAAAGAATCGGGAAGAAATACCTTGGACGAACAAGCGAGTGCTTTGACGTGCGACGCCTGCGGCGTTGCGTGCCACGCATTCGTACCGTCCCGAGTGGATGGCGCTCAAGTTGGTGAAGGTGAGGGCGCTGGAATCAGCGTCCACTTCGCGGACGTTGACCGCCGGAAGTCCGGCTCCTCCTGCTCCGCTCCCAAACAAAACGGGATATCCGTCTTTCGTCCAGCTGAACTCCAACGGTTTGTCGCCCTGGCTGACTCCGCACAGCAAACGCGTCCGGATTCCTTGTTTCAATATCTGCTCTTCTTCTCGATGGCCGAACGCATCCATCCTGGGCGGAACTACATTGCACATACCGGGTACCTTTTTTTTTTACAACCAAACGCAATCCGCCTTTCTTTTTTGTTTTTCCCTTCCGCGTTTTTACTTTTTATTTTGCCCCGGTGAACGTGTAGCACGTACATGGTTAATAATGACTAATGGCAAAGTTCTCACGATAAAGACGGATTCACTTCGAATCACTTTGCGCTCGCTCTCACAGCAGGAAGTAACTGTCGAGTTTACCTTTTTTCTTCGAAAACTTTAAATTTACTACCGGAATTTTAAACTTAGCCGTGAAGTTTAGCGATTGAATTCAAATCTAGATGACGCTCAAATCGATAATTACCTTTTTCGCTTTTTCAAATTGCTGTGCAAAAAAATAAATAAAGATGGCAAAACTCTAAGTTGGAAAATAAGCTCAGGATAAACGAAAAAAATTCCAGCAAAGTGCAGAAAAGAAAGAAAGTGTGTGGGGGAATGTTGACTGTGCGATGTGACATGAACTATAACGATTTTTCTCGTTTTCAAGTGATCTATATATACCCTGGATGAGGACCAATTGAGATTGCTGCTGTCGCGTATGACTGGCTGACGTCGTCGTGATGGCCAGATTGTCAACCGAGCACGTATAATTGCCGCTGTGAGTCGGCTGGAGCGAGTCGACGCTCAGCAGGTTCGTGTAAGGATCGATCTGAACGGTTTTAACCGCCCCGCTGGCCGAGCTAATCTGGCGATCGTCCACTGTCCAGCTAAATGACAGCGGAAGGTCGCCTTTGGTGACGGCGCATGTCAACGTTAACCGTTCGCCCAGCTTCAGCCCGCTAGGATCCGTCTGCTGGAACGGCGTCATCTTGGGTGCAACTATCCCAACATGTCAACTTAAACGCTTTGACTTTTTTTTTCTCGATTCTTCTTAATTATCTTTTTTTTCAGATAATCCGTCTGGACTGTTTTTGTGGTGCATTAAAAAACCAACAAAATGAAAAAGAAAAACAACTTACCGACAACGTCGAGGGTGAAATCGCGACGGGCAGTGTGGCCCTGTCGGTCGCGGACTGTGCACGTGTAGACGCCTTTATCTCCAGCTTGACTCACCGATTTAATGACGAGAATGCCCGTTTGATGATCCAATGTGTACTTGTTGCCAGATCTCAAAACTTCCTCTCCTACGAGGAAAAATAATTTAATAATTAGATAGAACAGGTGACTTTCAATTTGCAAAATGCATTTAAAAACTTTTACCTCTGCTCCAGCTGATTTCCATAATTGGATATCCAGCGACTGGGCATTTAATGGAGACATCAGCTTCGGCCACGGCCGTCATTTTGGGCATATTGCGGATGTACGGAAGTCCGTAAATGTTGAGCCGGGAGGAATGCGATACCTCACCGGCCGTATTCTTCGCTACGCACGTATACTCACCGCCGTCTTCCACTTGAGCGCTGCTGATGTTCAGATGGCCAGTCGTCTCCCCTCCTGCCGACACGATTTGACTCTGCGATATCCTACACAACACGATCGACACGTCAATCAAAAATTTTAGAAGAAATTGCAAGAAATAAATTCACCTGGCGCTATGAATCAGCTGTTGTTGTTGCTGGAACGATAGAGGTTGCTTATCCAACAACCACGTTATGTCCGGCGGTGGATTACCGATAGCCGTACATCGTAGAGTTACAAACGGACCCGGAACGAGCGTCTGTTCGTTGAACGTGTGCACCATTTGCGGCGCCGCTTCTATAATCGAATCGCTTAACGTTATCGATCGGGCCCCTGTAAAATCAGAGTCTAATATGACGTTACCTCCGAGCAAGAGGCGGACAGATGACTGGGCTGACTCTTTGTCCGTGTAGACAAAACACTGGTAAATGCCTTCGTCGGCTCGTTGGAAATTGCTGATCCGCAATGACCAGATTTGCTCTTGTTGTCCGGTTGTGGAAGCTCTGGAGATCAAGACGGCCGATTGCTGGTATTTGGAACTGCTGCTCGGATTGGTGTCGGCCACCACCGTCGACGTGGTGATGGTCAGCCCGTCCTTCAACCATTTGATGATGGGACGGACGGTCGACGAATGTCCGGCTAATCCGTTGATGTTCCGATAATGATGACTATGCTGATCCAGCTGGAAGGAGCACTCGATTTGGCCCGTCTGACCCTGATTAATCCGCAAAACGGCCTTGTCAGGTCGAAGCTTGGCTTTCAGAGGTTCCACCACCTCAAGACGGACGTCGTAAGGCAAACTCTGGCCGACACTATTGGCCGCCGTGCAACGATAGGTCGCTTCGTCTTCCGGCTGGACATTCTCCAGCACCAAAACACCGAAACTAGCCGTCGATTCGTCCATCGGAGTAGGCGGTCCATCGCTTTCCAATCGATACCACCTAACGATGCGAACATTTTTCAAAATAAAAAAGGCGGGCAATTTGAATTAAAAATGAATTTCGATTTAAATTATAAAAAAAAAAAAATTGCCAATTCCGTCCGCTAGACGGTCATGCAATCAAACATTGATTCCATAAACAATCCTAACGGGAATATGTCTATCCTCGCCGACCTGTGTCTGATTAAGCTCGCCGCGCAGACTGCTTGACGAGTACGCAAGCCAATCAAAGTCGAGGATTGAAAGAAAGCACAGGACTCAGCGATATATATTACGCGCCCGTCCAACTCTAGTTTGGCTAGTGTACGTGGTTTGCCATGGGATAAAAAAAAAAAAGAAGAGTTGCGAGGGAAATGTCTAACGATGCATTCTGCATCGTGGCCGTGTATGGATGAACACATTCACCAGCTCTCCGTGTTTTATCGATTACTTTCGGGGGGCTTTATGCGCGGGCTTGGAACTTAGCGAAAGAGACTCTGGGATTTGTTACGATCATAGTCGTCAGCGAGGACCATACGCGCAAAAAGAAAAAGAAAAAAAATCAGAGAGACGGACTTGGAAAGTTTTTTTTTTTTTTTACGAGGAAGAAAAGAACGGGCGGTTTTCTTAGATCTTCTTTTCGACTTTGACTAACTTGTGTTCTAAGATTTGTCTCAGTTATTTCTGGTCGAAATCGTCGAAGCGATCGGCAAAAAAGGGGTGGATAGACGTTTGATAAAGAGCATAGACGCAATTATTCATGAGAAGACATCAAAAGGGATGGAGAGATCCTTGACGTAGCATAAGGTCGTCAATGTTAAGACAAATCGCTGGCCCAATCAAGCTACATCGACATTTATGCGTAACGCTAAGTATACGACTCAAAGTAGCAAATCTAATGAGATTTTAAGATTTCAAATTTAATAAAAAAAAAATGGGTTGGAATGTATTCACCTGATTTCTGGAATGGGATAGCCTTGAGCTACGCACGGAATGGCAATGTTCTCGTTCAATGTCACTTGAATGCTAGACGTTTTGACGTTCACTGTCGGCCCGATAACACTTGAAGGTTCTATTTTCGTATTCAAATAGATTTGAAAAAAAAAAAAAAAGAATTAATGGCAACAAAATTTGAATTCATAAAAGAAGAAGAACCATTTACCGGATACAGCGATGGCGACCGTGTTGGCACTAAGCTGTTGATGGAAGCCTGCTGCGTGCAATCTATGCTGCGTCCGGCACCGATAAGCGGCCCGGATGTCACTTTTGTCGACACCGTACAGATAGAGGTCGCCCGACCCAGGCAACATATGGTGTTTTCCATCTAGAATTTTTTTTCCCCCCACAAACAAAACCAGACAAAAACACATGTAGTTTCTTCTCACGCCCAAGCCAAACCAATTTTTTCTTTTTCCATGCACGACAAGAGTTATCTTGTCCTTTTCTTTGGCTTTAATGGAAAAGTCTTCATGTCCAGCTGTCTACCCTCAAACATCCAAACAATCATAGGCTCTATCCCCGTGTTATATACATATAGGGATTATTATCGATCCAATCTAAACGACATGTTCGCCCAAGTCGAGATCGTTTATCACGTCTCTAAAATGCGGACCATCTCAGTCAAACTTTTTTTTTTCTCTCTTTTGCCTCACTGCGTGTGATGTTCAATAACGGGTTTCTTTTCGCAAACGAGAAAAACAAAAAAAAATCAACTTTCATTTTGAAGTAATGGCAAGAGATATTAAATGGGGAGGGTATTAGGTATCGTTCATCACACCCCAAATTGAACGCCAGTCTGCTGCTACCTTGTTTTTGATTAACGGACTCGTGTCAAACGTCGTGATTGCTATTACATCCGGCCCGTCTTTCGGGCCGGGCGGATAGAAGGAAAACAAAAACTGATTCATCACACAGGATGTGTGTGTGTGTGTGTTTCGGGGTAATCATTTCCCTCCCCCCCACACCCACCTTGGCATGTCAGACGCACAATAAATCACGCACGCGAAAGGTCACGTAATGAACGCCATGAACCTACCGCCTTGCAGAGACGGAAAGATGGTCAGACCGGTGAATTCTTGAATCCAGGCCGTTACTTTGATATCGTTCTTGATGGCCGGCGGTATGGCGCAACGGAGCACGGCTATTCCGCCTTTGACGGCAGAGCCGGCCACAGCCTGAGTCTCGTACGATTGGACCAGCACTAATAAAAAAACAATACAAAGACATAATTACTCAAAACAATTCATTAAGGGAATGAATACATTTGTTTTTTACCACTTCTGAGCCTCATTTCTCGGCTTAAAATTGTTCCAGCCGGACTACTAGCCCGGCAACGGTAGGCCGTCGAATGAACATCAGGACGATAAGCCGTGGCTGCGAATGGCGGGAAGATTAATGAGACGTTATGTCCGGCCGTAGCTGCGATGCGACGGAGTCCGGCTATTTCGACTAGGCTGGTCGTCGAGGAAGAAGTGGACACTTCGGAGGCGGCCATCCACATCACGGTGGGTTGAGGATGTCCAGCAGCGGCACACCAGACGGTGGCCCCCGTTTGATTGGTAAACTCGAGCCAGGCCGGCGGTTCCATAATGAAATGCGGTCCATCAATCGCCAGAGTCTCTGACGTTTCGACTACTCCAGCAGAAGATCCTGCATCCAAAGAGAAAAATAAACAATGAGATCAAGACGGGCCAAAAGTTGGTTATACAACGTAAAGAAGAGGATTTCATTGATAAGGTAAACACATTGGGCCTGAATGACATTCAATTACCGGTGGTATAGAAGAAAAAAGGTCGTCCAGTCATCTACTATACGCACACACACAATTCCCTGATAATAATAATAACACAATAAAGAAGAAAAAAGCTGGCCTTGCCCGTCTGTCCATGTCTGACGAACACAACTTTTCTATTCCAAACTTTCTCTCTCTGCTCTGCTGTGAAGTCAGCAGCTGCTGGCCAACAAACTTTCCGATGGAAACGACAACTTTCCGGTTGACTTTGCTAAAGTCTCCCTTCCCCCTGCCTTCTATGTTCCTGTGGCTTTGGTCCGGCCCAAACACCAGATGGGAAATAAAAGACCGGACATTGAACGTTTTCGTTCACGTGTCTACAAACACATCGATCGTCTCTGCGTGTGTGTGTGAATCTCATCACAAATGCCTTTGATGTGTCGCCCGTTTTTTTTTTTTTTTTTTGCCCAGCCGGCCCTGACTTATCGTCTGATCCAATGAAATCTCGCTGGCCAGATGAGACGGGCCCCCTAAAAAAAAAATAATGATACAAATCCAATCACACTAAACTGCTTGTCAATTATTCGCAGCAGCCGCCACGCAGTTAACGTGCCCACCTCTGTCACGTTCGCGAACGAAATCAAAATGGAAATGTGTGATCCTTCATTGCATGTGCGTAATGCCCCAGATTTGTCCTGACGACGGGCCGCACACAATCAAATCATGCAAAACGGTAATCATTTGAAGCTGACACATATCGCGCGTGACGTTCATCACGACGGACTTAAATCTTTCTTTTGTTACACCAGATCCGCCAAGCTTGGGCCGTAATTGGGACCGGCCCTTCTACACACACATCATGTCCACAAAAATAAGAAAGAAAAAAAAAAGGGAAAGGAAAAAAATGTTAAGCTTAAAGCTCTTAATTCGATGAGCAAGACGCGCATACATAGCAGCTGGCCAGCGTGTAAGGGTTTTAGCCCACAAAATAGATGTTGTAGCGGATCTTGTCCGGCTTTATCATCATTTCACGGAGGGTTCGTCCGTTCTCCTTCCTCCTTCTTCAAAAAAAAAAAAAAAAAAAAAAAAAAAATCCGCCATTCTTCTACGTTCATGTACTATGTGCAGTACTATGTGCATTCATTCAATAGGACTCTATCAAGATGGCTGCTTACGATGATGGACCCCTGAGGCGATAAGCAAAAGAAGTTTGGACAGGAGGTGCTACGGTACGTAAAAATCGAATTGACGTGAACTACCAAGGATTATCGAGCAGACGAACTTTTTATCGCTTAGTAACTTAACCTCGTTTTAAAAAAATTATTCAGGCGGGAAATTCAAAAAAAGGGAATAGTTTTGAATTGTATTTTTTTTTACTAATAAGCTGACCGAGGGATTATGTAGATCGACTCGTCGGAAAGAGACAGCGTTTGTCAATACAAGTCAGTCTATATGTACACACGTTGGGCTGTTGTAAGCAAATGGTAATTTCAAATGAAATCCGACATTTTCTAAAGGGGAAAGAAAAAAAAATCGAGCAAACGCAAAGGCGAAAAGGTCAGCGGGATTTTCGAGTCTTGGACATGTTTGGCACAATCCCCATCTACGTCAGTACAGACGGACCGCACACACACGAATAACGATGGGCGCATCAGCATCAGCACAAAAAAAAATAAGGCTATAAATATGTCTCGTTTCGTATTCATGATGGAGCACAGCCGGAGATGGAACTGGCCAGAAAGCCCATTCTCCATAATACTAGATATCTATACACATGAAGACATATACATCTAGATCGCCCCCTTCCTTACCCCAAAATATATGCATGGAAAAGCAATCAATAATTTCGATTTCCAAATCTCTTCGGGTTTTCTTTTTGGCTATACATCTCCCCTTCGTTTTCGCACGTTTTCCCCGCATGCTGATTATCCAATCTCCGTGCGTCTTAATATCCAAAACAAGGAACAAAGAAGAACGTGCAATAATTGCGTTTGACTGGGCTGTACATATACTGGACGAGGAAACGCACAAAATCATTGAACCTCAACCAAAATCGGCTTGATGGGACGTCTAGGATCGATCCTCCTTATTTAGGGCCTATTCCGCAGGGTCTATTTCCAACTTTTTTTTTGTTCTTTTTTGCGCACAAAAACTTAAATAGAAAGGGGGGGAGGAAATTGGCCTCCAGTATAACTTTGCTTTAGTCTATACGTTTTTCTATTTTCGTGGCAATGGACAGCAACGAGATCCTAAAGGAAAGGCATTAGCGTATTGATCGCTTGAGGCAAACCTCTAGATACGTAGGCTTTTTACACGCGTTACGTGTGTACGTACACGTCTTGTCGTGTTGTTCCTCAACATCGGCCGGCGCCTCACAAAAGAATCGAACCATAAATTTACACCGGATTTAAAACCTAGTCGAGTGGAAACTCTTTACTTGAAAATAAATCGGCGAATAGAAAAGAAGCAATTTCAGCGGTGTACGTAATCTTTTTTCACAATGCATGCTATATCCTGCGCTCGGGATGAGGACCCATTTTTCCAATTCAGCGTTAAAGTAGGTAGATGTATACATAAACAGGCCGTGTATAGGGGACACACGGGGCTCTACGGTGTGTGTATGCCCCCACTTGTGTAGCGGGAGAAAGTAATAGTGTTCCACGGGCGATTGCACCGTCGAGTCCGAGCGAACGAAAATCAAGGAATCGATATGAGGTACGGAGCCAAATGGTCCGGACACTGAGAGGGAAAAAAAAAAAAAAGGTGGGGTAGTCAAGGAAGGAATGGCGTTTTATATGGGACGCATAAAAAGCCAATAATAAACAGGGCGGAGAATGAAATAGGGGGAGGAAATTCGATCGAATGGAGACGATTGACGTAGAAATGACCGTGTTGATGGTCCAGACATTGGGAGAAAATATACCGTGCAAAACATGGAAAGGTAGCCCTACACCGAAATCAAGAGCGCACAATTGATGTCCGCTATAACCAAACAATTTCTTTAGAATTTTTTCCCCCTTTTAAATCAATTTTTACGTTCCCCACTTTGATTCCCTTTAAGAATTCATAGATTGTTATTAGTTTCTGGTATATAAAAAACCACGGCATGTTAGACATCCATCAAAAGGCGCATCACAAAGTGGTACACAAAGCATTTTGCAATATGCATAGATGGATGTAGTCGAAGCCGCGTACAAAAGCGGCCACGAGATAAAAACATCCATCATTTATTATTTTGCCTCCGTCTTTCTTCTTTGTCTCTTTTCAAGAGTACAGACCAACAAATCCAGGCAGTTAGCAGTTGCTAGGCATGATCAATCGAACCATTTTTCTTGCTACACACGAGCCTTACGTAACCCGACAGCGAAAAATCACGACCGAAAGGATCAAAAACAATTGAAGAAAAACAAACAATAAAAGGAAATGATTTTTTCGTGCGGGACTCACGAGAAAAACAATCCGACCGTTCAATGCTCTCTGTCCAACTGGTGTGCACCACTAGCTCTTCCCAACCCATAAGCAGCTTTTGTCGGCGGTTTGCGACAAGCCATCAAGGGTTCGGCAACCCATCGCGCAGTATTAAAATATAGCTCTTATTTTCAAGTGCGTACGCGTTACATTTATGTGTGTGTGTGTAGACAGACGGTAGAAATAATGTTATTGCCACGGGCCTGACTCTCTTATCAGACCAAGAGTGACGTGCGGATGTGAAGGCGGATGAGATTTTCGACGCCTAACTCTACCCTCGAGCAAAAAGAAAATATATATATAAGAATCCGTTACGTCAATCGTACACGAGCCTCGTATCTCTTCTCTCTTAAACATACAGACACTTTATATATAAACGACGATGCCGGTCCGCTCGATCGATCGTCCCCCCCCCCTTGCTCTCCTTCAACAACAAAAAAAGGGAGGAAAGCTGATGCCGACGGAATGAACCCAATCATCGTCCAGTCACCAAGAAGCGTCGCGCTCTCTCTTCCGAATAACGAGTCAAATAAATAAATAATAAACGGAGGCAAACTGTCTGAAATAGGAAACCACAACCACGCGCGTGATTTGAACCCACATCAATATCAACTCATCGCGAATCAAATTTGATGACGGCAACACTGTCCGCTGTGTTTAAACTCAAATATCAAACTCTCGTATTTTCAAAAAAAGGTTCACTAACGAAAACAAAATTCAAATGCCTACGTACAAAGCGGTCGATGGGTAAACGAGGGCCATCGATCGCTTCGTGATATAAATCGGCCATTGATTCACGTCTACATTCTTATCCTCACCGCTTTTATTTTTCCCTATTAGTTAGCAACAAAGGGGAGAGTTGATTTCAAACCAGACGCCCTTTCCACTATGGCAAAACTTGTTATAACAAAAAACAATCAGCGAAGATCGACGTCCCTCAGGGTACGCATTTTCAAAGGTGTTTTAACAAAAGAAAACACAATTTTTAATCGAAAAAAATTAATCTCTTCAACGGGCGCTTTGTTTTCGGGATTTAGACTCAAGATGGCGCCCAAAACGGTCGATTTCGTTTCCCGCCCTTATTTTCACGTCCCACGTGACCTAACCGCATTAGCTAAACATTTCCTTCAGATATTCCGTCAATGTGCCTGCACTTTCCCCGTAAAGAAATCAAAAGATTTGCAATCTCCGTGAACGCATATCTCGCGAGATTGCTTGGCCCACATGTTAAAAAAAAAAAAGAATAATTTCACGAGGCTGTTGGCCTAAAACATACGTTCGCTGCTAAATACGCATACAAGAGTCGGCATTTTGGGAACCCAATCAAGAGGGAGTTTCTTTTCAGTAGTTGATGTGAAGGATTTGCCCGTCTACTCTGCTCTTTTTCCACTTCAACTACTTTTTGTGTTCCCCACTCATAATCCAGCTTAACTAATGCTTTTTTTTGCCTATCTTCTCAAACAGAAAACGTGCCTACTAAATCTTTGACGACAAAAACGGGGGGAGGGACCACTCGAAAAACGACAAAAAAGCTTGTTTTCAGTGTGTGTGCTTCCAATTTTTGACTATTAATTGTGTCCGTGATCAAGTGGAAATCATTTTCCATCAGTGGGTAACAACTTACCATTGTAGAGGATGAACATCAATTGAAGAGTGAGAAACAGACGGTTGATCTCCATGATGTCGACGGATCAATTATCGCGATCCATCCATCCGGCTATTGCTTTTCGTGGCCACCTAATTCATCACAAACCAGAAAAACGTTTGTATCATTCTGATTATTCAACAAACAAGAGATAAATCTAATGTTTTACAATCTAAAAATGAAGCGATGCGCGTGTCTTGCTTTGAACCGCATGACCGGAGACGACCTTACCGCAACTAAGGTGAATTCTGTACTGAGCCAGATCAGCCACTAGAACAAAGAAACCCCCCAAGGCCATTCGTTTCCCTCACCCACCCTACGAAACCTTTCGCACCCTTCCCGCGTGGTCGAACAACGTTGACATATTTCAATAATTAAACGACAAACTAAAATAATCCTAATTTAATATTTCCGTTTCACGCATTATTCACTAAGAAAATCTATATACTTTGTTGTTTGAAAATGTCACGTGAAACTCAAGAAATTTTCACGCTTAACATTGAACAGTTACTCACTAGGTGAGCCACTAGTTCACCATCCATCACGCCCAAATGTATTTCTAACGCAAACGCCAAAAAGGTTACGCTTTACATCTCGTACACGTAAATCACACAAGCTTAAAAATGTAACAAACAAAAAAAAAAGAGCTGCACTTAAGGAGATTACAATGTGAAATTTTGATAAATTCACTGTATTCTGCAGACGCAGCTGTGGAACGTAGTTTCCACACTTCTTTTTGTGTCGTCTGCAGACGTAAAGATGGCAGCTGGACTCCCCTCCCGGTCGTGTAGATGATTTCGAAAATGAGCACCGTATGTTTATTCAACGTGCAGTTATAATAAAATATATGACTCTGCGACGTCGTTTGCCGACACAGCACCCACAAAGGCTTTCACTATATGATGACATAACCCTTGTGGGCGGGATACTTCGTGAAAGACCCGCCCTTTCTCTCGTAAAATAAAGCTGATACTAAGTGGTTGGGAACATTTTGTGGAATAAAGGATTTGCCATTTTTTTCCAAAAAAACGTGCATATTTCTCGCTGTCTCTCGGCTTCTTTCCAAACCACGAAATCGACGTAAGTCGGGGACGGAAAGATAAGAGGCAAAATCTCTTGAGTTGACGTCTTCTCCTACCATCTCAAGCATGAAAGAGAGAGAGAGAGAGAGAGAGAAAAAAAATTTGGTATGCAAACATTAAAGAATCTCAAATCCCTACATCAGAGCAGAAAAGCTGTCGTACAAGACTACATGTGGTGAAGAAACTTGTCATTTCAGGATCTCTTTTCTTTCTCAAACTCCATCAACGAGGGCATGAAGGATTTCGCCTACGACGAACAGACACATTTACAGAAATCAAAAGTTCCAGGCTAATACTCATATTAAATAGGCTAGCCCAAAACTAGTTTGAGCGGTCCCTTTAGTCCGTTCCTGCTGTTTGAATAAAATATTGAAACGTGATGATCAGATCAATCTTTGTTCTTGTTCACTAAAAGTCAAGTTGCTTTTTCTTTTCTACGTCCGACGATGTCCTAGGATTTTCAAGCACTGGGCAACATTGCAAACAAGGATCCCTTTCCTAAACATGCATTTGGATCTGAAATACGAGACGGAAATAAAAAGATAACAGAACATAATAATCGTTTAGAGATGAAGCATCATCTCTCACGATTATTCAAATCCATTGGGATAATACTCCACGTTTCCTGTGTGACATGAAATAAATAAATAAATAAAAAAAGAACCTGGCCGGTTACCTAGTTATGGTAGATCTCACACTAAGACTCTTGAATTATTTGACAGTGTTTAGTGCTCCATCAAGTATTACCCTCTCACTGCCTATTACGTATTATCCAAGACCTGCAAACACATGAACTAAAAGTGATTGAAACATTCCAAGGGACATTGTTACAAACATAACGAAGCTTTTTTTTGTAAAAAAAAGCTTATAATAGGAAACAATAGATTTCCAAATAAAAAGGTCTAACAAAAAGAATAAATATAGGAGACAAGGAATATATGCGGAGGCAAAATCAATGCGGACAGGAATTGAATTGATTGATGTCGAGTCGCTCGATGTCAGACGTTCCTGACATTTCGTATTTCAACACAATCAGCAACAAGAAGAATAGATAGAAAGAAAATGTCAAAAAAATACTAAGAATAATTCAAAATAAATATTGAAAAAAAATAGTCCAGACGTCGGTAGAAGAAAATAGAAAAAACGGAAGCGAAAAGTCGTCGTAATTGGGTTACACTCAATCGATGATGGCGTCCATAAAAAAAGAGGGCCCCGAGACCGAAACATCTACGTATATCAGATGTGTATAAGGAGTGAAAGAGTTAAAAGGTTCTATCACGTAATTGCATTGCGGATCCAGCAGTCACTACACCCCCATCAGCAGCAAACCAGGTCTCCCTCCCTCCCCCCATTTCTTCCTGGATATCCGGCTGGTTGATAATGATTCAGAGACATCATCAACGCCCGTCTACTTCAATCACGGTCGGAGGGGAAATTGAAAAAAAAAAAAAATAAATAAATAAATGATGTAAATTGAAACGAACCTTGAGAACACTCTTTCAAATTCCGCGGCTGCGGTATCGATTGAAGCAAAATGACATTTTTCCTCTTGTTTTATAAGATCAAATCGTTCAGGTAAAAAAAACCTAGACGAGCTGTAATAGTCGAAACTTCTACTCCTTTCCTCTACAATTGATAAAGAGGGGGATTGAAACAGCCAAAGGGCGGGTAATATTGAATTGGCACGCTCCTGCAAGCAAGTGGATCTCCCTTTTCCTTTCTCCCATGTTTTCTTATCGCTGAAAATATAAAATAAGAATCAAATAAAAAGTAAGGGAAAAAAAGTGTTTCAAACGTGATTGAATTTCTAGTCACGAACTTTTGGGTCTGTCCTATCTGACGGGATAGAGAAGGTATTTTTTTTTTCCCCGGTAGCTAAGGGAAACAAGGTTTATTGAAATTTTCCTATCGGCTACTTCCAGGCGGCCTAAACAAAAATAAAGAAAAGAAATGTGGGCAGCGAGAAACACTGCACAATCGCCCGTGCACGCAAAACAAAGAATGCTTCCTTGACATCTCGCAAAATAATCTAAATAGATATACTATACTTAAAAAGAAGGATGAAATAGATCTTACCTTTGTTGTGTCTGCAGACCACAGAATTTAACAACACACAACTCAACTTATCTCCCTTCTCTCGCGTTCTCGATTCTAAAAAGATGGGACAGAGTTTGGTCCAGCACGTACTACCTCTCGGAAAGACTTCGCGTTCTTCCATCCACGAGGGAGACGGGACGTCGACTGCTGGATGTGGATATCTTCTCCGTAGATATCGTACCTATAAAAGGAGGAGAGCGACGCGCCCGCGCAGCGATCCTCTCTCTTCCGCTTCGCATCACGTTCCTGTTCTCCTTTGATTCCTAAAGAAAAAAATAATACAATCTCTTTTTTTCCTGTTCGTGTAGAAGAATCATATGTAATTTACCGTTTCTTTACTCCATCGAAGTGTAAAGAACGGCCGAAAAAAAAGGCGTGGCGCTTGACGGTTGATTGGCGTCCGAATTACGAAAACAATTGGCCAAATCAGCGTCGGCCCGTCCAGAAAACCTCCATCCCTAAAAGGAAAGACACGAAAAAAAAAAATCCACGCGTTAGCCACGCCTGCTGGATGGTGGCTAAAATAGATAACACGAAGCAGAATTTAAAGAAAGGGGGAAAGGATTTTTTCTTTACCTTCTCCGTGGCTAACGGTGACTGCAAAGGTTGCACAACAATGAAACGAGAAGTTTCGGCAAACTGCACAAGCCTATTATTCTACCATCTGCTTCGCCGTGAACATTCCAAATCACGCTGGATGTCGGAGAATTTCTAGCGTACCAGGCTGCACTGTGAAACAGAATACAATCATTAACTTTGCAGAGAATAGCATAAGGGGAAAAAAAGTTTTCCTACCGCTGGAAGCCAAACAGCTACATATCCATTCAATTACGCAGCAACATTAGCATCATTTGTGATAAAAGGATCCTATTACTTTAAATAAAAATCACATAGTTCATGTCTTCCACTTTTTCTTGAATACCATTACAACCGTAAACACAACAATTAGATGATATGGATGTATGGGAAACAGCGTGGAAGAATCACTGTCACTAACGTGCTGAAACATGGGTACTAGCGAATCAACTGAATGACCTAACCTCCCAGCTTTTGCTCGTGACATGACCTATTACTTATCTTTTAACAGTTCCACGTTTTAAATAACACTGCCTAATCGTAACAAAACATAAATACATACCTGGTAGGCATCACAGTTGCAGAAGGACTTCACAACAGCATCATTTAATACGTTTTACGTTATTCATCACCGCTGGGTCCACGAGAGGATGAGACCTATAACTCCACGTGCAAAGATTCCAATCGTAATGACGGAATAGCAGACGATTCGCGAAAAAATAGATTTGTTTTCAATTTTAAATATAGATGGCGTAGAAGCCATCTACCGGCCGTTCTAGGCTTTTATATCGGGGTGAGGCCTATTAAGCGCGGTCCTTTCGTGGGAACGGGGCATCTGATTTTACGCCCCGAACAGTCAATCGAGGTCATTTGCTAGTTAATTAAACGTTAGGGTACGGGTAACATAAACATCAAAACAGACAGCTGTTGAAACATAAAATTTTATTTTGACGTAAGCTAAGGAAATGCCAATTTTCACCTTGACTGACCTACCCTTTAGCTATGACCTCGAACAATTTAATAACCTTAGGCATTCCAACTTAGAAAATCCCAAAACTAATTCCATTTGCCAGCTCAGTAGTTCGTTCACCTGCACGGTGTGCACGTGTAGAAATAGCTCTTTGAGTGTTTTAATAGTGTTTCATATGCCTTCGCACGTAGATTCAATTATCGTTACCTGCTGGATATATAGTTTGCAAATGCACCAATCACGCACTACGCCTTACATGCAAATCACTCACAAAATCACTTGGTTTTGCACCTCTATTTGGTCTAGTCTGGTGTAATCTAGGTAGATTTGAAAAATGTAGATCAAAACAGGGGTACTATAGACTTCTGCAATCTGCATTCTACCATTTCCACGCAATGCATTTTGGTTTTCCCACCCTTCCATTTTGCAATTTTCACATCAAATTGCTTCCTTAAACCTCCTAGCACAACATGCAAACATTCCATTAAACACAAACGAAACCTCGACCTATCCCAACCTTCTCATAAAAAATTTTAACTTTTCAGGACCATTGTTCAAATTGCTTGACATTATTGAAATTGATGTGTGTTAGACTTAAGCAGATGCAAAAGTTGTTTTTCGTTTACTCAAAAGCAATTTTTTTGTTTTTTTTTATTTTCAATGATAAATTAGGAGGGCAATCTCTGGTAGTCGAGGGAGCTACAAGGACGCCGGGGGAGCTTCAAGAGCTGCAGCGTAAAAGGTATCAGTGATAAATCATAGTGTACTAACTGTGTTTTTTTTCGTTTATGTAATTAGGTAGGCCGGCCATTGAAAAGGTCCAACGGGGATCGCCGAGGGAGCTACGAGGACGCCGAGGGAGCTTCAAGAGCTGCAGCGTAAAAGGTATCAGTGATAAATCATAGTGTACTAACTGTGTTTTTTTTTCGTTTATGTAATTAGGTAGGCCGGCCATTGAAAAGGTCCAACGGGGATCGCCGAGGGAGCTACAAGGACGCCGAGGGAGCTACGAGGACGCCGAGGGAGCTTCAAGAGCTGCAGCGTAAAAGGTATCAGTGATAAATCATAGTGTACTAACTGTGTTTTTTTCGTTTATGTAATTAGGTAGGCCGGCCATTGAAAAGGTCCAACGGGGATCGCCGAGGGAGCTACAAGGACGCCGAGGGAGCTACGAGGACGCCGAGGGAGCTTCAAGAGCTGCAGCGTAAAAGGTATCAGTGATAAATCATAGTGTACTAACTGTGTTTTTTTTCGTTTATGTAATTAGGTAGGCCGGCCATCGAAAAGGTCCAACGGGGATCGCCGAGGGAGCTACAAGGACGCCGAGGGAGCTACGAGGACGCCGAGGGAGCTTCAAGAGCTGCAGCGTAAAAGGTATCAGTGATAAATCATAGTGTACTAACTGTGTTTTTTTTTCGTTTATGTAATTAGGTAGGCCGGCCATTGAAAAGGTCCAACGGGGATCGCCGAGGGAGCTACAAGGACGCCGAGGGAGCTACAAGGACGCCGAGGGAGCTACGAGGACGCCGGGGGAGCTTCAAGAGCAGCAGCGTTAAAGGTATCAGTGATAAATCATAGTGTACTAACTGTGTTTTTTTTTCGTTTATGTAATTAGGTAGGCCGGCCATCGAAAAGGTCCAACGCGGATCGCCGAGGGAGCTACAAGGACGCCGAGGGAGCTTCGAGGACGCCGAGGGAGCTACGAGGACGCCGGGGGAGCTTCAAGAGCTGCAGCGTAAAAGGTATCAGTGATAAATCATAGTGTACTAACTGTGTTTTTTTTTCGTTTATGTAATTAGGTAGGCCGGCCATTGAAAAGGTCCAACGGGGATCGCCGAGGGAGCTACAAGGACGCCGAGGGAGCTACAAGGACGCCGAGGGAGCTACGAGGACCCCGGGGGAGCTTCAAGAGCAGCAGCGTTAAAGGTATCAGTGATAAATCATAGTGTACTAACTGTGTTTTTTTTTTTCGTTTATGTAATTAGGTAGGCCGTCCATCGAAAAAGTCCAACGGGGATCGCCGAGGGAGCTACAAGGACGCCGAGGGAGCTACAAGGACGCCGAGGGAGCTACAAGGACGCCGAGGGAGCTACAAGGACGCCGAGGGAGCTGCAAGATCGTCGCGGGAACTACAAGAACGCCGCCGGAGCCACCAGAGATCTACGCCCATTTGAAGAGAGAAGAAATTAAGATGGTACGGTGTAGTATGGCCCAATCGGCATTTTTTTACTTAATTGTTTTTTTAAATCGTGTCTTGCAACTGTGTTCCCAATTCCTTTTCCTTTTCCCTACTTTATCCTCACTTTAAATAGTATGGCCTCACAAAGCATTCACACTGCGTCGAGCACCCAGCACTCACTTTCACTGTACGTTTTCTCTCAGGTTCGTTCTCATTAGTAGTGTACAGTTGAATTTAGCTTTTACGTTCTGGGGATATCTTTGGATAATAGAAAAACCTGCTTGTACTCGAATAACCCTCACAACTTGGTAGGGTAGATAAGACCAGATAGGTCACGCCGGAAGGTACTGGCGCGACAAACTAAAATTAAAATGCTGTCGCGCCAGTACCTTTCGCCATGATTTTGAGCCAGCAACATTCGTCTACTCATCGTTAGTAAATGTTTGTGTAGGGGATAGGGCGTTGATTTTACGACCTCCTTAGATAAAATCCGACAAAATGAATAAAAATTGCTAGGGGATAAAAACGGCCACCAGCAAAGTAAAATAATGACGGGCAAGAAATTGCCCTAAAACCATAAAAAAACTAGTCTGACAATACGAGCCAATAGCACATAAGAAAAAAGAAAGCCGGCCGGCAAAATGGTACCGACGAGAAAAATCCAGTACCGTAAAATTGACCATCAACAACAACAAAAATGAAAAGCCGATGGACAAAAAAAAAAGGGCCGCAATGCGTGCAGCAAAAAGAAAAAACGATCATGGCGGGCACAAACGGCCCACAATGAGGAACAAGAAAAATGACGGTGGGCAAAAAAAAACCTACAAATGAAAAAAATTATCGTCAGGAAAAATGGTGCTACAACTTCTTGAACAAGGTAAATGAATAAAACTGAAAATCAAATGTCAGATGTGTATTAAGTAACCGAAGTTAGCAAGTTACCCGAATTTACACAAGAACACTGAGAATGAACACAAGTGACTAAACTGTTATCGCGTGGTTATGACTCAAAAGTCCGCATGCGCACAGCCATAATAGAAGGCCGAGGAAGATCGAGTATGGCCAAACTGTCACCGATACCCCAATGGTTAGACTGCAGTGCACCTATGTCCATGTTAGAATGCCATCTAGCGTCTAATGTTGATGAGACTGCTAGTATATTACGCAAAATATTAGCAGACGAACTTTATTGTTTATCTTAAGGATAAGGGCTCTACATGATAACTTTAAGTTTTTAAGAACGAAATTCTGAAAATGGATTCTTAAGAATTATTGGCATTGGCAAAATGGATGGCCCTGCACAGAATAGGCATTCTGCAACAAATGTTGAAGTTCAACAACACATTTGGCGAAATCAATCCCAAGAATATAACGATGGCCATCCCAATACAGATCCCAAACTGGCAATGCTGTTTCATGACATTGGTTGAAGCTTGAAGCTGGTTGAAGGGTTAGTTTTCGGTTGAACAGCTGGTGCATCCAGCGGCATTCAATTTCACAATTTCTCGTTACTTGAAATCTTTCAAGAAATAATCTAGTCATGAGAAGGTATGTAATGTTAACGACATTTAATTTGTGAATTTGAAATTGATTAATCGTATTTTAAATTACCTAGTTCTTGGTCTTGGGCTTCGGAAGCATTTGTGCTGCTAATTCGATGCATTGTTAGCAGCTACACTTTCATAACATTGCCATTGTACTATGTCATCCAGAAACCATGGAAAGTGAAAGAAAATTACACCAAATTAAGGGTAAATTGATTGTACTTGTGTATGTAAAAGAAAAGATTTAAACTGTAATGTATTGATTTTTTTCAATACTTATAAAGGCTAAGCCTTTGAACCAAGGAGAAGATGATTTCATTGTGTACAGAAGTGTTACTACGATTAGTGATGTCCATGCCAAGTTCATACAAGATAAAGTGGACACAATGGAAAAAGTGTTTTGCTCAGCAGTTAGCCAGCATAGGAATAAACCTGCATTGGGGACAAGAGTCATACTATCAGAAGAGGATGAATTACAACCTGATGGAAAAATCTTTAAAAAGGTAAATTTCTGTTTGTCTGTTAACAGATGATGTGTTTATGCTAATATACTTCATACAGTTCCTCTTGGGTGGTTTTCAATGGCGCACCTACACTCAAATGAATACTGAAGCAGAAAACTTTGGACGTGGATTGAGGGAGTTGGGTTTGAAACCCTTTGAGAATGTTGTGATCTTTGCAGAAACAAGGGCTGAATGGCTTATAGCTGCAATTGGGTGCATGAAGCAAAACATGCCAATTGTTACTCTTTATGCATCTTTGGGTGATGATGCACTGATCCATGGCATCAATGAAACAGATGTATCATGCATTGTTACTTCTCAACAACTACTTGAGAAGTTCAAAAATATCCTCCCAAGCACCATTAATGTTAACTTGCTGGTACTGAATGTCTATTTCCTTTCATTCACAATGTTCATTATAATGACAACCTAAAAAAAATAACATTCCTGTAGATTGTGATGGAAGATGCTCTCAAACCTTTAGAATTGGACGGTTACGGAAACACGGTCCGAGTACGCTCCTACCAGGAAGTGATCCGCCTTGGTGATGATGCGACCAAAAGGGGGTTGTTCTCGGGGGCTTTGCATTTACCAAAGCCTGGAGATACGGCTATCATTATGTATACAAGCGGATCCACAGGTAAATGTGGCTCAAGAATTGTTGTCATGGATGTCTAATTGATTTATGGTGGTTTCTTTAGGTGCGCCAAAGGGAGTCATCATGAGTCACCAGAATATAGTCAATGCCATGCTGAGTTATACCGACGTGGGTCCTCTGTATAAAAATGACGTGTACATGGCGTTCCTCCCACTTGCTCATGTATTGGAGTTCATTTCAGGTGTGTCTCCCGTTTGTTGTTTAAACCTTTTGATAACTCGCATAGTTTCCATTTACATGCCTTTTTCTACAGAAAGCTTATGGATGTTGTTTGGAATTCCAATTGGATATTCGACTCCTCTGACAATGACGGATGAGTCTAGCAAAATTCAACGGGGCTGCCAAGGTGATGCATCTGTTCTCCGCCCTACAATCATCGCTTGCGTACCTCTCGTACTCGACCGTATCCAAAAAAAGATCAAAGAGAAGATAGACGGAGGTCCTCCCTTTAAAAAGGCAATATTCAACTTGGCTATGGAGTACAAGGATGAATGGATTTGCCAGGGATACAATACTCCAATACTTAATGCGTAAGTTTACTGCTAAGATATTGCTACCGTAGAATCAAAATATAATCAATATTTGCTTTTTTCAGGACTCTGTTTAAGCCCATTCGAGCATTCCTTGGAGGTCGCATTCGATTCGTTTTGTCTGGTGGAGCTCCTTTGGCACCCGAAACGCACAAATTTATGAAAATGACTCTTTGCTGTCCTGTCTTACAAGGGTACGGCCTGACGGAAACATGTGCGGCAACTACCCTCATGGATTTCGATGACAACTCATGGGGTATCCCGTTATGCAAATAATTCTTTTAATGTATCATATTTTGAATGAGACGTTTCCTCCTCAAGGTACGACCGGAGGGCCACTAACGTGTTGTGACATCAAGCTAGTTTCGTGGGTGGAAGGAGATTACAGAATCAAAGATTGGCCCAATCCACGCGGAGAGATCCACATTGGTGGATCGAACGTTGCTGTTGGATATTTTAAACAGCCTGAGAAGACATTGAAGGCGTTTTATGAAGAAAACGGAAGACGTTGGTTCCGTACCGGTGACATTGGTGAATTTACGCAAGAAGGATTTCTCAAAGTAAGTTCTATAAAAGCGTTTTGTTGAATGGATTTGGGTGAACGGGCTTGTCGTTTGTTCCCTTAAGGTTATTGATCGTCAAAAAGATCTAGTCAAGCTACAGCATGGTGAATACGTTTCCCTGGGTAAGGTGGAATCCGAATTGAAGATAAACTCATTGGTCGACAATATCTGCATTTATGCAGACCCAACGAAGATGTTCCCTGTTGCATTGTTGGTACCAAATTTTGATCAGCTGAAGAATCTAGCCGAAAAAAGTATGTTTTCTTTGGTGTTGTCCTCATGATAATTCAATATTTAAATTTGAATTTTGAACAAATAGGTGGAATTGAATTGGAAACCATTGAAGATGTAAGCAATCATCCACGACGACAACAGATGGAACAGCTGGTTCTAAAAGAACTACAAAAGCACGCAGTGAAATGTCGACTTCAAAAATTTGAAGTACCGCAAGCCCTAACACTTCTTTCTGATATTTGGACACCGGATACGGTAACTAAGTTTACTTATTACAACCTTTCGTAACTGAAAATCTAGCTAACGTTCATGATCTTAGGGTCTTGTGACTGCTGCTTTCAAGTTGAAGCGAAAAAATATTCAAGACCATTACCAATTTCTCATCAATCGGATGTATTCCTAGACTATGCTGTAGATTAACGGCACTGCCATCATTCCTAAAACATTTCCTAATTTAAATTGCAGACGCTGCCAATTTTTTCTTCGTCAAGTTTGAAATTGCGTTCTAATTAGAAGCCCCATTCCTATTTTTGTCGCTTTTTAATAAGTTATTTATTGCTTCGTATTTATTAATTCCGGAACATGCACGAAACCCGTAAAAGAAGGAAATATTTCATTATGCTTCAGTAAAAACTATGTATGCATGTCAATAAATGTCACTCAGTGTTCGCGCACAATTATTTTGTATCAATCGATTTTTCATTGATTTGTTTCAGAAAAAGAATTTATGAACTTATACATTCACTAATATGCAGTGACTGCAGATGCCCATTAAGGACAGTGCAAAAACACCCATTTGACAGTATTAAGAAGCAAGTAATAAAAAAAAATTTCAACTTTACTTAACACATATGCCGTAACAATCGAAACGGTTGTTCTATGGGCTGGTAAATTAGTCAGGCTCTTTGATAATAAACGAAACATCTCCACCCAGATCTAGTGATTGTAAATTTGTAAAGTGATGAAAGCATAACGCAAACATCTTTTGAATCAACTGATAATCACAGAGAATATTCCAAAAAGTTTCGTAAAATTGAGGGTAAGTATAAAACGATAGAGATGTTTGTGTAAATAAGGGCTTTCGTGAGTTCTTTCCAAGAAATCTTTGGTGGCCCTTAAAAGGGCCGATTTTGTATGACATGTCATCTGTCCATCTCTAAGCTTTAGCTAGCTTATCAGTCTTCTTAGGCAAGAGAACAGCCTGGATGTTTGGCAGAACACCTCCCTGAGCAATGGTAACACCAGAAAGTAGTTTGTTTAACTCTTCGTCGTTGCGGATGGCCAATTGCAAGTGACGAGGGATGATACGGGTCTTCTTGTTGTCACGAGCAGCGTTACCGGCCAACTCAAGTACTTCAGCGGCCAAGTACTCCATGACGGCAGCCAAGTAGACAGGGGCACCAGCACCGACACGTTCAGCGTAGGAGCCTTTACGAAGCATTCGGTGGATACGACCGACGGGGAATTGAAGTCCGGCCCTGCTTGACCGGGTCTTTGACTTTCCCTTGACTTTGCCTCCTTTGCCACGACCAGACATGATAGTTAGATAGTTGTTACGAGTTTGGAGAAACGAAAGTTTGTAGTTAACTTATCGAAAATTACGATTTATATACCCTGGTGGATGGGACACAAAAGCCGAGCTAAATTTTGGTAGCCAATAAAATAGCAGATACATTTTCCCTCCGCTGCTATCTTTTGTTCAAATACGAAGCATTTCATTGGTTGTGCGCCGTTGCACCTTTTGCCTAGAACTTTGGCACTTTTCTTCTTCGTCATTGGTTAGTTTCAGTTCAGTTCAGTTTCATGAAATTGGCTACCTTCAGAAGAAAATGGGGTGCGCATTTCAAATAAATTTCTGTTGGAACTTTTGGGTAATAACAGATTATCTGAATTCTCTCTGACTATCAGAAGATGCCACCAAAGGTTAGCGGAAAAGCAGCAAAGAAAGCGGGCAAGGCCCAGAAGAACATCGCTAAGGGAGACAAGAAGAAGAAGCGCAGGAGGAAGGAGAGCTATGCCATCTACATCTACAAAGTGTTGAAGCAGGTCCACCCCGACACTGGCATCTCCTCCAAAGCCATGACGATCATGAACAGCTTCGTCAACGACATTTTCGAGCGCATCGCTGGAGAATCTTCCCGCCTGGCTCACTACAACAAGCGTTCCACCATCACGAGCCGGGAAATCCAGACGGCTGTCCGTCTTCTTCTTCCCGGTGAATTGGCAAAACACGCCGTATCTGAGGGCACTAAGGCTGTGACCAAGTACACCAGCACAAAATAGATTGACTCTCTTGCTATTTGTTTCAATTCAAACGGCCCTTTTCAGGGCCACCAAAATGATACTGAACGAAGAATTGCTTTCTGATGTCGTACTCAAATAGGTAAAAGCTGTGTCATATAGCTCTTAAAATTAACAGCAAAAAGTAAAACAGCTTTTTTCTCTAAAATACTGATTACTAGAACGAAAATCAAAAAATGTTTTTGTCTGAAAATCTGAATTCTAAAGGAACTTTTATGCTCTTTATTTTACTATGCATTTATTTATTTTTACTTTATTTACTTACTTTAATTTTTATGATACACAATTTATATGCAATGCCGAGTTAAACGCTGAATTGTATTTTGTTTTGCCAGTCTTAGATACTGCAGATTCCAGTTACGGCCAAGTACGTAAACTTTAACTTAGCACATTTAGAACAGGACTCCTTGGTACTAAGGATGTTTTGGCTCTATTCTCATTTCGTATTCATCTTACTTCCCTTTAATCATTTGGCTACTTTAATATCTAAAAAGAAACACATTTCCAACTTAAAATTCAGAATGATATTAAATCCTTGGACAGATAAATACAACAGGCATAATCCTCAACAACAAATGGGAAAAGCAGTTATTAACGTTAACTTTCTTTAGGAAAATGGTGGCCCTGAAAAGGGCCGATTGGTTTAAAATCGATTCCACTTGCGATACTTAACCGCCAAAACCATACAGAGTGCGACCCTGGCGTTTCAAAGCGTACACTACGTCCATGGCAGTAACAGTTTTCCTCTTGGCGTGTTCGGTGTAGGTAACAGCATCACGAATGACGTTCTCAAGGAAAACCTTCAAAACACCACGGGTCTCTTCGTAGATGAGACCAGAAATACGTTTGACGCCGCCACGACGGGCAAGACGACGAATGGCCGGTTTGGTGATACCTTGGATGTTGTCACGCAAAACTTTGCGATGGCGTTTCGCGCCTCCTTTGCCGAGTCCTTTACCTCCTTTACCTCGACCAGTCATTCTCGGTGAGTTTTCAGAATAAGCAAATAGTGAATGTTAGAGAAAACTTGGTGTCCTGTTATATATACCCACTAGAGGCCCTCCCATTGGCCAAGCTCTACAATTTCCATAGACCTTATCCTAAGATTTACTAGATTTCCCTCCCATTTTTTCTGACCAATGGCACGAGAGATAATATTTTCTTGTAGCCACGCACCCTATATAACCTTAAGATTCTCTTCCAACAAGGAACAAACTCACAAACTTTCGAATTGGAATAATGGCTCGTACAAAGCAAACCGCTCGCAAATCCACTGGTGGCAAGGCGCCTCGTAAGCAGTTGGCCACTAAGGCGGCTCGCAAGAGTGCCCCAGCCACTGGTGGTGTCAAGAAACCCCATCGCTATCGCCCTGGAACCGTTGCACTTCGTGAAATCCGTCGTTACCAGAAGTCGACAGAGCTCCTCATCCGCAAGTTGCCTTTCCAGCGACTGGTCAGAGAAATTGCTCAGGATTTCAAGACCGACTTGCGTTTCCAGAGCTCAGCTGTCATGGCTCTGCAAGAGGCTAGCGAGGCTTACCTAGTGGGTCTTTTCGAAGACACCAACTTGTGCGCTATCCACGCTAAACGAGTCACTATCATGCCCAAAGACATTCAGCTGGCCCGTCGTATCCGTGGTGAACGTGCTTAATAGCGTTTTGATCCTTTAGTCCCCAAACGGCCCTTTTCAGGGCCACAACGAATTTAGTGAAAGAGATCTAAACTTCTTTAGTAAGTTTTTAGCATATTCGCTGCCTATAGATTCGTATTCTATTCTTACTTGGCTAAAGCTCGGATTCTTTTCCGTCCATGGTATCAATGTTATGATACAGTCAGAACAGCTTTGTAGCTTTCCTTTGGAACATTTGGAAATTCATAAAAAGGGTTGTACCAACCCAATCACCAAACATTTGACAGTCTGTCTTTTAACAGTCAGAAGACACAGTTTACTTAAATGCAGTATCTAAATGTGCACGAAAAACTAGCTGGAAACGTCGGAAATTTAGCAGCCTAGTTCTATGTAGCACCTTCAATAAAGCTAGGAGTGTTAAGATACTCAATAATCTCAATTCAATAATGTTATGAATATCGTAAACGTTAAGTTTTCTCATTCCAGTCGGCTCTCATATTTCTGATGGCACACGTATCCGTTTATATATTACTATCCACCAAAAGAGAAATGGCCAGCTCACCAATCGAGCCCATTCAGTCTCCATGATGGAGAACAAAGAAATATTTTTTATTTCTGAGAATTCAGCTTTTTTTTACATTATTGGAGTTCCCAAAATAATTAAGAATTTCTACTATATTGTTGTGTGCAATATTCAGGTTTCCAAATGATAAAGTTTAACAAAAACAAAAAGGTATGATGCAACACTGTTGGCAATTATGGACTGCAGTTGGCGAAACATTTTTCAAAATTGCAATGGTGGCCCTAAAAAGGGCCGATTTTGGTTTGGAGGGTAAGAACAGAAGTTAAGCTTTGGCTGGTTTGTCAGTTTTCTTGGGCAAGAGAACAGCCTGAATGTTGGGCAGGACTCCTCCCTGAGCGATTGTGACACCAGAGAGAAGTTTGTTCAATTCTTCGTCGTTGCGGATTGCCAATTGCAAGTGGCGAGGGATGATACGGGTCTTCTTGTTGTCACGAGCGGCATTACCGGCCAACTCTAGCACCTCAGCGGCCAAGTACTCCATGACGGCAGCCAAGTAGACAGGGGCACCAGCACCGACACGTTCAGCGTAGGAGCCTTTACGTAGCATACGGTGGATACGACCGACGGGGAATTGAAGTCCGGCCCTGCTAGAACGGGTCTTTGACTTTCCCTTTACTTTGCCTCCTTTTCCACGACCGGACATAACGAGTTTGTGAGTTGAATGGAAAGGTTCCTTCTATCGAGGAACTTGTCTATACATTTTTGGAGCTAAAAACATACAATATATACCCTGGTGAACATGTTGAACGACCGTTCGTACAATTTTTTAACGAATCGGCAGACTCAGATTTTTTCTTTTGGATTCATACCCTTTTTCCCTAGGATGTTAGTACACCGGAATAGGGGGCTACCTGCATTGGTCCCAAGCACAAGGAATTGGCTACTATCAGGTAAACCAGTTTTTAGCACAGTATATAAAGAAGTCAAAGAAATTTGAGTTCCTATTCTACAATTTCGTAGTATTACACTGTTAAACAAGACTCGAAATGCCACCAAAGGTTAGCGGAAAAGCAGCAAAGAAAGCGGGCAAAGCCCAGAAGAACATTGCCAAGGGAGACAAGAAGAAGAAGCGCAGGAGGAAGGAGAGCTATGCCATCTACATCTACAAAGTGTTGAAGCAGGTCCACCCCGACACTGGCATCTCCTCCAAAGCCATGACGATCATGAACAGCTTCGTCAACGACATTTTCGAGCGCATCGCTGGAGAATCTTCCCGTCTTGCTCACTACAACAAGCGTTCCACCATCACGAGCCGGGAAATCCAAACGGCCGTACGTCTCCTTCTGCCCGGTGAGTTGGCCAAGCATGCAGTGTCTGAAGGCACAAAGGCTGTGACCAAGTACACCAGCACCAAGTAGATTTCATATTTTGGTATTTTCTTCACCTAAACGGCCCTTTTCAGGGCCACAAATTTTTCAAAGAGATAGAATATGCTAACTTCTGCAAGACTGATGTTTAATAAGCTGTTGTCGTCATTTTTGCCTACAATTAGTATTACAAACTTAGTCCTAATATGTCGTGATTCCAGGCAGTAATGGTTCACTAAAGTGTTAACGGTGCTCCTGAGATTAACTTTCTATCTAGGCAATGCTTTCCATACCAACATATCTAGTTAAATTTGTTGTTCTTGCCAATTTCTATAAGTCCTTCCAGGGCAGTTTGGCAATGCTGTAATGCAAAAAGGGGAGCGGTAAGAAAGTCGTTGTGGAAATCCATTGGGGACACGACAAAAACGTTAGGCCTATTACTTTTTACTTGTATTCCTTGAGCGCCACGTGATGTTAACACAATGTGAAGTTTCGAGGCCAACATTTTACAGTGAAATTCATGGAATATACAAAAACCTATAGACAAGGTAAGCGTATTAAGTTGACGCTTGTATTATAGTATTTCTTAAGAACGAAATATGTTCATAAGACAGTGACCATAGATATTACTACAGAAGCGTAGATCAGGTCTTTTTCGTCGTCGTAACTTTTGTCGTAAATCTACTAAGAATTTCTAAATTATCTTTCCCCAGGAAATTCAATACTCACTGGGGCTTACAACTCAGTCTTTAATTCATTAAATAAATTGTATGCATGTGTTGAAAAATCAAATCTTTGTTAAAGAACATGGAAGCAGGAGCAATCGTTTTCATTAGATATGTGGTGGCCCTGAAAAGGGCCGTTGATTTTGTGGAGATCTTAGTCTTTCAAGTTTAGCCACCGAAACCGTACAGAGTGCGACCCTGGCGTTTCAGTGCATACACGACATCCATAGCCGTCACCGTTTTCCTCTTGGCATGTTCAGTGTAGGTGACAGCGTCACGAATGACGTTCTCAAGGAACACCTTTAAAACACCACGGGTCTCTTCGTAGATGAGACCAGAAATACGTTTGACGCCGCCACGACGGGCAAGACGACGAATGGCCGGTTTGGTGATACCTTGGATGTTGTCACGCAAAACTTTGCGATGGCGTTTCGCGCCTCCTTTGCCGAGTCCTTTACCTCCTTTGCCACGACCAGTCATATTGATTTCGGACAGAGAACGTGAAATTGGCTGAATGTTTCTAATGCGTACAGAGTACCTCTATTTATATCCAGCAGGCCCACCCTCATTGGCTAGACGTCTCTGCTGCAGGTTTTCTTAGGTCCGCCCCCTGGTGGGCTTCACCATGAGACTGTCGTTGTTTTTCCCATGTCGCTCCCTGACTAATAGCAGAGCTGTATCCCAGCATTTTCATGCCTCTTCGTATTCTATATAAGTAGAACATTTCCCGTCTTATTATCTAGTTACAAATTCCATACTCTCGACATGGCTCGTACAAAGCCTAGGTCTCGTAAATCAGCTGGCAGTAAGGCGTCTCCGAAACAGCTTGTCGAGAATGCCACAACTGAGGGTGCGCCTGAAAACACTTCGGACAACGGAAACAGTGCGGACGACGTGATTGTCAAGGAGAAAGAAGAAAACGTGGTTGGAGAAGCGAAAGCAAACGATCTCACTGCAACAACTGGGGCTAAAGCTGTTAAACGACCCCAACCTGTGAAGAACAGTGCGAAAGCTCAAAAAAAACCCAAAGTGGAAGAAGATGACGAGGAAGAAAATGAAGAAGAAGAAGCTATCAAATCGGAGAAATCGTCACCCAAACCACTGTCTAAAAACCAAAAGAAAAAGATGAAGAAGGCTCAGCAGCAAAGTCAAAAATTAGGAGTGCCTGCACAGGTTCAAAAGAAGAAGGCAAGTCTACCTGCGGCCTCTAAACCTAAAACTCAACAACCAAACAAAAAAACCAAAAGCTAATGTGTTACAAATGCAATAATATTTTCTTACAACACTGAATTGTACATAAGACCCTTTAAAACGGAGACCTATAGTATACAATACAAACAAGAGAATATATACAATCAAGAGAAGAAGAGAATTCAGAAACTTCTTCGGAAATTGGAAATTTTGTCCACCATTTTATTTCAACGTGAGATGGTGTTTAGTACATTCCCGGGAGTCGTGGCGTCCCAAACCGCATATAGCGAGCTAGTCGCCCTCTTGTTGCTATTGATCGCAACTTAATTTCGGCGGGTGATAATTTGTGGCAGTATGGGAACACATGAGCATAAGGGATCCGTGTTACACGTTTTCAGATTCTCTTTGCCAATATTGGTAAAGGAATCCACGCTTAAAAATGAAACAGGAACGACGAATTATGGTACGCTTATGTATTTCTACATTCTGTTACAATCCAATTATCAGACGTCGATTTTGCAGTCGCTGGAGTTAGGGTACAGGCTTTTCTTTTCTGTAGTAAGATTTTATTAAATGAAGCTTTAAGTATGACATAGTGTGAAGTTCAACCTTTGCTATTGCAGTTTCTTTAGAACGTTCTTGAAATAGCACACACGGATGCTCGGGCAATGCACATCGTTTACATTTCAAACAGTGGAACCAGGTTGGTTTCACACATCTTTTGCATTGGTCGCAATGCACGTAAGTCCTTCCGTCCTAGTCTCATCATTTTTGGTTAGATAATTTAGAATCTATGTTGGTGTACACTAAAGGAAACTTAACACCTTAGATGTACAAGAATTGCATATCATGCAATGCCTATTCTCAGGGCTTATCCATTTTTTGCAGATGTTGCAATATTTATATCCCTCCCTGGCAGGTAATTTCAGTTTCTGTAGACTGACATTAGTAAATATTCTGACTGGAGACCCTTGTTTTCTTCCTTGAGGTCCTATGAACAGACGACATGGATAACAAGTTAACAGATTCGTCGGTTATTTAATCACGAATACGTACCTTTTTGAAACTGGCTGTGGTTTTTATACTCAACTTTGTAATCGAGCATGGCAAATGAAGGTAGATGGGACACGATCTGGGATTCCATAAAATATGGAAATATCCAGAATTCTGTACAGAGAAAAGTCGAAAGTAAATTTTTTTTGTTTTGAATAATGACTATATTAAATACTTGAAATTTCCGTAGCGTTTTCCCCATTCAAATGCCTGTACTCGTCGTCGATTGTCTGTAAAGTATGTGAAATAACTTCCACTTTACCTCCAAATGGTGGATCCATCACTAATGCCAAATTATTTTTGCCTTCTGTCAAAAACTGTTCATAGACTGAAACACTTTCAGACTTATCAAAAAAATGATGGTTGAACATGTTGTATAACAGATATTCTTCTGGATTGTAAAATTGACGCTAAAATAAACAGAAATGGGTAGAAGAGTAAGAATAGTAAAAACCTATCATATTAAATTTAATGAAGGGCAACCTACATATCTAACATCCAGATCAAGCATCAAGCATTTCTTAGAGCTATCCTTTTTTAATTTTTCAAAGATAGTTGGGCAGGAAATGCAAAGGATATGGCTAACTTTTGCATCTTGAAGGAGCCCCAATATAACCTTTATGGAATCCTCAGAGAAGAAATATTGTGCTTCCTTTTTGGAATGATCTAAGGGATCTAAAATCTGTGTCAAAAAATGTATTTAGTTATGTTGAGAGCATGAGTATCATTTATCTTTACCTTAGAGGGTTCATCTAGTAAATTATTACTAACTATTGCAGTGATTTTATGATTTGCATGTTGTCCCATGGTCACAAAAATTTCTCCACATGAATGACAAAAGCTTTTATCTTTCATTTTTTGATCATGGCTCATCACAATGTTTTCTCTGATCTGGTTTAGTTCATTCGATCTCAGGAGGAGTTGGGTAGTTGACTGAATTGCCGTTGTCTTTCCTTTGGTTCTCTCTTTTTCCCACACTGATTCCAAAATGTATGCAGGGCATAGCTTCCGATCTCGATAGGCTGAGCAGGCAAAAAATCTTCTGCCTATCATTGATTGTCTTTCAAATAGAAGCATTGGTCCTATTAGGGTTTGTAGAAAACAAATCACGATTATTTTTCAAATTAGACCAGGGAAAGCAAAAACATTGTCACAGAAATACCATGATCACATGCAGGACGCTCTCCACTATAATCAAATGCTATCTGTATGGAATCTCTGAGTTCTTTTGCATTTTTATCGTGATTCATGAAGAATAATTTGTTTTGCAAAACTAGGATTAAAACTTTCAAATAACTTCAAACTTCGTCTGCCACTCACGTGGAATCGCCGGGAATAGTCTGCTAAAAAGTCTGTCTGCAGTCGTCAATAAGAGCCAGGATTCAGGAAGACGTGGAAATTTGGGATGATGTCTTATCCAAATCTGAATGCATTAGTTTGGCAGCATTTGTTTCGAAATGCGAGGTAAGAAAACTGTACTTTCCTTTTTTTTTTGTCCATACTAGCTTTTGTAACCATCCTGTTAACTAGAAGGCTACAGTCTGTATGGAAATCTGGGAGACCGATAGTCCCAAATGGAAATTCTTTTAGTACTGAAGCAAAAGAAATTGCAATTCCTAATTATATTCCTCGGGGTCCTACAGATATATTAGAGGTATTTTGTGGAAACATTTACCCCTGAAAGTGTTTTTTTGAATACCTATGCATCTTCACAACTAGGCATTGGCGTCAACTGTGAAAAGAGATCCTACTGCACCCCACTACAAATTCCATGATGATCCTTATCTAATTCCTGCATCCAATCATGCTAAGCGTAGTTATGCACTTGCTCAAGAAGCGGGTAGAAAAGCAGCAAACTGGATAAAGCAGGAACATGCTGAATTATTCCAACACAGAAATGCTGAACCGTTTATTGAAGCTTTCTCCCCAGCTGAAAAGCTTGCGGAAACTACGCCAATGACTGAAGACTTACTAAAGAAATATATTCACACTTCACAGGTTGCAAATGCAATCCATGTCTATGGGAAGCTTGATGCATCAGGTAATCATTTTAACATGCAATAGAGAACCCTAATATTTAAGATATTTTTAAAAAATCTAGCCTTAAGTCCTGAAACTAGGCAATCCTTTTTGGAGTTTGTTGCATTTTACAATGAAGAAGATCAGCTAAATGAAGATTTCATTGAAGAAAGATGGTTCAAAAGTGGTATGAAAGGCAAGGACCAAATAAGACAAACTTGGAAGTGAGTAGCTCTTCTAGTCTTCTATAGTGTGAAAGAGAAATATTTAAAAAAAAATTATGCTCTTACCAGGAACAATGGCCTAGCAGAAACAGTTTTCAATAGTATGGAAAGAAAAACCCCTGAAGCTTACTGTGCTTTAATTTGTGGCATGGCAAGGCATGGAAAAGCTGTTGGTGCTTGGGAGTACTATAACCAAATGCTAGGTAATCGCCAATGGTAGGGAAACAACGTAAATAATAATATTCAAATTTTATTGTCGTGCTTGTAGCTGAAGGTTTCACACCGAACTTGACAACTTATAATAGCATATTTAAAATCGCGGGGATTGTCAGAGAGGACGCAGAACATCAGATTATATTAATTGACGTGAGAAGTTCTTTAAGTTTACCTATTTACAGGTAATAACAAATTTTCTTTTCTGCAGGAAACGCTCAGAAGCATGGTGCACGCTGGAATACAGCCAAATGTTCGTACATTGAATTCCATTTTGGAATCAATTTCTCGCATACCTATATATCGAGTAGCTCGGGAAAAGTCCTTGCAAGTACTGTCAGATTTTAAGACTATCGGAGTGAAACCATCTCTAGGATCTTACTACTTTCTGCTCAAAATCTTCTGTCGAGAAAGTAAATGGTAAATAATTTAATTTGCGACGCTTTCTCATTTTGTGTTTTTCAAATAGAGGGGCCAATTAACAACATTCTCGTCGGCATCGTTAACAGACTTGAATACGAAATGCCACCACTTCAGGTGAGCAATCAAACGGAATAGAGTAATAAGTACCATACTTAATTTTGTTTTGTACCTGCCAGGATCTACATGATGTCGCGTTTTTCGCCGAAGCTATGAGGGTTTGCAATTATCATCTAGAAGATGTGCAATTAGCAAAAAGACTCCACGACCTCCTTTGCTTACCCCAGAACCAAACTCTTATCGGAGATTCGTACAAAGAATCGATTTACTAGTAGGAATTAAAGTTATTTAGTTTAAGTTATAAAATATGTATGTCTCTTTATATGCAACGATTTTCTTTCTTTTGTTCCATCTAGTCGCTGCTTCTTGCTGCTTCTAACCCGTGCTGAAGGCCCAGAAGCTTTAATGGAGATGTACCGGCATCTCGTACCCAACATTTATACCCCAGAACAAAACGTATTCGAGGTATGAAATCAATCTTCTTCCTGCAATATGTGTAACGCTGTTCAAATTGTCGTTTTTTTTTTTATCTCTACAGGCTGTAGTCAAGTCAATAGCTGAATGTTCGGCTGTACAGTACGTACCCGAACTCTGGAGTGATGCTGTTTACATGGACATGGGTGAAAGAGAATCAATTCTAGAGGTTCTCCTAGAGGCTCTGGCAAGCGGTTCAGGACCTGACCCAAAAACTGTTTCAGACAAGGACGATGTTGATCCAGTATTAGCTACCGCTAGAGCAATCATAGCTCATGTGGATAATTTCCTTAAAGTTGCTGAAGAAAAGGACAGAACGACTTCTTTGCGGTATGCTTGATTCAGATCATGTATGATCTACACGAAAACGTTTAAACCTTTCATTTGGCTCGTAAAGGTGGACTGGCTCGATGCTTGGTAATCTGGCTAAAGTATTTCTCCAATATGGCGACGTAGCTTCGGCTAATGGAATTATGATTAAAGTCAACACGTTAAAGAATCAATTGTCCTCTTTTTTCCCTGTGGCAACTTTAAACAAGTTTTATGAATCGTGCATCGAGCGTCAGGATTCCGCAATGGCTTTGGTACGTTTTTTCACAATCAGCATTTTCTCCAAGTCATTAATTTCTTTCTGAAAAATAGATGGCAATTGCCTATGCTGTCGAAATGGGTTACGACGAATCTTCTAGTATGGCGAAACAAGCCCGTGAGCAATTAAAGCTCGATGAACGGCAGCAGCAGAAGCTTAACAGCATTCTTGGTAGCACTTCCACGACGTCGGAGGAATCTTAGCGGGTTTAGTTCTCACAGATCTATCAATACAAATGAACTCGTAGCGTGTTAAATCCATACTTTCTCTTTCTCCGTCTACAGGAACAAATGGTTCGAGTTACTTGAGAAACGAATGAAGAAAGCACGCACTTAAGGTCAGCCAGGAAGTTTTTTTAACGACTTTCCATCGTAATTCACGGTACTCTTAAATCCCACAATTATCGTTCCTTGATTGGAAAGACACTTCCTTCTCGAAGCATATTCCTTTATCAATTTGTTTTTATCAAACAGATAAATCGTTTGCATTGTGCAAGGAAGTCTCATTCGATTCAAAGAGCTAGATTGTAAAGACCAAAGCGCTTTCACTGGTATTAGTGGTCGCTTTTAGTTATTGGGAAGCGGTACTTCTAAGTGGAAGTTCTTTTTATCGACCCGCATTCGAACACAGTGGATCAGACTGAGTTTCGGCACGTTCTGGAAACTTGCGTCATCAATGCAAATCACTTTGTGACATTTTACACGGTGATGACCTATTCATCAATAGCTCTCAAGGATCGTGCACAAGGGTTGTAAGGAACCGTAGCGACAATGACGAAACTTTCCCAAACGTATTGAAACTCTTCAGGTGGTCACTGGGTATGTGTCGATGAGACCTTTAAGGGCTAAACAATCTTATTACAACTGTCAAATCTTTGGCCTTGTAATAGTTTGTTCAAATAGCCAACGTTAATGAGAGTTGCGAGTCCGAATGTGCGCAATTAGTGATTAATTGGTGGTCAGTCTGTTAGAAGTCGAACCACTTCTGTTATGGTACAGTCAAGAGCGTGACAATTTAAAAAAGGAAAATTTTAAAACGGTTTTCAACATTGACGTCGGATATGTATTAAGTAAGACTCGCTCTCGCATTGAATGATTTCAATATTTGTATGTTGAACGTCGGCAGATATTACGCAATTCAAGAAATGTTTAGGAGCAAGCTTTTCAATATGTAAAAATTTTTTGAAATCAGTTTACAGGTAAAGAGAAAATGCATAATAATTTAGGATACGGCCATCATTCCTTTTTTAAAATCTTTCCGTTATTCCGTTTTTTGGAGCGGCCTTTCGCACTGCGTCTTTACTTGCCCAGCCCGAAATTGTAAACTGGGAGCCGTTTACCGAGGTTAGGGATCTCGTTAGTTGCCTGTTGATTAAAAGTGCGCGACTTGCCAAGTCCTGATGTTGGCCGTTGGTTGCTCTTCACCAAAGTTGGCAATAAAGGCCCACCGTAGAAAGCCGTTTGCAAATGACTTGGGAAAAAAGCCTGCCCCGTTGTTATTCCGGAGGATCGTTTATCGGCCTCCATGTACTCGTGCGAATCGTCTTCTTTTTCTTCAACTTCAATGTCTTCTTCAGTATCGTCGAATTGCGAATATTCTTCATCGTTCAACCACTGGCTCAGATCTTCCTCTTTCAGGTTTCGTTTGCCCAAACCAAAGCCAAATCGATTAGCGTTCCTTTTCCAGGCTTCGTTGTCCCTAATCAAAGTAAACAAATGTCGTACTTGTTAGTATCATTTGACAGTGAGGTATCAAAGCTGAAACTAGATACCGGTCGGCACGTTTTCCCAATCCGAAATTGTACATGGGATTACGTTTGCCCAGTCCGAATGAATACGGATTCTGGGGATAATTCTTGACATTGCCACCTCCTCGTTTACCAAGTCCAAACGAATAAGGATTGATCGAGTTGCTTCTGCTTGTTCGTTTGCCCAAACCGAAAGAATAGATGCTCAGATTGGGATCTCCTGCGCCACCGAAGGATTTGAAATAGCGGGAACGTGTTGCCTTTCCATCAAGTGACAAAGCCGATGGCTTGCCCTGTCCGTCCTCGGTGCTGACCATACTTTCAGCGACGATAGTAGCAGCTTTATCCAGTGAGTCATCGCCAACCGTTTCCATTACTGTAGAATCGTTATTAATGTCCGAGCATTGTGACGACTGAAAGAATGCCAGTAGCAGAAACAGGACGGTTGATAAGGAGAACATTTCGTATGTTGGTCGCATTCAGTGGAATCTGTATAGAAAACAAAACATACGTACTCCAATAATTTGTGAGATTTGTTCATCTTACTCGAGCTTAGACGGGTGGCAGAGACTGATAATGTACCATAATTTGGGGAATTCTTATAGCTTTAAACTCAAACTAAAATAAATTGTCGCCCACCAGAGAAAAACTCCCTTTAAGCGTCCTTAGTCTTCAAAGACAAACGAGTTTGTTCCAACCACTAATGAGAAGCATAGACATCATCAATATCTACTTGACGGACACACATATAGCGTCCAAACAAGGTCCTTTTCTGCTTGTTATAAACGAACGATATTGTTAACATCGTGATTGCGTTTCTCTTAAAAACTCTGAAAGGCCGCAATCAAAAACTCGTTTGTCTGAAGTGCGACGTCAATTTATCTTATGTAAACGATCATGTGCGCGACCAAGTCAAAAGGTGTCAGTCTTACCGAGAAACTTGATGACACGACCAGGGCAGGAGATTAGAATCACTTTTTAGCGGATGAAGGATGATGCCGAATTCTTTAACTTGTCACGCGTTGCGGTCTAGAGGTTTGTTGTATGGTTGCTCCGGCTAGCGACTCGGTTGCTGAATGCCCACATCCGGCTTTTATACCAAGGGTCTAGTCATAGCGAAGCTACGCCTCCGTCCAAAAGATTTCCCTTCCGAGTTTCAACCTGCGCATCAAACGTCTCACAGTTAGCTTCAACACTTAATTGCCGGTGACCGGGCAATCGAACAGCCGCATCACGCATACCGAGTAGGCATAAATATTCAAAGTATAAAATTGCATGTTCTTACTCTTGTGCGACGCGTTTAGTTTTGCCCGACGCGATCCTGTGAGTCAGCCACACCCACGCTCGCAATCCTAAAGATGTAACACAAACATGGCATTCAATTAGCAAAAGGATTTACGTTTCAATTTTTTTTTTACCGTAAATGAATTCGTAGTTTTTTCTTTCTCGATCGATATCCGTTGAAATCCCGAATGATCCTGGTGTAGCAGATGTTCCCAGTATCACTTCCCATCCCATGACTTTGAAGTTTTTGATTGTCAATAGAAAACCTGCCGAAAGTAATATTGTTAAGGATTACTACATGAAAGACTTGGATTGTTTGGTCGGAAACTTTACACTATTTGAACATGTTTTTTTCATATATTCCGTGAATGGGGACGGATTACGATTAAACATATAATAGATGTTCGGCGTGCTGTAGAAAACGTGCCGATTGAGTCAACAAGGGGTGATGACGTGGGACTGGCAGATTCTTCTTATTTACAATCTACAAAAGGATACGCATATACGTAGCATACTGCGTAATGGAGAAGTTTTTGTCAAGCATAGGATGTTGATGACAGTCACCCCCTGTCACGAATAACCTAATGAATAATAAATAGAACGTGACATACAACCATTTTCTGCAAATTAAGATTCGTCGAAATGCCTTACAATAGAAGCAAGAAAAAAAAAGGAGAGGAGTTTTAATTCAGTTTTGTCGACACTTAATACGATCAAGATGACTTTGATTGATTAACAGTTGCTGTGAAGGTTGACGTTTATTAGTGAACGAGATAGTTGAGAATGACATGTACGTCTCGTTTTTACCAGCAATCACCTATTTGTGTCACCCGTAAACTGGACCACTGACTCGTTCTGTTTGAACGGTATTTTGATCTTTCATCCTGTAGTTGGCTATAAATCGCCGGATAAGGTTTTCAGACCCATATTTCATCAAAATACAATCTACGGGAAGCAGTTTTTACTTGACATTTCAGCATAGACTACGGCGTGATAGTTTTTGCGACGTATCAGGTTTGTTTTTCCCCATTGCTAGCAAAAATACCTTTTTTCTCCCATAACTTGTTTAATGACCATCATGGTACTGTTTATGGTTTTTCATTCCACAAGGGTGAAAAAGCAGCAGGTTGGAAAAGCAAATCTAAATGTCACACTCGTTTAGTCGTCTGCAATGCAAAATCTGCATCAGTCTACGCGATTTAAAGTTCACGGACATACCTCTTTTTCTCGAAGTTGTTTTTGTTGGAGATTGGAGAGACACCTTAAAACATAACTGTCAAACGCAGTACTAAACACGAAAAGGTAAAATCGGACCAAGTTCTGTGAACGTGAAAAAGTTTCTTCTTACCGACTGTATATACCATAATTTGATACCCTGCGAAAAGCTTCTGTTCTTCATCAAAAACGTATACCCTGACATGACAGGGTGTAAACCAAAACAACAGAAAGGCGATTCTCGCTAATAAAGTATGTGTGAACAAGAGAAACTGCGTAGTTCGTCAAACATGGCTTTAAATACCTGTTTGTAAATGGAGTGCAAACTGCAAAGTCCACGCTGTTCTAGCAGACAAGCAAGATGTCGTCAGGAGGCGTGGTTAGAAAATGCAACAGGTACGTACAGTGCTGACCTTTTTGTTTAATGTCTTCACTTCTTCAGTGTATCGACCAGTGAAACATCGTCTTTATTTCGTTGTGATTTGCAACCTTTACGTGATGGCCTGTTCACCCTCGTGGAAACCATTTTATTTGTTGTGATCAGGTTTCATTTTCCTCCATTTGAGGCTTAGGAGCGTATCTGGGACAAAAAGTGTTTGGTAAGTCATAAGCTATCGTGATTCCCTTGATCAAATTTCAGATTGTTACCAGACAGTCGTTTGATTAACAAGATTATTCCCCGTTCTGTCATTTCTGCTCGAAATCTGATATGGGTTATTGCTGTATTCATCATGGAATTTTTTGACAGTCGACAATGAGGTTTTGTCATATAGTATCGTCCTCAAAGGGCACAGCATCACCATATCTACCACGACGCAATGAACAAATGGTAGACGAAAGGACGACACTCGGTTATACGGTACTTAGGCATCTACTGTTCTCTAGACCCTCGAAATCCATATGACGTCACGACGCCATCTTAAAGTCATATCCGACTGTATGTCTGAGGATGGCGCCTTCATTATTCTTCTCGCTATTGATGATGAATAACCTGAAGCTGGTTGCAAACTGCGTTCGTACCTACTACAAATTTTATATAAAATAATTAAATTTTTTTGTTTTAGAATGCATCGTCAAATTACAAAAATGCCGTTGTTGACTTAGAAAATGTTGGTTAAAGCTGTAGTCTTGAGCATTTCTCATATGCTGCATTTAAGACTCTGTAACCTTATTCGTTATAAACGTCGTCAGTAAGACACAGGAAAATTCAAATAGAAATCTTGCACATTCTTCTTTTCTTACATATCTTCATTGACTTTAGGATCTGGTGACATTGGCATTGGATGTTGGAGCATCTATGTTAGCTCGCTTCTCCGGTGAAACTGCTCCACGCCTCCACCACCATTTGAGCCTGCATTTGCATTGTAGGTTTCGTCTTTCGTCTGGTAAGACTTATTGGATTAATAACTAAAATGGTAAAACATTATAATAGTTCCCGAAACATCCAGACGGGCGAAAATGACTAACCGTTTTCAAATTTTTGAAATTTTTCTTGCCATCCAAACAATGTCTGACGCAAATCTTTTAGATTTATTTTCAGTAACCTAATGTGGAGATCATTTAACATGTAACCTTTCGTATGAGACAAACAGAGTTTTGACACTATGATTGTAACTAATCTAAAGAACTTTGCAGGTTATTAAAAAGGCTTGAAGGCCTTGAACTTCTTTTGCCCAGCAGACGTCAAAAGTTTCCAGTTGAAGGCCACAGTGCGTCTATGCTGGGATACTCGACCATGACTCGACAGTCAAACATTTCTTTATCGTAATTATGAATTGAAAAAAAATTATTATTTCTCCAATACCAATAAACTTTCAATGTTATCCAAATTACTCTAGATGGAATTATTTATAATCCGTAAATTTGTATTGGCGATACACCAGTGAAAGCGGCAAAGGATAACGCAGATAGATCGATTTCGAGATTGGCTAATTTGCTTGAGAACCATTCAACGCCTTTCAACCATTCAAACTATTCAATGTGATATGGCGACAATATTTATGTCCGTCTTGGCTTCTTTAATGAAACCGATTTGCCCCATCTTTTAGCTCTACGGCATGTCAATAAGGACCTTTGAAGCGAAGTCAACCAAAGGAAGTGTGGGACTACCAATTAATATCCAAGTCATCTGGACGTCGAGACATGAAAAAATTTATACCAAAGACTACATTTGTGGGCAGGTGAAAGGAGGCCACATGTGTATTATTAAAATAAGTCAACCGAAATGTTAAATCAATTAGGATATCCATTTCGTCACATCCACTTCAACTGGAAAGCTGTTCATCAAAGGAATAGTTTGACGCCCAATTAGTTTCCCAAAGCCACTCCGGAATATATCCCTTAAAAGCGTTCTGGTTCAGGACATAACTATCAACGTTGCAGTGGGTATCAAAAATATCAGGAAGATATTATTTCGATGATGGTTGACAAGTTGTTAGACTCGTTGCTGCAAAAGTCTCACAGTGTTCTAAGTTATGGAAATTAATGTTCGTATTTTTCTTCGTTTGGCGAGATCATAGAAGACTACCAAGTTTGTGTCACAAAGTAGATACTGTACAAAGAATATTGTAGAATAAGAATATGTAATTCAATTGCATAGTCACAATAGGGATAACAAATAGGAGCTACGGAGTACGAACTCAGTGGCCGAGAAGCGAGAAGTACCTTGCTTTCTTAAGCAACAGTTGCCCTGATTCTCAATAATATTTTTTTAGAACACGTAAGAAAAGAGCTACGAACCGGCTGCGGCTGGGGGTTGATGGGGTTGCCAGGTTTTAGAGGATCCACAAAATAACACGGGGTACAAAAATGTCAAAGTGTGCCATCTGGCTCACTAGAGTTGCGCTCATTTCCGGGCATCCCTAAAACGCGAAAGCGAAACGCGAAACGGACGGCGCCTAAAACGCGGAACGCCATGCGAAACGGCCCTCCGGCAATGCGCCGCGAAACGCTCTAACACCGCCTAAGGGCAGCCTAAACTGCGAAACCATTCTGCGAAACACTTTTCCCCGCTTTTGCCGTTTTGAATAGGGAATAAGATAATGGGAAATTAAACACGATGAGGAACAAAAATTAGGATTATCATTTTAGCAAAGTGTTTATTCTGATGACTGAGGTGTACATGCCATCGCAAATGCTGTCACGTTGGCGCTAGGTCAAGATCCTTCTATAACAGCATACGACAGAGCAAACATGCGCCGTCACTTGAAAACATGCTTTGTTGACCGTAAAATTTCAGCATTCCCTACAGTGACAACAAGATAGGGTGAAATATTTTCACAGTTTAGCAAATTATGGAAATCAAAGGTATATTATGCCTGTAGAAGAATTGAGTACGTACAAACCAAACAATGTGAAGCAATGGGCTTTAACTGGGATGTTATCCAGTGCTCTAAGTGCCTTGAATGGTTCCATAGGGCGTGTGAAATTTAGCCTGAAAAAACTCATGGAACTGTCTGGCTCTGTCAGAAATGTCAAAGCCTTGTCCACATTGACAATGTATTCAGATGGTGAACTAAACACCAATAATAAATAATATACTATAAAAATAATAATAATAATAAATAATAAATAAATATTTTACTTTCAATTACCTGTAATTCCTGTTTACATTTTCTTTCCTTCCAGGGAACGCTAGAAATATAGAAAAGCAATAGCAAAAATGAATCTTTTTCTTCTCCAACTATAAGGAAAAATAACACAATAGTTATTAAACTCCTATCAGAATACTTATTAATACTAAATTTCTAAATAATACGTAATTGTAAACCCTCCGTGCCTCCGATAGCTCTAGAAAAGCTGTTTCGCGACGTTCGCATTTCGCAATTTAGAATGCTGAAGAAACGCCATTAGGCGGCTAAACCGCGAAACGTTTCGCACGGCGTTCCGCGTTTTAGGTGCCGTCCGTTTCGCGTTTCGCTTTCGCGTTTTAGGGACGCCCCTCATTTCCCTAGCAGACAATGTTGTGAATTTGCATGTCATATATGTTCAAAACGAGAGCTTCAAGTTTAAACAAATTTCTTTCAAAATTCAATCGAAAATAATGTCTTAGCCTTTCTAGTGTGAAATATTCCGTTCTTCAGCTATTGATACCTTGTTGGATCTTGGATGTTGCCATTCTAGTAAAATTTCCAATGGAGCTCACAAAAATATGTGCTTTATATTTTCACTGCTCCAATTTCTATGACGTTTTCGGAATCGATAAAAACACAGACAGAAGATCACGTATAATTATTCATCTTTTTTTACCTTGATTTTAAGTGTATGCAACTTTCTATATTCTTCTTTTTTTGTAGTAAAGAAAGCATATTTCAAACGCTCTTTGAGATTTCATCCTGGCCTTGCAAGTGAAAGAAGCCAAACTGACCACGAAGCCGACGAAGCCTCCGAAAAATTTAAAACTCTTTTTAAAATTTACTCCATTTTAAGTGATCGTGAAAGAAAATGGGTGTATGATACAACAGGTAAAAATTAAAATTGTTTCTACATTTTCATATATCTAAGAAATCCTTTTGTGTTTATTTTGTTTAGGATGTGTCTGGCTAGATGATGAACTTTTGAGACTTGATTTTGATTGGGTTGGTCACTGGAGTATTACCTTTAAAAAAGCAAATGATGAAGCCATTATGTCTTTTCTAAACAAGTATCGAGGTTCTCAAGAGGAAACTGCAGATATCAAGCAACTCTTTAGGCTCTACAAAGGCAATGTTCCAAAAATAATGAACATAGTCCTATGTAGTACTCCTGATGATATAAACAGAATCCAGGACATTGTTCAATTTATAATTAGTGCACATAACCCTTATCCAGTAAAACATCTGAAAGAGAAAAAATCAGTGAAACGTAATGCTCTCAGTGAAGAAAACCCAAAAAAAAAGAGGCATAGAGAGCTCTGAAGCAGACTACTCCTTTGTATAATTGTGGTAAATTCTTTGTATGTATATTTTACCATTTGAATTACTCTACTCGCAATTTCAGATAGGCAAGTAAATAAGAAATCGTCTACAATGCATTCGATTAGTGCGATATGCTTGGAGAAAACAACAGATTCCAGTCGACACGATCTACGAATTTTCAAACGTTATTTTGTATTGTTTACTGGAAACTTGGGCTTTACAGTAACAGATCTGGCGATTATCCTGGCACGATACTCCACAGAGAATTGTGTTGCAGTTGTCATTCAATTTCATTTTATCTGCAGCCAATTTCGGCATATGGCAATCCCCAATTTTCTTGTCTCTCCATTTGTTTTAGACTAAAAATGCATGTCTGCGACTGTAGTAAGCAAATCTTTTTTGTGTTCCCGTAATTTAAACAATGCGTTTTAACCGTAGACATACATTGGTTTGAGGAACAGGCGGTTAAGGGACTGGTGGAATCTGATATTTCCCCAGCGCACCTTCGAATTTGTGTGGACTAGGGATCGGCCCCGAGCAAATCGCGCGCCTTTTATTCAATCGGTGTAGGCATTTTGGAGCGGGGCTTTCGGGTCTCAGTGTGTTAAATTTATCGGTTTAGGTGCAACCCGGATTATAATTAATCGATTAATGCAAAAACATTACCGTTCGAAAAGTTCGCTCCAGCTGCCCCGATTAAATACTCTAATTATGCGAATTTTTACCCACCTACCCCGATTTCTACCGTTAAACCATTAAAGCCGTTACCTTTGAAAATGGCACCAGGGCCTCTAGGGCAATCCCTGAATCTAGGCCTTGATTGCTGAGGCGTTTCCCGAATGGATTTTTTCGAGGCGGGGTGGGGAACTAGTGATTTGCCCCGAGCTAATAGGGTTCGTATTTCGGGGGCAACAGGGTGGGGTTTTCGGGTTCGGGCTGGATCAGTGCTAAACAAAAATCACACCATCTGGCAATGCCGTATCGTTTGGCGGTGTTCAATTGTTTGACAAGATGTAAGATGTAGAAAAGTCATCTCGTTATGATGAAGTTTAATTTAACTAATATTTTCTAAATCTTATGCGCAGTATTTGACACTGAGATTCCCACAGAACCATGAAAAGTTTAATTGAGCTGTGTGAAAAGCATTTTAATTGCACTTCCCTATACGATGTGTTAGGAGTAGATAGAGATGTGGGTGATGCAGCAGGTATTCAATTAACAAATTTAAATAGCTTACATCTATGTTAAATTGTTAAATGATTTGTTTGATTCACACTTTATTTATTTAGTAAAAAGAGCATATTACAAAAAATCGCTTAAAGTTCATCCTGACAGAGTCAATGAAAATGAAAAGGAAAATGCAACAGAAAAGTTTCAAATTCTTGGTAAAGTATATTCTATCTTAGGTGATCAGGAAAGACGCAGAATTTATGATGAAACAGGCAAGTTAGACTTCTCGATGAAGACTGATAGACTTGTATAATAAGGGTCTTTTTACAGGATGTGTTGACGATGATGACTGCTTGAAGAGTGACATGAACTGGGAGGATTATTGGAGACTTCTTTTCAAAAAAGTAACAGAGCAAGATATTACAGAATTTGAAAGTAAATACAAAGGGTCTGAAGAAGAAACTTCAGATGTTAAACAACTGTATGAGCGTTACAAGGTAATGCCACCTACCTTTTGCTTTTAAATGGTGAACTTTTGCAATGACATAAATGCCTTTATTATCTTTTACCAATCTTAGGGAGATATGGACAAGATTATGAGTTCAGTTTTATGTGCCACGACTGAAGATGAACCGAGAATTCGAGATATTATTGAGAAAATGGTAGATAATAATGAGGTACCCAGCTACAAAGCCTTTACTTCTGAACCGAAGAAAAAGCGAGACGCTCGAAAAAAGAAAGGCGAACGCGAAGCCAAAATGGCAGAAAAGATGGCCGAAGAATTGGGCCTTAAGAATTCTTTAGATGGGTACCCAGTTGTTTACTAATTCTTCCTTACAAGTAAATTGTCTATGCAATCATTACTTACTACTATTCTTCGATTTCCTAGAAGTGAAGACAGTCTCAGGTCCTTAATTCAAAAAAGGAACATGGATAGAGCCGCATCAGCGAACAATTTTTTCAGTGCTCTTGAAGCTAAATACGGAGGTAAAACTGCTAAGAAACGAAGCACTAGCAAAAGAAAAGAGAAAAATGAAAGCAATGATGATAGTGAAGAGGATGAAGTGTTGCCTAAAAGAAGCAAGAAAGGAAGGGTGTCAAAAAAATAATTTAAATTCCTTTTTTTTCCATCCATCATAGGCTTATAATAAAGAAACATATGTGACGACCTATACCCTTCAGAAATACTACTTAACCCGAAAACATGCATAACGCCTTCTGATTCAGTTCTAAAGTTTCAGTGTATTTAACACAATGCAATCTCGGCCCACATATACAAAGTTGTTCCAGGATTTCGAACCAGCACAAGTGAAGACGAAATCTGTGGAATGGAACGAATGACTATGTATCCACGACCCATACCTTTTCCCTCACTGAGGCCGAAATCTCCCTGGGTAACGAAGCCTATTACCGGTCGTGCATAGGAAGTCTTCAAATTGCAAGGCGTTGGTAACCATAACGAACGCATTTTTTCCTTATGAACAGCAATAACTGTGTCACTGCAGAAATCTGTAACTTTGTCATTTGAGCTTCGAAATTCTTTTCTCTTTTTGGCAAGACTTTTTAACAGTGAGCTGTGCTGCTGACGCAGTATCTTCCGTTCTTTGGCACCTGGATCCTGATGAATAGGTTCGTTTATTGGTGAGTTGAATTTGTCAGCCGTTTTCGGTAGGCAGATCATTGAAAAATCTCGGGGTGAACCATGTTTCAACCGAACTGTCACAGACACCAAATGCGGATGAGAGAAGGTAAATTCTGAAAGTAAATTTTGCTTCTTCAGAGATAACGTGTTCAGCAGTTTCTTGTCACGTAGCACAGTGAAACCTTGCTCCACTTGATAATCCCAGTCCATTAACAGACGATTCCAGTCAACGCTGAAGGGGAACGGGGTCGCTAATTTAATAAAGTTGGTTCTAGTTTTAGGTGGTCTACGAAAGTAATCTTCCATAAGCTTGACTTTATGTTCAGCGGCCGCAGTCTTTCCAGCATCACTATCTACCTCTAGACAGAGATCACGACAAATTCGGTATTCAAAATTCATGCTTTCCACGTCTTTCAGGCCTCCCGCATGCCCTCCACTATAAATCAGTGCAAGCCAGAAGGCTGTAGCCCATCCAGCCGGGAAAATCACGTCACAACCAGGCACGAAATCTTAAATGAGAATATATGTTACTATTAAAACTGTATGCAAACATTTAAAATCGTGATTCTTTACCGCTACTCTCGTGAGATGCATTCACAATTAACAGTGGTATTGGAATCTCTTCCGGTTGGAGGGGTAGTTCAGATCCAGGAACCAGTAACTGACTGCGCCGGCTATTGACAATATAGTCAGGGAAAGAAGTTCGTATCTGAGATATTTGATCTCGAACGCTGGCATCCCATAATCTACTTCTGCTCGTTAATACGGTTTCACATTGGGTTGGCATGGAAGTGTGCTCTTTAACCCGAGATTGTGGAAGAATCATCCGAGGATCTCTGACGTCTACGCCGGTGACAAATCCAGGGGACTGAGATGCAACAAAAACCTTTCGGATGTCTTTATCAAGTAAATTTGACAAGACTGAATGTGAGAAGGGTCCTCGCAGTCTCAATCGATTTAACTTCCCTTTGTTCAAGGTGATCTTTATGTTGGTGTGCTCAATCAATGAATCTGAGTCTGATCCATAAGTAGAATTGAGTTCCACCAAAAACTGTTCATAGAACGCTGGGTGGCACCATATCCATAGGGTCCGCAGATCAGGTGTTTCTCCGTGTCGCCACAAAAAGGTCACTAAGCCTATGGGACCGCGTAAGAAGCTATTTCTTTGAAAAACCATTACTCGGCCTTCCCGAGTTCCATTTAGAAAAGAAGAAGCGCCAAAGGTAGGGCCAGTGTTAGGATCACAAAGTGGAGCAAGCCCATGAACAATTGCTTCCTGAGGACCTTGTATTTCAATGCAACACAAGTATGATGTATCCTAGTAAAAACAAACAAAAAAATGTTTTCATTTATATTACTTTATTAACACATTACTGCATACCATAAGTAAGCAATGCTCAGCTACAGAACGATAGCAGAATCTGTGTCCACGAGCACAGGACTTTTCAGGTAGACGGTAGCCCCATTTCACAGTCATATGAAATCTTATTTTTAAAAATAAAGATTCACAAATTGTTTGTATAGTAAAAATAATGCAAACAACAAGACACTAACCTTTTGGCATGCCACAGGTGTGTTTCAAGCCAAGAAATTTTGCTTGACCTTTTCTTATATTCTTCAAGGAGTCTGCTTGGTCTTCGTCTATATTTCCTTCTGGGTCTTTTAGGCTTTAAAGCTGGACCACTTTTTGCCATCTGAAAAGAAATTACCATTATCTAAGAACATAGCTAAATGTTTAAATTTGTAACATACTTGTGACTTGTGTGCTTCTCTTAGAAGTCTTGGCATTCTGTTAGGATTATGGCTCATTGCTCTTCTTCTCATATGACATGGAAGTTTTTGAAATATAAGCTTTGTAGTTTGTGGATTTTCTGGAATTAAACAAATTTAAAGCATTTTTTTTTTAAGAAACGGGAAACAAGCTCACCTATCATTTTGGTAAGTGCAACAATTTCTTGGGCTCTTACAGTAGCAAATCGAACAACAGATATATCTGCAGGAATACTGCCCATCATTTTATATTTGTCATCAGTCATTTTGGCACTATTTGAAGTTATTTTTCTTTTCAATTAACAAATGCAGCTAGTTGTTTTGCTGTTTGGATTTTCTTCTAGAGTTCGTCAGCATGGCAGCAACAGATCTTCCTTAATGCAACTTTCCCTCGATAGATGGTGTGGCGTATCGATGGTGCGAAAGGTTTTTGTAGTCGGAACATGGTCGCAAGATGGCCTAAGCCAAGGCAAAGCTATAAGTTGATGGCCATGAACTAGGTTTTGAGGGCGTGAATTGCGTACGGCCTGGTAGGCAATGGCAGAGTCAAATGTCAAATCGTTTCTGGAGGAAAGTAGATCTGTGGATTTGATAATCGTGGTTGTACATGGAGTCTAATTGTATTCGCTCGAAAGAAAGTTCCGTTCAAAAAATGTGAAAGTATCACCAAGTAACAGCTGTTACATTTTGTATACTAGTTGGATAATGGGGAAAGGACTTTCAGTAGAGAAAATGAAGAAAGAAGTCACTGTGACTTTCTCGTCACCTTCGGTTTATTTTAAAAAGATATATCGATTGAAAACTCGGCAACCGATGTGGGAAATGCGAACTTAGCTTGAGTAGCCAAGGAATGTGTTAGATGCTTAGTAGTTATTATGAAGCCAGAAGTGCAAGTGTATCCACTAAATGTTACGTTTCATCAAACTGTCACAGCAAAATTTGAAATAGTGAAAAACCAAGAACCATATCGCCTGAATCAGTATGCATATCATCATAGTAAGTCCTGTTTTGAAAGCTCTTTTTTATCTACCTCTAAAGCTAACATATTACTTTATTTAAAAACAGAACAAGGATCTGATGGACACATGACATCTTTTTCAAACCGAGCCCACTTGGTTTCAGTAACATTTCAAATGATCATTGCAATTGTTATTCAACCGTACTGTATCTGTAAAGGGTTAAAATTTTAAACACTTGATTTTAATACTACTTTTCTTCTGCAGTGGTTTGTGAAAATCAGTCAGAGTGCTATCGACCATATAGACTAACAAAATAATTTAAGAAACCCGAAACATCTTGTGAAACTGGGCACCTCGTGGAACAAAGCTGGTAACAGTGTCTCTTCAAATTTAAGTTGTGGTCCTGAAAAGAACCATGTCTCTTCCAATTAAAGTTGGGGTCCTGAAAAGGACCATGTCTCTTCCAATTAAAGTTGGGGTCCTGAAAAGGACCATGTCTTTTCAAATGTAAGGTGTGGTCCTGAAAAGGACCATATCTTTTCAAATGTAAGGTGTGGTCCTGAAAAGGACCATGTCTCTTCTAATGTAAGGTGTGGTCCTGAAAAGGACCATATCTTTTCAAATGTAAGGTGTGGTCCTGAAAAGGACCATGTCTCTTCTAATGTAAGGTGTATTCCTGAAAAGGACCACGTCTTTTCAAATGTAAGGTGTGGTCCTGAAAAGGACCATATCTTTTCAAATGTAAGGTGTGGTCCTGAAAAGGACCATATCTTTTCAAATGTAAGGTGTGGTCCTGAAAAGGACCATATCTTTTCAAATGTAAGGTGGGGTCCTGAAAAGGACCATGTCTCTTCTAATGTAAGGTGTGGTCCTGAAAAGGACCATATCTTTTCAAATGTAAGGTGTGGTCCTGAAAAGGACCATGTCTCTTCTAATGTAAGGTGTATTCCTGAAAAGGACCACGTCTTTTCAAATGTAAGGTGTGGTCCTGAAAAGGACCATGTCTTGAGCAATCTCTCTGACCAAGCGCTGGAACGGCAACTTGCGGATCAGAAGCTCAGTTGACTTTTGGTAATGGCGGATCCTTCGAAGAGCGACGGTACCCGGGCGATAACGATGGGGTTTCTTGACACCGCCAGTGGCTGGGGCACTCTTTAGAGCTGCCTTCGTGGCCAAGTGTTTACTGGGAGCCTTGCCACCGGTGGATTTGCAAGCAGTCTGCTTTGTACGAGCTGTTTTCCTGGAATGAAGGTATGAAGGTTTTCAAATTTTCAACTGAATTTTCTTGCTGATGTGGAAGTTATATATGGTAAGTGGATGCTTAAGGCCTCGGCTCTTTCACGCCATTGGTCAGATTAGAAAGGGAGGGAAAACAAATAGGGGAGAGCAACGCAAAGCCTCTAGGCACATTGAGGTGGGGTAGAGTCCGTAGGGAAAAGCCTATGTAAATACCCCAATGTGGAATGTGTCAATGTATCCCAATGGGAATACCCAAACTAAATATCTAACCAAATTTGCATACCACATCGATCGATGGATACACTTACTTGAAACTGTAGATCACCAGAAAGGTTAATCGCTCAAGAGATGGCGAAAGAGGGTATTGTCAGGGTACTGAACAGGACAGGAATTGATTTGATTATTTAGGGGTTCTGAGGGGTGTCTTCCTGGTGTCCAGAGTTCCCTTAGTTCTCGGGCTTAGGCTAGCCCTTTAAACTCATCGTAGTTGGTGCTGGTGTCATGGCGGAGACTGAAAAGGAAATTTCAAATGTCGCGTATTCAATTATTTAACAACACGTTTTGAAGCGCCAATATAGTAAACACCATTTGGTTTGATCATAACATTGCGCTTGTTGAAAACTGGGTCTTTACCATTTAGCGTTATGGGGCTGGTCACTGTTAAATCCTTGAAGAAAGGCACAATTGATAACTTTTTGTTGTTCACATATCTTTGTTCCCATAATTGATGTTGGTAAATATTCTTTGTAATGAAGAATCAGATATTTGTTTATTATCTCATTTTATTTCAGATTGCTGTTAAACTTTTCAATCTGATAACAAAAGATGGATTGTGGCTGCTTAGCTTGGTTTTCCTGTTCCAAGAATCGAAAGCAGAAAGAGGTGAAAAAGAAGTACAAGTTTTGAGGAAAGCTACTCACTTGAAAGGTAGTTCACAAATTTCTTCCTGTCATCAAATTACATTAAGCCTTGGTTTGTTTCCCTGATGGTATGTATGATACAATAGTTCAAAATGAGTGTTTTTAGGGAAAAGGATATCATTCTTAACTTAATGGTGATAAACAAGATAGTACTTGTGTACAAATGAAAATTTCATTGAAGCAGTAAGCTGATATACAGCTAAAAAAAATTCAAAGTTTATTATTTGTTTGTCATTAAAACAGGCAATTGAGATTTTTTAACAAATCAATTGTGGCAATAACTTCTGAAATCAGCTTTGTATTTCAAAATTACTTCTTTTAACTCCAAACTTAACTTCTTTTCTTTTTCATTAACTCATTTTTAACTAGTTAATTTATACACTTTCATTTATTATTCATTAGGAAGATATTCTAGTGTACCAAAGCCTTCATATCAGTCAGGAATATCCAAAACCAATGCAAGAGGTTCTTAAAGGAATTACGCAATTATATACCATTGGTTTTGTTCGTCTGGCATGTTTGAATATCCAGTCAGAAGCACATGAGGCATAAGATTGATTTTATGGATACATTAAAGGTAACTTTCATAAGCACAATTTTTCATTACTGGTTTAGAATTTTTCCTTGATTTAGGCTAGGTAATGTATATGGAGATGTTTCATATAACCATTGAAAGTTCAAAAGATAAGCTACCCTGAAGTTAATAAAATTACTTTGTATTTTTTAGGTTATCTGTCCATATTTGGATGCTTCAGAACTGAAAATGTTATCGGTTCTAACTTATGGCTGGAAAAAGCAAAAGGAAACAATCCACTCTAGGGCGTGCTAATGTGTGGTATTTGCATTGTTGAAGCAGAATTCTATTAGGTACTCGACGTTCGGTAATATCGTCTCATATGATTTTTAGACGACATCCTGCACGCCTCATCAATTAAAATTCTTATCGTTATATTAGATTTACACATCTGCGAAAAAGAATTAGCTTCGGGATTGGGAGCCCTCAGCAAATACAACGACGAGCCCATATTCAAGATGCAGCACAGAGTTTGTACAGCTGTGAACAGCCCCGATCACCTATGCAGCGTAAAAGGCTTGACAGGCAACTGGTACGCTTACATCCCCAAAGTAGGAATCTGATGGATAGGATTTTGCCATCCAGGCTTATTTTCTAAACTGCCAATCTGCCATGAAACTTCCTATTACATAAACAATATGGAATCAGGATTTTCCATTTGTGTCAGTAGAGATGTTATACATGGTAATGCTTTTTCACAAAATAATAACACACCAACACAAATATTATTCAAATATTTATGGTATTAGGTAGAGCTCTGCTGAAGATGTGGGATAGTGGCAAGCAGGACATCATAACATTTTGGAGATCTAAAATCATGAGAGGCAATTCCACAGTCTGTTCTGGAATCCGTGTGTTGAAATTCTGGTATGATAATGCAAGTTTTTTTCTTACAGAATGATCAGAATAACCAAAAAGTGGTAACAATAATTAAAGGATGGAATTTTTCATTAATTTTATTCAACAGGTATTAAGTGGCAAAAATCACATAGTGCTGGTAGTTTATTTGCCTAGTTGCAAATGCTAATAAGCTTATTTTCAAAGGAGTGAAATAATGCATGTAGAAAAAATAATGATAGATCATTCTGGAAGGAATGAATTTGGTTGGAGCTATTGCGTTGGAATTTGTCATGTCACCAGTATCTTAATCTCTCACAGGTATTTGTTTAGTGTTCTCAACTATAGTAAGTGTAAATTAGTTACATTTTTCTGTTTGGCATTAGAGTTTCTTGCTAGCCTCTATAAGTGAATTTATATTAGTGCACATTTTGTTGACTGGTTGCACAACAAATGAGCCTTATACTTCTCATTACCTTGAAGATTCTAGATTCTACATATGTTTTTGCATCAGCTGTTTGTGCATTTCTTGTTAAACCTCATTTACTGGAACTGGCAGGATGAGCTGATGTGTAATTTCATGGCGTTATTCATCATCGTTCGATAACAAGATCAGGTAATAGGTAATTGCTTGAAATTCGAATGCAGTACATGTTTAATGGATCCGTTGTCTGTTAATAGATTTCATATATCGTTCCAGTTGTTTCTGTGCTTGGCGGCGCGTTCCACTTGAATGATGTGTCCAGTTGCGTTCATAAACAGTCGACGTCAATTAACTATGTCACCCACATGAAATGGAAGAAGTCATCCAGAAATTGATGATCGGTTTTGGTGAAAATTACCGGTGGCCAGATAGTCTGATTACGACGAATTTTTCTTACCTGCAATCGTGACATCACAATCTGGTTAAGAGTTTTTTTTATACGCCTCTTCTGCTTCTCTTAATGCCGTTCCTCCAACAATCATTTTGAATGGTCAACAACAACAATAGTAGCATTTGGCCCAATACCACCAAGACAGCGCATTGCGATCCAGCACTCACCCCTTGAAGCAGTAACCAGTGGTCAACTCCACTCACGAAATAGAGGTGATTTATTACATTTCTCATTCCGACAGAAAAGGTTTCAGATGTGGCAAATTAATGTGTCGATTTCTTGCTTTGATGTCGTTAGAACAAATTGGACGCACTGTTTGGACATGTTACTGACAATGGGAGCTCCGAACAAATGATTCTTGGCCCTGTCAACAAACACAACTGCAGCAGCAACATTAAGCGTTTGCCCAGGATCAACGGCAAGCAATTAGAAGTGCAAACCGACGTCGTGGAAAGAAAAATCTCCATCCAGTTCTCCGTCCAGCTCTGGCTGAAGGTTTGAGGTTTTCAGTGGACGGTCTACTTATTGCCCAATTCTGAGACACACTTGTCAACCAATTTCACAATGCCACCACCATTCAAGGGGCACCGCGATACGACGCTGATTCCTCCAGCCAGTGACCAGGCCAGCAGCCGCACTTGAACATGAACTCGAACGAACAAGAGACGATCCTGAGCTTGATGAACGGTGACCGCATGTTTGTGGATAGCTGTCCATGCTGGAATCGCAACGATGTTTAGCCGTTCAACAGAGGGCTACTCTTCTATTACCCGAATGATGTACATGTTTGGCCGAAATGGTCACTCTACAGTTTTGTTATCGTCCGAGGTAATCTTTAGAAAGTTGTGTCGGTCTAAAATTTAATAATCGTGTGTTTATTCAAAGAAATAGTAGAGAAGGAAGCTCCACAAGATGACAAAGATCAATGGCCCAGGATTCGGCCGACTTCAGTTCCGTTTATGGTTCTACGTTCAGTTTTTCATGTAAAACTGGAGCTGCGGCCGCTCACCAGTGGAACGTCATTTGGCGACACGTCAACGTCAATTGCCATTTGGTTTCCAAAATGACGATTATGATTTGGCCAAAGTGAGGAATCTTGGCCAGCGCGTCGTGGCTACTTTGACCAAAGGCAACGGAAACAGCTCCCACTATGATTATTTCGTGTTGACAATCGCTAACGCGAGCCACCTGGACACTGGCTTTTATACTTGCCATAGGTCTGATAACGATAGCATCGCAATTAGGCAATACGTCTTCATTCAAGGTAAATTTATTACTAACTATTTGATAATTAAATGAGAACAAGGGTTTTTATAAGTTGGAGTGCATTGATTGCTGCGCCATTGAAAAAGTATTTGGATTTTGGACAAAAGGAAGCTTTAATTGACTGCAGATCAACTCATCCGTCGGTTGAAATGTCTATCAGACGGATTGCAGATGATGGAATTGCCGTTACGGTGATGAACCTTTACCCTACTATTTCACCGTTCAAATAAATAATAAAATCATTGAATATCATCGCAGGTTTATCCGTCGAGGAAGAACGGTGAAAATGATGGCGATTGGTAGTATAATCCGTTTGAAGGATTCAAAAATACAAAAATGGTTTCGTGGGAAATGGAAGGAACTTATTTGTGTGTTGGATGTAAGAAATATCTAGAAGGCCCGTCTAGACATTGATCTGAAGCTGTTACCCATGAATTGCACGTTGAAATTCGCGGTATAAGTATGTGGAAAGAACAAATTATGGTCGTTGCAAATAATATGCTGTTGGCTTAATTTTGTTTTGTTGCTTTTAAAGGTATTGAACTGACGGTGATCTCGGGTAAGAAAACCGGACCATTACCCGAATGATGTACATGAAGCTCCGCAAGATGACAAAGATCAATGGCCCAGGATGGCCGACTTAAGTTCCGTTTGGGAGTTTCTCCGTCCAGCGAGCTGGACTTTTACGACTTGTACTTCATGCAACTTTCAACCATGAATTTGTGCAGCAGCAGTGCTCCGGACACGCTGAAGAAAGACCACACACGAGAGAAACCGGCTAGATCATCACAGGTTGCAGCCAATAAAAACGCCTTTAAACAAATAATCTTATGTGTACATATATATTATTTCCCTTGTGATTTGCCGTTTTATACGATTGCCAATTGATTCTCTGGTATAGTGTCCCATGACTTTGTTTCCTTATGAAGTTGAGCAATTCTTTTACATTACGTCGGTGCTAAATTAGAATAACAGATGGCGCCACAGCAGATGGCGCCACTATCTGTGTTTGGTCACTTCGGTGAAAAACGTAGACGTGAACGTAACAAGTAAAACCCGTGTCTCAATATCTGTTAACTGTGTTACATTCCAGTGATTATGTGATAAAATTATATGGTGCCAATTCAACTACTGAGAGTTGTTTAATCTTCTGTGTTTTTTAAGTGAGAATCATCCAGTGGATTATTTTGTGTACAACGGGTAAACTTGTTATTAGAAATTGACATGGAATCAGTCAGAAATTGATATGGGATGAGTACTCCAGTGGTCTAAACTTTACGAGGTATTCGTAAAAGTACGACGAATTCGATTTGCCATGGCTAAGCGAACTGTTAATCGGTGCAGCTACAGTCCCTGGAATAACATGGCACCCCACAATCTTTTCAGCCTTCGTGTAACAGCTGTAAGTCAAATAGCCATCTCTGTTATAGTTTCATCAACATCACATTCCCCGTTAACACTTTGCTTTACTTCTACAATTTAGAATTAGGCCATTTTCATATTTTCCGTCCCATGGAAAATAGACCATCAAGATTCTGACCTCGAAGCATTAACTTTCCTAAGCTATCTAAATGTAAGTTTTCATTTGGCCATTCAAGTATAGGACTGTAGTATCATTGTCTATTATTTAGGTGATGCCATAACAGAAGGCCAAACAGTAAACAAACAGCAGCCTTTTGGAGATCATCGTGGAACATCATGCTATGGTACTGTTGTTATTTGGCCCCGTTTTCGCCTCGCCCGTCTTCGTCTCGCCCGTCTTCGTCTTCGTCTCGCCCGTCTTCGTCTTCGTCTCGCCCGTCTTCGTCTTCGTCTCGCCCGTCTTCGTCTTCGTCTCGCCCGTCTTCGTCTTCGTCTCGCCCGTCTTCGTCTTCGTCTCGCCCGTCTTCGTCTTCGTCTCGCCCGTCTTCGTCTTCGTCTCGCCCGTCTTCGTCTTCGTCTCGCCCGTCTTCGTCTTCGTCTCGCCCGTCTTCGTCTTCGTCTCGCCCGTCTTCGTCTCGCCCGTCTTCGTCTTCGTCTCGCCCGTCTTCGTCTCGCCCGTCTTCGTCTCGCCTGTCTTCGCCTCGCCCGTCGTCGCCTCGCCCGTCTTCGCCTCGTGGTCGCCCCGTCTTCGCCTCGTGGTCGCCCCGTCATCGCCTTCATCTTCTTGGTATCGTTATATTTTGTTATGTGTGATCTGTGATGTAAAGTAACCCGTTGGCTGCCACGCAATTTTATCCCCTTTTTTTTTTAAAGCTGATAGGGACGGGCCGCGCTGTTCTGCTCTATGGCGTATTTGCCATGGGGTGGGACAGTCGCAACTGCCCAAGATTGGCCTTCGGGCCGGCCTTCGGGCCTTAGGCAATGCACCGTATAGGGACTCCCATTTGTTGGCAAGTTCATGGAGACCAGGGGTGTGCATTCCCATAATGGTCTCCTTGAACTTGTCGGCCCGGACTTGTCTTCGGACAAGTCCTCTTTGGCGCCATCCCTCTGGTGGCGCGTAGCAAATGTAGAAACGCAACCTACGGGTTGCATGGCGTGGCAGCCAACGGGTTACTATAATTGTATATGTATGTATGTCTTGTATGTGAAACAGTGGTGGAATTGTGGGTGGATGGAGGGCAATACAATTCATTTTATATCAAAAAATTTTTGTTATTATCTATTTTTTTTCGCTTTTGCCGAGATGGGGTTTGAAACCAAGGACCCTAATTGAATAGCATAGCAGCCTCACGCTTTAACCATTGAGCTATGAGAGTTACACAACTATATTCTAAGTCTTCTACACATTATAGGTAACAGTGCAGAGCAGTCAATAGACTACCAGTTCTCATGAGGGGGATAATAGGGGGGGTTGCCAGGTAGGTATCGCACTCGCCTAGCAACTCGGAGGTCTCGGGTTCGGTTCCCCGTCAGGCTTCCAACCTTGCACGTCTGCAAGTCGAGTCGAGAAACTTCCCCGTTACGAAGTAACGGGACGGATATTTTGGCGATACATATTATAATATCCATTAATAAATTTCAATAAAGATTTCAATCTCATATTTATTATTCTACATCAATTAGTATTTTGAATAATCGTTAAACAATTCTGATTAAACTCCATAGTTTCGTACAATTATTTAAATTAGTTTTTATTCGTATGACTTTCTCCGGACTTGAACCCGAGACCTTCGGCATGTAAATCCGATGCTCTACCATTGAGCCACCTGACATGTCTTCAATTTTTCTATTTCTTCGTGTGAATTGAGTTCAACAAATCTGGACTTAGAACAAATTTAGCACCATGAATTAAGATAAATTCATATTGGCAATCACTTGTCCACGACAACAGAATGAAATTACAACAAATGTTTCCACCTAGCAATTTTATCCTCAATCGGGATTCGAACCCGAGTACTGTTAATTCGCAGACCAGCTCTCTACCACATAGCTGTTATCCTTGTTCGAGAATTATCAAGGAAAGCATATAGCTTTACGAGTCCAGAAAAATTGCTTTTACAATATTATCTTTTCGAGTCTTCTAGTACATGTAAGTAACATTGATAACTCAAATGGCTCAATGGTTCAGCATCGGCAAAGCAACCCGAAAGATTGGAGATCGATCCCCGAAAGAAGTAAATAATAAACTATAACAACTATGGACTACATCTGATAAGGTAATATATACAAAAATTGTAAGAAAGAATAAACAAACTGCAGGTTAACAGAACTCTAATAATATGTGAATAAAATTTGTAAACAGCTAGTCTCTAATTTCAGGATTGGAAGTCATCTGCGGGATTTCAAACACATTCTGGAATACCCATTAACAAGCCCATGACACTACAAAATCGCAAGCCAGTGGCCATCGCAGCAGTGCTTCAAGGGAATTCAAAGTCATTGCGGAGTTTCCCCACCACACTACAAAACTGCACGCCAATCGCTATCAATGTTTAAAATATTGCCGTATAATCGAACTTCATTATCATACTTTTAAAAAAATCTTCAAAGATAATTTCGTTACTAAGTTCTAATTTTCAAAAGAGATGTTGACTGCCACTTCCCTAAGATAAAAACTATAGGGAAAAGCTACGGTGAACAGTTTTGCTATTATCGTAAATGGCAAGACGTGAAGTCGTTTGTCAAACGCAAAAAGAAAAAAAGAAAATGATATATAGCACATAATACAGAGGAGAAAACATACGGTATCGGAGTTGTTTTCGATCAGTAAATAACCAGTCAGACGTTAATGAGCTGACTAATAAATTACCAACAATATTCCGATGTAAATTACGAACCACATGCATTCAGCGCCAAATAACTTCTCTCTACCGCAAACCAACCGATTTTCAAAGTTTTTTTGTTGCATTCCATCGCTTATAATTTTTGTTTTTTACTTACATGAGACGACCAAAATGTATGAAGCCGAGACGGGCGATTGTTCGTGACTGCACTTGTAAGTTCCAGGTCTTTGTCATCTTGCGGAGCTTCATGTACATCATTCGGGTAATGGTCCGGTTTTCTTACCAGAGATCACCGTCAGTTTAATACCTTTAAAAGCAACAAAACAAAATTAAGCCAACAGCATATGATTTGCAACGACCATAATTTGTTCTTTCCACTTACTTATACCGCGAATTTCAACGTGCAATTCATGGGTAACAGCTTCAAATCGATGTCTAGACGGCCCTTCTAGATATTTCTTACATCCAACACACAAATAAGTTCCTTCCATTTCCCACGAAACCATTTTTGTATTTTTGAATCCTTCAAACGGATTATACGACCAATCGCCATCATTTTCACCGTTCTTCCTCGACAGATAAACCTGCAATGATATTCAATGATTCATTTATTTACTTGATGAGAAATAGTAGGGTAAAGGTTCATCACCGTAACGGCAGTTCTATCATCTGCAATCCGCCTGAGAGACATTTCAACCGACGGATGAGTTGATCTGCAGTCAATTAAAGCTTCCTTTCGTCGTTACTTTTTCAATGGCGCAGCAATCAATGCACTCCAACTTATAAAAACCCTTGTTCTCATTTAATTATCAAATAGTTAGTAATAAATTTACCTTGAATGAAGACGTATTGCCTAACTGCGATGCTATCGTTATCAGACCTATGGCAAGTATAAAAGCCAGTGTCCAGGTGGCTCGCGTTAGCGATTGTCAACACGGAATAATCATAGTGGGAGCTGTTTCCGTTGCCTTTGGTCAAAGTAGCCACGACGCGCTGGCCAAGATTCCTCACTTTGGCCAAATCATAATCGTCATTTTGAAAACCGAATGGCAGTCGCCAATTGACGTTCCACTGGTGAGCGGCCGCAGCTCCAGTTTTACACGACAAACTGAACGTAGAGCCATAAACGGAACTGAAGTCGGCCGAATCCTGGGCCATTCAATTTTGTCATCTTGTGGTGCTTCCTTGTCTACTATTTCTTTGAATAAACAAACGATTATTTAGTTTTAGACCGACACAACTTTGAAAAGATTACCTCGGACGATAACAAAACTGTAGAGTGACCATTTCGGCCAAACATGTACATCATTCGGGTAATAGAAGAGTAGCCCTCTGTTGAACGGCTAAACATCGTTGCGATTCCAGCATGGACAGCTATCCACAAACATGCGGTCACCGTTCATCAAGCTCAGGATCGTCTCTTGTTCGTTCGAGTTCATGTTCAAGTGCGGCTGCTGGCCTGGTCACTGGCTGGAGGAATCAGCGTCGTATCGCGGTGCCCCTTGAATGGTGGTGGCATTGTGAAATTGGTTGACAAGTGTGTCTCAGAATTGGGCAATAAGTAGACCGTCCACTGAAAACCTCAAACCTTCAGCCAGAGCTGGACGGAGAACTGGATGGAGATTTTTCTTTCCACGACGTCGGTTTGCACTTCTAATTGCTTGCCGTTGATCCTGGGCAAACGCTTAATGTTGCTGCTGCAGTTGTGTTTGTTGACAGGGCCAAGAACCATTTGTTCGGAGCTCCCATTGCCAGTAACATGTCCAAACAGTGCGTACAATTTGTTCTAACGACATCAAAGCAAGAAATCGACACATTAATTTGCCACATCTGAAACCTTTTCTGTCGGAATGGGAAATGTAATAAATCACCTCTATTTCGTGAGTGGAGTTGACCACTGGTTACTGCTTCAAGGGGTGAGTGCTGGATCGCAATGCGCTGTCTTGGTGGTATTGGGCCAAATGCTACTATTGTTGTTGTTGACCATTCAAAATGATTGTTGGAGGAACGGCATTAAGTGTGGCAGAAGAGGCGTATAAAAAAAACTCTTAACCAGATTGTGATGTCACGATTGCAGGTAAGAAAAGTCCGTCGTAATCAGACTATCTGGCCAACTGTAATGTTCACCAAAACCGACCATCAATTTCTGGATGAGATAACAGGAAAGCCGGAAGTCAAAACATCATTAAATATTCCTTCCAGTTCAGCTCGACTTCTTCCATTTGATATGGGGGACATAGTTAATTGACGTCGATTGTTCTTGAACGCAACTGGACACATCATTCAAGTGGAACGCGCCGCCAAGCACAGAAACAACTGGAACGATATATGAAATCTATTAACAGACAACGGATCCATTAAACATGTACTGCATTCGAATTTCAAGCAATTATACCTGATCTTGTTATGGAACGATGATGAATAACGCCATGAAATTACACATCAGCTCATCCTGCCAGTTCCAGTAAATGAGGTTTAACAAGAAATGCACAAACAGCTGATGCAAAAACATATGTAGAATCTAGAATCTTCAAGGTAATGAGAAGTATAAGGCTCATTTGTTGTGCAACCAGTCAACAAAATGTGCACTAATATAAATTCACTTATAGAGGCTAGCAAGAAACTCTAAAGCCAAACAGAAAAATGTAACTAATTTACACTTACTATTGTTGAGAACACTAGACAAATACCTGTGAGAGATTAAGATGCTGGTGACATGACAAATTCCAACACAATGGCTCCAACCAAATTCATTCCTTCCAGAATGATCTGTCATTATATTTCCTTACATGCATTATTTCACTCCTTTGAAAATAAGCTTATTAGCATTTGCAACTAGGCAAATAAGCTACCAGCACTATGTGATTTTTGTCACTTAATACCTGTTGAATAAAATAATGAAAAATTCCATCCTTTAATTATTGTTACCACTTTTTGGTTATTCTGATCATTCTGTAAAAAAAAAACTTGCATTATCATACCAGAATTCCATCACACGGATTCCAGAACAGATTGTGGAATTGCCTCATGATTTTAGATCTCCAAAATGTTATGATGTCCTGCCTGCCACTATCCCGCTTTTCTTCAGCAGAGCTCTGCCTAATACGATAAATGTTTGATTAATATTTGTGTTGGTGTGTTATTACTTTGTGAAAAAGCATTACCGTGTATAACATCTCTACTAACACAAATGGAAAATCCTGATTCCATCATGTTTATGTAATAGGAAGCTTCATCGCAGTTGAGAAAAAAGCCTGGATGGTAAAATCCTATCCATCAGATTCCTATTTTGGGGATGTAAACGTACCAGTTGCCTGTCAAGCATCACAGCTGTATAAACTCTGTGCTGCATTTTGAATATGGGCTCGTCGTTGTATTTGCTGAGGGCTCCCAAAGTCCCAATCCCGAATTTTTAGAGATGTTGTATAAGAGAAAAATAAAATCCTCACCTTGTACTTCGTGTTCAACATGCCAGTGAAACAGTGAAATAATGTGTTTATTGGCGAAAAGCTACAATGTGCGGAGCCTTTTATTTAGATGTTTAGTGTTTAGTCGAAAAAAATGTTGATCTAAGTCAGATCTAAGTCGACGACAGACGACGTTTTCTGCAGTTGTCACGTAACCAGTTTATTTACTTACCAGTACGGCATTTACTGTCTGGTGACTATTAGAAATTGGAAAAAAAAACTACCAGGCAGTATATTTTTAGTATTAGCTATTTAACTTTTATGATGTTGCCTTCTGGTGGAAGTTTTGCATAAACATTAGAATGATAAAGTGGCTGCTGTCTCTCATTCGTTCAATACTGGACAGAATTGTAAAGTTTTTTTGGCCCAAAGACTCAAGTGAATTTACTCTTCCCGTTTACATAAAAGCTGCGGGGGGGAAGACGTTTCTTATTCAAATGAGTCGGGATTGGGACGTGGCTCGGATCAAGATGTTTATTGCTCCAAAGCTTGGCCTGAAAGTCGAAGACATCAGTATTATCCTTGCTGGTAAAAGTCTTGCTGACAATCTTCTACTAGAGGTAACAAAAATTCTATTATTGACGTCCAGAGAGATTTATTTTGCTTTGTCATCTGCAAGGAATGTGATCTTGGTCACAATAGCATTCTTAATGCCGTTAAACTTAAGGTGGTAAAAAAAGATGATGCAATACCTACCAACGAAAAGAAGTCAGGAGGCACTCCGTTTCACCAGGACAAACCTTTATGTGAAACACTGCTTGATCTGCAATTGACAGAAGAAGAACAAAAGTTGCTGCATAAATCACTTGGTAATTCTATAGTAATTTTTTTTTGTTTCCTCCTCGAAAACTATAGTGTTTGCCTCACCCTAAGGTAGGCTGCAGCTCTCCAGAATATAAACAGAAGAAGGCTCATTTCTATGTTTACTGTGAATCTCCTTGCAAGTCGGTTCAAAATGGTAAACTTAGGGTTCGCTGTAGCCTTTGCAAAGCCGGTGCCTTCACGGTGGACCGAGATCCATGCTGTTGGGATGATGTCTTGCGACCCGAGCAAGTAAGCGGCACTTGCCAAATGGAAGGTTGTGATCATTCGTGGGCCGAATTCTATTTCAAGTGCGCACGCCATCCATCACAAGGAGAGATGGATTCTACCCTTCCACTTTATCTGGTCAAATCGAATTTCAAACACGTCCAATGTCTGGCCTGTATGGATATTAGGTAGTTGAATTTTCTTTTTCATAATTTACCTGTCAGTATTTTTATTTCTCTTACCTGGATTTAGTGATCCTGTGTTGGTCTTTCAATGTTCCAGTTCCCATGTGATATGTTTAGAATGCTTTCAACAGTACTGTTTGTCTCGGCTGAACGAGAGACGCTTTGTTTTCAGTCCAAATATCGGTTACACTTTACCTTGCCCAGCTGGATGCGAAAACTCACTGATCGATGGCACCCAACATTTCAAAATACTTGGAGGTGAGCAGTACCAACGGCTTCTGCACTTTGGAGCGGAGGAATACGTTCTGTCGGTAGGTGGTGTGCTTTGTCCCCAACCCGGATGTGGCATGGGCTTACTTGCAGACCCTTCCTGCAGACGGATTCAATGTACAGGAGGATGTGAGGTAAACATATATCCTTAATCAATGCAATACCAGGTTTGCCAATATTAATTTCTCGTAATTGCAGTTTGTTTTTTGCCGTGATTGTTTGCAAGGTTATCATATTGACGAATGTCAACCGAATGGAGACGGTAATTTTCAATCCATGCTGACATCCACAGAGTATGTTGTTGATCCGAGGCGAGCTGCACAGGTTACTAGAATTTACGATTAATCTTACTGCCAAACTTTTCTGATGTAAAACTTAAAACAATTAGGCGATGTGGGATGCCGACAGTCGTGTCACTATACGCGTCACTTCAAAACCGTGTCCCAAATGCCGAACGCCAACTGAACGCGATGGTTCAATTAATATCATATTCGTTTGTTTCAGAGAAAGGTATTAATATTGGGTTTTACAGGAGGTTGTATGCATATGATCTGTACTCGCCAACAGTGCGGATTTCATTGGTGCTGGGTTTGCCAAACAGAATGGACGCGAGAGTGCATGGGAAGTCACTGGTTTGGATAATTTGGACATCTTTAAACCTTTAACGACTGCCTCGATTGTCACTTGGAAACAAGGAGAAGAGTGTGCTTTTCTTTTCGCTATGCTACTAGTCGCGAAATTGATGACATTTGGTTCCTATAATGGAAATCTAGTTAAATATGTAAAATAGAATTGAAATGATTAATTATTAAAATATTTAAAATACTATTCTAGAGATAGAAAATTGGTAAGTCTAAGACGCGTCCGAATTCTCCCATCATGACAATAAAATATTGCAATTCCCGTGTTCCACCAAGTGAGAGTCTAGATAAGTTTTTTTTGTTACCGGCAGAAGGTGTACCTGGGGTGATAAATACCACTTCTTGTATAGGGATGAAAATAAAAACAGAAAAGATGCCCACTAGAAATAAATTTTCATGATTTAAGCCTTTACAAGGTGATCAATGCGGATTCCGGTATCCGACGAAAAGAATGTTGAAGTCTGGCAAACAAAACAATAATGTCTCGTTTCTAAAGAAACTAGTCTTTGCCGCTCTCTTCGTCATCATCGTCGGTGGCAAATTCAGATTCAGAACCTTCGGAATTCTTATCTTCTTCATCCTCATCATCAGAAATCTCCCACTGTGGATGTTCGGTTGGAATTTCCGCAGCTTCTTTAACGTCCATCTGTGAAACCAACATCGGTTGATTAGATACAATCTTTTAACAACAAAAACTGCATATCTCTTATACCTTGATATCCTTCATTTGATCGAAACCAAAGTACGAATCAGAGCGTAAACACACAGCAAAGGTGTAGAAACCTGGTTTGAAGGGAGCTGTAAATTTGAGCTGGATTTCTTCATGCTCTACCAGATTGGTGATGTGGTATGGTGCTGTCAGCAGGATTTGCTGTTTTCGGTCCGTAATGTAAGCCCACCAATACTCTTGTTTGTCTTCGGGAAAAAATGGACAGTACACGGAGTGCGAGAACTGACTTTTACCTTCCAACAATCTCTGCCGCCTCATAGCAACGTCGCTCTGAAGCTTTTCTAATTGATCGTCATCTTTTTCTGGCTCGGAACTATCGTTGTTTGCTGATTTTTCTTCAGCTTCACCCTCAACTTCGTCAGACTCGTCAACTTCAACTTCTTCTTCTCCATCATCCTCACTGCAACTCTCGGATTCTTCATCTTTTGTTTTGGAGGCAGCCTTACTTGATTTAGCTGCAACCTTCTTTTTATCATCAGTTTCCTTCTTGAATGGTGTCTTTTTGCCACTTTTCTTGTTGTTTGCTCTCTTCCCTTTGTTTTTTTGCCAAGGTAAAGTCTTCTTTTTGGGTTCCTGCTTTTCTTCTTCTTCAGCTATCACTTCCCCATTTTCAATGAATTCGTTAGATGTATCTTTTTCATTGGCAAATAGAACACTCAGATCTCTTCTTGCCAAGGCAACCGTTACCTAATAAAAAAGATTTAATGATCAATCACTAATCACTATATCATAATGTTTTTACCGTGACGATCGCACCAGCCGTGTACACTGTGGTGGCCTCGTCATCAACAACTTCATATTTAATACTCATATCCACATAAGGCATTCCTCCGAGTGCTAGAACTAAATCATTGTATTGATTGTCGTCAAGATGGTGCAAACAAGCCCTTCTGTCTTCATCTTTTAGCCGAGCGAGTTGTTCCAGCGTCCGGATCTAATACGACAAACATGCTTGTTATTTTCACAATAAGTACGATGAATATATAACTATTACCTGATATCGTTTACTAGAAAAATATTTCAAATTCTCGTCAGTTATATGAGGCAACTGTAGAAGCGGACTTTTGCATTCCCAGAGCCCTTGTACGACCATAGCTGAAAGTTTCATGCAGCCTTCTAATGTAACCAATGACGGCATCCTACTCAGTCTCCCAGCATGGGCCAGCATTATAAGCTGAGATACGCACACTACCATTTCTTGAATTAATGCGGGGCACTTCTTAATCTGTTAGCAAATAAGAAGGTTAATGAAAAATTATTAAGAGCATGGAACCTAAGAATGCATACCACAGCACAACGGTCTTCTTCCAGCGTCGACTGAGGCAGATCTAGCCGAGATAGATGAGCATGCAAAAGAGTGCGTGCTTTAATGGAATACATGAAACACAACGGTCTTTCTTTGTTCTTTTCGTTGAGCTGAGGCAAACGTTTCATGAGCTGGGGGACTTCGGTGTTGTCACTGCGACGTTCCTGTATTTCTGGATTGTTGCGTCTATGGAATTCGGCTGATGCACCAAGGATCATAATCACTCGCTTGATAGCCATGTGTGGGGTCTTGTGGAAAAAGTAGTAGTACATCTGAGTGGTATCAAGCAGTACTTGATCTCCAGAATAGCGAATCGAGCGATACCACCAAGTACCAACGCTAACGGGTAGGGCAACCATGAAAAGCAATGCATACAGTCCTAGAACCCAAATCGAGTTTTCTTTTTCTACAATCCAGGAGGGCAGAGCAATACCAAAACTGATTGCTCCAGGTCCATCTGGATTTCCATACATCTCCCAATTTCTGCGAGCTGTTTCATCAGTTAATGCCTGTCAACAACAATGTAACATGTAAATATCAACTGCATTCGAACCACATGATTATTTTACCTGATGAGCCCTTGTAATTTTCATGAAGGTTTTTTCATCACCTGTTTTCTTGTCAGGATGGTAGATGAGTGATAGTTTGCGATAAGCACTTTTAACCACTGCAGGTGAGGCACCAACTTCCACTTGCAGAATTTCATATGGATCAAAGTTGGCATATTCATAGTCATACTGTGACGTTTTATATGCTACATAGCAGAAAAGCACCCATCCTAGAATGATTGCTAATTTTCTGAAAGGAGAACCAACAGAATTACTCAGACATTTCCATCTTTGGTTTAGATATTCTGAGAGTTCTTAACAATTTTACTGTAACTACACAACTGCGAACTAAAATTTTTAACATCTTTGTTAAACATGTTTACAATCTGGGACTATATTATGAAAATGTCAATTTTATCTACGGAATACCATTTTGCAATATTAGAACCAAACAAATTGAATAAATAAGTTATAAAATAAAAAAAAATTACATAATAAAAATCAAGCAAACAGAATGCACAAACTTACATGAGAAGCTTCTTGACCGTCTCTCCTGGATCCTTCCGTTCCAGTCTTGCCCATTTGTTCTTGCAGGGCTGAAATGTACTTAGCTGTTCTTTATTTAGTTTCTCTGTAAATGAAAAGAACAAGTTAGAAGCGTGACGAAAAAGGGATTTGTCAAAAGAATATGGTTTTCATGAAAGTCCAATGGGTAAAGTTCATCGACTCCTGCTAACACAACGGTATTTCTCTAGGAAATCCAAATGAACGAATCGAATGCACCACACGTTTTTTGTGTACACAGGTAACTTCTACATAAATTCAAAATTTTTAAACACTCACTTTCTTCTTTCTTTTTGAAGATGCAATAATATGTGCACGGGACCAATATGAGCGCCAAAAATGACAGAAGGAAATAGACAAATGTTGAACCACTTTCGTCGTACTGAAACTTCTGTCCACCCATGATTTAACTTAAATGTCGAGATATGATACTTGTTATTTACAAAGGCTAATCACTGACACTGCTTTCTGACAAGAATTTGGCAAAGGGAAGGGTTACACTAACTCAAAATTTAACGAAATTCATTGGAAAATAAATTTCCTTTAGAGCCACGTCCGGCTTTTCCTCAGACGTTGTTTTTCCCACCCTAGAACTCTTCAAAGTATAGGGTTTTGACTACGATGGGTTGCAATTTTGATTAACTAAATTCATAGGCCTTCCACGTCCACGCCAACACGCAGCAGAATTCAGCGCCACCTGTGTGCAAGATAAAATGTTTGTTCTTAAAACCATCTATGACTAAAAATCAAAGGATACTTCTGGTAATATTATAAGTTTACAGTTTTACGCGAAACACTAAATTAGAAGGGAACGATAAATTTATTTTTAATTTATTAAGAATAAATGGAAATCTTTGAAAGGCTAGCAAAATGTGAAAGTATTCGATAGATGGCGTACCTTCATTTCCTTTCAGTAAAAAAACATAACGGCAGATGAAAAGATGCTCGAGCTGTTGAACAGTTGTTTATGGCCTTTCAAATTAGGCATTTTTTAAAAACCTGTGACGCTGGCATAGTAGAAGCCAACGTGGCCAACGAAGCCTCCGCTGGCCAGACGAACAAAAATACAAAAAAGTTTTGCAGATTTGTTTCCATTATTTCATAAGCAGTAAAATCGACAAATGGCCAAATCGGAAAGTACAAATTGATAACGATGGCTGACAAATTTACAACCACGGACAAAGGTAAAATTATGCGAGCCCTTTAGTAAATGCAGGTAAATGCCTTAGAAAAAGCAAGTCACACAAAGAAATACAAAGAAACACAAAACATTTCGGTCATTAACTTTATGGCTAAGAAGCAAGCTAAAGTCCAGAGAGTTCAGAAATTCAAGCACAATAAAGCACTGAATGACGACCGTTCGACCCAAAGAAATTTAAATTAGGAAATAACCAGTTTTTGTCTCTTATCTTTACAAGGCGCATCACTTCAGGATTAACAATACATTGCGCTAAGCTCTCCAACAAAGGCGGGTCGGATTTTGAGATTATGACTAAAACCTGAGCTCCCCATGTTATAGCTGAGCGAACGGATGCCCGAGACCATTAATATTTTGCTAAGTTTATGAGTATCCTGAATATTGTACCACTTCATGGCAGTACATCTTCAATCGCCCCACTTGACGCATGTGTGTGCACTTAGTTCAATAATTCTCTTAAACGAAAAATGGCCAAAGAAAAAAAAGGCGCACTTACCAAAGATGCAACGAAACTGGCAGCATCTCCACTCACGGTGAAACCGAAAAACGTGAAACTGGTACCTCCAGACGGCGCATGGGGTTGGATCATCATCTTGGCTACAAGCATCAATCTAGTAAGTTTGAATAAAAACAGTCTTTAGTTAAAAGACAAATTTAAATCTTTAGTCAATAGATTTCCGGTCCGAAAATAATTCCACTTAATTAACCATTTCCAAAATTTTAACAATGAAACAATTGTAACATATTTGAAGCGCGTGCTCTATGATTTTTGCCCTTTCCGTCGTGATGCACAAGGGCCACGCTTTAGAAATGAATTTTTGGACTTAATACTATTTTATGTTTGTGAGTCGGCAACTTAATTACTTACTTTACTATACACTAAGATATGGTTAGTCATAAAGTTAATAATCGCTTGAAGCAATGGTTTGTGTCAACACTTTATAACGTTCAACGCAATAAATTCTTCCTTATCGTCTAGAGAAGAACTTTTTAAGGGTTTCAGTAATTAAAAGTTCGTTTTGCTTAGTCATAGTGGAAAAAACCATAGTTACCGTAGATTACGAAACGAATGAAACATGGAACGATCGATAATTTATCTTCACCGCATCATCCCGCCAAATGTTTGACAGATGGTTCTTCCAACAACTGTAACTTGTTTCGGTGTGCTGGTGCCATTTATCATTCGTGAATACGATTCGGCCAACATTGCAGGCGTCTCATGGATTCCAGGAATAGCTGTAGCCGTTCTGAACTTGACAGGTATGAAGCTGATGAGTTGCTTCATACTTAATCAAACAAAAGCATGAAATTAATGTTGTAATAGGTCCATGGGTGTCGGCCATGTTGAAGATTTACTCTCATCGACGTCTGGCATCTATTGGTTCCGTAACAATGGTAGTTGCCATCATTGTTTCCTCATTCGCCGGGAGTATGCTTATTTGGTATGCCTCCTACGGACTTTTGCTCGGCTTTGGTTGTAGCCTTAGTGGTGTCATGGGTCTTTTGCTTTTGCAAGAGTATTTCCTAAAGCGACGACATATGGCTAATGGTATTGATTTAGTATTGTCAAGTTACCTGATACAATCACTGATTTTTAATTTTCATATCCACAGGTATCGCTATGGCCGGAGGATCAATCGGTCAGATGCTCATTCCTTTGATTATGCAGAGCTTGTTTGACGGTTTTGGATTGCGTGGGGGATTGCTGATCTACTCGGCCGTCGTGCTGCAAGGGCTCGTGGCTTCCCTCCTATTTCAACCATCCAGATGGCACTGGAAACTTGACGATACACCCCACGTTGAAGTTGAATTGCTGGAAAAGCAGCCGGAGCCAACGCCGGTGCTTCGGGATATCGAAACTCTTTCCGCTGTTGGTAAGAGCCGACCCACCAGCTGGACTGGTAACAGTTTCATCAAGGCATCAGCAGACATCCGACGAGTCCAGCAAATGGATGGCGATATTGTATACCTAAATAGAAACAATCACGCAAATTTTTAAAAGCGTTACACTCATCGGTCAATTGATGTTTTCAGAACAGGATACGATCTCGATCAGTAGCAAGCGGTCGTGGTAGTACTCACGATTCGGAAGCGGGCCCAGATTCCAGGCCGACATCTATGCATGTCCTCAATTACCTGGGTAGCGTTGGCTCTCTAGTTTCCTTGGAACCAGCCACCGTCCATGAGATGCCAGTTACTATGTCGCTAGCGCAGATGAGAAAACAGTTGAAAACTCGTACGCAAATCGACAGTCGTCCAAAATGGCTCCAGTTCATGCCACGATGTCCACCAGCTTCCAGCATCCTCGATTTGAACCTGATTAAAGATCCTTTTTTCATTGTCATGTCTGTAGCAATGGCTTTGGGCCGTCTGACTTACCAACAATTCAATGTCCTTGTTCCATCATTTGCTCAAAGTGTGGGGGTTCCACCAACAGCGGCTGCATCACTGGTTACTATTCTAGCAGCATCAGATACTGTTGCCCGTCTCGCTATTCCGATTTTGGCTGGCAAATTTTCCAAATACATCACGACCCTCACCGTCTTTTTAATCGAATTTGGCATCTGTGGTGTAGGCAGTTTTGGTAAGAGCTACTACTCGAGAAATGTTGTAACCGAATTACCTGTCGTTGTACCTTTTAGCTCTGGCATTTTCCACCGACTTCGTTGGCATGGTAATCAGCTGCGTCATCTATGGCATTGGAATTGGAGGAATCACTGGCATGCAAGTGGTGGTAATTGTCCAAACCCTTGGAATGGATAAACTAGCAGCCGCTTTCGGTCTCAACCTTTTCATCGGTGGACTAATTGTTTTCCCAGGAATTATCATTATCGGTACGAACCAAAAAACAAAAACGTATTAGAGTAAACAAACCATTTGACTTATCCAATCGGTTGTAGGCTATATTCAGGTGTTAACGGCGAGTTTTTCTATTTGTTTTCACATCGTCGGCGGTGTCTGCATCATGTGCTGCTGTCTCTGGGCACCGCTTCCAATGATGCTACGACGGAGAAACGCCAACCTTCCAAAATAATAAGAGAAAAATGTTTTGTTTATCACGCCATCGAGATATACCAATATTTTTTTTTGCAGAATCCGCCTTATAGTTTCGAATACAAAATTAAATTCAAAACCAATTTCTATTTTTTGTGATGTCCCGGCAATGATATCTACACGTGACATGAAACTCGTGCTCTTCCTCGGCTTTTAATCCAAAGCTGCATCGTAACTTATGCCTTTCATGGATTTATATTGTTTCTTACTTTCCAAAAATGCAAACTGCGACGCGGCTTGAACTAAAGCGTCGAAAACGAAGACGAGTTTCATGTCACGCGTAAAGCTAGTGCAAAGTCACGGGGGTCGTTTGCTGTTGATAACCGATGGGCAGAATAAACGCAGCGTAGCTGTGTGTGCGCAGATTCAGTGAAGAATCGTACACTGCGGATGTCTCGACAACAAAGACGACGACGTCATTTGCCCCACAAAGAAAAAAGGCGATGGGTTTTCACGCGTATCTTAGTTTGGCAAGTTGCCAAAGAAACATAAACACACACTCACTGCCCTGTTTTTGCAGTATAAAATCCGCGGAAACGGTAGTCACGTCGCAATCGAAAACCTACAACCATAGCAACTGGAACACCTCTCTCTTACAACAGTTTACCAGAAAACTAAACAAAGGATTTAACTCTGATTTCATCAGTACTCTAAACGCAGAAACTTGTGCGCCGTTTCGCAAATACTTGGAGTCGACAGCGTTTCAACTTAATACATTCAAATGTAAGTTCACTGGCCGGTTCATTGACTTGGCTTACGCCAACATGTGAGGGTTATTATTGTTGATCTTCTCCGCCCGCCACACTACTGTTGGCGTAGTCATGCGCTGTGCAACCAACTAAAAATAGCTTTCACTAAGTTGACGTAGTTTCACTGCCAAGTAACAACTTTTCGTCTCGCGTGTGCGTTGTGGTTTTAAGAAAAAATTTCGTTGTCAAAGTGAACTAACTTACTTTAAAACTTTACATTACCATGTACGAAATCAAGATGCCCACTGAATGTACCGCCAACCCTCTTCAACGGGAATTGGCTGACAGTATCATCAGGTTCTCCCCATTGGTAAGTAACGAAAGAATGAAAAAACATACCGAGCTATGATGGAGAAGTTCAGTTGTTTCTTTCGTTTTGCAGGATGACTTAAGAATACTCATTGCGTGTGGAGCCAGCCCCAATGACCCCGTAACACAAGGTACGTTCTGTGAAAGTAAAAAAAATGAAAATTTATTTTAATGGATATACGTATAGGTCTGCGTCCGCTCCATTATGCGGTTTGGCAGCGTTACCTCGAGGCTGTCCAATTTTTACTAGTTCGTGGAAGCGACGTCAATGCTAGGGATGATTGTGGATATACTGCTCTACACCTAAGCGCCGAGCATGGCTACACAGAGATAATGAGTCTTTTACTAGAATATCAAGTAAGCATCTTTGAAATTTATGGAGAAACAACAGGTAAACTTACCAGCATGTTACTGTGATAGGCCAAAGTGAATTTTTCCGACAAGATGGGCGAAGAAACAGGAGATGCAGGCAAACCTAATCTATGCGACGAACCTTTGCATTTGGCCATCAAGAATGGTCACTACGAAGCGGCTCGCCTTTTGCTTGAAAACGGAGCTAACGTGAACACTCGCTATTTCTTCGGCTGTGAAATTAGCCTTATTTCAGCACTTAATCCAGAAGCCATGGAACTTTTACTTATGTATGGGGCCTATCCGGATTCAAGAGATCGCAGTGGACTGACTCCTCTGATGAAAGCCTGTCGGAACCCACAGGTTAGTTAAGAACAAACAAATCTAATTTACAGTGTGTAATTTAAATTACCTGTTGTTGATAGGCCACAGAGACCGTTCTGAAATTAATATCCTATGGAGCAGACGTGAATGCCCAAGCCGACGAGCGGAACGATTACCGATCAGTACTTCACTATGCAGTCCTTTCAGGGAATCGTTCCATGGTGAGTCTCTTGCTGAAACAAGGAGCACGAGTTCGGCCTCCACCAGGTGATCCAGCACTATCCAAGCCTTCGGTATTGGATTTAGCCGTGCTGAAGGGTGACGTCGAACTGGTCAGGATGCTCATTGAAGCCGGTATGAAAATTCCTAGAAATCACAAAAATAGTAATGAGATTTAACAGAATTTTTTCTTAAGGGGCTGATGTTAACAATACTTCCTCAATTTTGGGTTCGGCGTTACACGTTGCTTGTGCAGACAACGTAGCAAATCGGGCGGAAATTGTCCGGGTTTTGTTAGAAAATGGCGCTAATCCTAACATAGCAGCCAGAAGCGACGAAGGATTACCACATCCATCTATATTAGCTGAATACGTTACATCAAATGGCAACAAGGATAAGCTTGACCACGAAGTTGTCGACTTGCTGCTCCGACATGGGGCACAGGTATGAAATCATCTGCATTGCAAAAAAGAGAGTTAAGTTAATCAAAAATCTACGTATTCTCTAGGTGGTACTCAAGACACAACACCGTCATCCATTGGGATTATACTCGATCTTACCCATTTTAACACGGCATCCGCGAGTCTTTTTAAATGTGATGGAAGCAGCAGAAAGTTTTGACAACGTCATGCTCAAACGACTGAATAACGTTCCTCCGGACTTTAAACAAATTATTCTGGACCTCGCCACGCAACCCCTTTCCCTTCAAAAACAATGTCGATTCTACCTGCGCCAGCAATTGCAACCTAATATTCATCTTAAAATACCTTTACTCGAGATTCCTACAATGCTTCAATCTTATTTACTCTTTGAAATTAGCTAGTTGTTTTACCCAAGGTAACATCATATCTTACGCATGACTCAAGCAATCCAATCCCCCTATATTGTACAAAACATGCCGCGCCCATCTTGGAAAATCGTGCTTTAAAACTTGAAAATGATGATGTCGACTTTTTACGTAAAATTATAGTTGGGTTAAAATCATGCAATTATTTGAACGGATTTGACGCGGAATACAAAAGTTAATAAGCCAATAAAACTTGCTAAATCCTGATTCTGGGCACAGTCCCTACTGGCACACTGTACAAGGAATCGCCATCACTCAACAAAGCGTACATTACGTCAAACTCGCTTGCCTACCTTAACCTTTCAGAGCAGTGACGTTTTTTTTTCGGTACTTTTTCCAACGTGGCTTCAGACCTCGATGCAAGCACGCTGAGGGAAGTACACTCTTTGCAGATTTTACGTAAGGCTAGGCGCCCTTCTTGGTACCTGACTCTCCTTGTTCAAGGCTAAAGTAGAAAGAAGTTTTAGTAGACTTTATATATTACAAATAATAGAAATCGTACCTGGTTCCACTCTAAATAGAACCGGTTATTCGCCTGTACTTCGTCTCAGACGTTGTACGATGAATTTTCAAAGTGGTTGGTACACGTATTTTCCCATTACAAATCCAGCATTCTAGAACATTATTCAGTATTTTTCTGTTTCAACAATGTATAATATACGGGCAACGCTGACGTTTTCATTCCATCGTCACACCTAAGGAATAAAATCATTCATTAGTTGTTTCAATTTTAAATGCAAAGTCACGCTTTAACTATCCTTTCTTTACTTCTTTTTACAGTAACCGTGAAAATATGTCCAATACTTTATTTGACGTATGCAGGGATTCAAAACCTAACAACTCCAGATGGCCAAAGACCTAAAAACAATTGTGATATTGTTTTTGTTAGGAAAAAGAAGGTATGTGATTTAACATGAATTAACATCTACCTCACAATGGCTAAGAAAGTTTAATCTTAGTACCAACATTAGTTGACCAGCAGAATTTCCAAGCAGTTGTTGTATAGCATAGCATGTGGTCAGGCATAAATCCTAACTTGTAGTATTCATGCCTCAGGTTTTAAAAAATCATATCAAGTATAAATCATTATGGAATTTCAGTATTACGTTATTTCTACCTTGTACGGTTGGAAAGATAATCATCATATGGTTTGCAAGTTTTCAGAAGGTGATGCAGAAATGTTGGTATACAACACGACATGGTACTTTAAAACGTTTGGCAAGCTCTGCAATATGGAAATCTTTCTGCAAAATCACAGAAAGAAATGATTAAAAATCAAAAAAGATCTATAAAAATGAACCAATATCTAAAAAGTAAGATTCGAAATTGATTTACACTTGACCCACTCCCCTCGTTACACTTTTTCACTAGTCCAATCTTTTACACTTCCTGAAATTTTTGGTTGAAACATTTGCACTGCGTGCTACATAAGAAAAAGAATTTCAGTCTAAACAACTATGTTTGCATCAGTAAGACATCAAAGTGAATGTGAATCTATCTAGACAATAGATTCATACACACTTTTTGACAATTATTTCCGTGACATTTTTTTTTTTATTAGTTGTCCCTGGACATGGCAGTTTACCAGTGTTAGTGTTAGCCACTGGTTGCAGTTTATGGGACGTTTATGTGACCTTTCTGACCCCAAATATTACCCAATGATGGCATATCCTAGATGAGTACAAGCAATACGATTAACCAACCTGCGTAAGCTAGTTTTATCAAATACCAAGATTTGTAATGCACGATTAAACTACCATTTGTTTGAAAGACTAGAATACAACAACGAATACCACAGATGCACAGATGTAAATTTACTGTGTTCTTTTTTTGTCATCCGCTCACCGCCCCCCGCCAAGTTGAACTAACTTAACCGCCCGTTGTGTATTGGACAGAAGACGTTGCCAACTTGCCATCGAAAAAAATTAAGAACAATTGCAAAAATCCAAAAATTAAAAAACTAATGGTTTTTTCCCTAACATTAAAATGATTTAATTTGAAAAGTATTTGTGTAGTCTTTACATCTTCAAATATGACATATTGACACAGTTTTATTTTCTAGCAAAAGGAGGAAATTAGAAAGCGGCAACATTGTCTTTGAATTTACCTTGGTTGTCTACCTTTGGCCTGGTATGAGGCTGATTTGATATTTGACATCTAATTTGGCGGGTAAATTAGGCGCGTAAATTATGCGACAGTTTTGGCCATTTCATCTAAAACGGAAACGCTCCATTCAATCTTCTGGAGAATTTTATGATTAAAATGCTTACTAATCTAGTTGTTGGTTTCTGTAACGCCTATCTGGGGCAATATGTTGAAAATCTAAACACGAATCAGCTTTCGTTTTCTCTCCTGGAAGGTCGGTCTTTACTAAAGCAAAAATATCGAACAGAAACATAATGCTTCATATTTATTATAGGAAAGGCTGAATTACTAAACTTGTCTATTAAAAAAACTGCTTTTGGAAACCTCGACTTGCCATTTTGCCTTCATGCTGGATTTGTGGGGAAAATTTGCATTGACATACCACTTACACGAATAAGCAGTCAGCCATGGGTTATATCCCTTGATCAAATGTATTTGATAGCTGGTCCCAAGAAAGATGCCAAGGTAAGGATAGTTATTCTTGTTGTTTTTCCTGGCTTCATTTTCACTCAAAAAAAAAATTATAAATTGTTAGCCTCATAAGGACCAAGTGAAAAAGAATGAACATTTGGAGTCTCTTGAATATAAAAGAGCTGCCCTGGATTTGATGGAGGCAGAATGGAGATCAGAACTTGGTTTTCGTGGTTTAGCATCTTTGTTGTACAATTCAACATGTTCATCTTGGTTAAATCATTTAACTAGTCTGATGGTTCATATTATGCAAAACATAGAGGTAAGCCTTTTTAAATGTTACATGTTATTAGTGTTGTAATACTATTTTACATTTCAGCTTAAACTGACAAATGTCCACATCCGGTTTGAAGATGATGGTATATCATGCCCTGGTAAAGTTATGACATGTGGTTTACATCTCAAGTCATTCGCTGCTCAGACATGTGACGAAAAAGGGAAAACATCCGATTTCATGTATAAACTGTTGGAACTCAACGGATTAGCGGTTTATTGGGACACAGATGCTAATGTCTTCTCGGACCTACCCCTGGATGATCTGTGCCAGAAAATGAAATGTTGTTTGATCAAACAGGATGCTTTTATATTAAATCCCACTCATTGCTACGTCCACGTTAAGCGGAACCGTACAACGGCCCCTTTGCAATCGCTCAAGGAACCACGCATTAAGTGTGATATCGTACTCGACCAAGTCGACGTAGAACTTCGTGATGCCCAGTATTACCAATGCTGCAAACTTCTTGAGATGCTATCTCGTCATGGTCACCACAAATTCAATCCAGGACGTCAATGGAAGTATGCCGGGGAGCGTATCATTGCTGCAATCCATGAAAGAAAAAAAGTCGAGAACTGGCCTTTTGTGATTCGTCGCGTACAAGATGTTCTTCTCTACGTTCGTTCTTATAAGGAGCACCTTATGAATTCCCCTGGAGCCGCAGAATTTGCACTAGAACGCGAGAGAATCGAATCTGAGTTTGAATTAGAAGAACTAATGATCTTACGGTCTACTGCTATGCGACAAATTTCCAGACGCCGAAATGTTTTCTATCGCTGGTACGACGATTTCTCAACATGGTGGAATGCAGAAGAAACCGGGATGCACGCGGCAGAAAACGAGTCAATTACTGAAAAGACAACTGAGCATGAGATCTTCGAAATGCTAGAGGAGGCTAGAAAAGATGATCTGATTCGAAAGAAAGACCTGCTTCCTATTCAGTTTAGTTTCGCGTTGAAACATGGCTGTTTGCGCTTGTCTTCCTGTCCTGAAAGCATTGAAACTTACCAGCCGTCTAATTCTCTCGTGGAACTCGAGCTGCGTGAAATCGTTGTCGACGTTTGGAAATCACATCCGCAAATTGGTTGGATTAAACTGCATGTCAGCGCGAAGAACATTTCCTTGTGCGACCGCATGACAAAATTTTTCCAAAGTTCTTCTAATCCAGAGGAAGCGGCGCCGCATTTTGATTTCGTAAGTTGATTCTATATAATCCTTAGAAACAGTGATTAAACTAACACTATTTTCAAATAAGGTGTATGAAAAACAACCGCCTGATGGCAACTGGAACCATCGTTTAATGATCACCACCTTGCCTACAGCATGCGTTTACAAACATGCAGTTGTTGGCCTAATTAGACAATGTTTTCCCCTCCCCAAAAAAGATCGTTCTTTACTAGGACAGCGTGTCCAGAAAGAAATCCGTTCTCGCTTCAAACTTGTTAAACGCAAAGCTACACAAATTTTGAAAATGACTGCGGCTAAGCTTTCGAGTAATAAGTCGTGGGATTTGAAGATTAACATCGCGACTCTACGCATTCTAATTGCTGATTCTCCTTTTAGTCCGATTCCACTTACTGTTGAGGTTGGCCCCATTTATGTGAATCCCACAGTCAGTTGCACGGCCACCTTCTTGAGCTCCTTGTCCGCGGATAATACCGTCCGTACATGAGCCATAGAAGTCAAGGGAGGAAACGAAAAGAAAAAAAAAGGAAACATGTGCTACTGGCTGATCTTAGACATACCATTTTTCTTACTAGTGTGTTTTACAATGCAAGCAAAGTATTAGATTACTTCGTTCCTGAAATGACCCATACCCCCCCCCCCCCCCTACATTTATGAGATTTGGGCTTTATCCACCTTCATGAATTCTCCTATGTGTTTTGGTGATGAAATGCACAAATAAATTCTCCCCAATCTTTGTTACTTAACAGCTATAATTAATTGTACAATTGGCAGGAGTTCTTGGATTTCGCACTCACCAAATTGGTACACGAGGGTTTGCAAATCCTGTTTCCATAGAATCAACCACAACCATCACGTGACGCGACGCGACGCAAATTTGGTACCCAGATCGTAATGAACCTTCATCAGGTATCATTACGATCTGGGTATGGATACAGTGATACCTTAGCTCTTGTCCCTAGAAAGTAATAAGACAATAGGTATAATATCAAACCTTATTTCCAGTTTACATAGTGCACATGTGGACTGTATCAACTGTATAGTGAAATACCTGGTGAATCGCTTTCATTTCCAACTTGAATAAATGTTTGACTTTCATAAGAGATACTACTACCATAGTTCATTTTCTTAGTGGCACATTATTTTTTACATTAAATGGTGTAATATTTTTTTGTACTACAAATAAAAAGAATGAGGATGTTTTAAGGGAATAATGTCTCACCTGATACACTTTTGGAGAACTGGATTCCCCATGGAATTTCAAGCTCGTTGATCAGTTGGATGGTGATTTCTGTTTCCTTGGCAATATTTGCAGATGTCATAGTATTCACATTTCCATTGGAGTAGTGACTTCGATGAATTTCCTGTCACTGGCTTGTAGAAGATTAATATTGATAAAATAAATTACTCACTAATTTCAAACTCAACGCAGTATATGTTTAAAGTAAACTCACAAGCTTGGCTTGGTCTGAACGTATCTTTTTGGTTGTTTTTTAGCCATCTACAATAAGATAGGATTTAGTTAGATTTAAAGTTAAGCTAGTCATTTGAGATATTTTAGAAAAAGGATAACTTAACATCCATGCCACTTGATTAAATATTCATAAACGTACCTGCCAGTTGCAAACATGTACCAAACAAAATGAAAGAGAAAGATAAACATCTTACTCTGACAAGCAAACATGGAGAATGAATGGCTGTGGTCCTGTAGAGCTAACGAAAACAAACTGCCAGATGACGCCACCGTGTGAACCTGTGTTTCTTCTCACAGACGACCGCCATTGCTCTCTTCCTCTCTACAATGCCATAAACATTCGTATTAAGACTTTTTTAAATGCATGTTCAAGATTATTTAATCCTGATGAAAAGTATGAAGGGAAAATAAGACGAAAGGGGAAAAAATATCTACCGTTATCGTGCATTCCTTTTGTCTGTCTCTGTACTTCGATGGCTGATTTGTTTGCTAATTTTCGGAACGTTCGAAACCGATCAAATAGAATTTATCTTATTTAATGGATTTTTGTAATGGAGTTAACGACGAACAGCATCAATGTTTTGCCGCAAATGGTGTCCTAGGGATTGGACAACTCATGAGTCATCATTGAGCAGGTAGTCGCCATTTATCCTTCCGTTAAAGGGAGTCAAGTTCCAGAAGTCACGATAGACTACACTTCAGCGCGACGGAGGGAAAGAAACAACACATACCGTGTTTTTTTTTCGGCAATTTTGATTCCAACGAAACAGTTCCTTTGAAAAGAACGGAGCCGGCATCCCTTGTTGTTAACGCCCTCCTTGGGGATAATCCAGTGTTAAGCGACCAGCAACGCCTTCCCCTCTTCTGCTGAAAAGGGGCTCTGTTTGGAGGTAAAAAAGAGAAGTGGGACCATGAACTCAGGTTGTTTGACCTCGGATGGCCTTAAATACCCCCAGTGCTTCCCCAGAAGAACCATCATTCGCGTTTCCATCGATGCTCTGCCATGTTGTCTCTCAACTCTCCTCCAGCTCTTTCTCAGCACTCTCTGGTAAGTCAATTAATCTTGATCCGTTTAATTTTAATACCTATCTAAATTACACAGATTAATGAAGATTGCTTACTTTTACTTCATAGGGCCAACAGTTAGCTACTTTATCGATAGAAGTGAGCTATCCATTCCATTCGCATCTTATCGGCAGATCGGGGCAGAACATCAACCGCACGATGAAAGAAACTGGAACCCGCATTCATTTCCCAGATCGTAATCGCATCGTCAGCGAACTCAAGAGTAATTCCGTTGTGATTCGTGGTCAACCAGCCAATCTTGAAAATGCTCGCCAACGAATTCGGGTAAATCATTTGATAGCCATATCTTTTCAATTTAACTTACAAATTCCTTGAATTGTCCAGGCGGATATTCCGGTTGAATTCATTGTCGATTGCAGCCTTGAACGGATAAATGTTATTGGCCAGTCATCCCTCCTGCAATATTTTTCGACTACATTTGGCGTTTTGTTGCGTTTCTATCCAAAGATTGATGGTATCTACTGTCAGGTCAACATCCGTGGCCATCAGAATGGAATCAAAGAACTTAAAGATTCAGTGATCTACTTTAGACGACTAATGCACACTAACCTGGTACGATAATTTCCACATTTTGTCCGGAAGCACTTGTTTTAATGTACACTTCAACACAGGACACCGTGGTAATGAAGATGGAAACATCCTTCGATCACGTTTGGCTTATTCGGGACCATATAGACAAAATTGTGGCAGCGACAGGCGCTGGCATTCGTTGCCCCGACGTTTCTGTTTTGAAAGAGCTACCTAAAAAATATTGCGTTTGGATCCGTGGTTCTTTCGACCAAGTTTACTTGGCCAGCTCGATGCTACATGTAAGTGTTTTGTGCTCATTTGTAAAGTTTAGACTTGCAACTTACTTTTATTTGTAGGGTTTGCTGCCAATGCAGTTGATGGTTCAAGTTCCACTAGATCGTGTTAGTTGTACTTTTCTGGTTGAAGCGAAAGACGTCGATGTTTTGGCTCGTTTAGAACGCTCCGTGGATACTCTGACAATCCGACTTACTTCTTACGAATGGAATGCACGTACGTCAATCATATCAATTAACTTTTATAATTGTCATTGATGGACTTACTTGGATTAGGAAATTTGTTTGAGTTGCTGAGACGCTGCCTGGATCAGCCCAACATTCAGGTCGTCATCCCTCATTTGCCGTCGAATTGGTTAGGAATTGCAGATATCACTCGCAACACTTTCAGTAGGTTACTCTGCTCACGTGGTTGTTTAGTCACTTATGATTTCATCTTTTCCATAGTTTCAGCTTCGCAAAAGTTGTCCAGCTTTTTGTTTTCAAACGAAAGCGGCTGTGCTCAACAATTCAGTGCAATGGTGATCGATATTCCCCAATCTTCCGGCCTTTCTGACCAAACTTCCAGTACCACAAGCTGGTCCTCTCCACGTAATTCATAAAAAATTGCTAAAGTCCCTAATTCATAAAAAATTGCTTGATTTAAAATCTCGTCTGCTTTAGTAACCGAATCTTCCATACCATCACTGGCAGCTTCTCGGTTCGATCGTGAATCATCTCGACATCTATCACAGCTCCTGGAGACGGTCGGATTGTGTCATTATTCAGGTAAATATTGTTTTGTATTTACCTACGTTCTATTCTTAATCGATTTTTGGCGTCTGTCAGATCTCTTTAAGCAGAACGAAGTTGATCTGGCGATGTTTACGACTTTGAAAGACGAAGATTTGATAAGTATTGGGATTGTCTCGTTCGGTGCCCGGAAAATCCTGTTGAATGTCATTCAAGGTATTAATTACTTGTGCCAATCTTTGAAACTGATACTGACATTTTCATTTGTAGAACTGCGTCGCTGATGTTCACGCCGTTTCTTCATTGTCAGCATATTTCGAATTCGTGTTCTCTTGTTTCACTCTTCACTGTCAACCTTTTGACCCAGAATTGTTTTTCCTGCATCGCATATCGATTTTTTTCATTGGACCTCCTCATGATACTTGTACATACGACCACTTCACTTTTGATCATTACAAGCTTGACTCCTGAAAAATGTAGTTAAGATTAATTTCATCGTTTACCTCTAACACAAGGGATGTAATTTTTGCAATTGGTGCAAACACTATGTTTACCTTCGATTTTGTCAATGTTTAAGAAGACGTACGCAACTCTGAATAGGGACGACCTTGGATGGTACCCACTATAGAGAAGACACATCGATTCGCGTGTCTGCAACAGCTCACAGTGAAATTCCAAATCGATTTTCGCTAGCATCTGCTGTGCGATGGAAGAATATTGTTATCTGCAAATATTTTTCTAGCCATTTTCATGGCAAAATATGTTAAAATAGATCTCTTCTTTTCCTGTAATGCTAAAATAAATGCAAACCTTGAGACTTGATAACTCTGCTACTTTGTAACTTTATGCTTTTCCGCATAAGAAAGATGACAAGTTGATGCTCAGGGGATGTGCTGCCATAGCAAGGAAGAATTCAGAGAAATGGGAGACTTGGGCGCCGTATTTCTGCATATCTAGGTGAATGAAAAATCAAATTTGTTGCCATGGCTGAAGTAAAAATAATACGAAACATTACTGTGTTGCAGATGTGACGTCTTTTTGTCGTGGAACAAAAGACCAAAAAAGGCTGTTCTATGCTGGATTGCTGGCCTTCGGAACGTTGAATTCTGTAATGTTCGGAACGTGCCAGGCTCACCAGTACGTGAACTATGGGGACAATAGAAATGTCAAACAAAAGACGGATTTAATTATCTCAATATTCACGATCGCATAGGGGAATATGCTAATAATTCAAGTTTTGGCCAACCAGTGGAAAATCAATTTTTCCTAGAATGGGGATCAATGTCCTATACGTCTACACACGTGAAACGTGACTTCCCTTCTCAATAGAACTTAAACCCTCAATCAGATGCGTTTTCACATTATTAGTTAATAAACATTTTTCCGATATCATTACCAACTGCAATCTACGGTTTTGTACATAATACTCATTAGACCAGATTTCCACAGCTCAGAACTTTAAATACAACGGCCATACTGCTTACTTGTAATTTTGCAAAAGATGCTTTTCAAAAGTTCGAGCCGCCTACTTTGAATTTCACCAAAAATTTATCGGGCGAACAAAGTTTTAGTTTCCCATTGATCCGATTACTGCGCGGGATCTGCAAATACACCGCAGTACAAGAAGGCAATAATTTTCATAACCTGAAAAATTGAATGAATATCATGAGCTGGGATCTAACTTACAATAGAAACCTCTTCCATTGTTTTAACATTGTAACGAGCCAAACTATTTGACGGACATAGCTCTTCGAAGTTTGTTACACAATACAGTTCGTTTTACGGAGGCAATATATAACTTTAGCATGTGAACAGTAAAAGGTCTGGTAGCTAACTATGTTTGGGGTTCATTAAACAAGATATCTTTAGTTAACTTACTCATTATGATTTCCACGCCTTTTGAGGGGGATTGTAGACGTTATTGAGTGCTGTGTTTGATTCTGAAAAGTTGGTTGAAATCTGAAAAAAAGAAAATAACATATAGATATAGTGTAGTTTTAAAAGATACATCCAACTTATTGGCATGGATTTACATTTGGCTGATACACTGTAGATTTTTTGATTTCAGGTGTAGAGTTGTTGTCTCTGAATTGAAGGCACCCCTTTTTTAAAAGAAAAATCAATGTGTTTTGCTGTGATTTTGTGGAGGTAAAGAAATTTGGTAAGTGACCCATGAAACAAAATCCTTTTTTTAATTAAAACCATTTCTTTGATGACTAATGCTGTTTTCTTCTGTCGTTATGGCTCTTCCCAAGTTTGCCAACACTTTTTTAAGTTTACTTGAGATTCTGGAATCCTCCTTTGAGGATTTAGACATTCTAAATCTGTTGAATTAATTGTTCCACCACACAAAACATGTGACTCTCGTCTGTGTTATACAATTTTGGAACACTGCCCAGTCTTCAGCCATAAATAAATCATTTCAAAGTTTTCTTTTTCACGTTACATTGGCACGTGGTTTGACTCTAGTTCTATATTCGAAAAAAGAAATTTGTTTAATTCCCTTTCTAAATTATGTAACGCCCTCGTGACGTGCAGCAACTGCCAACCGATTGTATAACGAAACGTTCACGAGGAAAACGTTTTCGTACCACGTGAACACGTCCTTTACTTCTAGGAATCGTAAACAAACTACATAAATCATATTTTAATTTACTAGTCTCGTATACTTACGTAAACCGCTCACGATTTTCAGATTTTTTCCAGCCAAAAAATCACAACTTCACGGGTTCGCGGAAATGGACTGGAGCACAGGAGCAGTCGATAAACTGAAACGTAACTGTTGCCATGTAAAAAATCTGCTGTGGAAATGGAGATATTTTATTTATTTAAAACAAAATATACGTGAAAACGATTTGTTTCCGGGATCAAAAGCATGCAACATTATTTAAATATTTCATAAGTTCAATTGATTCTACGCTCTCAATAACATTTTTCTTATTTTTTAGTGATTAAATTTGACAAGTGATGTTTTGGACAGATCCCTACATGGCGAAATACCCAGGACTAATTAACTGCAGAGAACAGTATTAACTGTTGACAGTCACTTTTCTTTTCATAGAATCATGAACGAGTAATTACGAGTCTCCCATCATGTCTAGCAATCTCAGTTAAAGACGAAAATTGAAATTAAACCGTCCATGACAGAGGCAGAAAAAAAAGCTAATGACAAGGGTACACGTTGAGCATGCATAATTATGTTAACCGAAAGTTTACGCTTCTTAGAATTGCCTGAATACATTAACTTGTATGGCCTAGTAACGTGCGTCATCAACATCGTTTAAACTATCTCATTTTCCTGATTCTTTCACCGTTTTTGCATTTAGACGCAAGATTTGGCAAATGAGTTTGAACTTGGGTCACCAACAAAAATAATTAATCCTATTCCCATTCCTGTGGGGGGATCGATATTTAGTAAGGCAGTGTTTCGCTTTTCAAATTGGTTTCCCAAATCAAGTCTCTTTTTATCCGGCTTAGTCGTCCCCCGTAAAATTTCTGCGAGTTGCGAACGACAGATTTTCCAATGAGAAAAACATAACGCAACACTGACGGGGCAGGAACATCTTGCGCATCTGCGCTGAAGATCCCTCTCGTCTCCAACTATAAAAGACGCTCATACTCTCAGAACTAACTTCAGTGCACGTGATACCTGCAAAATAGAGTGCAACGGAAGGCCGATTTTAGTCTTTAACTGCACAAATGGCATACCGTACTGCGTTCATATGTTTTCTATTTCTTTGTGGATGTGCTGGATCGGCCACAAATGTTTCGGAGGCTTTGTTCCATCGTGAAGTGGATAATGGAACGCAAGGGCATGACGTTGCACTCAACAGTACCGGATGGTCTATTATAACCAGCAATATCTCTGATGGCGGCACAGATCTACTCATGCCCGAATGGGTTTACTTGTCAGCAGGCGCCTATTTGTTATTCATTAGTACCATCGGTTTGCTTATGAACATTGTGGTCATCATCATCATCCTGAATGACCCACAGGTAATTAACAATGGCATCCTAGATAATCCCAAAGATATATTGGATTTGTAGGGAATAATTAGTAAAATCAATTACGTGTCTTCAATTTGATGATGGTAAAAATCACGTTTGTTAGGGGGATTCTCACCAGCTGGTTGAACGATGTTTACACTGTGCCTATGAAAATGAACAATAATTGGAAATCTATTGATCGTGTTTGAATTGTAAAAACGAAATTACCCGCACCAGTCTGAATATTTGAATTTGCATGGATTCTTTAAATGGAGGTCTGTGACTCTAGAAAGTCACGTATTTAATAATGACATAGCAACAGTAAATTAGGTTCAGAACTCTATAAAAAAAAAATGGGCTAAATTATCACGTTGATTGCGCTGCTCAATTTTCTGACAACCTAATGGGGACCCTAAGAAAATGACGCCCTTGAATTGGATGCTTCTCAATTTGGCTTGCTCCGACGGTGCCATTGCCGGTTTCGGGTAAACAAATTAGCGAAACAAACAAAACAAAATGTTAACTCTTATGGGTTGTTTAGGACACCTGTATCAACGGTCGCTGCTTGGCAATTTACTTGGCCTTTTAGTCACGAGCTGTGCGTAGCCTACGCCATGATTATGTCCACTGCAGGTTGTGAAGAGTAACAAAATTAAATAGCAAAATAAATTGTTCCAAATAAATTACCAAAGAATTTACGTTTTGAAGGGATAGGATCCATTACAACTCTAACAGTGTTAGCTCTTTGGCGATGTCATCATGTCATCTGGTACTCAGCTAAACGCAATGGACCCTTTACCGATCACAACGGGCGGCTTGGATTTCGCCAGGGAGTTATTCTTTTAACGCTCATTTGGACTTATACGCTGGCCGTCACGTGTCCGCCACTCTTCGGATGGGGTCGCTACGATCGAGAAGCAGCTCACCTCAGGTATCATAAAAATAAATCTTTAAAAATATTCAATTAAATGCCAAGAAACCGTGTCTCAGCTGTTCGGTGAATTGGGAATCGAAAATGGACAACAATCGATCCTACATTATCTACATGTTCGCAATGGGATTGTTCGTGCCGCTTGTGGCTATCACCGTCTCCTACACCAGCATCCTAGTCTTCATTCAAAAGGTCAGCTTAAATAACAGCCCGCCAAATTTGAATTTTTCCCTGCAATTTGAAAAAAAAATACTTCAAATGAATCCTTATCTTCACACAAAACAGACAAGCAAAATGAGAAGAAAATTAAAGTCGACGCTTCAATTGGCTTCTACCGGGCAACAGAATGACAACGGCGGCGACCCAGTGGAGAAGAAAGTGACGGTAATGGTAGCAGTCATGATAGGAGCTTTTATAATCGCCTGGACTCCCTATTCCATCCTGGCTCTTATCGAAACTCTCATTAGCGATACGGCAAACAATTATTCAAATGCGACGCTAATCAACGGCGATGAAAATTTCTTTTACAACGGAACTGTTTCACCTGCTTTGGCCACCATACCTTCGTTGTTCGCAAAAACGTCTGCTGTACTCAATCCTCTTATTTACGGACTTTTAAACACTCAGGTATTTATCAATAGCATTAAATTTATTGGCATTTAATTAAAAGATGAATTATTGAAACAGTTCCGCTCGGCTTGGAAGAAATTTGCATCACAGTTCATGTGTCGAAGGAAATACCGCCATAAAAAGCGTGGCGATCGGAATTTTGCTAATAACAAGGGGCGTAATCATTATTTAAGGAGGTTATTCAACTGTGGACGATCAAATTCGTTGGCCACTGTCCAACGATCCAGCACGAAAGAAATGGTTTCTAGTTATTCGCAAAATGCATCCGCACTGGCGAAACAAGACGTCAGCAATACGCACATTCCGCCAGTTCCGCCCAATTCTCAATACGACGCTATCGACCGCGATGATTTTGATGTCTAGATTATTGTCAACTCAATTTCAGCCAAATCTAATTGTCAAAAAAGGTTACTCAAACATTGGTTTAACATTCAAAATGTTTACGTCAACACGCCTAACTCGCATATTTATCTCCCACCACCCATTATTATTCTTATAATTGTACCTTGGATAATCTATAAATATTTACATTAACTTCTCGACAAGCATGCTTGTGCTGTTTAAGGGCAAAACAAAAAACATAATTGACAGAATTAATGTAAGTTGTTTTACGACAAGTGCACAATCTCTGATTTGTTTTGACTTCCATCGAGACAGTCTAATGTTTTCAAAACAAAACATGAGCATTAAAAGGTTTGGAACAAAATATTGTCGGCCTTATCGACTTCAAATCTTGTTAAGCTTTCCCCCAACAGACTTTACTGCAGTGATTTCCAATCAGCGTTACGAGTGACCCTTAAGCAAACAAGCATAGTAAAATGATTAGAGATTAGAACGAAAACAAGGATTCGAGGCTTGTTAGTTAGGACGCCCTTTGAGAAGAGAGATGAAACTCGTATAACAAGTTACAAGACTGCATGGTTTACACACCCAACTTTGAAAACTAACGAATAAAAACAAGGAAATGCTTACGCATCTAAACAATTAATGGAAATAGGGTAACGATCGCAATAACAATGGTACCGAAAATCAAACTTCTGAAACTGTAAAAATCACTTCATCTTTTTGAATATGTTTGAAAAAGTAAAGCTGAAGATTTTCTTGCTCTTTCTTTTAAAATCTTGTCAAACCATTCCATGAAAGTTGAATTTAAAATGGAAAACTTGCCCAGTATTTTTCAAAGTCATTAAGATTACTTTTTCCTGTTTACGTAATTTCTCAGTTTGCCACCCAAGTTGCTGAGGGCCATCTACATGATAAAGTAATAGACAGAATGACACTGTTGGGACTACGATAGAGATGAAAGTTCCACTTACTTTTTATTTCCTGACACGACAGGCCAAATATGAATGTGACAGGAGTTGGATGCAGCCATGCATGATGGAAGTCATAAAGCAGAACAGATATCACGTATATGCTCAGACGAATCGATGGCCAACTGGCATTTGTTTTTTTTCTATAAATGTCATATGCATTCAACTGAGGATTGGCGATATACGAGAACTATGACGTTTCATAATCTTGCACATGGTTGTACACATTCCACTTTCCTTTAACTTGCTTTGTCAAGAACAGGCCACAATTCACACTTAAGTAAACGATAAAAAGATAATATACCTGAAGTTTTAGTACGATCACTGAGTTTGTTTTAATTATTTGAGATCTCAGAGGATGACGCCATTGAACTGAACAGGCACACTCATCCCCAACAGCAAGGTCGTCAACTTTCATAATTGCCCACCTCGTCGAATGATAAAAATGCACAATTATTAAGGACATCCATGAGCAGTGATTAAAAATAAAATTAGAGCACACAGTTAAATACCTGCAATAAATCAATCAAATTAAATTTCAATTTATAGATCGTGAATTTTTTAATGGCAGACTGTGCAGCACGTAAACTGATTAGCGCAGCCATTAGAATTTTGCTGCGTCAGGTTCCGAATTCAGATCTGTGTTTGATACGATTAGCTCAAGAACGATTAATTGTTCTAAACAACCCACAACGATATAAGAAAACCCCAAATTGGAAACTTAATATCAAGCACATCATTTTAAATACTAACATTTCCAACGCAATGAAAAATGGGAAAATGCACTCACTGGCGCCATTAGTTTCGCCTACAATATGGCCGACTTCCTTTGACAATTAGTTAGCGAGGCTTCGTGCCAAGCTAATGTGTTTTTGTGCATCACTAGTTGCCCAATACTATTAGCAATGAAGAAATTGTTTCTTCGAGCATCAAATTATTAAAATGAGTGCACTAGTACACCCACTGGGGCCTCCATGGCGAAATTACATCATACCTGATTTCATTACTCATTTTGAGACGTTAGTGATTCAATTACAAAATAACCAAGCCCGCCAAAAGCATATGGCTGTCGGAGATCTTTGTCCTTCAATTCCTGACATCTAATTCCTCGATGCTGTTGAACAAGTATGAATAAAGTCAAATCTTCATTGAGTTTTTCTTCGTTTACCATTTCTGTTGTAAAGGTAGAGCAACTCGAGTTCGGCGGGAATGCCATGACCTGCACACGAAAATCGACGTTTCACGTTAGAACTCATTAAAACAGGAGGAAACAAAAAAGGTAGATATCTTTAATTAAACACGTTCTAACAATTTAGAAAGTAAATTGATTTATTCGTTGGGCACGTCAATACTTTCCTTGTAACATAATCAGCATTTCTTGTAATGAGGTGTGGATCGATACCGGTTCAAACCTGAGATAACCATGTTCTTGTCGAAAACTCGCATACTTTAGACTTACGCAACACAGCTTATACCTTACTTATAATTAATTATTCCAAGAATTTATACGAGTTTCTGGGTAAAACCTTTGAAAACGAGTAAATAACTCAAATCACAATTTCGGTAGAGGAACGCATTTATCGACCCGTCATCAATCAGCATTCCCCAGTGTTCTACGTTTCCGTAAACCTTCAAAAGCTGACAATACTTTAAAAAGTAATTGGATTCGTAATCAAACCCTTTGTGTCATCCGTTCCCTTATCCTATTCAAAGTTACATTCATTTCTTGGAAAGTGGATCCCTTGCCTTGATGTCCTTAAAATTAAGCGCCATTTTTTCTGCAAAAAAAAACAGAACGCCATCTCGTATTGGGAAAAAGAAGTGCAATTGCCAAGTTGGGTCTGATTGCTGTGGTTGCCGAACCGAATATCACATGACCTCTGAATTGACGTCAAACACATTTCCCAGTAAAACGCCATTGCTGCTCATTATAACAAAGTGAATTCTCGTATCGATCCAAAGGTCCGTTTACAATTTAAAAACAAAAACATACTCAAAGACCTCGACAAACAATAGAACTCGACTAATTTAAGAATCGGGTAAGGACGTCATCAACGGAGTTATTTGTTACCTACTGATTTTAATGGGGAAGTAAAAATGTCCCTGAAACTTGAATCCAACGTGCCTGGAATCTAATAGTCATGTTACCTCGTAAATTTATTCCTCCATACGTCTTGATCACTGCTAGTTAACTGAATTTGTGGGCTCATTAAATAAGAAACACTTTTAGATGTTGTTAACTGAACTGCAACCTCACAGCAAAACATATGTAAAGCAGACGACGCAGAAAAGGGGGACCACCTCTTTGACAGCTGTTTGTGGAAAATAAAGGCAACGCCGGAAATGTCGGCCTTTGTCCAACAGTATAATCAAGAATAATTAATGGCCCCGTCGACATAAATATGCCAACTGTCTTCATTTTTTTTGTGTGTGGGGGGTTTATTGTACTTGATGTAGGTACAAATCCAAGTCATCATTTTCCAGCTCCATTGGCCTTCTCCCGATGTTCTAATTATGTCCAGGCTGTAACATGCCATATGGACATAATTCCAGGTTTAAAAATAGAATGGTTTTTTAAATCTTTTTTTTCTTCTTTTCCTTATTAGGGGGAACGTTCAATTGTCTGTGCCCTTTTCAACATTTCAATTTAAGGAAAATCTGGCAACATCAAGTACGGAATAAAGAAAATCCTGCATGGGAATAAATCACACGTCATGAAACACAAAGAGGTATATTTAAATTTTTTTTTTCGCCACCATCATTTCAACTTTTCAATAGCAAATCTTTCGAGCGATCAACAAAAGTTGTAAAAACAAAATAATTTCAGCTCAAAAAAAAATCAGTTTCTTTGTTTGCCCTTTTGACAAAAACAAATTTTCAATTCTACTCCAAATAAAAGAGGGAAATGTTGCTTAATCAAAAAATCAAACAAACATATGGCATTGAAAATATATAACTGCGCGCGCATCATTGGATGACATAATATGAGAGGAAACTCGTATTTTTCTTTTCATTTTTAACTTAAAAAAAATCAAAAAATGTTCATTACGAACATCTTTTGACTCCATTTTTTTTATTCAATTTTTTTTCCATCCTCCAAGTTAAAGAAAAAAATTACAAACGGGAGCCTGATAGCAAGGAGGGGATTGAATTTAGTAGAATTTTCTTTTTTTAATATTTTGAACAGTGGCACAAATTGAACTTATTATTATTTTTTTTAACATCAACGTGTCATGTGTTGTTCCTTAATTTTTTTTTACTTTTTATTATTTTATTATGATCATTATTTTAATTAATTATTATTAATTATTATTACATGGAGCGAGAAATTATACAATCAACGGTTGGCAAAAAAAGGAATTTTCTTCAAAAAATTTCAAAGAGGAAAGTGTGTAAAAGCTTTTTTTTCTCTTCATTCGCGTGATTTCTTAAGTATTTATTTTAAATCTAATTTTCATGATCCTCTTTAATATTTTAAATTTTTCGCCCTCAAATGTATGATGATTCATATGAAATAATGTGTCAAATTTAATATTCATTTGTCTTTTTTTTTTTTTTTTTTACTTGACCGGCGGTGGATAACCGGGTGGGGCACCTTGGCCGGAAGCCACCCACGCTGAGAAAACATCCCTAAATAAATACATCAAAATTAAATTTTCAAAATTATAAAAAAAGGAAAATTATAATTTTGATTTACCTGCAATGGCTGACGACGCACTCGTTACTGCAGTATTCATTTTCCCAGTCTGGACTGGAGATGGCTGCGTTCGGACATCCGGAGCGGATGCAATGCGGATGAACGTTGGTACCTGGGCCAGGTTTACCTGTAGCTGTGACCTGGTTTAAATGTTGTACTCTTTGCTGCTGTTGTTGTTGTTGTTGTTGTTGCTGCTGAGATTGTGGCTGCTGCTGTTGTTGCTGAGTAGGTTGTTGTTGTTGTTGCTGCATAATGTGAGGCGAATAATTCATTCCGGCCTGCTGGACCTGATGGGGTGCAGCCGTCTGAATCATTTGCGGTTGCTGATTCATGTAGGCCGGCCGATTGTTCATCGGATAATTCATCATGTTCTGTTGTTGCTGTTGTTGTTGTTGCTGCTGCTGATGCTGTATTTGTTGCTGGTGTAGGTGTAGTTGCTGTTGCTGCTGATCGACCATCAAGGAATTCAACAGAGGAGACGGTTTCTTCGACATGGGCGACGCCGGTTGTTGGGGCATGGGCGCCGACGTCACGGCCATCGTCGCCGTGTACTGCGGCTGTTGTTGTTGCTGTTGTTGCTGAGGTGGCATGTTGTAATTAGTTTGATAATTGGCAAAATTCTGCGCCGCCACGTTCTGCTGCTGTTGCTGCGGCGCCGGCGCATTGTTCGTAGCCTGGAACATTGGGACACTTTCGTTGTTACCTGGGCCGTTGTTGCCCTCCTTCGACACGACGCTGGCCCTATAAGCGGCCAAAGCTTTCAGATATTCTTTCTTGGCCGCCTCCGTTTTCTTTTTGTACACCTGTTTCATTTTTTTTTTAATTTTTAATTTAATCATTTTATCCACAATATTTAGTAGAATTAGAAAAACAAACGTACGTTTTTGGAATCTGCGTCCAGGGCGTCCCACATGGAAGCGACGATTTTGGACACTTCTCCAAACGAAGCGTTCGGATTTTGACCTTTGATGGCGGCCTGAGTGTCCCGGAAAAACAGGGCGTACGCAGAGACGGGCCTAAATTTTTTTTTAAACGAAATTTAAATTAAATTAAATTAAATTTAGATAGATTAAAAAAAGGAATTACTTTTGAGGCTCGTGAGGATCCCTCCTCTTCTTCTTTTTGGCCGCAGTGACTTTGGCTTTCTTGGCAGCCGCTTGGCCACCCCCCGCACGGCCGCTGTTCGTCTCAATGGGCTCAGGAGACGGACGTTTATTGGCATTAATCTAATTGGACATTTAATTATTATTTTTTTTTAGTTAAATGCAAACAATTTTGAAAACGAACCTGGGCGATGGAATGGCAATCGTCCCCACTTTCCTCGCTAGTGTCGCCGCTGGGCGGGGTGGCCGACACGTTGGAGCCTAAGGGCGATGTATTGACGCCCGTCATGAGAGCCTGGCCCGTCCAGTTGGGCGGGGCCATCGTCGTGGCCGAGATCCGGTGCATTTCCGCTTCCGTCTGAAGTGGCCGGCACTCGACGGTGATGCGACCCACTTGCTGTTGCGGAATCTGTTGCTGTTGTTGCTGCTGCTGTTGGGGCGAGTACCTGTTGACGGAGGCCATCGGATTGTTGGCCGGTGGCGACCCCAACGTCTGCAGCGTGTAACCTCCGCCATCGGACATGGCGTGCGGATTGTACAGCGGATAGTGCGACGACATGTCACCTCCGGCCGCAGGGTTGCCGTGGTACATGCCCTGCTGTTGTTGCGGCTGCTGCTGCTGCTGATGTTGTTGCTGTTGCTGGTGCGGATGCAAATGATGCTGTTGCTCGGCAATGGGCACCCCGCCCATCAAACCGATAGACCCGATATCGAACTCGTCGTCTCCAAAACTCGGCGTGTGCGGTTGAAACTTGAATGAAATCAATTCAAAAGAATGAACATGAGGGAATAAAATAGAAGAAAACTAATCTCATTTGCATACGAGCAGAGGGGGGAATTGTGCCGTGTGCACTACTGTTGCCAGTTTTTGGAAACGAACGAGGGGGGGGGTTTGTATTGATTAGTCAGCAGGGATAGAATAGAGAAAAGGGAAGAGGAGAATAAGAACAGAGTGGGGAAGGGGAACGTAACAAACGGCCAACATCAAAAAGCGGCCATCTTTGATGATGGCGTACGGGGGAGAAGAGGAGGGGGGGGATGGAATAATACACATACCTGATCGGCCATGTTATATCGATGAGTGTTGTTGTAGTCGGGATGGATCTGATGATGGCCCGATTGTTGCTGTTGAATCTGTTGCTGTTGGTGATGTTGCGGTTGTTGTTGTTGTTGGTGCACGTGAAGATGTTGCTGCTGGAGGGGATGAGCAGACGACGCCACCAGCTCCGAATTCTGTTACAATCAGAAACAACAAAATTTAAAATCAGAAATGTTCTGGCGGAAAAAGTTAACTTTTGAGACTCGAAATGTTTGAACAAACAAGTTAACTGAATAACACAATCCTCTATCCAATTCGAAAGATAAACAAAACCTACGAACGGACGAGTTTTTGGCGTGGCCCGTCGTCCATCCGTAAAAGTCCGCTGGACTTTTTTAATTTGTGTTCCATCCAAACGTTTAAACCAAAAAAATTTGAATTTACTTAGAAAATTACGCAACATTTAAGGGGGAAAAAAAGAGGGAATTTCGACACGTGAACATTGCAAAAGGATATCTTTGGACAAGTTTGTTGAAAATATAAAAGAGAGAGTTGAGACGAGTAATTCTATTGGAGTGGGGGGGGGGGGCAAAAGTAGGGCACGGCTAACACAATTTATAGGAAAGTTTTTTAGCTTTTTTCTATTTTCGTTTAATAATAAAAACAAGGCAGAGAGAGAGAGAGAGATCTAATTCCGGCCTTGGAAAATTTTTTTTTCTTTTTATATAATGAAATGAAATAATTAGATAATTCGTTTTTCCCTTAGAAAATGGTAAACAATTCAAAGCGAATTATGCTTTTCAAATTCACTTGAATTTCATAGTTTCGCCTTTAGGGCCAACGAAGAAAGAGAGATCGACTGCTTTTTTTTTTTTTTAATAATTCTTTTTCCTACTCCGGAAGAGTACAAAAAGAAGAAAGCGGATGGAATGAGAGAATATCTAATGAAAAGTGAGAGAATGAGATACACACATAAGCAAAAAGCACACACACACACACTGAAGAAACTAATCGATCGAGACCCCTCCAAGTTTTCTCTCCCGCACACACACACACACACACACACAAACCTCTTTGCGCAGCAGCAAAAGGGAGGAGGAGAACCTTTAAAATAAATTTTTATTTTTTCCCACCATACCCATCCCCTTCATCTTCAAGCTCCAAAAGAGAAAAAAAGGAGAAGTTATATAAAAGGGGGCGCTCCGGAATGTATTTATACGGTCCCGCGTATGTGTGTGTGCGCGCTAGTGGAATAAATCAAAATTCCTAATTTCGTTAAGCTACACACACACACACATACACACACTGAGAAAAAGAGCTGCAACGTCATTGGTCCACTAAGAAAGACCTTCTTATTAATTCCTATTAATATCCTTCCATCTTCTCCCACCCCCCTCTTCTTGTGTTTCGTTTAATGGACTCACGATCTCCGTGTTGTTTTCCGCTATAACGGTACACAAAAAAAAGCATTTTTTAAAAAATGAATATTAATAAATACCAGAAAAAAAAATAATTAATAATTAAAAATGATACAGTCGACTGATCTGAGCCTTTTTTTTTGTTTCTCTGCCACCTCACGCGGGGTGAAATTTTTCACGCTCGTTTTCACGCTAAACATTTTTTTTTTTCAAGGGGCCATCTGAACGCCATTCGGTGTAATGGCCGGAGGCACATTTTTTTTTCGTGTTGAGTGGCGTATCGTGCAAACACACACACACACACACACAACCGGGAAAATAAAAAGGGAAACGGGAGTCCAGCGTGATTTTTTTTTTGAAAAAATCCGTTAAGAACCGCAAAATGGAACTTGGTGCAAGTGAACGATCCTCGAATAATAAATTGTTGAAAAAAAATGATAAAATAATAAAAATTGACGCTACGCACCGGAGAAAAAAAAAGAAGACAATTAACCGGCAAATTTCCCAGCATTTTAAGAAGGAAAAAAAAAACCACACGACGGGAAATGATTTCATCGCCGCGTGTTTGTCATTTTTTTTTATGTTTCCCCCCTAAAATCACGTATGAAAAAAAAATTCAATGAGATTAATAAATGTCTAAGAACCTGTTGGAATTCTCAACATTTCCGATTGACTAATAATAATAATAATAATAAACTAAAAGAACAGCAGTCAATTGTTTTCGGCGCTCATCCACAACCGTCCGTTCATTTTTTTTTTTTTTTGTGGCAAAAGAGTTAAAAAAAAAAAAAAAAGAACGGGAAATCAAAAACACTTAAAATCTCATCAAGTTCTCCGGGTTATTATTATTCTCTCCCCCCCCCCCTTTAGTTCGTTGGCTCATCTTTCCAGCCACGAAACAAAAAAAATTGGGAAAAATACCAAAAGGTTCATTACCTTGAACCAAACGGGATCCGTGAAAATGTCGTGAAAGTCGGAAGAATTCACTAAAACCGAACTACAAACTAATCCGTCCATTTTCTTTGAAATATTCAATTATAAAAATGTTTTCAGTCTGTCCCTGGATTCGATCCAACGACCCGACAAAACAACCAAAACAAACTTGCACGCTCCCGCACGCACACACACACACACCGCTACACACGCTCACGAAACACGGTCAAGAAAAGAAGAGGGAAGTCGAAACAAAACGATCCGTTCGGAAGCGATTGATCGGAACTTGTGGCTTTGTTAAAAGACAAGGCCCCACAGAACACGGTCCCCAAAACGAAGGGGGGATCTCTCCTATGCGCTCCTGGCGCGCGCACCCTCTCCCCCTCCTCCCTCTTCCTGGAAGGGCGAAAATAAAGAAGAAAGAAAAAAACACGTTTTTCCACAGACGGGACGATGTGTCGGGTCTATCTGCGCGTGTTACGAAGAGAGAGCGAGGGGGGGCTCCACACACGTCCGGGGGTCTCCCCAGTAGAGAGTGGCGCTGTGCGCGGGACTTGCTCTAAAAATGTCGTGAGCCGCGCACGTCCCTCAAAAGTGTCCCGATCCCGAAACATGCCCAACTTATGCACACAATCAAATAAATTCTTTTTTTTTTGTTATCCCAACATTCAAACGAAAAATCTCCCCTCCTCCCAACTAAAACTTAAATATTAAAAAAAAAAGAAATACATTAACTTTAAATTTCAAAATTCGTTGTCTCCGGGAACCTTAATTCTCCCCCCACCTTAAACGAGAAATAAAAAAAGAATAGAAATTCATAAACGCGTTCACAATGCGCAAGATCGGGAGAAGCAACCAACGGTGAACGAGGACATCCCATTGGAGGACAACAGGAGCAGAGCGGGAGAGTACAACAAATGGCATACAACACACACACACAACAAGGCAAGGCCCATCAATTCAAGCGTCTCTCTTCCATTATTATTACCATATCTCGCCATTTTCTCCAACACCCCCCCCCCATCGCACCGTGAACGCAATTTCCACCCAACATCATTATTCACTTTTCTCCGCACATTTTCCATGCATATTTAACAAAAAAAAAGTAGGAATCATTTTTTTTCTCAAAAAAATTGATGTTGCCCTAACGTGAACGACATTTTCCTTTTTTTCAATTCCACACCCATCCCCCCTTACACGTCACACATGCGAGAGAGGCTGGAACGCAATCAATAATCAGCCGTGCACACAGTCCATAGTTAAATACCTAACGCAATCTAAACCCCCCCCCCCAACCCCTTAATCATTAGTTAGGTCTCTTTCTCTCCATGGCCTTCTACCCAACCCAACCCCACAAAATGAGCATCTTCTTCGATTGCATCTCGAAATTGGTGTGGCAACGCTGCAAAATAATCAAAACTTTTGTTTGTTTTTTTTGTGTTCCGTTTCAACTAATTCAATCAAAGCGAAAAGGGAACACAACCCAAGCACGAAACGCCATGTTAGTATGTACATATTAGATAGAACAGGAGGGGAAGGGGGAGCGATCCAATTAAGAACCAAACTCTCCGAGATTCTCTTTGGTTAAGGTATTAGACGACGGGTTGCATATATCGATTGCATAACTCGATCACATGGCAAAGAAAATTAAAAAAAGCAAACCCCCCCCCCCTCTTTTGAAAATGACGTCAATCGTCTTTTGTTTAAGAAACAAAATCAAACGTGATTGAAAATTGAATCGAAAAACAACGTAAAGTGCAACGCTCGTTACATCCGATAATTAATTTTTGGCAACGATGAAAATGATAATTTCAAAAAAAGGAGGGAATTAAAAAGGACGTCCTATACAAGACGGGCTGATTAACGACACCCACACAAAGAGAAATCATTTACAATCACGCGTGAGACAGTAATTATCATTTCCCAGTTATTTCTTACGTCCTTTTTCTGTTGAAAATGGCAACAATAAACTTTCACATGTTAACTCGATTCTTTCCCTTCCCTTTTTTTTCAACTCGCATTATTATTAGATTCCCCCTCCTTTTTCTTCTTTCTTTCCCCGAATAAAAGATTAGGTAATTTCGGTATACATATAAAAAAAATACAAATATCAAAGAGTGACGCAAAAAAAGGGGGGATGGGGAAATCAAATTTGAGAGTTCAAAAAAAAAATATGTCGAAAGCACTACTACCCCACCCCGTTTTGATGTTATTGATTTTCTTTTTAAGAGGGGGGGGAGTTGGGAGGAGGAGGAGGAGGTAGAGAGAAATTCTTCAGTGAAAAACGGGAGAGACCACACCCAACAAACATGGTTCCTCAGTGTGTGTGTGTGTGTTACACACTCACTTTCCCATTTATTTAACCCAAATGTCAGACACACGAGAGAGAAGGAGGAGGGGAGAAATCAGATTGAGGCCACAGCAACAACATTGGCCTCCCAACCCACCCACTTTTATTTCGTTTGGAAGGAGGGGGGGGGGGGGGAATAAAACAAACAAACCAATGTGGAACATACAAACAGGGACACGGGAAGCCGTTCACATCAGAAATGCATCCCTTAAAAAAAAAACATTTAAGAAAATAAAAAATAAAAATGAGCTGCACAGCGATAATAACTAAACATCTATCATCCCAGCCCCCGCCATCTTTGATTCTATTAGAAAAACAATTCCAAACGGAAATGAATTCTGTTTTTTTTTCTGACATGCAAGAAATATTCAATAAAGATTAAAAAATATAAATAAAAAATATTTACTGACCATGTTTGATTTTGGTTTTTTCTGTATTTCGGGATACTATTTCAAAAATAGTTTTGTTTTTCCCTCTTATGTGTGTTCCCGGATGAGGAAGTAGGAAATAGTTGTTGGAGGGAGAGATAAAAACTTTGTGTTTCCAATTATCTCTTTTTTCTTTCTTATCTCTATCCTTTTTTCACACACACACACACACACATACACTGACACGACTAGTTTCTCGTTTCAAAGTTTTGGAAACATTGAAAATTCATTTGTTTTTGGAGAGTGAATTTCACAGCAGACGAAAAACACACAAACGCACTCGAATCTCGTCTTCTTTTATCTTTTTTGGCGAAAGATAACAGTAAAATAGAGAGCATCAAAAATATTCAGAATTTCTCTAGAAAAACAAACACACAAACTCGATTTCAAAATAAGTTTCGAACACAACCACGCGGGAAACAACACGGTCCTGCGCAATGGCCGCTGTTGGACGGCGTGGCCAAAAAAAAAATGGCTTCTGCTAGAAATCCACAAGTTTCACAACATTTCGCAAATTCAAAATTCAAATCCTTCTTTTTCCTTTGAAAACAATTACGTTTAAACACCCACGAATGTTTGGAAACACGAGAATCGGAGGGAAACAACAATCTCGAACGAGGACGAAGCCCAGACTGAAAACGAAACCGAATGCAGTTGGTTAAGTCCCCACCACGCCGTGCACACACACACACACACACACGCCCAACACACCGAGTTTTTGACCACGAAAGCTAAGAAGAAAAGAGAAAAGGGGAATAAATAGAAAAAAGAAAAAGAAGGTCCATGGGTGGGCTTATTTCAAACAAAAATTTTTTAAAGAAAAAAAAAATGCCCACCCTACTTCTTTCGACAAATGTCCCGCGGGCAATCTTGTCTTTTCTCCTCTTCTTTTCCTTCGTGTGTTTCAAAGAAAACGAAAGAATAAGAGAACCCAATCGAATGTGTGTGTTTAAAATGAAATTGTTTAGAGAAAAAAGAAAATTCTTTTCAAGTTATGTGTTGTAATCATTTAAAGAAAAATGAATGATAAAAGATGGCGGTACGTGTGTGTCCCGAAAAAGTTCAATCAGCGCCACCTGACGTGGACGAAAAACAAAAAGAAATCAAAACATTCTTTCGACGTGTGTTATTTTTAGAATCGCACGCAATATTAACGAAAAAAAACGGCTGAATAATTAATTAGCTGATTGGTAAACGCTTTTCAAGGTTGTGACGTCAGTCGTTCGAAAAAGAGAGATGAAAAACGCACGTGACTATCGAATGATCTGCCGGTCCACAATCAACACAGTCAAAACGAGTTTCACGTTTCCTCTTTAAATGAATATTAATAGAAAAAGAAACAAATGCCTGTACACACCAACTAATTAGATCTCTTTTCATAAGTTAAAACAAAAAAACAAAAGAAATTCCAGCAAGAAGAGGTTTTCTTTTTGTTTTCGAATAGTTTTTAACCAAATAACAGGGTTGCCGCGTAGTGAATGATTTCCTTCTTCGACGGGCGTGTACAATAATAATAATAAGAGGTAGTCGACAACCCGATGATGGATCGACTTTTGACATTTGAATAAAAACAGCGAAAATAATCTCTTTTTCTTTAAATTCATCTTAAATCGTCATTTTCACACGACCACATTTCCCATTTCGATTTCGTGTTGGAAATCAACAGAGAACATTTGAAGAACCCGTTTTGTGCCACTACACAAACCGCTACCACATTTTTCTTTGAAATTCAAATTTAGCATTTAAGATATAACGCATACACTTTAAAATGATTCAGAATTTTTTTTTCTAAACGAAACAAGAACAGTTATTTTTATTTTCTACTGTCGACCTTTTACCATCTGTCTCTCTCCCCCCCCTCTCAACAATTTCTTTAACTTTAATCTATATTTTCTTTTATACATTCCCCCCTTCTTTAAACACAACCTACCCCCTACTCTACTCCGCCCCCCTCTTTTCTTTAAAAAAAAAATTCCCTCAGCTTTCCCTTCTGTTCTTTTATAATACGCCGAAAGACAACAACAACAACAACATCTACGAGGTTATTTCGCTTATAAACGCTAGTTACTTACAAAAGATATAAGCAAATTAAACTCTTAATCATATAAGAAAATCCGGTGCGCTCTTTTGTGTTTTTATACTCGGAAAATCCTAATGAGACGAACCCAATCTTGCACTCCGTCCTACACACAAGACATTCGATTTAGGGGGCAGAGTAAAAAAGAGAAGAATTAAATGAAAATCTAATAACTTCACTATTTAAAAAAGAAAGGGAGAAATATGCAAAAAAACGAAATAATCGATTTGGTTTTCCTCTGTTTTTAACGTCGATCGAGTTTTCCCCTACCCCGACGTCACGCGGAATTCATTACCCCCCACTATCGTTCGGGAACTTTATTCAATATCCTCGTGAATTGTGATGTCGATATGAAATTTCCAACGACATTGTGCAAACTAAATAAAAAAGGGCAGAGAGAGAATGTTCATAATGAATCGACTTAATTTAAGATCGTTCATTATGAAAATATTTTCTTTTATATCCTAATTTTCCTGGACAAAACTTCTACGTCCACTTCGGGAAAATAAATAAATTTAAAAAAAAAGTTGGCGGCCGGATGTCATTTTTGTTTTTCCTGATGCAATAAAACTCACACACACACACACGGATGGCAATGAAACAATGCCATTATACCTGATCATCATCATTTCTAATTTTCATCGGAGTTTCAGGAAAGGTAAAAAAAAAATATATAATAATAATCAGTTTAACCAAAAAAAAAACCGACAGAAGAAGGGCGCGACAGGTCAGAGCCAGCCCCCAACTCACGCACCTGACGCTTTGACCCCCTTACCCCCCCCCCTTTCCCATTCCTTTTCTTCCCTCACCAAACGTCTTAAGTTTCTTATAAAAATGATTTTTTTCTTCTTCTTCTTTCTAACTTTCAATTATCTTTTACCTTCTTTAAAGTCACCCCCCTCCCATCATCATCATCAATTTTTACCCCCCTATTTTTTTTTCCTTAACCAGAAAGAAGTTGAGGAATTGAGAAAAGAAGAAGGGGGGTGAGAGAGACAGAGAAAGCTACGCATCTGTGCTGGACCACCTGTTGCCCCGATAGACGCTGGAAGCTACGAAGAGCAGGAGAATGAAAGAAAAGTCAGAACGAAAACAAACGTCAAAGAAGAAGAAAAAACAAATCCCACTGTTTTTCTTCTTTTCTTTCATTTTCCATCCTTCCATCCACCGTGGCCCCAAAATAAAAAAAAATATTTCTTTAAATAAAAAAAAAAAGGTTTTTGTTTAAGGGTCAAATGGCTCACGGGGTCACAACTCTTTTTCTCTCTCCCTTCCATGTTGTTGTTGTTTAGTCGTTAAGCTCCTCCCCTTTTTCTTCTCCCGAACGCTTTGAAAAAAAAAAATCCGGCCATGTTCCAAACATTCCTAACCCCTGGATAGGGTCCAGCAACCTCGTTCGCAAGAGTCACGCCACAAACATTCCAATGAATCCCCTCCTCCTGGCTTTCAAACGTCTAATAATCAAAACGGATATTATGCGACATTCCCTTTAAAATATATTTATTTGAAAAAAAAAAAAAAACGGTACATCACGACGACCTCCTGGAAGTTGTTTTCAATCGGGAAAAGAAAAGAAAAAATCATTCGTCATTTTTCGTTTCCACGGGGAGGTCGTCGTGAATCTGTGGCTCACGGTGTCAATGCCGACGCATCAAAACTCATCATCTTTCAACGCTCACGTAACCGCAAACAACCCCCGTTTAAACCGCGAGGTCGTCTGCTCGCACGAAAGAAAAATAAGAAGAAGAGATGATTCGAAATCCTTGGAATTCTAAACGACTTTAGCAGAGACTTTTTCCCAACACAAATAAAGAAAAAACTCGGAATTGAATTTCTCTTGAAGTTGACACAAGATGAAAAGCCCTGCTGGTTAAATGATTTAAGAAACATCAAAAACCCCCAAGGACAGTATGTATATACATACTATTACTGCAATCAATATCGAAAAAGGGACGAAGAAATAGGAAAGTAGGAGCTACTAAAGAGGGAAATATCGATCCAATTCCGGTTCATTCCGCCCTCCCCCCCACAGAAAGTATAATGACGAGACTATTGCACACATACGCGTATGTACACACACATAGACAGTCCGTGTGTGTGTAGAGAATGATTCAATGGTCGGATCGAGAGATAGTCGGAATTGCATTTTGTTATCCTTTTGGGCTTGCTCGTATAATATATCCCTTCGACTTAGACATATACATCCGAGAGCTACAGAAAGCCCAGGGGGGACTTGATTAGAATATCGATGTCATTCTTCTTCATGTCACGCAGGGAAAAAGAGGAGGGAATTTAAAAAAAATAAGAAAACCCAAATCGAATTGTTGTTTTCCCATTTCACGAAATAAACATGGCAATTGCTGTTTAAATTTTTGATATTTAAAACTTCAAAAGAGAGCTGGATTTCAAGAAATGAGTTAACCAAAAGCCATATCATTATATAAGAGAGCTCATTTTAAATCCCTTCAGCCACTCCTTAATAAAAAAAACCCACCTCCTACCCCTCCACCCAATCTCTTTCCAAAAGCTGCTAATTCCAATTAAAATCCCGCCATCCGAAGGGGGGGAGAGAGAGAATGAAAAGCAATGCAACGCTGATTAACAGCTGATTTAAGTCGGATGGAGGGGGGAGGTAAAAGAGAAAATAAAATACCTTTAAAAAAAATTTGAGTTCTCTATTCTTCCTACACCGACAATACTAGTCGGGGGAGGAGGTGGTTATGGAACGAAAGGAGAACAACAGAATCCCATCAGACTAATTTCACATTAATGAATTGCATTGCCTATTCGGAGCGCAGTGTGTGTCTTATTTAATCCCTTTTTTCCTCTTTATTTTTTGTGTAAAACTTCAAACGAAACTGTGTAAAGAGATGGGTGGTGGAAGAGGGGGGGGGGGTCCTGCTGAACCAATCCAATCTGCTCTCTATTCATGAAAGTTTCATCGACTCAAACAAGTGCGTCAGACACACAGAGGGTAGTGTGTTTTTTTTTCCGAATAAGAAAAGAACGTCAAAATAATAAAAAAAGAAATCAATAATCTTTGCCAGTCCTTCTTCAAAGGCTTTGATTGAATATGCTCAATGTTTCAACAACTCTTGGCCTCAGTGTGGGCTAAAAAGTTGGACCACATCGGCGAATTCGATGTGCAAAGGGAAACTGAATTTCAAAAGCAAATTCAAAACCCAAAGTTTTCATTCCCCTCAAGCGTTCTAAATGCACAGCCCTCTCCACCCCTCTTTGCTACCAAAACTTGTCTCCAGTTTTCTCTCCCTTCTCCTACTCTTCATTCTCATTCTCTCTTCGCTCCCTCTCCAGAGAGAAACCAATCGATCGACCCCTCCCGCGTGAGTATGCTTTACTTTGCTTAAAATTGATCCATTTTCTCTCTGTGCCCTGCCGTCCCTCCTCCTACTCCATGGAAATCTGTTTTCGCAACCATTAATACTTGATGAGGAATGGCCTTCTGCTGGAACCTGTGGCCAACACAGCTCGAAAACTGGGCTAATGAAAAACTCATGAGGGCTCGATAAGTCAACATGAAGAGAAAATCTGTTTACAATTAATAGCAACCTTGGGCTTCATCCGAGTTGGGTAACAACAACATGCAAACAAATCCTTCCCTTTTTTTGATGGTCCATTTGGAGAATTACTAGCAATATGTTTGTGTGGGCAACGACGATCGTTTTACATAGCGTGATGCAACCTAATGATAACTCAACTATGCCAGTTTCAAGAAAGAAGAAGATGAATTGACTTACGTGAGGCTCGCTACAGGCGGTGCTTGGGTAGAACGAGTCGAAACGGTGCCGTTAGTTGTTTCAAATCTTCTAATAACATGGGGAAGGATCTGTAAACTGGTTGATGCTCAAATCAGACACGCATCCTAGACCAATACAGCGCGAAAATATACTCACGCCTGCTTCCAAAAAAATACAGACGAATTTTCCGGTCCATCTAGCGGCCGAATTATGTTTCATTCGCTTCCAACGCCATCTAACGTTCTTAACCACAAAAACTCCCCCAAAACACGTCAAAACAAAACGTTTTCGCTTATGGTAGAAGTTTATTATTTTATTCACTCAGTGCGATATGCAAATTTTAAAAAAATTCAACAGAAAATAGTACATCATTCAGAATGATAGAAATAAAGTCGAACGGACAAAAAAATACGTCCAGCGTCGTCTCGGCTGTTGGGGATTATACATGACGGAAACGCGTGAAAAAACACACCCTCCTCCCAAAAAAAAAAGTTTATAATAAACTCTATCGATTTTTTTTTGTTTGTTTCTTTTTTTTTTTTGGTTTTAAATCTAAGAACAGGTTATTCACTTAGGATGTAAACAACCAACACATCATTATTGATAGAACACCAAAACACACGCACTCAGTTCTTATCGCACACTCGCGCAGAACAAACGCCGTTTTACAACAAACAAACGAAAAAAATGGGTCGACGCACTGATACGCTAAAAGAAATTATCCTATGCTAAAAAGGGAATCGAAGGTGGAAATACAAGCGAGGCCGACGGAAAGGTACTAATGTGAAAAAGAAAAGTACTGGCATATATATATGTATATGCATAATCTATTGTACAATTAAAGGAAAAAGGTCAGCCTATTCTTCCACCAATTTTCTCCTACCTTTCTGATATTTTCAATAAATTTCACCCCTCATTTGTTGTTTGCTTTTAGCTTAGTTTTCCTTCCCTTCTCAATCTTATTCCTGGCCGAAGCCTTCAGTTTCTTCGATGGCGAACGTCATCTTCTCTACGAGCTGCTCGTAACTCTTGTAGGGTGGCAAGTCCAGTCGGTTGAAGCAGGTGTGCGAGCGTGGCAGCCACGTCTCTTTGCCCACCTTCTCAATGCAGAATCGCTGAGGTCCATTGCTCCCTGAATGAACGGATTTTAAAGAAAAAAAAAGATACATTTCAATGGTTGATTAAACAATCAAAAGTACCAAAAGGAAAACAAAGCAACAAGGAAAGAAAGAGATCAACGAGCCGGAAAAATGGCTCGCAAACGAACGATTCATTCCACCACAGCAATGATGCGGATCGACAGATGGGCGCGTGGTGTACGGCATTTGACGTAACCGCACGGACACGCAAGACGGTTCACACCGTAACGGAAATCAGGGCGGAAGTAAATAAAAAGAAAAGGGAAGAGAATTCGAATCTCGTACAATGTGTTGTTCTTCTGGACAATAACAAAAAAAAAACGAAATGAGTGAAAATTGATCGTTATTTCTTTACCCATGAGTTCGGCGAATCCTCCGACGGGCACTTTGCAAGTACCACAGACAAACTGCAACAACCGGGCGCGTTTCTCGTTATCCATGGCGCGTACGAACTAAAGAAGCGAATGAAAATCGAGACAATTAATATGTATAACGGTAATACGCGTAACGTTGTTTTAAATAATTCAAGTTTACCTGCCAGAACCATTGAACCTGCTTCGAATTGCGGGTGTAGTGGCGGTAAACCGTGTTTCGCTGCCAGTCGTCGATGTCAATCTCCTGCATGCCGCACAACATGAGCTCCAGCTCGCGCTCGTCAAAGTAATGAAGCCATTCGAGCGGAACCACTTCATTGAAACCATCCAAAAAGGCCTTCGTTTGCTCTTCGATTCCTCGGTTCATCCTCCAGTCCGTCATCAACCTTTATTTTAAATCAAAATAATCATTCAAAAACTATTCAAAGGGGATATTTCGATCTAGTTTGCTCACCTAAGGTATTCTTCCTTGTTCTCTTCGTTGACACGGATGTTATCACCGCCAGGCTTCAACTCGTGGTGAGTCAACTGTCCCAGCACCTCGAAATCGGCCGAAAAATAAAGTTCCAATCCGCACTCCTCCAAATTGTTGTCCTTGACCCACAAGAGCGAATTGTAGAATTCAGGGTCTACCGACTCGATGTCTTTGGTAGTCAGTTTCTTATCCAACATACGCTTGTAGAACGGTAACGTGAAGGCCGAATAAATGAATCGGCCGTGATACAGAGCCTTAAATAATGTACAATATTTAAACAGAATTATTGTTTGAGCCGATTGGAGCTTGTTTTATAACGTACCATGGCGATAAATCGACCGATAAACTTGAAATAGTGCAAGTGGTCTGGATTGACATGGGAAGCTGGGTTAATTTGAAGGCTGTAGTTGTTCTTGTTTGCATATTCAAACAGGCAGTACATGGGGTTTAGCACTTCGTGGGAAAGCAAGAGAAACCATTCCCTGTAAAGTGAAATGAATGATAAAAAAAAAACAGTCAAAAATGGAAACGTCTTGTTTGTTTTAATATTTTAATATCTTATCAAGCACGTGAAAATAATACCTTGCCACGCCTCCGTAATCGAGGCCTTCCTCGCCTCGGAATATGACGTACAACCGCCGACGCAGTTCGTACGCTGGCAGGCGCATTATCTGGTGATGCGAATCTTCAAACAACGTAGACCGGTTGAGAGTGATCTTGATGTGTGATGGTAAGGCATTGCTCTGACACAGATAGCGGAATTGAGATAGCTTCCAGCGGAATGAGCGCTCATACGCAATCGGAACGCCGTAGGCACCTTTCGGACTATGCAAGAAACAAAAAAGCAATCAATTAAAACACGTCAGAGATAAGACGGGTATGGGTGAGACATCATGTCCGTGACAGCGTAATCAAACATACCCTTTGGTTGCGCCCGGTCTAGGATCTTGAAAGGTGGTTGTTCGGGTGTTGTGATCGACAAAATAATGGACAGCATCGTCCGTGATTCGCATTTCCCATCCTGGAGGCAAAGGATCTTCCTGGCTCATTCTGCGGGGAAAAAACAAAACAAAGGGCGATATTGAAATAGATGATTAAGACATTGGGCGGATTGACAACAGTATACACACCCTTGGGTTCTGGGATCCTCCCATTGCGTGGTGCGATTCTTGTGGTTGACGAAATAGACCCTGCCATTAGGTTCTACTCGTTTCTCCCAGCCTTCGGGCAAAGGTCCAAGTGGATCGCTCTCTTCCGTACCCGTCACTACCGCCGTTCCGGTGCTGACTCCACCGCCCTAGTTAAGATAACGAACCAATATCACATCATGTGACGTCATTTGGCAACGATCTGTTTTCTAGCCTACCTGTGGGAATAGGAATCTCTGGCTACACTGTTGGACCACGTGCGCTCTTTGGCCTTGCCACTGTTCGTAGTGTTGCAGGCGTTCCACGTTCGGCCTTTGCCACGTCGTCCTGAATTCAAATGAACCATATTTTTAAGCCCACGATTAAGCTAACAAGATTTAGTTGCGAAGACTTACGAACGCGTGTTGTGATCAACATAATACACCCGACCCCGGGGATCTCGTCTCATTTCCCATCCAGCCGGAAGAGGTTGTGGGCGCTCCCATGTCGTACTCCGCGTGTTATGATCGACATAATAGCGCCGGCTGTATTTATCGTAGCGAACTTCCCAACTAAATTTCAAACAACCGGATATTAACAACATCAATAACATTTGCACTGAAAAAACTCCTCACCCTGGTGGAAGAGGTTCTTCTGGGCCAGGTGGTGCAGCTGCCGGCGCAGCTGCTGGTGCGGGTGGCGCTGGAGTAGCTTCGGTCCTAGGAGCGGGAGCTGCTGCTGCTGCGGTACCGTTCGGAGTCCTTAATGGTGTTTGCTGAGGAGTTCCGTTGGGTGTCCTCGCTGGAGCGCTGGTTGTTGCTGGAATGGGGGCAGCTTCGACATCATTCGATCGGGTACGAGGACGGGCTCCACCACCGTTTTCGTTTATGGCCGAATTATTATTCGTGGAAGTGGCCACTGCTGCACCGTTCGTCCGGATCTCGGTTGTGGAGCTTGACTCACTTGCCTCACCGTTCACCCTGATTTATAGGAGCAATGCATAAAATTAGATTTTTTTAAATTTATTAATTCTGCCATTCCTCTACCTCGCCACCACTCGGCTGCTTGTCAGCAATTTAGGGTCTACCCTCATTCCGTCCATTACGATAAAGATTTCTCCTATTTTCACTCTGTTACTTCGTCCATTAGCAGCTGGTGTAGGCGACACGGCATTGATGCCATTTTTCACTTCCCCCTGCAGGCAGAGATTGTGCTTTACATGCCATATTCTATGCCATCTTATCTTTTCGCTTACCTTTATATCAAGAACAAGGTTTGTTTTGTCAAATTTTCCTTGCTCTCGCATTAACTGTTTATGAATGTCTATTCTCCCTTCACCTAGGACTAAATCTCGCTTGAAAGTTGAATGACTGTATAGCCTCAGTAGACATTTTGACGTAATTGTTACAAGCCTGCAAATAGACAGATAAGAATTGAAAAAAATATGACAAAAATAATGCTAATAATACTTACACAGTAAAAGACTCATTAGACCAAGTAGGCTCATGGGAGTTTTTAACAGCCTCAGTTTTTCGAACCACTTTTCCATCAACCAAAACTTCAACATATGGTGAAGGCTTTTTTGTTATGCAAACAGGATCAACTGTGGCCTTTAGAACTGAATTCACAAACAAGATTAGGTATATCTACAACATTGGTTAAGGTAAACCACTCTGAACCTGTGAGATTAAGCTGATGAAAAAGAGGTTGATTATTGTTCCTAGAGCTTGAGCTGCCAGAGCTGGTTGTTGCTGTTGCCACAACACTTTCTGCCATTTCATGCAAACCAGGGTGTAGGAATTTGCTGCCACTCAGTACTGCACCAGTCACTAATATGTACTGGTGTTTTCAATATTCTCAAATGCCATAATCAGACCAGGAACCTGTAACAAAGTGTTGAAGATAAGGGTAGTCTCAACCATTGACATCAACACTGATAAGATTTACTTACTTAAAACCACCATATTCCAATATGTTACATGGAATATAAAAGGCGTTCCCGAATCGCAGAAATAATTTTTTTCTGTGATAACAAGTAGGCTACAACCTTTAGAATGTCACTCTAAAAGAGAAAACAGCAGAAAAAAACACCAAAAGACAAGGTTGAATATTTGACTAAAAGAAAAATATTCTTTCACAGATAGTTAACAAACCTAAATGTATGGCTCAAAATTTGTAAGATTAGAAGCTCGGATTGTATTTCCTGTAGAGTGGGATAAAACTATCGCAGGAAACACACAAAAAACAAGTCCAAGTCTTTCTAATAAGTCACCATCTTGGCTTAAGGACACCGTTGCCAGTATAGCAAACTGAATGTTTGCGGGAAAGTTCTGCCGCTAGGTGGTCGTGCAATTCGTCTGCTAGTGCTAACAAATATAAATTTGCATAACCATGTGCATAACAAACCCTGTGTAGTATTTGTTATCAAGCTGTCAAATTAAGGGTAATAGTAGAATCATAAATCTATTTATGACTCTGCTAATAGTAGGATAATTAAAATGGTTTTTGAATGCCAGAAATTACCATATAAAAGAGAGGTAAATATTGCTTTTAACACAATACATGTTAGTGCTGTGGTTTAACTAATGGGTTCATAGTTCACAAGCACTGTCGTCTCTTGCGAGCCATCTCAAATTGAGAGGCTGGTTCAGGGCAAAAAAGAAAAAATACCGGCATTTGAAGTTATATTGGAGGATACAATTTTCTTTCCTGAAGGTGGAGGCCAGGTAGTGATGTGTGTCAAAGTTTTTTGTACTGCTGTTAGCAGTGGGTCCTAATAATCAACTTGTTTTAGCCAGATGACAGAGGTTTCTTGAATGGGATTCCGGTCTTGCAAGTGAAAAGACGAGGAAAGGATGCAGTTCACTTTTTGCCAGAGGGCATTGACATTGGAGCTCAGGCAGTAGGAGTCATTGATTGGGAAAGAAGATGGGACCATATGCAACAGCATTCAGGGCAGCATCTAATCACTGCAATTGTTGATACTTTGTTTGGTTACAAAACAACATCTTGGTGGCTTGGAGAATTTGTGTCCCATATTGAACTTGGTAAAATCCATCTTTGGATTATTGTGTAATAACATTATTTGAATTCATTTCCTTGTTCCAGACACTGCCAGTGTGAGTGATGTCCAGCTCCAAACCATTGAAAACAAAGTGAATGAAAAAATTAGGGAATCAACCTCTGTAGAAGTGGAAGAATATGAAGGAGATGCTATACCACAACAGGTATGAATCTAAATTCAACCATTTTATACATTGTTGCATTCAAGGGAGCGCTATTGTTAGGTACGTTCAAGAGGTCTTCCTGATGATCATGTTGGACCTGTTCGTGTTGTAACAATTACAGGCGTTGATAGTAACATGTGTTGCGGAACCCATGTTTCAAATCTAAGTCACTTGCAGGTAAAATTTTACTCTAGCTACGTCAACATAGTTTATTATGCACTGATTCATCCTTGTTTAATTTGTCTAGTTTATTAAGTTGCTTCACACCGAAAAGGGTAAGAAAAACAAGACCAACCTCTTCTTCATCTGTGGCAATCGAGTACAAGCTTTCATGAATCGTTCACTTGAACGGGAGCGGCAATTAACCAAAATTTTCAAGTATTAACAATTTGAAACGATCCTTTTACATAAACCAGATCTAAGGTTTTATCTTCTTATTCCAGAAATGGCCCGGAAGATCACGTTGACTTAGCCACAAAATTACAAGCCTCGGTTAAGGTTTTTCAAAAAGTAAAGCTCCCTTTTTCTTCCTTTCGGATTTAATATTAATCCCTAATGACTTCTGTTCGATTTCACGTTGTCAAAACGCTAGACTTTGCAAGCTTTGCTGAAGGAATTAGCTGTCGTTCAGGCAGAGAAAATTAAAGTCGAGAAGCCGAAATTTGCCGTAGTTCACCGCAAAGACGGAGATGCCGATTTCGCAAGCGCTTTGATAGCTGAGCTTGCTTCTGAGGTATGTGAGTGCATATTTTATTTGTTTCTGTCTGTGATCCTTGATTATATTCCCTGCTTAGGATATCACTTTACTTGTTACTGTTGGAGAAGATAACAACGGACAGATGACCCTGGTTGGGCAAGAAGAAGTAGTCAGCACCCTCGGTCCGAAGTATGCCCTTTCACGATCATTTAACAAACTAAACAGCACAAAATAATAAAATTTAAACAAAAAACGCTAGGATTTGCAGCTGTCTAGCGGGAAAAGGCGCAGGCAAAGGCAAAAGATTTCAAGCAAAAGTAACGCAACTCGGTCCATCAGCACGACAGCAGGCGGAGACGATTCTTCGTGAATACTTCCAGTGAGTAACGTGTACACTGCCGTTGCAATTAACTAAATTTTTTTTTGTACTTGAACCTTAAAAGACTGGCAATAAAGTGCTGTCGTTACAGATCACTTTCAATGGATTTTCAATACCAATAGTGTAACTTAACTAATCCGGATTTATCAACTGGCAGCTCGAGCGAACTCATTCGATGAACTAATATCTTGCGCATTGATTTTCGGTTTGCCAGAGGCGTTGACAATGGTGTCGTGTTTTCCACTCGAAGAGGCGTCTCTTCATTATCGACGTTCCCCGCAATTTCATGCATTTCTATACACTCCTCCGGCCTTTTTAAGGGAAAACAAATTGTGAATTGAAGACGGGAAAGAAGAAAATACTATTGATAACAGACGGCACAACTAAACAGAAGCTGCATGTACATTACTTTTCAGGAATGCATTGCAGGCAGTCTTTCATGCCAAAATCCTTGCCGAATTCCTCGCCTTCTTCCATCGTTTGTGGTAGCTTTTTGAAAAGAGTTTCAGGAAGACGTAGTCCTACGACTCCTCCAATAGCCGAGATGAAACCCATGACAACTAAAGGCAGAACGAGCATTTCCGAACCCTAGCAATGAATTTGATCAATTCTGCGCATAAAGAAATTCAGAAATAAATGAAAAATTACCAAATAATTGACGAACGGAATAACTGCTAAACCGAGACCGCCCAAATAAGCGGTGAAACCGATACCGATGCCTCTCACTTCAGTCGGATACAGCTCTCCGGCAAAGGGATATAAAATGAGAAAGCTTGCAGCGATTGCGAATTTAGCGATCAAATAAAGAATTAAGGTCTCGTTGACCGCATCTATGAATAAGCCAGTTATTGGATATTAGAATGATTAATTAAGAACAGAAACCGACCTGTAGGCATGAGGACGGTGGCCACGCAAAAGAGTCCACCGACCACCATTAGCATGCAGAGTGGCCAACGTCTACCCCAACGATCCATGACAGCCCAGCAAAAGAGATAGCCCGGAATCTCCACCAATCCGGAGAGAAAGAACGAAAAGTATTCATCTGTGCCCATCACTGGTCCGTAGTAACTCAAACCGACATAAACCGTGTTGTTGGCAAACCTGAACGTAACGAAACATCAAACGTAAATTACCCATTGAGCAATAAAATAATTCAGCACCTTGTTTATACCAATTGAAAGTGATGAGGATGGTCTTGAGTCGCATGTTTGGTGTGCGGAACAAGCTCATCACGCCCACGACCTTGCGGGGTTCTTTTGGCGTCGTCTGTCGTGACAGGCTCGAGTTGCGGTTCTCCGTCATTTTTCTCTGCACAAGAAAGTTTTTGTGGTGAATTGCAGAAACTGTCGTGTCCTCAATCGAAATTTACTTCTAACTGTGGCAACAAATGTTCGGGGAATTCTTTTCCATTGATCTTGGCGCACGTTTTCATTATAGATTTCACTTCAGCGAAACGACCTTGTGACATCAGCCAGCGAGGAGACTCCGGTAGATACCTGTGCATGCGATTCACACAAACGTGACCGTGATAAAATATGATTAAGCAGTTTCTTTGTGTGACTTTTGTTTACACTAGATAGATGAAAAAGACGAGGAACGGCAGAGTAGTGGCGTAGCAAAGATGGGTCCAATCGCGTACCACGAAAGCTACTCCGGATAAGAGTAGCATGCCCAGTGTGTAGAACAGACACGTCATGACGGTTATGAAGGTTCTGTAAGTGGGTCCAACCAATTCCAGAGCTAAAGGGAAACCCCCGACAATAATTGGATCACTATTACGAATCCTTTATAATGCTCCGTTGCAAGCAAATCGCTGTATAATAATTACCTATGATGAATGGGATTTGATAGATGGCCGGGATGGTTAGCCCAACCACAAATCTACATGCGGCCCATAACCAAAAATTTGGTGCAAGCGCTGTGAGGAAGCCTCCGGCGAGTTCGACACTCAGACACAGGAAAAACGAGATCTTCCTTCCGACCCTAATAATTTTAAAAGAATATTGAATTTAAATTTTCATTGGCGTATGATAACATACGAATTTTAAATTTACCTGTCGCTAATTACGCCAAAGATGTAAACGCCAATAATGCCTCCGACATTTAACAACGAAAGCCCAATGGTTGGGTACAGACTGCGACTGCAAACCAATTCAAACTAAAAAAATAAACAAATCAAAAAATATTTTAGGAAGAATTTCTCAGAAAAATACATTTGATATCTACTTTACATCAATAACAATCGATGAAGACACTGTTGAATTGTCAAACTCCCATCCGAATAGGCAATCGGTAATATTATTGCCGTCGGTTGTTTCCGAAATGTTGTTAAACATTGTACATTTGCTAAACTCCATTACTCCTTGATTCACCTGAAAATGTGGGTAAAAATTAGATTAAAATTTGAAAATCGAACATTTTAAATTTCGAATACCGTGTAGGGAATGGTGGCCATTTTTCTTTCAATTAAGGTCCAATTTTGTTGTTCCAGATCCGGCGGAGTTTTGCACCAGTGGTCTGGAACGTTTGCCATGAAGAGCTGATTGAAAGCGTGAAATCCGCAAGGAATGCAGGCCGGCAGGCAAACCAGCCACACCAATAACTTTTGATAGCGACCGAATTCCCCGACGTGCGGCAGTAAATCATCGAAATCCCATTGTTTCTTATCCTCCATCTTCACGTCGGTCATTTTTGCAAGTGTCGGTGTAACCTAGCCAATCCGCTGGATCAAGACAATAGGGGACTCACCTCTGGAATTGAAGGCACTTTTTGTTTTGTTTGAAATTTTTGAACGTAATCAGACAACGAAATTCACTAACAACCAGACACGCAAATCAACGTCAGTCGCAGACGGACCCATGCTGATTAAAGGGACATACCAGGACGTAGGTATACCTTGAATTTCGCCTTATATCCGGCCAGCGAATCCCTAAAAGTTACCGGTCTCGTGCGTCAAATTTTTTAACAGGCTAAAAAAAAGAGCCAACTTGTACGACTCCAAAGAATCCTTACAACTGGTCCATTTCATCCAAATTTCTTTTTTTCTTTTCTTTTTTTTTTTTTGTTTTTTTTTATTACTTAAAAAAAAAAGAAAATCGTGATGAAAATGACAAGTTGGGGGAGCTGAGAATTGTTACATAAGAAGTGAGGGTGCCGGCTTTTTACCCGGCCATGCCTCTTTGGCATATTTCTTTCTCTTGGGTAAGCCGGATGAAGTATCCGATTCTACCGCAGGAGGTTGGGCGAACTCGACATTGACTCGGGAAGACACCGGTGCAGTAGCCGGTTCTAATGGGGCGGACAAGTCGACATCGGGGGCAGGGTTAGGCATCAATGGCAGTCCCAGCTTAGAAGCTAGGGTCGATGAGAAGAGCCCGGCAGATGCGGATTGAGAAGTCAAATGAGACGCAGACGATTCACCCATCTCAGGTGGTAGGCCTCCATACAGCCCCTCCACGCCTGACGAGGATGATAAAGATTGGTGGAACTGGTGTTCTCTCGAAGGTCCCCCTCCGCTGGCCAACGTTTCGCTTTTAATCCGCTTTAGTAGTGCCAATGGAAAGAAACCTTAGTTGATACAGTCACTTTAAAGTTCTTTGGGTGTGTTCTATTTACTTTTGTAGGGATGACGAGAGACGTGTGGACCAGATTACGGAATCGTCCTACATTCGGATCTATATCTTCTGGATTGATGACTTCCTCTTCGTCGTTGAATGTGATGGATCTCTTTTTTCTTTTGCCACCTGGATTTCTGTTATCGCCATCGTCGTCTGCAATTCCCAACATAGAGATTCGTCGGTTGTGTGCTGTGTTGAATTCTGTCAAGTTCTGGAATGAACATAAGAGTTTTAGTTTTCTTTCAAATTTAGCTGTTGTCATAAACGGGAAGCATTTTACATCCAGCTCCATTTCTGACTCAGGGAGTCCAAGCTTTCCTCCATCTTGATGCACACTTTTGGCCTCTTCTTCCAGCTCTTCCAAAATTGGTCTGGGAGCGTTTTGTGGCCGTTCCCTCAAAATGTAATACCTAGTTGAAGCACCAAAGTGAAATGTGCTGTCGACTGGAAGCTGAGTGGGTTTTTCACTTTCAATCCTCATTGAGCCAATAAATGTTCCATGGGCTACAAAATTAAAAAAACATTTTTAGATTTAGTAAAAAAAAAAAGATCTGAAAAGTGCTAAACTCACTGCTTCCAAGGTCAACAAGGAATGCACGATTCAGGTGTTTGTGCCACACAAGTGCCGAGTGGACCTGTCATTGAAAAAATAGATACAGAGAATTGTACGAAAGGTAAACAAGAATTCATAGAAACATACCCTGGAGCAGGAGGCATGATCTATACAAAAATCACACATTTGAGGGTTTCGTCCAAAGAGGTAGCATTTCTTTTGGTCAATCATCAGTTTCTATAGAAAAAGAATGACCAACGAAAAAGCGTTAAGCCGGTAATAGAGAGCATCGACAACAGTCTTAAATTAACAAACGAGGCTGTCGTCTTACCTGGATAAGTTTCCCATCTTTAGTCACATCAAGGTGCAGTCCAGTTGTTGGTTTACCAGCCCTTGAGAAAAGAAATCGGGTTACATTGCAACATTAAGCACAATACTTATTAAAAATACTTACCAATTCGGAATCTCATAATGATTCGCCATTTTTTTGTTTTTTTGTGTTGACGGTGTACCTTTTGTTGACTGGTACACGCTGCAGCATTGCCCGATCTCCTGAATAGCCTACATACGTGTAAAATGAGGCGGCAAACTCATTTAGCGTTCAAAACCCTCGGCAAAATGTGGTGCACGCCGAACATTGGCCTCCTATTCACTAGCCATTATGTGGCTGGATTTGCAAAAAATGTCCCTTGATAGTGAATGTGGAAAGCGCCCAAAAAAGCCTTCGAAATGATGGCGAATTTCTCTTTTTACCCATCAAAGCGTAATTCGTCAGCTACATTTTGAATGAATATTATATTCCAGTAATGCATCCCAACAATTAAAACAGTCGATTCACCTTTCCTTTCTTTACCAAATAGCGCATAAAATGATATTCTAAGACGGCATGTAGATGATGCCCTACATTTTTTTAGAGATCAGCCATGGAACAGCATGCCATTGCGCAAAACTAAATGAAGCAACTTGGGTGGAATTAAATTCGTTTGTCTTTTTATGATATTTAAGGAAGAATTACGCAATCGTTTGTTTCTCTTTCATTACGCTGACAGATAACGATCCCTCCCCCCAAAAAACATGTTGCCTCAAGCACATGTACAATATCTTCTGGAATTTTTTTTATTACGTAGTACTAAGATGAATGGATGATATTAAAAAAATTGAATCATCTTAACTCACTGGGAGATTCTCCCCCGAGCCAATCGTAACTATTTTAATAACTACCGTTTTTTTGCTACATAGAAAAGAGGATCATAAAGAAAAGTTGTCACTTTCTTTTTAAAACAATGACCCACTGGGAAATTATGCCATCGTGGAACAAGCGAACGCGATTTCAGATAAGACATTCGACAAATTCAATTGCATCAACTTAATTGAACTTCGCTTTTCACACAGTTTTTGTTTAAAAAAAAAATAGTTCAAAACGTGTCAAGAGGGGGGAGGGAGAATTAGTGTGTGACGCACGAGAACTAATCCTCGAGAAACCTCCGGTGCGGAACAGTATGCGGGAAAGTCCACTTTGTGCGCAAAAGGACGAATTAGCATGCACCAGCGGACAAAACGCTCATTCCCTGCCTTTAAGTTTTACATCTAATTTCGACCGGTCGCATCAAACGCTGAAAAAAAATCTATTAAGAATTTGTGTCAACCACCATAAATGGAGTTTTTTCCAACATGGAACGGAACTGAAGAAACAATAACCGCACCGTATTTAGTTACGTCATTATCTCTGCAAAATGAAGGAAGCGATACAGTCGATAGATACTTGAAGGCAAACCTGTCGTTTCCCTGAAATCATCAAGATATACATAAATACATGTATATGGACTTCTTTCTCCAAAAATATAAGTGCCCCATTCGTCTTGTCAGTGCTGATTGTGGAAAGTAAAAAAGGACTTTACGAAGTCGCATAATAATAACGACACCGAGTTTCTCTTTCGCTCCTGTCTGAAAAATGTAACACATTGAAGAGGAAGTCACGGACGATTTCCGGGACTGTGACATGATGGCGACGCAATATTTCTAACTTTTTTTGTGTGCTGAATAACAACTGTCTCGTACGTATAGATTTTTTGAATCAGAAAATGTTCAAATTTAATTTTTTTCAAATTACTGTTCGCATTTTCTTTAGTACAACGGCAGTCTAATCATTTTTTTTAAGGCCACCTCTGCAATGGCAGTTGTTAGTCCAACAATATCGACCGCAACTGCGTGATTTGCGCCCATTCAAAATAAAACGGGTGACACTGCAGCACAACCGTTTATACGCGTACGTGAATATTACGAGCAATTGGCGAGAGAGTTGCAATTTGCTCCCCTTTCTCTTCTCTTTAAAAAAAAGAATAGCTCGATAAAAAATTAAATTCCTTTTCATGCCGAACAAAACGTTTCTTCTTGGGGGGGACCAGGTGGCTGATAGAATCTGGCCGAGAGGGGGAAACATTGGCACGCGGGAAATGTTATGAGCGCATAATGACGACGAGAGATTTCAATCTCGTTCGCTATTCAATGAGATCATCCGAAAATATTTAAAAGTGTTACAAAACGTGCAGTCACGCATGGCTGACATTGTCAGACACGATGTACACACAAGAATCCTATCGATAATTTGTTTTTTAAACTTAACAATTTATCGCAAAAATGGAACCATTTTCGGGACGTGTTTAACTTGACGTCATCTTCGGCGTGGACACGACAAAGAAGACGCTACTCCCGCACGCTGACCCGACACACTCAAAAGCTTTCTCCCTTTAGCATCCGACGATGAAAGTGCAGACTATAAAAGTTGACTTTATTTAATTACGAAATTCAAGATGAGAACATTTTTTTCTTTCCCTCGACTATACAGAGAGAGAGTAAGTAAACGTGTGTAACGATGGTCAATTTATGTCACGTCATGTTCTTGGTATATAGCTTTAAAAAAATAATAATAAAATCCTTTTGAAAAAGAAAAACCCCCCTTTAAATTTTTTGACAGCCATATACGTGTGTAAATGCTTTAGGGGGAGAAGCTTCCAGCTATATCATCATCTTATTTTTTTTTTTTTCTGCAGAAAAATCTTGGATAGTCAAAAGAAAATAAATACACGAACTTTCTAACGTGACCGGGAAAAAATGGATTCCCGTTACTCTCCTTGTACCAATTGTTTCGAATCTATATGAAGAAGATGCGTTCGAAATCACGAGTACTTGCTCTCTCTCTCTCTCTCTTTCACGTCACATGTGCGAAGCTGTATATTAGATCTAGTTCGAATGGAAAGTGCGACATCATTAAAGCGTTAACCCTCTCTCGTAAAAAATGGGAGTGTGCTGGAACATGAATAGAAAGCCTCCTCACAAATATACGTTTTCGTGATTGCATACACAACAAAAATTAACCTTACGGCTTAGGCATTAAATATAATATAAAGATATACATTCATATAGATACCACTATATGTCAGTATAACCTTTATTCATTTGAAGGTTCTGAACTTTGGCTGGAGAAAATGCTGGGAAAAACATATTTTCTTCTTTCTCTCGGTAATAAAAAAAAACTACGAAATTATCTAAAGAAGGAGAAAATATGTGTCTCGACAGCTGTGTTAAGCTAGTTGTACATATAAATGTAAAAAAGATGGCTATCTTGTTAATACACACACGGAGGGAGAGAGAGAGGTATGGACCGTATAATAATGAATCGTCCATCACAAACTTTCGTTTGCCCGGAAAAGCATCCCCTCCATATCTCTTATACCTTGTGCGTGTGTGTGTATATCAAAGGATTCATAACTTAATTAATCTTTTCTGGGGTGCTACATTTTCTTTAAAAAAGGATGATAGAACTCACGCTGGTGAGACAGTCGACATTTTCTGAAAAAAAAAAGTTGACATATTTTTCGTTCTCACGCGGTTACTTCCGCCACTCGTCCGTCTCTTTTACAGACGGACCACGGTGGCCCCCATCGTTGCCTCTTTTTATTATACCCAGAATTTTTCAGCTTTTTCTGAACGTGTTTTCTCCGCGCAGCGTGTACAAACAGTTTCACTGTAAACAAACAAGCGCAGACTTTCACGTGAACATTTTTGGATTTCCTTTTTCTTTCACGGGAGCGCTATGAATCTCAAACGATGAATCACTTGTCCCCTCACTGTGACAGCGTTATTACATCGAAACCCCCAACAGCTGAGAGCGAAAATGAACGAAGAGGATCTTTCTTTTTCTCATTCACGGTTTATAATGTCACAAAAATTCATTTGAAGTGTCACGCAGTCCTGAAAGCGAAACACTGGGCATTTGATTCCATTTTCAGAAATAAATGAATAACGCACAGTTCGTAGAGGACGCGCACTTGAGAAGAGAAATTTCTGTTGTTTTTTTTTTCTGATTCCGCACTGGGACATGATGTAACAATGATTTTCTACTAGCGCGATGTTGAACAAAATTGGGCAGAGAAAATTGAATGAAAAAAAAAAGAGAGAATAGCAACAAAGAGTTTTGTTATTCTTTCTTTACCTAATTTTTTTTTCATTTTGATCTAAACAAACGCAACGTGTCCGTCTCCGTACGCAAACATCGATGAGACGGGCAATTTTGAAAACATTTCCTTGTGCGTTTGCGCAAGGATAGAGCGAAGAGAGATGTGACAATTGGATTTCTCTTCGACTGACTCGAGGTAAACATTAAAGGAAAAAAAAAATTGCGTTATCAAAAAAAAAAAGAAAATGAACGTCAGGTAAAAGTGCGCACGCGTACGACATGCGCATCTGATGACCGGCAAACAATTTCGTCAGCTGCGATGGTGTGTCTTACTAGTATAGGATCGTTAAACACACACACACACCGACGTGGTTTTAAAGATGATTAGTGAAAGCCACGAATATTCAATCCCACTTTCGATTTCTATCTTGACTCTCACAATAGCGAAGCGGCACGGCCAATTTGTTCGGCGCATTGTTAACAACACTGTCCGAAATACGAAAATGATGTGTTCAAAAAAAATTCATCGATTTCTCTGTTTCTAACAACTGATTTGTACGAGCCCGTCAGCAAACGACAAGTGAATCGAATTGCACGAATTGTTAATGAGGTACAAGTGAGAGCAGCGCGATGGCCTCGTGTTCAAGTAGAGGATACGTGATTCGAGAACAGCCGAGAAAAAAAAAGACAAACATAAAAAAAAAAGCGGGACGTTAATTTAGATCTGGTGCGATGCTCAGAGACTACTTGCCTTTTCATATTGTAATCACGACGTCATCTTTCCAACAATTAAAAAAAGAACCCCTCGTCCTCATTCTTTCTGTCAGGAATCCCATCGAGTTAAAAGCTTCTAACGTTAATAAACATCAAAAAGTAAAGTGAGTCAGTCTGCCAACGCAATAACTTCAATTTCAAATGGCCATAAAACAAGTGAAAATGTCTAGCGCATTATTGCAAACGTTTCATTTACACGAAACGGACCGCAAATTACGAGACATTCGGGTCTATAACCCATGGACCAAAAAAATTCACTTTGAAAAAAAGTAAATTTCACTAACGTCTGTCATTTTTTTTCACACCTGACCAAGGTAAAATAACATTCTATGCTGTGTACGGAGTTTACGCGATTATTTGTACAATTCATTCAATCAGACAAGGACACGCAGTGACAGTCGAATGGGGACATTTCAATACGCAACTCATCACGCAGTCAAGAGAGAAAGGATATTTTAAATCAAATAGAATTTAAATTGCCTCTCTCGTACACGTAGTAGTTAACTAGATTCAATTCTTACAAAGTGTCACCTACGAAGTTAATTGACGTGCGTAGGCGACCTCGACGAATGGGACGGAACAAAGCTACTCTGTGTTTGTATACGGTACACAAGAGGGACGATGATTATGTTTTATACCATCTTCTACGATGTATGGCAGTACAAGTGAAAACTAAATTTTTCAGATGTGGAAAAAAAAGGGACTAAACAAAGAGAGAGAGGGGGGCGGGATGAAGCTTGCTCTTCTTATACTATACATGTGTAATGCACTAAAGGAAGGCCCTGGCTGGCCTCCTTTCGCCTATAAAAAGCTACAAACATCTGAGTAGAGACAACTCAGAACCCAACCGGCTCCGAGTTCCTCAACACGCAGACATCCCCTCCAAGAAATTATTCCTTAAAAAAAAAACAGAGCAATTTCTATCTAGAAATTCAATCTATTATTACGTGAGTATTACGATTTTTTTTTCTTTTAATAAATTTCACTTACGTGGGACCGTGCAATTATTTTTCACGCCGAAAAAAAAAAGACACATCATTCGTTCCAGGTGGCGACACAACAGGATTAATATTTCAGATTTTTTTGGCATCCACGCCTTTACTGACCCATTGCTAGAGGCATTCTAGGATTTCCCTAACAAATGCATCCCGCATCGTCTTGTCATTTCAATCAATTCACAAACAGTACAATTATCTCCCCCCCCCCCCCAAATGGCATAACTGACATATCTTTGTCCTTATCTGAAAAAAAAAGAACGTGTGGCAAAAAAAGGGACCACACAATCGCAACCGGTTACGCTGCTTTGATGGCGGTTAACCGACCGTGAGTCTCTTTTTGATTCACGCGCTCTATCCCCGGACGAAATCGAATTGCAATCAAGATGCGTTAAAACAAAGCAGAAAGTCTTTAAACCGAGCATGAAAAACAACCCACCCACCCCTCATCTTCGCGAAAAAAAAGAGAGTTTCGTGCAAAGAGACGTGCAAACGAGCGAGTTCGTGACTGTGCGGTAAGATCGGGAGTGAACGCCAATGTAGGTCAGCTGTTCGTCTGTTCCTCCTTCGTTTGTTACTCCCCTCCCATTTCGACGAGGCTTCTTCCTCATTTTGCGCCTTCTTGTTTATGGGATAGGAGGAGGAGGAGGAGGTGGCGGAGTAAAGAAACAGAGAGTTTCTAGTAGAGCTACTGTGTTATATAGGCCTCGAACGATACGCTAAAGAAAGAAGAGAACGTTTGTTTCCTACCTTTTCTACCGTCAGTTGTGATGCTAATGACAAGCGGTTCGGTTCGTTTTGTTCTCCGGCAGGTCGTGCGCGTCCAGTTTGTTTCTGCAAAATCAAGAAAAGAAATCATTGTTAACTCATCATGAGGATTTTCTTGGCTCTCTTTATCTTAGGGGTAAGTTTTTTTTTTCATTTTTGTTTCAATTCAAACAAGTGTTTTAAACTAAATGTTAAATCGATTTTTGTGGGGGGGAGTATAGCACGCTTTGGCGGGCCTTCCACACGGCCAGCTATCGGCTCAAATCAACGCCGATAAATTGAAACATCACGAGAGACTTCATCCGATTGTCGTCCAGCAAAAAACCCCCAACGTTCCGGGTTCCGGCATCCGCATTCTGCGTCAACAACCGGCCGGCTATCAGTACCCACAGCCGACCCCGTCTTTCTTCCTACCCACACAAGCCAGCAATTCAGGTAAAAAAACACACAACATTTTCGATTGATTTTTTTTTTTCAAATGCGGGTACTTTGGGTCATCTCTAACATCGAATTCAAGAAAAAAATTGGGATGCGCGTGACCTCGATTGAGAATGTTTCAAAAAGGCTAGAGGCTGATTTGATTTCCTTAACGAATGGGAAGCAATACTTTCTATTTGCGCACGAACATTGTCAGACAAGATAAATAAGATGTCGGTGCTACTCCAGAATACGCAAATTCAGCTGAAACATAATCCAGATGGTGTGTGGGAGAGAACCTGCGCGGGCCGGAAGTCAAGTTATCACGCAAAAGAGAAAAACACGTCGTCTTTGAATTTCGATGTTGTCGTGATTCACGAGACCTAGTCTATATAGTAACACTATTATTATTTTTTTATATAAATAACTTCGAAACAGTCTAGCATTTGATGGGCCGTGTGGTGTTGTATGTCGGACAATTTTTCCAGTTCGTGACTGGAGAAAAAAAAAATAATGATGGATGCCTTTGAAAATGGGAGCTAGGGTGGAGAAAGAGAGAGAGTATTAACTTGTTTCTATGTACATAATCCGAGATTTTCCCCGCCGCTGGTTCGTGCTGTTTTGGAACAGTACCGTGTCGTCATCGAGCCCGGCAGAACGAAGAGAAATGAGGTCGTTGCCTCATTCATCGAGTCTGACGCGGCGAAACTCACGAAAAAAAAAAACATTTTGATTGCTTCCCCCCCCCCCTCCTCTTTTTTCTCGCCTGCCGGCGACTTTCACCTGTTGCCTTTCAATCTCGCAATTTAACACGAAAAACAAAAAATTTCAATTTAAAAGAAAAAGGGAAATTAAATGTTATACAGTGCAAACGGCAGTGACGCTACCCCAACAATTAGTTCCAGCATCGACCGCACCTCCGCCGACGTTCGCTCCGACCTATCCGACGACGGCCTATCTTCCGCCCACCAGTGCGCCCACAACGGCCGCCCCGCCTCCACCAGAGGTCATAATTGTCGAACCCATCCGTCCGGTGACCATTCCGGCCTTCATCGCTCCAGCCACAACGGCCCCCGTCACTCAACCGCCCGTTGCCCCTACCCAACCGTCCATCCTTTCATTCCCACCTCGCCCGACCGTCGGCCCGGTCGTTGTCGATCCACCTGCGATGAACATGGCCCTCATGCCTCAATTGCCTACGGTCCAGATGGCGCAAATAGCTTCGCTGGATGTCGATTGCGCTAAAGAATCCATGGTCGTTAAAATCAAATTCGATCGACCTTTCGGTGGATTAATCTATTCAAAGGTAGTAGTACCTTAGCCCCCCAGGTCCAGAAGAAAAAGCTTTAGTTTAAAAAATACCAATTTACAACAAAATAGGGTTTCCATAGCAACTTGGATTGCCATCACGTGCGTTACGGAACGAATAGCGACTCGTACGTGTTTACCATCCGTTTGGATTCGTGCGGATCGCAATGGGTCGACGCTTTGGCCAGCGGTGGAAAGGCTTATCTCGAGAACGTCATCATCATTCAAAACGAGCCGGGCATTCAAGAGGTGCAATAAGCTTTACCACCCAACATTTCGAAAACAAAAAACTTAAAAAAAAAATTCAAATTGTCCTCAGATCTGGGATACGTCTCGCTCTATCCGATGCTTCTGGGAAGGTTCACTGGAGAAGACCGTCTCGTACGCCTTCAACATCGACATGCTGGACACGCAGATAGTCAGCTTCAGCGGCGATTCGGCTACGGCTAGTATGGACATTCAAATCGGCAAGGGACCGAACGCACCGAGCGTCAACGGCCTCGTCAAGATCGGCGACACGTTGACGATGGTCGTGGCTATCGAGGGAGACCCAGGTTTCGATGTCCAGGTTCAAGAGTGCATCGCTCACGATGGCGACCGCGCCAACGCCGTGACGCTGACCGACAAGAACGGCTGCGTCCTCAAGAAGAAACTGATGGGACCTTGGCAGAAGACGATCGAAACCGGCCGGCCCGGAGTGTCCCTCGTCGCTTTCTCCTTCTTCCAGGCATTCAAATTCCCAGACCAGATGGAAGTCTTCCTAGAGTGCAACGTAGAGCTGTGCAAAAACGGATGCGATGTCTGCCCTGAAGACGCTAGCCTCGTAATTATACAACTCATTAATCAAACCCTCAAAATCAATCGAATATTGATGGAATATTTTTCGTTTTCCCTCGCCAGTTTGACATCCGCAATCGCAATCGCCGCAGCGTCAACAACTCAACGGCCGAAGTTTCGGACGTCCGTTTGCGCCGATCGCTTCGTGTCATCTCTAATGAGGATATCGCCTACAAACCGGATTCCCGTTCCGTCGTGACACTCACCACAGGTGAGTAAAATAAAACCAAGGGCAAAGAGAAAACGCACGGGCACAAAATCCGCTCACGGTGTCTGAATTTTGGTCAGCCCTGCTTCCGCACACAAACAATTTTAAAAGAAAAAAAAATTTTTAAAAGACGAGTTTGACTGATTGACTGATTGTTTTCGATGATAAACGAAGACGATTCGAAACGGCCAGTATTTTTTTGTACCAGTATTATGTGACATATCGTAAATGTCTTTTTTCCGAAATTCCTATCGTGCCTCTTCTCTTTCGAAAAAGAAGTGGACTTTCCATATTTTTTTTACTACCTACTCGCAATCGCAATTGTAATCCATCCCAAGAAAATTAACCATCGCTTCTACCTTTAGCTAATGTTCGCCAAACAGAGCAGCAAATTTCATTTTTACAATAAAAAAAAAATGTCTCATCATTTGGATACTCATCAATTCGATTCACTTTGATTTCTTTTACGACTGTGAATCATCAGAATACCAAAACGATATTACAATTGAAGTGATCAATAAATAAAGGCCTCACATGTGGCAACAATAAAATGTTCAATTTTTATCGAAACAATCAGTCAATCAAGAGTACGAATCGCACTAAACAACAAGCCTATATATTGCCATAAATGATCGTGGGAGCTATAAACTATTTATCTCACACAGGCAATCGTCTAACGAACCAAGAGGATGTTTGCATGGCTCTAAGCAGCTTTATCGTCGGCCTGGCAGTCATTCTCATCGTCTTGGTTGTTTCGTGCATCATGACGGCCTTGCTCTGCGTGAAAATACGTTCGGCTACCGTCGGTACCGAGTCCATCTATCCGCCTAGTTCTACGTATCACGCGTTCTCGTCATCTGCTTCGAAAGCGTGAAAACAACAATTCAATTTGTATAAGAAACATATATAGTCTTCGACTCCTATCGTGATTTCTGTTTGATATTTTTCGCTAAATGCTGATTGGCCAGGTGCGATCGGCTTGTTGAAATTTGTGAATATTATAGAGAGATTTTAATTTTTAATACATTAATTTCGGTACTATGCTCAATACACGACAACGATTGGCGTTGTTATACATTTCACATATGTTTTTTTTCTGTACGTGCCAATCATATGGGAAATCTGAGAGTTACTAGTTTGAATTTGAATTTTCCGAGTGAATTCAATTACGATTGCAATCTGCTGTTGTGCTACTATTTAAAATCAAATTAAATTCTCTCACTTACAGTAAAAGGCCAAAAGCATTTCGTTTAGTCTGTCGTGATAATAGGCGATTAGAAAGAAAGAGGGAGATTAGGAACGTGACAGACTCAAAGATGATGAATCGAACGACAAAATGCAATGGCAGTACATACGTCGACCTCTAGTCAAGAACAAAACGGTGGGTATGTAGGTGACATTGCATTCGGTTAGATGAATGATGAATCAACAAACAGTGAGAAGACGTTTGATTGTGGTTTTCAACGCTGAAAACCCAAGTTTCTGTCCTATTTTTCTCATCTGTCATGAAGAAGAAGGATGTGGTATATTAAAAATAGTAATTGCACGATTAATCGTTAGCATCACGAGAGGATTGAGAACAAGTGGATTTAAGGTCGGTGACGACGATCTCGGAGACACGAGACACTAGCAAAAAAACGAAAAAGCAAAACCTGTTGGATTTCCCAGGTCTTGGTGAGTTTGATTTGACTTGAACAAGGAAATCTGTTCTGCTGTTTTCGGGATTTAGAACAACGAAGCATCAATGTGCTTACTCAATTCTGTCAAGACGAATTCGCCCCCCACCCTTGTTAAACAGTTGTCTAGTTTAAAACAAAAGCTGCAAAAGATTGTGGAAGATGATAATCAGACTAATCATTTTATCGGTTACCATTTTCTAAGAACTAATGGGTTTTTTAGTTTTAATGGTATAGCACATTCTTTTAGACAAGAAGGATGAAAAGTAAATATGTAGTGAATATCAAGAAGTAAATTTTGTCAACAGGTGCAACGTCAAGAAACCTACACAAGACATTGTTCAAAAGAACACTGCTTGCCATTATGCCTCAAGGAATAGCCCCATCAAAAGAAGAAATGGAATTCAACAATAGTATAGAACTTTCGATTTGCCTTCTGCTGTTTGAAAACATTGGAGTACAAAACAACAGATTCTAGAGCATTATTTCTGGACATTAACGCTGGTAAGTTCCCACTGCTTTTATCACCAATCCCTTTTTGTACAGCAACAAAACCAAAAGCTCTTTCAGTACAACAATGTTGAACCCAGTGTTCAACCAACCCAAGTGAATCGTTTTGAAAATGATATTGCCATTCTGCTCATATGAACAACTTCTTTCTAGCAAAATACCAATTACTGTTGCTTTTTGTTAGCCCCTTGTCAGCTCGTTGTGGAATTCAGGTGAGACTCAATCAAAGAATTTGCTTGTGACACATAAATCAGGGACAAAATAATTTCCTATCCTAAAATGTGTTTTTAAAAAGCACTTACCTTTCATGTGTTGGCATTTTCTTCTTCAGGTTGGGTACGGCCATTTTCAAACACATGGAAGAAAATAAGAGCATGGCACCAGCCCAGATTAATGATAACCTTTGACTGATGACTGTGATGAGGAAAAGGTCAAATGAAAATGAATCTGATTAACAGAAATGTAGATAAGTAAAGTCTGGCAATTAATACAAAATTTATAATTTTGGTGTACAAAACCTGATAACGATTTTATTTAAACGACAGGAACACAGGATTTACTCTAAGGTCTCTAACTGTGTAACACCTATTTTGGCGGGAACCGGATATCATCGTCGTGATCTTCTACGCCATCTAGTGGAGATGGTTAAAGTACAAGTTATTAACCTGAGTACCAAATTTTTTTAAAGCAATATCTAGTCTAGGTTTAAAAATAAATTAAATAATTTAAAATGGTCCGACTACTTTGTCAAGCATAATTTTTAAATCTTAAAATTACGGAAAACCAAATTACACCCTTAATTTTCAACATCCAGTTTTTGGTAGTTGTACTGGACTAGATCCTTTGACTCGGTTGCCACTAACCTAAAATACACAAATTGGTAAAGCTGTGTGCAAGAGAACATGAAGGTGATGTATTGATTATAACTTTATCCCAACTACGTATGTAGCAAAAAAGAATCTTTCTTCTGAGTTATGTTGAGGAAAAAGTTCTTCATAACGCCTGCGTTAGTCATTTTTAACAGAAACTAAGCCGAGCGCTCTTGCACCAAAACGGGCGACCATCAACAAACTACAAAACATAGATATTTGTAATTTAGATCAATAACAATTCAAACAAGTACAAAAAGAAACAAGTCTTTTCCGATTACCTTACTGCTGCTATAAGACCAGCAGGCATCATCTTGCCACTGTCCAAGAATCTCTTTCCCATGAAACCTCCTAGTGCAATGCTGGTCCCGAGGGCTGTGTAATAGTTGTTTGGATTGTTTGAGGTTTGGTAAGCTCCTAAGCCAATAAGAGAACCAAATAGGAGACCCATCCCAAGTGATGGAATACTTCCTAAAAACATGAATAATATGGCAGTTATTAACATTGCAATTTGTTAACGAAAAAGTAATTCTGACCACGAAATGTAAAAACTTGTATCATAAGCCATTCTTAGTATTCAATGGTATAAATGCAAAAGAATGGAGTTTCCTTTCAATGAAGGAATCGTCAAAACGACAGACAGAGTAAAAGTGTACAATTGTAGAATAAATACCGGCTTTAACGTATCCGATAATTCCTCCTGTGGCAACGAGGGCTGCATAGCCATAAGTTAGAAAATCAGTGCTAGGCATGTCAGTAGTATCCGTCTACTTTCTAGTAAATTATGAATAGAAATGAACAAGTGGTCGGGCAAGTTTCGCCTTCGTCTAAACGTTGCCTATGTCGTGTCATTTTTGTAAACAAATATAGAGATCGATTTCATGAGTATCGAATTAATAACCGATTGATATATCGTTGAAGAGTTATCATGCCATAGTCAAATTAGGCTACAACTTGAGGAAATATTTAAGATTCTGTTTCAAGACGTTAAATTAATTGTTGCGAGCCATATCTGCAGAGCTATATGTGTCTCTTTGTATACGTGACTCTGATCACAAAGCCAGTTGGTTTAAGGAAAGCTGCCAAAATCTAATTGCACACGCACTACCCTATGCAAACTGTCTCACAAACGCATATGCATGTCATTAGTCGCAGAAGCTACAACAAGAAGGGCCCTCTTCTGTACTTGTCCGAAAGCAGTCAAGGAATCTCTGCGTGACAAAATGGAGAGCATTTCACTATCAAATTCCAAGCCAATCATAGCCTGAAACCAGCCATGTAATTGACAAAAAAGTAAAAACGTCTTTTGTGACGTTGGCTTTTATCCAATATCCAATAATTCCTCAGTTGACATCCACGTTATTTTACGTTTTATTTTGCCACTTCAGAGATGCATTTGTGGCTAACTTTACTCTTCATCATTACCTCTGGTTGGTTTGAAATTTGATCCTTTTTCTGAATTCCTTTAGACACTGCTTTGAATCGTGTTCCAGTCACTCTATGCACCAAACTTGTCTGCATGGCGTATCTGGAAATCTTGTTGACCCTTGAACGCTACGCATCCTTCTCTAGACAGTTTATATCTCAGTATCTCAGCTCAAGTGCTTATTATGTTCAATGTCTTAAAAGAAGTATGGTTAGTATACCACGTATAATGTGTAACATCTGCCGAAAAGTTCACATAAAAGAAGGCACTTTGCAAGACTCTCCGAGAACCGTTTATTCTATTATAGATATGTAAAAATCTGATTCCTAAAGAGACAAACTCAATGATCAACGACTGCCGTAAACTCTACAAATTGAAGTGCAAGACAGCAGAGTGATGTTGCAATCTCTTCTAGACGCTCGAAGTGGTACGTCGAAAACACTACATCAATATAAAAGACTCGATCCATGCATGACAAAAGAGAGTGAAATAAAGATTGACTACAGATCCATTGATCACTACTAACAAAACTATCACAGTTAAAATGTCGACACAATAAAATGATTGTATAAACGAGACGTAAAACTACAGCTAAAAAATCATTAGATTGATCCTTGAGGATTTAATATCTTCTTTAAGCATTTTTCTCCAGGAGCCCATTACGCGTTTCCCAAAATAAAAATAGTTTACGCCAAATACCGAGTAAGAGAATGCGGAGGGTTGATATGCGAACCAATAACCTAGAAAGGGAAAATATCTTCCGGCGTGTGTGTCACAAAAAAAGAATAATTCTTTTAACCTTGTACGTAGAAAAAACTGTCGCATTTTAGAGAGAGAAAAATTTGAGGAAAGCTTGAGGCGGGATGGGCACGTAAAATGTTTCCGGGTTGCAGCTGGGTTCGTCAGACTTGTTATCTGTCGGCTGATGATCGACTATGCACGGATGTCCGTACGTTTTCCAAAATAGGCAACGGCAGTTGCGACACAGATGGAGAATTTCGGCATAGTCTTCACGCAGTCCAAATAACCTAAACAATTTTTTTTTAACACGTCAGAGTTTAAAAGATTTCTCCAGCGTGTTTTTCCAGAAATAGTGCAAAACAGATGTTCACCTGCGCGCACGATGGAAGACATCCTCCCAGTCTGTTTCCAGAGTAGTCTGATTATTAGAAGCGCCATCATCTTTCTCGTTATTTTTCCTCCTGGGCGGAAGCTGATTCATTCGGGGCGTATTCTGGGGGCTGTTTGGTTCATTATCAAGCATTCCTCGTTGATCGAAATGGTTCCTGACGTCCTGAAAGCTTACCAATCGATCATGATTGGCATTACTGACTGATTGCAGATGATTTGACTCTTGTTTCTCCTTCTGCAGGCCCAATAGAGTTTCACGGTAGCGTTTCAAATGCTCGTGGAAAGCACTGGAAACACGACCGCGAGTGTCTGTCGATGAAGCATTATCCAGTAGCTAGGGGAGAGAAAATCATATGCTTCAAAATTCTAGGATCTAAAAATAGTAACAAAATTACCTCTTCCGGTTTAGAAGATTCTGAATCGTGACTGCGGACGGGACTGCGCCTGGTGTTGAGATATGGATGAGGCGTTCGACTACTGCGATTATTCTTATTCAATGTCATGTTCACTGGAGGTTTCTCCCTCTCTTTCTGTATTTCGCTGAGTGCAAAGCTGATTTGTACTGGCGAAAAGTGAAAGCGACAAAGACGCTTCCACAAACGTTGCTCGGCGCTAAGTTTCTGGGCTACTCCGCACGCCTCCGCAGCTGACAGCAAGTCCCTGTGATCAGCCAAACGGAATAAAATTTCTCTGACACACTCTTCGGGCAAATCCTCGAATTTCGGTTTGTCCTCTCCTCCATTATTGCCAGGCACCGACTGCAATTAATTATATAAACCAGATGAGAAGGTAATTAAACGCACAATTCAGCCAAAACAACTTTCTCTGTCAGCAGCAGCTGTCATTTCAGCGAAAGTTGGGTAGATTATTCAAGTAAATGTGTATACCTCAGCATTGCGAATGCTTGAAGCGATGGCGCCTATACGATCGATAGTACGAACGTGTTTACCCCACAATTGTGAAGAGCCCAACGGTGTACCCCACCACGAATCACCGCGCACAATTGTACGCAAATCGGTTAGTAATTTGACTAGAACATGCACGTTCTGCTGGCTTCCTTGGGCTATAGAACAAAAAAAAAAGGAATAATTTGATTAAAACCTTAATAATTTTAGACTTTCACGTCATTATATATAGGGACGGCGTGTTGTACCTTGAACTGCAATTTCCTCCAGGACGTTGAGAACAGATTTCTGAGCACAGCCGGATAGATTGGTGATCCTGTGTTGGGAAAGCAACAATTCGAGAAGCTTCGCTGTGTAGGGAAATCTTCTGTGATCGTGAACAGCGCTGCGGAAATCCAGGCGACGCAGGGCGTCGCTCAACCCGTTGAAACCAGCCACCTAATACATCACAATCAGCTCTCGTGACTCTTTTCTCGGCGTGCAGATCATATCAATAAAGACCCCCCAACAAAAAGGAAAACACACATACCTCTTTTGTGCATTTCAATGTGATTTGACAGTGGGGTGGAAGGCAACCTGATGAATAAACAAAAACAACGTGTGAATTTATAATTTTCACATGTGCCGTATATGTACTGCCGAGTCACATCGAAAGTTCACCTTTTGTTTTATCGAGTCCTTCCTGACTGTTATCCAGTGCGCAGTTTTCTTTATCGTCATCTGCTGGCCTAGATTGATGATAACAAAAACAATGTACGTTCAATTTTTTTCACGTGATCTGACGTAATTACTCGATAAATTGGTTAGCGTGATATAGAAAACGACTAGAGTTGACCACACGACATTTATCGTTCATTTCCCTTTCAGTTTTTTAAGGACACGCATAAGCAGTCAAGCGAACATTGTAACCATTCTCACGGGCGAAGAAAGGCATAAAACTTTCCCCCCGTGAGTATACCCCCATTTTTAAGTTTCGCTCGAAATACTTATTTTTTGCGCCATTTCGGATGGCTTGTTGTTGTGCCCTCAATTTCGATCATAACAGACGATGCTTGATGCTAGAAGAAATAGAAAATGGTGAAAACACAACGGCAACGTTTCCCAGGACGCTCTATTGATTTTCCCTACACCAGAGAAAAACATTGCGACCGAGCGTGCAGCTCGAGCCTGTCCAGCAGAGTATCTAATTCCAATCGCAAAAGAAACCATTAAAGTCCGATTATTGATTATCAATCAACTCGGCGTGAAACTATCCCTCAATACGGCGTAATAGCGTTTTGGCTCGCGTGCGCAAACAAGCCCGTTAACCCCATCGACTAGTTGGAAGACGTAATGAAACTGGCCATGAGCCAAAGAATTTTATCACAAACTGTTGTAAGTTCGTCACAAACCCCCGAATGAAGAAATCGAAAATACGAGCGAGAGAAAATTCACGAAGGAACGCAAGGAGAACGTTCACATCCGGTTATTTTTGTCATGCAGATAAAAACAAAAGAAAAATCGACGACCCTGAAAGAGCACAAGACGTAGTTCACTTTTTGGCTTTGGCTTTTTTTGCATGAAGTCGTGATCATTGCATCACGAACTAGAGAGGTTCGCCATTGGCCTTGATGTCATTGGCTGGACAGGTAAAACACGCAAACGCCAATGTAGCGAGTAAACGTCATAGCAACAGCAAGTATACAATAACAAAGAAAAGAGCATAAGTGCAAAATTAGACTAACCTGTGGAAAACACCATTCTCAGAAATCAATCTTCTGCGATTAGTTTCCAAGACTTTCAGCTTCTCCCAGCCATCTTCGGTTTTGATCCAAGATTCGCCAGGTGAACGCCAGTCTTTTGCATAAAAAGGCATTGTGCTGAACGTAGCACAAAGAAATTCAACGTCGAAGAATTTTTGCTACTTGAAAAGCAACAAAAATTGCGTTTCTCGTAATGTTTTTCGGAGGAGCCAAGAGCACAACTGTCGTTCTCGAGCTCAGGTCTTTGTCTGACGCAGGAGCAAGCTGGTTTCCCCGACTTTGCTTGTGTTGACTAACATCGCAGCGTGTGTAACGTGGCTTTGTTGTGAAGCGTGTGACGTCATGGCTAACTGCCAAACAGCTGATCGACCAACACATGAAAAAGAAAAACGTAATATCGGCACAACCCTGAAAAATCGAGGGGTGAATGGAACGTGATTATCTATTCTGCAGTCTGCTATAATGGACGCTATTACGTACTGCGTAATTACCAGAATTTCGTTGTTGCTAAGCCATACTGGGGTGCTGGTGAAAAACATTTTCTTCTAGAAAAAAGAAAAAAGCAATTAGCAAATTTTAAAATTCAAAATCAAGGTAAAAGTTATGTAACTTCCACCCCCACCCCTCCATAATGTCCATATAAATCTGTTAAATGGTTTGAATTATTATGACTTTAACTGGCTTTGCAGTTTTTAGGAGAATCGATATTAAGATTTGTTTTAGTTTTAAATGGACAATTGGTTCGTGGGAATGATCCAAAAGAAAAAAACAAATAACAAGAAAAGAAAGAAACGCATGGCGATTCCGAAGGCCTCTGTTGAAATAGGGAAATTTTCGTCAAGCTGAAACCTGACGAAGCTTGAAATTGTAAGGGTTGCTGCACTTTCTAGTTACAATTTACTCTGATCGTTCTGATATAATAACCCTCATATTACCGTTATTAAAAGCTCTGTTCGATGTAGGGTTTATTACAATTAAGCCGTGAAATTGCGACATAATAGACGTTGGGTTTTCTCGTACGTAAGTGCAACTACAAGTGGACTAACTGCTGTGTGCTGTCTGCACTCTGCAAATCTGCATCACAGATTAGTGTCTGCATACTGCAGATTTCGCCAGAGGCAATGCCGCATTGCCGCCATTGCAGCTAGATAAACCAATGGATATTAGTACAGCCACATTTCAGTGGCACTAGCCATTGTTGCCTTCCACTTTAGTAGTTTGCCGCACGTGTTATTTTTTTTGTGAAACATTGTCCCATTACTTTCTTACTGCGTAAAATTTTCATTGTGTGAGCGTTTGAGAACTTTTGACATAAACAAATCAGCTTATTTTTCAGCTATTCATTGTACATTCTGTGATTAAGTAAAAATATGGGCCCTCAAAGGAAAAAATTGCTCCTGTCTAAAAATCTTCTTGAAATGAAGGTAAATAATTATTAATTTGCTTTATCGGCATGAGAATCTCATCAACATGTGTTTAACGTAGTTTATGAAAAGAACAAAAGAAAAGACTGAAAAGGAATTGGAAGATGAAGAAAGACAGGCTGCTTTTGCTAACGAAATAACCTCAGCAATGTTGTCACATGGGTAAGTCACAATCAGTACACTCACATGTTCTCCAGATGCTACATAATATTTTAAACATTTTAAAATTACCCAGGAGCAAATTTCTTATGGAATCAAGCTATGCTGCCTGTGAAAATCTGTCTTTTGGCAGGATGAGCTTCAGGGGTGCCAATCCAGAAATTGAAAAGATAATGAATAGATTTAAGTCGCCACATCCACCAAAAGAAGATTCTATATTGCAGAATGAAAAATATGCCGATGTGACAGCTACTGAGGTAGCACAAACCCTTTCACTCACAAAGACAATTTCAAGAAAGTTTTCTAAACAATCTCTAAAGAGAGGTTTCAAAAGACCTGCTGAAGATTGAGACTTAGAATAAATGTTAAGAAAAATTTTGATACATGTATTTGAATGTTGAATGAAATGATTTCATAGAATTTCTACAAATGAACAGTTTTCACATTTTGATGAAGAAAACAGCCAGAACCATGTTACCCTGCAATTACATACATGACAAGTTGTTTCATACATGCATCTTTGATACCTGTAAAACATAAACTATGTGTACATCATCTCTGCCATCTGTGACATCTTCCGGGGGATGTAAACAATGCAATCAAAGTAGGCTGCCAATTCTTCTATGGTGGTGTCATCCTCTTCTGGGCAGGGGTTTAGCGCTTGCTGTGAACATGATGACTGAAACACACGTGAGTTTTGATTCCTGGTGTCACTTTCTCTGAAAGCATCATCAGATGCAATGAAGGTCCCTTGATCTTTGAACTTAATGAAGTTAAGTTTGGGTTTCCTTAGGTACTTTGACTTCTTAACAATTTGCAATCTGGCTTTCCGCAACAACGGTTTAGTACTTGAGTGTCTTGATTTTGAAGAGCTTGTTTTATACACAGAGGTTATTGTCTTAAAAACAGGTGATGAAGTTACACGGCTCTGGGGTGGCGCTACCAAGCACCGATTCCATATTTCGCACAATTCCTCGGAAGGTTCTTGCCTGCAAATAAAGCACAATGGTTTGGTAACATGCAAGGCCATTCAAAGGCAGTATTTATTGTAACCTACTTCGACAGTGGTTCGGCAGGAATAGCTTCTGTTTCGTTTGGTAAATGTAACCTTCTCAGCTCTTCTTCAACAACATCTTCAGAGTTTGGATTGGGAAGCTTAGTATCAGACATGTTTACAAATTAATCCACCACAAAAAAGATATTGATATTGCAATATTCGTCGGCCATGACGCATCTAGAATTTCTGTCCGAAGTGCACTGATGCGACATCAAAAGTAATGCGATCGACAAAACACATTACTACGTTCAACCTAAATAAAAAATTATTTCAATTAAATTTTCTTATAAATGTATAAATTAATATGTTATTTAGGTTTTAAATTTTTAATAATAATACAAATTATGGTGGCAACGTCTTGGTGCAGCTGTCGGGACTCCGGAAGTGTCATACTGTCAAAATAAACAACGTGTAAATTTTCAAATTGTCAAAATGTATCACCTTTTATCAGGCTTTTATAAATACTTATTTCAGTTAGATGAATATTACGTTCTTATATTGGGTTTAGACAATGCTGGAAAATCGGTAATATAATTTTTTTTTATAGAGCATTACGCCAATTAACTCCCAGAATTTGTACAGACATACCTAGAGGCAGCTAAAACCCACTTCACGAAAAATTATAAAGCACTTAATCCCAATAAAATTACCTCAACAGTTGGATTAAATATAGGTGTCATCGAAACCGATGGGTGCAGTTTGAATTTCTGGGATTTGGGTGGCCAAGAAGAATTGCAGTCCCTCTGGGACAAGGTAGTGCCTTAAAAAATAGGATTTATTTTTAAATATTCACCTAACTTTGTTTAAATCTGTGTAGTACTATGCTGAATCACATGCAGTAATCTATGTGGTAACTTATACTTACTTAAACTATACTTACATGTAGTCAAATTGAGCTATGACAAATATTGATTTAGGTTGATGCTTTTGCTCGTGACAGAATTGAAGAATCCAAGGCTGTGTTTGGTAACTTCCATCAAGTTTTCAACATATGCAACTTACTACTTATGGTGAATTTTTCGTAGATAAAATGATTGCAAGTGAGCTGTTAAAGGGCATCCCTTTGCTTGTCCTTGCAAACAAACAAGATCTTCAGGATAGTATGGGTGTCCGTGAAGTGAAGCCCATCTTTAACCAAAATGCCCATTTAATAGGTCAAAGGGATTGTATGGTGATGCCTATTTCTGCATTGAATGGGTAAGGATATTCAAAATTGTTGTTAATAAACTATTCCATTTTCTGACTTCTTTCAGGGATGGTGTGGATGAAGGAATCAAATGGCTGGTTCAATGTATAAAACGTAACAGTGTAGTCCGACCGCCTAGGAATCAGAGTGATAATTAATAAGCTGCCATGCAAAAAATATTGATTACATATTTTTATTTAAATGGAAAAATTCCTGAAAATTCCCGTGTAAAGAAAAATATAAAGAAACTTCTGAATTCATTAAAAAAAAATACTGAAACAATAAAGAACCTTAAGGTGAAAATCTGCGCTATGCAAATCACGCCAGGCTAGTACTCGCGGCTGCGAGAATCAGAATCACTTGGTTCTGCAATATTTTCTCTCATTACTGTAACATCATCGTCTTCTTCTTCTTCAGTATCGTCTTCTTCCGATGATGCGTTTCGTGACTGGTCATCTGATTCTGCATTACTTCCTTGACTAAGAATCTCTTGACCTTTCAGGTTTTTATTTTTGAGGTTTCCAATCCAAAACGCTTCCGCGCATCCATGTGCTGCCAGCATATGTTTAACGCGGTAAAATATCGCTTCTCGAATCCTAGTCATGGCTGGAATGTTGGCGGCTAGCGTTTGATCACTTGATATCTTTGCATGATTGCAAACGTTCTGCAGCGTCCGTGTGCTTTTTTGTAAATTTTTCAACAATTCTTGCGATTCTTCTTTGATGTTCTTGAACTGTTTGTCGAGTAGTGGCATAGCCGATTTGTAAAAATATTCAATTACTAAGCGACCCTGCTTTAGGCAAGAAATGAGGATGCTTCGTTTGTCATTCGTTTTGACTGTTTCTACTAGTTGGTTCAACAGATAGACCACTTTCTCCCAAGTTTTAAAGGTTTCTTTGACAGACCTTGGACTAGCACCTGGACCGGGAATTTTTTTGACATTTTCCACCAGAGCGACAAATGCCGCACGAAAGTAAAAGGTGAATGTTGCCTTGTTACACGTCCGGAAGGATTCCGACTCGGAACCACCTTCTCTTCCATTTGATTGGATTACCTCAGCCATGGCATTTGTTATAATATCCTCCAATTTTCCAAATACGTTAGAGCCATGAAGTAGATAAATCTAATAAGAGAATACATTAGCTTAGATTTCTCTAATTTTTCTAACAAAACTTACTTGAATCATATTCTCTATATCTCGATTGAACTTTGATCCTTTATTCGATTCCCCATCAGCTGTACTCCAGCTGCGCTTCAGATATCCTTCTGCGACCGTCGCCAAACTGCAGAGAGCAAACACAATTATTTGATTACGAAGATAAACTCCCATTTTTTTTAGAGGGCTACTACCGTTCGGATAGTTCCGGATCAGGATGGTGATTGTAAAGACTAACCAGCAACTGTACGTGCTCAACGGCACAGGCGAACGAAGTAATCGAACTGGAAAATTTTTCAATATAATCGAACGAAGAAGTCTGAAGCTCTTCAAGATTTGCTGTTTTGGCATCATCACGTACGCGCCCTGCTATAAACCTTAGGGCATCTTCTAGTAACGGAGCGCCCGTTGATTTCTGGAACTCATGCCATGAAAAAATACGGTTAAGAATGCGAAATATCAACGTGTAGCTGTTGCCGAGTCGCTGGGCCAGCTCAGTAAACATTTCCTGTCCGTCTAGCATCCCATCACTCATTTCAATCAGTTGCTGAAAATAGCCCGAAATAGCCTCCAGGTGGGTAGTTAGTCGTCTGATGAGTGACACACTCCGCTTAGCTACTTCCATCGGTATGTAGAGGTCCAGCATCAAGAAAGAGTCATACTCGGATTCTTGTTTTAGAGGAAAGCGTCGCTTAGGCGCCGCAGTTAACAACTTGTGCTCTAACTTGTCTGCCAAATCGCCCAAGAGCAACTCGAGATCTGTTGGCTGTAAGAGAATTCGATAGAGTTTGCGCAATAGTACTAAATACTTTTTCAGCTAGCTTATACTATTATGCTTTATACCTTTAAGGCGTTGGTCGCTTCGTTGTCAGTCAGTTCCAAGGTGGAAGAAAGTAACACAAATGCGGATAAGTCCAGCTCGCGGAAATGGATGGGATAAGTCGAGACAACCATGTCTGGTTCGCCAACTTTTCCAGGCTGCGATGGGACAAAATCAAATTTCGAAATTTCGGAAACCGATTCACGAGGTGTGCTATGTAAAATTGACTACAAGAATAATGATTTATTTTACTATGTCAATCTTGCAAGCATTTTTATGGACTTGTTACCTTATTTGGTGTAGCTAGGGTTGTGTCATTCTGATTATTTACTTTACTGGCACCTTTGCCTTTCGTTCCACCTTTCTTTAATGCAGCTCCCTTTTTCTTTGCACCAGTTTTACCCTTTTCTTTAAGTGCGCGTGCTGGTTCTCCCAAAAACACCGATGGAGGGGGCATGAAGGAAGAATTTTTAGCCAGAGCACGATAGAACTTCTTTTTGAGATCGACAACGTCTCGCAGCCGTTGTATAACTTTGGCGCGCATTGGTTTCGAACGGGCAAACGTGTTAATGACTTCGATACACCAATTGATGCCGTAAAAATAGCAACGACACACTATGTCTTTGTCAGTTTGAGACATTCGTTCGAAATCGTCCATCACTTCGTCTGTTGGTAGGCAGAGAGCACACCCCAGTAGTGCATCGATGTCTTCAAGGTTTGCCTGGTGATGGAAACAAAAAACCACGGAATTACACATGTATAAAATAAAGATCAATAATTAGTAGAGAAACCTCTTCGAAGGAATCGATGGTATTGCGGAGGAGTCGAAAATGAGACATAAGTGTTGTAAGAGATGGCTGATTTGCACTCTCACGATCTCTTTTATCCTTGCGATTTTGTTCTTTTATTGCCATGGGAGCAATGTTCAGAAAAACCATTGCAACGGAAGGCGTATCTTCTTCAACAGCATCCAAGCCATATTGTAGAGACAGGGGAATCTGAAAATTATCGATCTGCTGTTCGGTTTCGTCCACCACAAAGTGTTCCTGAACAATTCAAAACTTGTAAAATGAACATTTTGAGAAACCTAAATCAGTGTAGCGCTATACTTGGAACTTTTCGGAAACGCCGTCATAAAGATAGCTATGAAGAGAAGGATGGATATCATGCACCAACGAAGTACTAGCCATCTCATCCATGAAGAGGGCGGTAACTTCTGGGACGTGTTTAGTGGAGGCGTTAACGATATCAATGATGGCTTTGGCTTGACTTAGGCGCTGGTCACTTTTAAGAATTCCACTTCGGCTTGAATCTGTTATAGTCAACGACGAACTTGACTGACTTAACTGGCCATCACCATCCAATTCGCCTACGAGCTCAGGATTAGCTAGGACGTGGATAAGGGCAACAGAACCCAAGATTCCCATTCTTTGATATTCCACTTGTTTCCCTGCAAGCTGTTTCTTAATAATCATCAACAGCTCACTTTGGATTGAAGCACTGAAGGATGCTAACCTGCAATCAATTCAAGAATAGCAAAAAAAATTAATTCTGTCGTCAAAAAATGTGGGTATTGTTTTAAAGGCTCGTTACCTCACTTTCGTTTCATCGGTCATTGAAAAGCCATAAGCCATTTTGGCTAAGAGTTCCATAACTCTTTTCACCTGCGGAAGCGCCATATACTCGATATATTCCAACAGGGAAACAATAAAGGCCGAAAATCGAACCAAATGGTTCCAATTTGTATCAGCGAGCTCTTGTAGAACAATTAAGGCATTTGTCGCAGGACTATTATTGGACGATGATTTGTGTCCAGCACAACTGACGTATTGGATTAATGCTTGAACTACCTCCTGCTGATAGAATTCGTCAAAATGGACGAACATTTCTTGAAAGAGCGCAGAGCCATGGAGAGCCAGCAAAGGATCAGTAGTCAGGATCAAGTTGTCTGCGATTGCGCACAATTGCTCGAAGTAGTTTTTAAGAACACAGTCGTATAGTTTGAATGTTTCTTTCACTAGCTCAGTCGTTAATGTCTCTGAACGGATTTTCTTTCGAATCGTCAGCTCAACTTCGGGACGCCGTCCACTTAATTTGTGCTGAATCACTAATACAAGCATATCGATGCAAGTGAGTTCCGTTTTCGACTGGATCTCTGTGTAACAAACAATACGCTATTTAAAGGTTTAAAGAAACATAAAAACTACCAGTATACCTTTTAGCCAGGTATCTGCCAAGGACTTTGATCCTATCATAGAGTTCTGAATTGATTCTGTTGATAAGGAAATGCAATCATTAATGGTTTCCTTCGAAACACGTTCATGACGCTTTTTGAAGATCTTGTCGAAGTGCAATCCAACCTCTTTTATGATAGAGGTGGTTTCATCCGGTTTTATCCGTTTGAAAACGAAGGTTAAGAGTACGGGAACGGTTTCGAGAGGAACACTCGGTAGTCTCTTTACGACTTTCTGCCGAATTTCGGCGGCTTCATCTACGGGAAGGCTAAGATCACCTAGAACATCTAGGATTGCGGCGGTCAAGGAGTTATTTGTTTCATCCAGCATGCCACAAAGAACGAATGCCACGCGAATATTCTCCTTGTCGCCTACCACGCTGGGTAAGCAGGAAATAATTTCCTTTCTAATAGTTGAAGAGGAAGAGTTTAGGAGATCCAATAGTGTGTCGACGACATGTACAGGGTCCACTATCCGATTTAACCACGCAATTTGGGAAAGGATCAAAGAGGGAAGATTGACTCCCGTGGCTAACGGCCTCTCCTCTTTGGCTGCCTTCGTGAATCTTTTCAAGATGGTAGCCATCAACTTTGCTTGGATTTCATCTATTTGCAGCAATAATCTTACAAGGGAATCCTGAGGCAAAGTTATAGCATTGTTGGTTTCTTCGCCTACTGAATTCTAAACACAAATGATTGTGAAATGAAAAGTTTCCTGTACAATAAAGAATGTTTACCTCGGTTAGATGTAATGCCTTAATGAAGTTGTCTCTGTTATTGAAAAAAGTGTCACACTCCGACACAAAAAATTCAATGCTTCTGGGATAGTGAACACTAGTCATTAGGTGTTCTCTCAAGCTCTGTTGGAACTCGAATTGTTGAACACCTAGTGAAAATTGGCCATTAGTTGTATATTAAATAAACAGACAGTGGATGAAACAAACTCAGTAGGTTAGGCAGGCTTCCCGTTCTTGGATAAAACCCAGCTTCTGTTAGTGTTTTAATGAAATCAGCAGGACCGGAAGCTAGATTATCAATATCATCTTCTTTTCTCTTTTTCGCTTTTGGTGGTGGTAACGCTCCCAATGTATCATCGTCTTCATCGTCGGAATTCAACATCATCGTGGCCCTTTTCCTCATCGCGTTACTACGGTTCATTTTCGAGGAACAATTTGAATCGCTTTGTTGGTACAGAAAACCAAAACGTGAAAACTTTTTCAATGGTGTTGTAGGGAAACAATTACAGGGATTACGGGGATTAAATAGACAACAACTGTGATTATACAAAATATTGAATTGCACCTCAAAGTAATTTGCATAGCTTTTCTCGTATCTTTCCCGCCTGCTAAGTGCTGTTGTTCCTCTAGCGAGAATTTTGCGCCTTATCGTATAAAACAAAAGAACAGCGATTTTTTCTATAGTAGTCTGCTTGCGCTGTCACACGTGGTTTCCGTACCCAGCACACATTTTCTTACTGATGTGAAGATTAGCATAATTAAAAATGACAAGTTTATCACGTCAACTTAAAAAGCTTGCAGCTCCCCAAACTTCTTTACTTAAACTTGACAAAAAGAAGCCTTCACTCCTCTTTGACCCGCTAGAAGCAGCGAATTTAGACAGAGATGCAGTTTTCGAAATCGGTAGGTTTCGTTGTCTGTTAGGGTTTGAAACAGTAACCAAAAATTTTCCTTTGCAGGCTTGTCGGGTCTTGAAGACCTGGAGAAACTTGACGTACGATTCAGCGAGTTTCGCAATTCTCTGTATTCACTTACATCAAAACAATTTGAGCGATCTGTTCATACAGTGGAAGTCAATACGAAAATCGATCAAGAGATTGAAAGATTTCTAATTTTGTTATCTCCATATTTTACATTGAGAAGTTCTCAGAAAGCATTGGAATGGCTTGTGAATCGATTCCATATTCACCAGTTCAACACAGATGCCTTTATCATGTGCATCCTACCGTTCCATGACACAAACATTTTTGTGCGAGCCATTCAACTTATTGCATTGAGAAATCAGTTTGGTCAATGGCATTGGCTCCGTCCTCTTCAAAAGCCTGGAATTCCTCTACCAAAGAACACACTTCTTAATTGTTGTGCAAAGGATGTTGGCCTCATCAAACTCATTTGTGCAAATTTAGATAAAGCCACAAAAATTCATTCAGAAAAACCATCTGTGTTGAATGTTTTCATCGCATTTTTCACCTCGACAATCATCGGTATGGTGGAGCGCTCAAATGGAGTAAGCGAAGAGCAATTAGCTATTCTTCTTCCATCCATTCTGAACGGGCTCGTCAGCAAATTTCCTGATCTTATTGCTGGATGTTACATGATCGTCGCACAGTTGAATAGAAAAGCAAACCTGAGCCCACGGGTTGCAGAAGATTTGCTTGTATCAACAATAAAAGTATTTCTGAAAAAAAGTATGTTATTTCTGTTTACTAACTGAAAATTTCTCGTTGCAGGGCATGACTCCTTCATTGGCATTAGAGGCCGTCACGTTACTTATTGTATTGTGTGATCGGCAAGAAAAGCATACTTTTGCTGTTGCCCAAATCCAAAAATCCATCAAAACACTCATGTTGAGTAAGGAACTCGTTCCATCAATTGGCACGCTTGCTTCCTGTTACCAGGTTTCGTCATTCATCTCGGCCTTGATACAGGGATTCGTTCTGGAGCTAGGGCAGAACGTTAAATTGTTACGCTTCAAAAAATTACAAACTTTTTTGACAACTATGATTGAAGAAGTGCGTTTCATTGGGGAAGATTCAACAGTTGTCGTCAAGTAAGTAGTCTACATGCCTATTCGTGGTTTTAAAACTGCTAATGTGATTTTATTTTTGTTTAGATCTTTCATTTACGGATATTTGGAAGCAATCGAAAAAATGGACGTAGCTTCTAAGAAAAAGCTGCAAACAGCGATCGTTTCAATTCTGGATCGTCTGGAGAAACAATATCCTGTCGATTTTGAGAAAGCTATTCATCTATCGACAGTTGATCATGCCATCAGCGTTGAGCGCAAGGAAGAAATGAGAAAATTACTGGGAGCGAATTGGGATGTGGATCATACGTCGCTCTTTTTGAAATTGAATCATAGTTCTGCTGAAGTCAGGTTGGACGCTATTCGATCAGTCGTTCAAGCTGTGCAGCAGGGAAAGGTTTGAATATTACACGGTAATTGATTTCTATTAGCTAAAACATTTTCGCCCATCAGGTACGCAACATGAACTTTGCCGTCTCCAGCATTGTTGAGCGACTAACTGACACTGACCCTCTAGTTGTCAGTGAAGTACTTCGTCTTGGTGAAAACCTGTTCACTGTCCTTCCAAGCGAAAGACAGTTTTCAATTTTGCGGGCTGCCTTGAGCAACGGTCTGCCAGGAGATAGTGAAACCTGGAATCCCGTAAGCAAAATATTACTAACTGTGAGATTCTCGAATTAACTAATAATTGTTTTTATTTATAAAAGGTCCGGCTAAGTTTAATCAAATTACTTTGCAGCAAAACTTATGTCGATAAACTCAATGAGGACGAGTTAGTTGAACTCTTTTTGGCTCTGTTACCTTTCCTTATTGCTACCGGTACGGTGGGATTGGAACTTACGAAGCAAATCGCTGTTTCCGAATTGCAAAAACACTCTCCTATGCTTCAAGCTCTTGCCCAAAGTTAGTAGAACCTTTATCTTCTTATGTGAAGCACTCCATTAACAACTTTCTTTTGTTTGAATAGAAATTGGAAGCCACAAAGAAAATGCACAAATTGCGAAAGAATGGCAAAATGATGAATATATCACCTACAACTTGCACGAAGTCATGCGTCATGTTAAACCATTCTCAAGTGAACAACTGAACGTGAAACTTGGCGAAAGAATCCTAGAATGTATTCAAGATCCTTTAACACATCCTTCTCTATCTGTACCGGCCATTTTGGTTATGGCATCGCTTATCCAAGGCGAGGCGAATTCATTGGTAGCAACCAGAATGGCTACTCGATTTGTTGATGTTTTGTTTGGTTTGGTTAAAACTGCCAAGGTAATTCGAGCAACCACCCAGAATATTAATGAAATTCAGTTAAGATTTAATCTTAATTGTCTTTTAAAGGCGAATCCGCGAGCGGAGGACAAAGGGAAGAATCGCATTCGTGCGTTTCTACTTCAAGCTCGTGGAAAAGGAGTCGTTGCTCATGATGCTCTTCTTTATGGAGCAATGGAGGTGTTCCAAGGCCTTCCGATTGATTATTCCAAGATATTTGAAAGGCAGTGGATGACGCTGACCAACGTTGAGGATCCTAACGACGCCAGCATGCTGTTTTTGCTGAGTCTATATCGTTTCCTTGTGTTGGGACTGACTTCGAAATCTACTACATCGTTCCAGAAATCTCTGCAAACCTTTTTTAGTCGTATGGAAGAAGCGAAAACGAAATTGTTGTTTCTCAGTCTCGTATGGAACAATCTGGACGCCGCTGATTCGTTGAAGATAGTAGCCCTTAAAATGGGTTCATTGTACCTGGAACAAGCTGCTGCAAGAAACACTTGGGCTATTCAGTACAGCTCTTCTGTTGTTCCTCAACTCCTTTGCTGTTTGACATCCACCAATCCACTTATTCGTCAGCACGCTTTGGCCGTCTTTAAAGTACTAGGATCCTCGTTTTCAACTTCACCGAAAACATATGGCACTCTCATCGTCGAGATCCATCAAGCTGCTGAAGAATTAAAAATTGATGAGGAACAAGTCAAAGTCGCCTTGGCAAGGCATTTATCTAAGAAGACTACCTCGCCTACGTCCGCAGCTTTGTTCGACTTGCTCGTTCTGAACGATGTTCCAGATTGTGTAAAACAAGGACTTTTGAAGGCTCTCGAACAAGTGAATTCAGCTGAAATCTTGACGCGATTGTTGCCTCTGATTGAGGGACTCATCAGCAAAACGGACGCTCCGCTCTCAACAACCCAATCAAATATCTTAACGATGCTCTTGGAAAGATTCACACCTGAGTCTGCTCCTATTATCGCCAAACCCGAAGGCTGGAACTGTTTCCAAAAGGTAAAAAGTTTCATAACTTGTTCTTGAACAGCAGTTAATTGAATTCTTAAATTGGTAGGCACTACGTTCATCGAACAATGCCATCGTGACTGGAGAGCAACAAGTTGTGCTCTCACCTCAGGATATCGTAATTGAAGTAATCACCAAAGACTTCTTCCGAGTTCTACCCACCGAGTCCATTAAGCTAAAAATTTTCGATGAGTTACTGGAAATTATTATCGATACGGACAAAACGGTGACGGCCAGGCAGGCACGACGTGCATTAAAAAGAATTTCGTATGATGCGGCTTTGTTGATGAAGCAGCTTGAATTCAAGTCACAGCCAACCGAATCGGTAATTTTAAGTTCAACTTCATGATTTAATGGTTTTAAAACGTATGTCTTTTGAATTCAGAAAGTGGATATTAAAGTGAGCGAACTGAGGGGACGACGCCAACGCCAGCAATCACTTAAGCCCAGTCAGTGTCTTCTTTGGAACAGAATCTTGGCCGTTTTGGAAATGCTGCAGATCAAAAAAGAAATTGCTAGCATTCATTTGTTAATCGCCCCACTTTTTGACCTGTTGAAGATTTGCCTGGATGAAGAAGAACAGGCTCCGTTAGAGTATTCAAAACAGTTGATCCTCTCTTGTCTGTTAAGCTGTTGTCAAAAACTCCCTCAAGGTTGGCTCATTTATTCTTTCTTAATTTTAATAAGATATAATTAACCATTTTATTGAAATAGGAGATAGCGTGAAACTAGCCTCGGAATTCAACACAGGCTTAATTGTACAATGCATCCGCGTTTCGAATAATCCGCAAACACACCACCAGGCCCTACTTCTGCTATCCCTGGCTGCCCAACTGTTCCCCAGCCACGTGCTACACAACATCATGGCTATATTTACGTTCATGGGCACATCGGTGTTGCGTCAGGATGATGCCTACAGCTTCCAAGTTATCGCCAAAACACTGGAATCTGTCATCCCAACGCTGATCGAAGCGTCAATGAAAACAGCCGTAGAACCCGTAGTGACGACCGTTATTCACGTATTTGCCGACGCTCTTCCTGAAGTGCCCGAACATCGTAGAATCCCCGTTTTCGACAAGCTGTTGACCACATTAGATCCAGAGATTTACCTGTGGCTGGCACCTACCCTCATCCTCTCGAATATGGCTACACAAGGACCACGACTGGGTAGAGGATTGATCAAGGAAGACGACAAAGATCGCATCGCTCCTGATGTTGAATTCTCTCTTAATGTCTGCCACCTGTACAAGCCTCAGGTGCAACTCAATGCGTGCATCCGGATGATTAAGTACTTGCAATCATTGCCGGTGGAGAAAGACGAACGACGTCGAGTTGCAAGTACGGAAAACAAAGACATGACGGAGGGAAGCTCTCCGTTTAGTCTTGATCTTCACAGTACCCGACAATTGTGCCATTTTAAATTGCTAATGGTCAATTTCATATCTACACTTTTATCGTCTAATCGACTGGTTGAGCAATTGGTAGAGCTGGAAGAGGCTGAGAAACCTTCACTGGAGAAGCTTTATCAGAAATTGGTTGAAACAGCTTTAGAGTATACTCAATCAATTTCGCGTCAAGTGGATCTGCCACTTAAAGTCACTTCAGCCGAACAGGGCCCAAACCCGAAATTTTGGCGAGCTTTGCTTCATCGCTCTTATGACGTCATCGACAGGTAACTTCCTCAATCTGATTTAACTATTGTAATTACTTAAATTGTTTTTCGTTTTTACAGAGTTAATAGCTTGCTTCCTCGAGCAATGTTCATCTCGGTGGTGCACTCTTTATTGTCGCATTCTATACCATCGATCCGACGTCGTGCCATGGAATTGCTGAGTGCTAAACTTCAGCATCAATCCAACTTTTTCTCTCTACCTCTAGATGAACCAGTCCTGCTGGAACTGATTCCTTCATTGACTGCCATTGCTAATGGACAGGGATCGAACGAGGAGGCGGCTCTTAATCAACAAACGGCTTTCTTTACACTCAAATTGTTGTGCCGTTGTTTGGGACCATCGTCCAGCACTTCATTCCGTCCCGTTTTGGATGTCGTAGTTGATACGATTTCACCTGAAAAATCCAGTTCAACCACCGTCTTGGCATCGGCCTTCCTCTGTTTGGCTGAGCTTATTCAAAACATGGGCGTCCAATCGTTACCACATCTTCCACGATATGGTGCTAACCTGGTTGCCCGTTTAGGAGACATATCCAGCATCGAAAACCACGATCTGTTATTGCTGAGTGTAGTAACAGCCGTGTACAAGTTGGTTGAAACTTTGCCACAGTTCCTCGTGCCCTATTTGCCTCCCATTCTTAAGCAGGTATGTTATTTTTAAAAATAGAATTTTGTTATTTTTTCTGAAATTTATTAAAAATTTTAGATCTGTTACCTGTCGGCCAAACAACCTGTCAATGAGAAACCATCGCAGTTGCAATCGCGTCTGCAGAATATTCGGCATTCGCTAGCAACGGCCAGCGTCCCTCGTTCATTAATTAATGGAGTAACACAAGTCTACGCAGAAGTGACAATGATTGAAAGTGGAACATTCGTTCCGTCACCATCCATCGGTCCGTTGATGTCCATCCTATCGGAGAGCTTTGCCGCTATGAGCTCTGAAGAATTGACCATCCAACTACCTGCTTTAACGAGTTTCTTCGTTAAGGCATTAGATGCCCGTTCGTTATTGAGCGTCCAGCAAGCAACAATTGAACAGATGAATGCGGCGGAAGAACCTGTTGTTTCTGCATTAGTATCTTTGGTGCTGAAGCTCTCGGAAGCCAGTTTCCGTCCGCTGTTTTTCCAGCTGTACGAATGGGCTACGAGGATCACGGACATGCGGAAAGAACGTCTCGTTTCGTTTTACAACATAACGATGCAAATCGCTGAAAAATTGAAGGGCCTCTTTGTCGTCTTTGCTGGACATTTCATCCGCAATGCAGCCCAGGTGATTGCGGACACTAATTACACGCAAAAGGGATCGTTGCCGTTCACGGGCCCACACGCTGAAGGCAATACCGTGATGTTGCTGGAATACGTGCTGAGATGCCTGTACCGTGTTTGCTTGCACGACAATGAGAATTTCATCAACAAGGAACGATTTGAAACACTGATGGAGCCGTTGGTTGATCAACTGGACAATCAGCTTGGAAATGAAGATGTCGTACGACGAAGAGTCAAGGATCTACTCGTCCCCTTGCTGGCCCAGATGGCCGTTGCTGCTAGTGATGATTATCTATGGAAGGCATTGCATTATCAGTTGTTGTTGAAGACCAGGAATAATTCACCTCACGTCCGCCTGGGGTCGCTTAGTGCGTTGTCCGCGCTAGTCGAGAAACTCGGAGAGGATTACCTGGCCTTATTGCCGGAAGCCATTCCATTCTTGGCCGAGCTGCTTGAAGACGATGTTCACGAAGTAGAAGTAGCAGCCCAAACAACCATTGCCAACATGGAAAATATGCTGGGCGAACCTTTGCAGAAATATTTCTAGATTCAGACTCTTTCGCATTTGATTGAAGAAAATTGTATCGGGTCTCAGCAAAATTAAATTTTCTTTTTAATTGTTTTTTTGTGTATGTAGGAAAATCTGATTTGGTCTAGTAAGTATTTTTTAAGGGCTGCGAAGTTCTCTAAAAACCTTTCACTGTAAAATTAGCATTTCAGTATTGCGAATGGTGTTAATTCTGCGATAGTGGAACCTTGGAAATTTGAATCTATCTGCAAATTGAAAGCGAGCTTGCCATCTAAAACACCAAGCCCTAACAGGATCCATATCTTCGAGAATAGAACCGGACAGCCGCCCGTTTAGATTTTCTATTGGCTGATGGCCATAGTGGATCACGAACGAAAAGGTAAAAGTGAAAGGTTTCCATTTTTCGAACGGGGATTTTTCGTTAATCTCAAAACATTGTGTGACTAATCCGTGTGTAGTCTTAACAACTTTCCCTTGATGGCCAAAAATTTTAGGGGAATTTTGGGGTGGCAAACTGGTCTAGCTTCGTTATCGAAATGAAGTTCTAGCTCCCTCTAAAGTGTTCCAGTTACACAAGCCCATACTTGGCTTTCCACAAATCTAATAATTCAATCGTTTTGCATAGAATCTTTGTATTTGTGCCACCGCAGATGGACATCACATGGCATGCACAAAAGTGGACTGATGTCTATAGATATATCATTCAAATAATTTAATAGCGGGAGGCGGAGGCGGAGTAGGTGTTGGCGGAGTAAGTGTTACCGGTGTAGCCTGATCCAGAGCGGGAGTAGGGAAGAGCTGGAGCAACTGGGAGCTCGTAGACATGGACGGGAGGAACGGGCAGGTGGTCACCCTTGGGCTGGAATCCGTTCTCATCGGCGACCCAGGTCAACGTGAATTTCTCGCCTTCGGGAGAAACCCAGTAAGAAGATCCTCTGTTGGTGTTGCCCAAAACATCTCCGTAAGTGGCCTTTCCGTAAGAATCGTAAGCGACTCCTTGCATCTTCTTCTGGACCTGGGATTCCTCACGGGTGGTGTAGTCAGATCCAGCGTAGCTGTAATCACATTTCAATGCAAATTATAGAACATGCTTCGTATAAAATGATGGTAGGGTAATATACCTCCAGTTGCTGCTTCCATCGAGATTGCGATCATCAGATTGGCTGGTGATGGTGATACCGCCGTACTTGCTGTTGTAGCCGGAAGATCCATAGCTGGAAGGGGCATAGCCGGACGGGGCGTAGCCAGAGGTAACGTAGCTGGACGGAGCAGCGGCAGCAACGGCCAAGACAGCGGCAATGACGAACTAAAGATAAATTTTTGAATCAATTATCAACGTCGGTTCTGTACTAGCTAATTTGTTTAAAATTGTCATTGCTAAAGTAATCTTTTTCCTTACCAATTTCATGTTGGCTTTGGTAGATTACTCAGAGAACTGATGTCCAAGATTGCTTGAAAGAGGCTTTAAATAGTCAGCAAAGGGCGTGTACCGTTACGGCACTTTAAGTTAGATGATCCAGTTTTGTATTGATGAACATTTCACTAGTATGCATGTCCTCGATAAGTCCTCAACATGTTCCAGACCATGGGTCTTGAGATGACGTGATTTGTCGTGGTTGCTCATGGCAAATCATACGGTACCTGAAAAACAATTTTTACTTTCAAGTATTACGCCAAACTTGATAAGACTTTACACAGCCTTCATTCCATTCAACGAGGTCAGTTGCCCTTGATTCTACCCTTCACCCAACTACAGGAGACCAGAAATAGAAAATCGAAAGCGTCAGTTGTTCAAATTAATCAACAAAATAAATATAAAATTAGTAAGAATAATTTACAAAATTTTACATTACCATTAGGGGATCTTCCTACTGGGTTTCCTCCAAAGGCCAGAAATTAACATTGACCTGGAACGCCGATGAGGCCGGTTTCCATTCTCAGGGCCGGCACTTGCCCGTTGCTCCAGTCCACAGGTGTGAAATCCCCGTTCATGTGCCCTTCAAAATTTAGACATTTTGATAATTTCACAGTACTTTGATTTGGCAAACAAGATCTATTTGAACAGAGTATTTACGCAAATACTCCAGCCTTCGTACATGGCAATGATTAGGATAGGCAAATGATTTCTTAACTCTGGTAATACCTTAAAACTCCAACGACCTAGGTGAAAGTAAATCAAATGCATTCGCCTGGGATGAGGCAATAGCAAATGCGCTAAATAATTTTACTAACATTCTCCATCCTGTATTTTAAGGAAACGGGATTTAAAAAAGAGAATGTTTCACTGTTACCTCATTGCACAAAGTATAGTAACTGCCTTTAGCGAATGGGACATGACCTAATTGGTGGGAAACGCTATCGTGCATTTTAGGTGTGCAAAAACTGGTCATTGGTGGCCTTTCACCCGTTCATCGATCAATAAAAGCTCGGACGAGCTGACCAAAGAGTATCAGTTGTTCACCAAATCAACCGAATTCATCATGAATCTGGTAAGAAAAAAAGATTATTTTATCATTAAACTTAAAAGCGAATTCACCAGTGATTGATTCAAAAATTTATCTTTAGTTCGTCATTGCCGCTGTCTTGGCCGTTGCCGCCGCTGCTCCGTCCAGCTACGTTACCCCTGGCTACGCCCCGTCCGGCTATGCCCCTTCCAGCTATGGCTCTTCCGGCTACAACAGCAAGTACGGCGGTATCACCATCACCAGCCAATCTGATGATCGCAATCTCGATGGAAGCAGCAACTGGAGGTATATTACCCTACCATCATTTTATACGAAAAATGTTCTATAATTTGCATTGAAATGTGATTACAGCTACGCTGGATCTGACTACACCACCCGTGAGGAATCCCAGGTCCAGAAGAAGATGCAAGGAGTCGCTTACGATTCTTACGGAAAGGCCACTTACGGAGATGTTTTGGGCAACACCAACAGAGGATCTTCTTACTGGGTTTCTCCCGAAGGCGAGAAATTCACGTTGACCTGGGTCGCCGATGAGAACGGATTCCAGCCCAAGGGTGACCACTTGCCCGTTGCTCCCGTCCATGTCTACGAGCTCCCAGTTGCTCCCGTCCATGAGTACGAAATCCCCGTTGCCCCAGCTCTTCCCTACTCCCGCACTGGTCTAGGCTACACCGATAACACTTACTCCGCCAACACCTACTCCACCTCCGGCGCTCGCTATTAAATTATTTAAATGAGAAGCCTATATATTAGACGATGAATTCAGTCTACTTTCATGCATGTCATACGATGTTCTATCTGCGGTGTGCATAAATAAAAAGATTCGACACAAAACGATTGAATTTTTTTAGATTGGGCAAAGCAAAGAACCCCAAGGGGGTAAATACAACTAATTCTGAACAATAGTGATACCACAATTGCCGAAAAAGGATTGCTGAATTGAAATAGGTTTGCCATTTGCAAAATGTGTTTCGAAAACAAGCTTTATGCTACTGTAACACTAGACAAGAAATGAAATGTGATATTGGGAAAGCCATTACCTTAAAGGAAAGCTGGTAGAACATGTGAAATGATAAGCATCATCTCAGTTGAGGTATTTCTTGTCGATAATGGCAGCCACGATTACGAAACATTTCTTTTCCACTTTTATCACTGAAGAAAAACTAGTGTTGAAAGTGAATTGGAAATTGTCTATCCTATCGGCTTTCGTCATTCACTAGGACATTAGCTATCACACTGGCTTTTAAGTAAGTTGTCACTACTTTGCAAAAACAAACTAATTGTGCTGTTGCCTGTTGGCTGTTTGCAAATGGCGGAGTTGGTAACCAAGGAGCAAACTGGTAACTAAGTGAAGTCACGTGGTTTTAGCTTAGGTTAAGTAACTGAGGGCAAATGGGGGCAGCACACGTACTTTCAATGAAAAAACGTCAACTTTTCGCCGTGAAATACAGATAGAATTAGGGTGTTTAAAATTCTGGCAGTGGTACACTCTTATGCAGTATTTAATGCACAATTAGAATATGTAAATATAAATGCAGTATGTAGTTAAATTAAATGCAAACGGTCAATTTTAAAAATAGGCACTTTATGGAATTTCAACAGCTAAAAAATCACACTTGCAAATACAATAGACAAATAATTGTTAAATATAAAAAATTAGCGTAAAATTCTGATCAGGAATGTTCTAATTAGATTACTTTAAATTAATAAATTAAAAATAATCAGCATTTAAGTTTTTTGTCGTTCATTGCACTGGAAGGTCGGTTAGTTTTCATAGTGGCGCTGCCTCGATTCTCTCTCTAAAAAAACTTTTGTTCTAAAAAAACTAAAATTTTTTATTTTTGAACATTTTAAGTTTCTTTTAAATGACATCTAATCAGAAATTTACGCTGAATTTTTCTGTGCAAAAATTTTTAACGTAGCTTGTTTGTAAGTATTTTTTTTTAAATATTTAAGTTCTCCAAAAAAACAATGTTTGAAGTTAATCGTTTGAATCTAATTAAACTGCGTACGGCATGGTAATTTATATATTATTATTTTGCATTATGTAGTGCACAAGTTGTGCTACTGTCAGCATTTTAAACGCAATGTTTCTGTGTGTACTTTGTGGCGAAAAAATCAGCATTTTGCAATGTAACTACGTCCATTTATGCCTACATTGCCCCCGGCTACTTGACCAAAATCTAGTCACGTGATTAGCTTAGTTACCAGCCCTTAGTTACCATTCCCGCCATTGGAAAGAACGGAGCATCTCGCTGACATGAGAATCGCTGTAACGATTTTAAAGTTTATTGATTCATAGGAAGAGCTTTTATTTAACTGTTGGCATATTCAATTAAAGTCTTTCTTACAGTTCCATTTCATTTTACGTCGCCGTTTTAGAAGCCTTTTTTGTATTGTTTAATTGTTAACAATTTTTGAAAGCAGACGAATATTTATTGTAGTCTTGCTTTTTGTTTTCGTCATTTTGGTGGTGTACAGCACGTAATTTCTGACGGGATTTGGACTTGCCGCCGTTCAAGTGGCCAAAGTTGTTGAGTACAACGGATTCTTAAACATCTTGTTAACCTCCGGTAAGTAGAAGTGGTTTGCTTCTCTCTTTACCATGATTGCTGGTTTTGCAGTTACGTTTGTTATCGGAAAATCTGACGTTTGCATATGGTTTTGCCATTTTTATTTTATAATTCTTATTTAATGCTTCTTGGGTGAGAAAATAGCTGTTATTCCACAGGCATAAATCTGGTTCAGACATTAGTGAAACATAAATTTTCAGTTTCTCTTAAAGTTTTGTTTTGCACAGCCCAAAAGGTAACAATAGCAGCAACAGCATGGGAAAAGAATAAGAAACAATAAAGTTAAATTACATATTTGAAACTTACCAAAATTGTGTATTTGCTGTGAAAATTCATCACATTGGAGTAAAATAATTTGTTGCTGATTGTTTGGTGCATCGAAATCTGTCCATGGTTGTGGCAAATTAATTATCACACCATTTATATTTTTATAGATAGCAGCTGTCCTTTTAGATCATCTGTGTTTCAGCATACAATATATTTTCAGTGTCACTGATTAGAAGAAAAAATTTGCTATTCACTGGGTATGTGAAGATAGAGCAATGCCATCTTCATCTAAATTTACCGTGGAACAGATGCAATCATCTCTTACTGCTATAAGAAGCCCTTCCACAAAAAGAAAAGAAGCGTTAGAAAGAATTCAACGTTTTAATCCTATTCAGTCAAGTAAGGATTTTGTTAAGTACAACAATTAACATGTAATAATTAAAGATTCATTTTCTACAGGTAAAAAAGGCTCTACACAACCAGTTAGTAAGGAAGGCTTTACACAACCAGTTGGTTTTGTCAAAGGTGGTGTTCAACAACAATTAGAAGGAGGAGAAATTCTCGAAATTAATAACAACCCAGTTTCCTCCTCTACAAGGTATATTCGTTCTTTATATAATTTCATTAGCCATCTCTTTATAATATTTATTGCAAATTTCTAGTGCTGAAAATGCGGCGAGTGAATCACGAACGAATCCATTGGGGGAATTTGGCGAATGGGAAAAACATACGAAGGGCATTGGTGCCAAGCTTCTATTAAAGGTTTGTTTATTATTTATCTACTACGTCAGACTTGAAAACCTAAACATGTCAAACTTGTAGATGGGTTACAAACCTGGATATGGACTTGGAAAGAGTTTACAAGGACGAAGTCAACCTGTGGAAGCTAAGGTTCGCAAAGGAAGAGCAGCGATTGGAAGCGAAGAGTTGCCCCCGTTACAGCCACCTCCCCGTTCTATTCCGCAGCCACCTGTTCAACTACAGCAGAGGTATTTTTGTGTTTAACTGTTCTTGTTATCGACCATCTAATCACTTAATTGTCACTTCTCTCTGCAGAGCGAAGAAAAAATCAGAGAAAATTAAATGGAATGTACTAGCCAGTCAGAGGCAGAGGCTCCTCGCTATGGAGTTGTCGCTCTCTCCTACTGAAAACCAGAATTATCCCTCATCATATAATCCTCTAACGTCAAACCGCAATCGTATCACAATGGAAAGACCGCCCGATGTTATTTGTATTCAGAGTTCTGATGATGAAGATTGTCTGATTCTGTCTGATGTCGAGAATTCGCCTAACGTTTCACCCTCGGGTGAAAGAAATGGAACCAGGCTTAGCTCATCATTACGAAATCCGGGGGCAGCTGACGTTGTTTGCATTTCGAGTTCGGAAGACGAAGATTGTCTGATTTTGTCTGAAACTGAAAACGTTCCTTCTGAAGAGGTTACTGCCCCGGGGGCCCTGTCACCCACCAACACACCATCTGCCACTTTCTTATGGAATCGCTCAAACTTGTCACGTACGCAACGCAGGCTGAGAAAAACACGATTGAAAGAGTGGAGTTTACGGAGAAAGACTCGACGCAATGTTACCAATCCTTAATTTACTTGTTCAATTTGGGTGACACGCAATGGAAAGAGCTCGTTCGAATAACTTTCATTATTGCGATATTAATGCGGGGTAAAAAAGCATGTTAACGGGCAACAGGAGAAAATAATTTTTTATTTGATATGTAACGGAAATTGAAACGATGTAAATAAGTAAAAATGTGTAAACGTGATCAAAACCCATTTAAACTAAATGTTTCCATTTTTTACGAAATAAAAAAATTATGTTTATGCAGTCACACTTGCGAGAAGTCAAATAAAAAACTATTCCTATTCCCAACATGATGCGCATCAAGTCTTCTGCGTCTCATTTTCTTAACTTCCTTTTTAATGGCAACATGGAGTTAGCTGTAACGTTGCACAAACGTTTAGCATCGACATCTTGCCTTGCAGTGTTCCACTGTTGTTTTCTGCGAGAGAGGAGTGAATGGCGCTTTGCTTTCGGTTTCAAACAAGGTTGTTAACGCGCGTCCCTCTGTTGTTAACAGTCTCTTGGAGGCCTGTTACATCATAAACAAGTTCACCGACACCGTCCCCTTCTGAAAAGCACCGACAATTGGAGAGAAGGGGGTGAAGCAGTGTAGGAACGGGGAACCCTACCCATTTGACCTCGAATGGCCAGCAAGTGACCCTACTTAAATGCCCAGTGTTCCATGGTGGAGTCATCAGTCTCTCTGCTTTCTCCGCTTACTCAACATGCTCTCGCTCAATCGCTCGTCGTCGACAGTCTCGCAGCAAACGAAGGTAAACTGTTCAATCTTGCGTTTCATTCTTTCAATTAAATAAACTTTGATTAATGTGGTGGATTCTATTTGTAATTTTTAGGAGTTACCTACACTTTCCATAGAAGTGAGCTATCCTTTTCATTCCCATCTGATCGGCAGATCTGGACGGAATATCAATCGGATAATGGAGGATACTGGAACGCGAATTCATTTTCCAGATCGCAATCGCATCGCTGGAGAGTTAAAGAGTAACAACGTCATCATTCGGGGTCAACTTGCAGGTCTTGAAAAGGCTCGTCAACGTATTCGGGTATATAATTCCTTCCAGCATTTTTAGTTTGAGACATGCTGATCGTTTCAATCATCTAGGCGGATATCCCGGTCGAATTCGTTGTAGATTGCAGCCTTGAACGGATCAATTCCATCGGCCAGCCATCATTGATTCATTACTTCTCTACGACTTTTGGCGTCTTGTTGCGTTTCTACCCAAAGATCGACGGTGTCGATTGCCAGGTGAACATCCGCGGGCAACAGAATCGTGTCCAACATCTAAAAGAATCTGTTGTGTATTTTGGACGTTTGATGCATACGTCTCTCGTAAGTACATTTCTACTTGCCAATGCTTGAACAGTTTAGTATTTCATCCACAACGTAGGAATCTGTGGTGGTGAAGATGGAGACATCATTCGACCACGTTTGGCTTGTTCGAGACCACGTAGATAAGATTGTTGCTGCAACAGGCGTCGGCATCCGTTGCCCGGATGTTTCTATCGCCACGGAGTTGCCGAAAAAGTATTGCGTTTGGATCCGTGGTTCTTTAGACCAAGTTTACAGGGCCACTTCAATGCTAAATGTAAGTTTCAATCATCTTGTTAACATGTTTGATTATTTTTACCTGTACGGCTCTGTTTTATTCGTTTAAATAGGGACTTTTGCCAATGCAGCTGATGGTTCAGACTGAATCAGAACGTTTCAATCCCTGTTTTATGGAAGAGGCGAAAACAGCTGACATCTTGTTTAGGGTGGAACGCTCCCTTTCAAACACTTTGACAATTCGACTGGCTTCTTACGAATGGAATGCACGTATGTCTTCACTCACCAAATTACCCAATTTATATGTACTTTATGAACATTTCTTTACCTAGGTAACCTATTCGATTTGATGAGACGTTGCCTTAATTTGCCTTTTGATCAAAGAGTTCTGCCAAGTTTGCCAGAATCATGGTCGGCCCTTGCAGAAATCACCTGCATCAATAGTTTCAGTAAGTTAAACCGAATGTTATATTGTCAAATGCTTTAATTAATTACTTTTTCATCTCTTCCAGTCCTTTCTTCAGCAAAGCTTATGAGTTTTTTATCATCAACAACCCCAAGCAGTTCTCAGCAACCAAGTGCGATCTTGAGTGATGTTTCGGAATCTTGCAGTTCATCGAACAATTCGAGACTTTCTTCACCTCGTAAACTTTGTTTCTACTATTCTCGATTCGTTTAAATTGTCATGCAATGTTAACAAACATTATATTTTAGGAGCTGCAATTGAATCCTGCATTCCAGCATCATTGGCAGCTTCCCGATTCGACGAGAATTCATCTCGACTTCTCTCTCAACTCCTGGAAAATGTCGGCTTGTCTCACTATTCAAGTATGATTCGTACAATGTGCATTTTTTCTTCTCCTTTACTTTTACTGTGAGTGTTCTAATTCTGGTTTACATCTTGAACAGATCTGTTCGTTCAAAACGAAGTCGACCTGGCCATGTTTTCAACGTTAAAGGACGAGGACTTGATCAGCATCGGGATATCGTCGTTTGGTGCCAGAAAAATCATGTTGAATGCCATCAGAGGTACGTGTTGAAACGATTCCTAATCAATATTTATACTTAATTTCGTTTTTATTTCATTAGAATTACGCAAATAAATTAACCTCGTCGTCGTCCACGTTGTATAATTAACGACGTGTTCCTGCCTTAGAAATCGTTTGCTTCACGTATTTCCCACTTTTTACTTGTGACACAGAATAATTTTTGACTGTTTTGCACTCAGCTATTTTATCTTGTTCTCTTGTTCTGGAAAACCCAACGTTTTATAAATCTGTGACCATTTTGTTGCTTTTATTACAAATTTGACTTTCGTAAACAAAATTCCATTCCATTATGCTGCAACAGTGTCATGATTTCTGCTAAAAGAAACTATTTTCGGTCCATGTTTATTAAATATTCGTAATAAAATATGATTTGAAATAATTCCTTACTTTATTTGGTAATTTGACTATGCAATTAATAATATTGACAGAAAATTCAAACGTTATTTGAAACCCTGCTGAATAGAGGCGCCCTCTATGTTTCCCGCCAAAATTTTTAGTCTACCTTATTTACATATGTTCCGGCTGCGTGGTTGGCTGGTTGCTGCTCGATTGGGTGTAGTCTGGCTGATTCCATGCATTAATTAAAATGCAGGATATTTTTCGTTAACATTCAACAATGTTTAAGTACTATAGTCCTATTAAAAATGACACGGAGATGGATTAGACTTTTAGTTGCAGCTTTATTATTTGGGACAGCACTTTTGATTGGAGTAATCTCTATTGCTTCAAACAGAGGTAAGGTGGTCTTGACGATGCATCCACCTACAGGTTTATAACACGAGTACTTGATAGATGTTGAAAATAAAGCTTTTACCAAAGAGTCTTACCTGGATATGCAACATGAATTACTTCAAATGAAAAATGAGAATCTCGAACTTAAAGTCCAAATTGAGAAACAAAAGGAACAGTTCCCACCAGAAATCAATTTAGATGTCAGTATACCCAGTGATCAAATTAAACCATGTGCCAAAGTATGTATTATTATTATTCTTTTTTGTTCTTAACTATAGTAACCCTCATTAATTATTTTTATTTCACAGGACGACACCATTCTATTCAAACGCTGTGAAACTATTCATGTTGCTATTGTATGTGCTGGCTATGATGCCACGAGAGCAGTCTCAACGCTAATCAAATCCTTGCTTTTTTATCGCAAGAATCCCATTCATCTTCATTTTGTAGCTGACAGTATAGCCCATAAGATTCTAAACACATTGTTTCATTCGTGGGATATTCCTCACGGTATGGATAATATTTTCTTATAGTGAACAGCTTAATCTTATTGTATTTCTATTTATTTTAGTAAACTTCAGTTTCTATTCTGCTGATAACTTAACTAGCGATGTTGCTTGGATCCCAAACAAACACTATTCTGGTGTTTATGGGCTCTTAAAGCTTACACTGCCAAAAGCACTGCCAGAATCAGTAGAAAAAGTTTTAGTTTTTGATTGTGATGTCACCTTCTCAGCTGATGTTGCAGATCTGTGGTCAGTTTTTTCGTTGTTTTCAGCCAATCAGGTATTCCAACTTTATAAATTGGGTATAATTCAATATCTGTAGTTTCTTCTTGTGACAGGCAATTGGACTTGTAGAGAATCAGAGTGATTGGTACTTGGGGAAATTGTGGAAGAACTATGAGCCATGGCCAGCATTAGGCAGAGGGTAAAGTAACACTAGAAACTTTGTTTTTATTCTTATATAACAGTTATGTTTCTCTATACAGGTTTAATACTGGTGTCATAGCAATGGATCTGAAGAAATTACGTTCGTTGAACTGGAGTCAGCTTTGGCTGCTGACAGCTGAAAAGGATCTAGTCAGCCACTATTTCACATCACTTGCTGATCAGGATGTTTTCAATGCCGTACTTTTCCAAGAGCCTTACCTCGTTTATCGCCTGCCTTGCCAGTACAATGTCCAGCTATCCGATAACACGCGATCAGAATCGTGTTACAGTGAAGTCGCCGATTTGAAGGTTCATCGCTATCCAATGTACCTTACTTTAAATTGTTTTCAAATTGTCTACTTTCAAAACTATAGATAATCCACTGGAATTCTCCAAGGAAGTTAAAAGTCAAGAACAAGCACAGTGATTTTTTCCGTAATTTGTACTACACATTTGTGGGCTTTGACGGAAACTTCCTGCGAAGGCAGCTTTTCCATTGCAACGAGTCTGTTGCGAGTCAGTCACCCGTTGACGATCTTCCGGTAAATCGTTGTATTTCATTCGATATCAAATTCTTTTAATTGGTTCTTTATAAGGTGGAAGACGATGCTTGCTATGAACTGCATAAAGCTCGTGATGCCAAGTACCGAACGCATCTCTTTTATTTGACCTACGACGCCGGAAAGATAGACGAACATGACATCACATGGGTAGCTCAGTTGTCGCTCGATAGGTTGCAAATGATCGAACCCCTTTGCCGCTTGTGGGAAGGTATAATTTCCCAATGTCAGTGTTCCGTTTGATTTATTCTTTTCAAAACAAATTTTGTCTCCAGGGCCCATAAGTCTCGCCCTCTATTTGTCTGATATGGAAGCCGATCAGTTCCATTCGTTTGTCACGGACTCGCATTACCTAAGCTCCAGGACCAACATTGGCTACCACGTTGTTTACAAACAAGGGGTATAAAGGATGAAATTTGATTTGGATTGCGTGTTTACACGTTTCCTCTTATTCCCTTAGAGTTTGTATCCCATCAACTTGCTGAGGAATGTGGCTCTAGAACAAGTCAGCACTCCGTTCGTCTTTCTCAGCGACATTGATTTCCTGCCGATGCCGAATCTCTATTCCACACTGAAGAAAGCCGCGCAATCGCTTAAACTGGCCAATGAAAATAAGGTACTTTACCACTCATAGATGGCGTTGCTTTCGAAAAACAAGTGGTTTTGTTTTTCTAAAAATGTAAAGCTTTAATTTTAAAAAATAAGTAAAAGTAAAGAAGTTTTCTTTCTTATTTTTAATGATGTTTTCCAACAAGGCTTTGGTGGTTCCAGCTTTTGAAAGTCAACGGTACCAAACAAAAGTGCCCCGTTCCAAAGCTGAGGTAATTGCCGCTCTGGACATGGGCGACCTGTTGACCTTTCGTTACCACGATTGGGCCTTAGGACACGCTGCCACCAACTTTCCCATGTGGAGGACGGCCACCATTCCCTACAAAGTAAAACTTTTTTTTTTTCTGTTTCTATTTAAATATTATTTCATTTTCTTAATTGCATGGACGTTGAATATTCCTATTTGTTTGACTATCGGACAGCTCCCTCTATCAGATAAAAAACAAAACTGTTTTCTTTTTATCTCTTTAAACAATTGCGCATCTAAAGCTCCCTAAATCTATTGTTATTTTTCCTCGAATGATTAGATTAAATGGGAGCCGAATTTTGAACCGTACATTGTGGTCAGACGGGACGTGACACGCTACGACCCTCGCTTCCTGGGATTCGGCTGGAATAAAGTCTCTCACTCGATGGAGTTGCACGCTCAACGCTACGAGTTTCAAGTCTTGCCCAACGCTTTTATCATCCACTTACCTCATTCGCCGAGCGTCGACATCTCTAAATATCGGAGCTCCGCCCAATATCGAAAGTAAGTCCACGCTAATTTTTCCATTTTTTTTTTCGATTTAAACAAAACAAATGGTGATGGATTTCGCAGGTGCTCCGAAGCCCTGAAATCGGAATTTATGCGCGATTTGAAGAAACGCTACAATTCGTAGTTTAGCTAAATTAGATTTTTTTTTTTAGAAAAAAACTTGTGCGTTTTATTTCCACCATCTTGTAACGCGGATCCGTTTTTTTTTCTGGATTGTTCGTGTCCATTACAACAAAGAAATACAAATCTCCGTTTTCGACCAAGTTTGGGTGGGTTTCGAGTCCCGTAGTTACAGCAGAGGAAGAGGAGGCTACGATTCGCCGATGAGACGGATGATGATGTGGGCGTATTTCGATCTCTTTCTTTCACCATCAGTTTTTTTTTCTGGGTGTTGAAAATCTTTAACTGTTTTTATAAGGGAAAAAAAAACGTTTCTGGCCGTTTGAGGAAGTCGATATCTTCTAACCGAATAGGAAACGGAAAAGGGGCGTTCATTATGAGGGGGGATGTTTCCTTCTTCCTTTCAGATGTCGACAACGTTCATTTTTATTTTTTTTTTAAACTAGCATTAACTGCTCCTTCTTTTGTGTGTGTGTGTGTGATGTTCTTATGTATCCTCGGATGGCGGTTGAGTGTGTTATCAATATCCGGCATCCGCTTTCAAAGCTATTGTGTTGGGCTTCAGATTTTCATGTGCCGGATAAAAGGATGCGTTAGTTTAAGTCGAACATAAACAAACACACAGCAGCCCAAAAGAGAAGCAGTTATCCGCATCTTCGTTATCCGTTCATTTTCTAATTTTATTTTATTTAATTTAAAAAATAGTTTTTATGTAGAGTCATCTTTTATCTCTTTAAATTGTCCCCTCCAGAACAACAGACACACAAAGCTCTTGAAGAAGTCAAGAGAGAAACAGGACGGAAAAGTGTAATCATTCCCTTCCGGCCCTCTTTCTGCTTAACGTTCATGGGGTTATCATGCATCCTCTCTCTCTCAACTATATATATTTACTACACACACACACACTCTATAATTCAATTATATATTTTTACACTCTTCTTATACTTTCATTTGAAATCTTAAATGGAAAATCGAAATACGTTCAGGATTTTTGTGGGGTGTTCTTTTATGTGTGTCGTTTGGGGGGTAGTGGTTGCCAACTTCCTCTTTGTTTCGTCCCCCCCTCCTAGGCAAAACGACCTGTTGGGTTGAAGGGGCTCTTCTTCTTCCTTTACACACACACACACACACGCAAAAGAGGAAAAAAAAAATGGGCGAGTCGAGGCCAGCAACGTTCTCCCCTCTCTTCTTGTCTTATTACAGACAAACAAAAATCCCCTCTCTCTTTTGGCCGTCCCCAGGCCGGAAATACCATCTCGTCTAACTCATCGAGTTCTCTACAAACTCCCCCCACTCTTCTTCTTCCTTTCATTCTCTTTTCTCCAACTGGCGTCGAAGAAGATTTTTTTTTCAGGGTTTTCTATTTCCCTTTGTGTGTGTTCTTCTGCTTGGCTAACTCTTTTAGCTTTAAAAGAAAAAACAGGGAATAGAAATAGATAAAAGATTTTTTGCACACACGCTCAGGTTAAAGAGTTATCTATCTTCAATTCATGTGACACTTGTTTAAGGAAAGGGGGGAAACCTGTTGACTTTGCCCGACCAATCACAGAAATGCTTGTATCAACAATGAATTTCTTTTCTTAGCGTGAAATTGGGTAAACTTGACACACAATCATCTCCTTTTTGTTATTTTACTATTTAAAATGAAAGTTTTTTTTCCCAAGTGTTTTAAAATTATCCCTTTTCGAAAATAGTCATCGTATTTGTTACTTTTGAAAATGATCTGCTTCAGGTTGTAAAAAAAACGAAGTAGAGGAAGACAAAAATCTTGGATGTAATTAACTGGGCGGAGTTAGAAAAGATGATTGCTCCGGAATAAGGTGAATCGGTTATCTCTTTTTAAAAAAAAGAACTTGGTCATGTCCGTTGTTGGTGCCATCATGGCCTGCAGGTGCTGCCGTGGCAGTAAAAGAAAAAAACCCACTGGGAAGGAGAATCTCTCCGGTAAAGCCGCAGAGTGGAGGTAATTCACGAAGGGGGTCATTTACATAAAGAAAGAGGCATACAGTAGTTTTTCTTTTTTTAAGGTATATGTATATCGAAGTCACAAAGAGTCGCCCTAAGGGCCGGGAGAGAGAGGGTCAAGCCCAGAGGTCGCGGATGTTATATAGCCATGGAACACCATCATTTGGCAGTCATTGTCCAGCAGTATATATACGAAAAGATGATGATGATGACTAGAGGAAGAAGCTTGCGGGCGTTCTTATGTCTTCAGGGCTAACAAGAATTATAAGAAAAACCTCAGGAATATATTTAACTGACCCCTGCAGGGGGTTGAGGGGTAGAGAAAGGGAACGTATTTTATATTCACACCCTCTTGGAAAAAAAAAAGCTTCCTATTGTTATACCTTTTAATTAGTGCCGTCGGCTATGAAAACAAGATGGCTGCCCTTTTTTTTCTAAATCACGCCTGGACTAACGACACACACAAAAACTTGTTAATTTTTTCTGGACCAAACATTTAAATACACGCAACAAGTACGTACCCTCTTCTTTTTTCAAGTTTGAATATGTTTTTCACGTTTGACAGATTTATATCTTTGGAAAAAGAAAATGGCGCCCTGCCAACGGTTTGAGAACCCCCCGAAAAAAAAGGAAACCGGCAGCATCTTGAATGTCAACCATCGTCGGTATCGTCTTTCATTGCACACACACAAAAAAGGCAGGGGCAGAGAGCCACTTGTTCACATTTTTAACACACACACAAGGTGGTAGAGGGGGAGAAGTACCACCATCTTTTTTTGAACAGACGAAAAAATCTGTACAAGGAGGGGGTGCCGATTGCTATCTAACGTTGACAACTAAAAGAATTTTACACACTGTAAGGTGTGTAACAGGATCTTCCAACTGTAGGGTGTGTTATTTCCCCTCTTATTTTTGGTGGAAAGGGCGTCGGGACGCTGTAGAGAAAGTTAACGCTGTGTGATTGACTCGTCTGCTAGGACTGGAGGACGCCATACGTTAATAATGTGAAAGGGGGGGAATTTGAGAGAAAAAAGATATCCAATTACTTTGAGGGGAAAAAAAACTTTTGTGTTAGTCATTACGTTTGTTGTGTATCGACGTCGAAGAGAGAGCACCTGATGTGGGAGTTTCAAGTTTCTTGATGCTACCACAGCGGCATTTTGGCGGTCAATGAAGAGTTCATTTTTCCCCCTAAAAAAAAAAACAAGATGGATGCCCAGATTGAATTTAGGGGCCTGAATTCTTATGTTTCTTTTGAATTATGAAAGGGGTTGTGGGCCAGGTATTAAACCACATTGAAATCCTTTTTTTTTTTAAGTTTTAAGAATTAATTAAATTTGTGTATTAAAAATAAATTTTGCAACGTTCAGAATTTCCGTTTTAATGCGGTTTATCCCTCTACCGGATAAAAAGTGCGCGCCAAAAAAACAAGTGGGGGGTTGATGATGAGAGACGGAAGAGGGTGGTAAAAAGTAATGTACCCATGTAGGGTGGTAAGGGGCGTCAACCGCCTGTTGCTCCTCCAATCATCGCACGGTTGCCATTTTCCCTGTTTTAAATATTTTTGTACAGAAGGTGGTTCCCCCCTCTCCTTTTTTTTTTTTTACCCGGGTCACATGTCTGGACAAAACAAGACACGAGGGTGGGAAACTTGAAGAAGAAGAGGAAGGGAATAGAAAAAAGGAGCAAAAGGAGGGAAACGAAAGGATCATTTGCTTTGGCGCGTCCATAGCGTCTCGACGCCTGTTGACGTCGCTCCTCCAAAAGTTTTTTTCTTTCCACTTGTTTTTTTGGTATTGAGAGTGCATTTTGCAATCATCGGACAGTTTATTGAAATTATTTGAGTGTAAATGTGCAAAACGAACCACGTGCTCGTAGTGACATCTGTGGGAAATTATTGAAAAATCTGCATTTTCGGGCCAAACATTTTGGGATTTCAAGAAATGAACAACGACATGCCTGTTTCAGCTTTCAACCGCGTGGTAAGTTTAATTTCATCATACTTCCTCTGCATTTCTTGCGTACTCATCGGAATTGAGAAAGAGCTCAAGAAAAATTACGCTTCCGGTGTGCGGATCACGCGCTCGGCAGCGACAACGGATTTCCGGTCTCCTTTTTTTCAAAATATTTTCTTGTTTTTTTTTCTACTTTCTCGTTTCCTTTGAACAACAAGTTCAAGGAAGAGGGTGTCCCATCCGGTTCGTTACCAAATCCTTTATTTTTGAAGGGAAATTTAATTACAGGCCGAAATCTATTTTCGGGGGAGATATTTATGCTTATTATGATATTACAACACGTGGTGTGTGTGCTGGGCAAATATCCAACGTGTTTGAATTGTTGCTACTAGTGCCGTTTGGCGGCGAGTTCCTTAACGACAAATTACGAGACATTATTCCGTTTTCTTTAAATTTAACTATGTTTTTTAAACAATCAAGTCGATATCTTAAAATTTAGGAAAATGGAAAAGAAATTGGGAGAAATTTTTTGATGCGCCGCCAGAGGGCTAAACAAAATCATTGTTTTTTTGAATATTCAAACAACGCTTATTATAATTAGTCTTTTATGTCTTCGTAAAAATACTAATGAGCTTTTGATATTCAAGAAAACAAAAGACTGGGATATTTTTAAATATGCGAAAAATGACTAGCGGCCAACCAACTTCACAAAAGTTTTTTTTTCGAGTACATGAAAAGACATAGTCGGGATTTTCTGCCAACTATTCTTCTTTTGTTATCCACCCCCCCCTATGGTGTGCAACTCTTTTTAGATCTGTATTTCTATCCTTGTGTTTGTTATTTTTTCCAACTTTTTTTTCTTTTTTTTGGGATTAAAAATAGCCAGACACGATGTGTTAACGCCCAAGAATATATAGATGCTAGTGACTCCCGAAATAATCTACAAAAATACACACATACACATAGGGCAAAATGGAGAAGACAAAATATGTGCCAACATATTTTCGGCACGCAGTGAAACCATCTTTGATTTGGTTTGATACGCGTTGAATTAATTTTTTGAAATCAACGCCATCTGTTGAGGCTGATTAGCATACGGCTCCCCCTATACTCTTCGAAAGAAAAAACAGTGACAAAACAGGTTGTTATTTCCGGTCTTAAATCAAATTGATGCGATAAGACAGTTAAATAATAAAAGCCTGACATTTCGTCATCCATCTAATCCGGACTCTGGCTGCCTCCTTTTGTAGATCTCTAGAAAGATAACGTTTTTTAAATTTCTTTCCTCATCTCTAAAAAAATGTTTATAACACTTGCGAACGATACATTTTAAAGTCATTTCGGGAGTTTGTACGTCACGGGCGACTAAATCCGTTGTGTGTGCATCTTTTGGTCCGTTCCGTTTCAGTTCAGTAGTCATCCATTTTGTTTTTTCCCGCTTCTTATGCCCGTTGGCTATGGGTCTATCGGTAGTCCCGCACAATCTTCCCCTTATTTCATATTTTTTTTTTTGGCGGACGCCACAATTTCCCATACATCCGCTACATTCCTTGCGTCTCGGACGCTGATTCTCTCACGCAGAATCTTCATCCAGGAAAGGGTTTTTTTAACTGTAATATTCCGCTTTTATAAAGTATATGCATTTAAAGAAAAAACAGGAACAAGTAGTACGGGAGAAAAGACATGTTCTTGTTGTCTGCATATATAAGCTCGTGCTATAGAGTCAAAACTCGTGGAGATAGTTTAGAGAGATATGAACCGGTTGAGCCACCGGCCATGTTCGGAAGTTCCATTAGAAATTAACATATGCGATAAAAGGGGAGGAATAAGTCATCAACGGGGTTCGTCGAACGGATTCTTTTATTTTTTTTTCACTAAAGTTCACCAGACTAAAAAAAAATGCGTCAATCAGCTGTGTGATTATTCACGACTTGATTGAGGACATTGTTCTTATTCGTTTTGAAAAAAAAAATAAGGTTGAGAACAATTGATGTCTCCTTGTGATGTTCTCAATGACGCCCTTGAAAAAATTCAAGAGACACACATTATTTTCTATTGGCAACGTGGTGAATTTTTCTAAAGCGGATGATTATTAAAAGCTCTGACGCAAAACCCAGTATTTTTATTTTTTATTTTCCAAAATCCTTTTGCGTACCGTCCTAAACCCACACACACAATTTTTGGCTTCTTTCCCGAACTTCCTCTTTTTGTTTCGTGTTTTTTCGTCTGCTAAGGATGTACGCGTGATGCCGTTCACACACAAGTTAAACAACAAAAAAAAAAAGTTTTTCTTTTCCTGACCTTTGATACGACTACGGCCCCCTTCCTGCCTTCATTTTTTATGGTCGGGTTTTTACAGGAAGTCGATATTTAAATAACGAATTTTTATTATAATTTTTGCCGAACATATTTGCATAGTTTTTAAGCGAATTAGAAGGGTGGGTTTAGAAAATAAAGAATGTTGTGAAACGTCTTCCTCACTCCCCAAGACGGAAATACACAGGATCTCAATGCTGACGTCATCATCGCCATCTTGGCTCGAAAGCTCCTCCCCTTTTCTTTTTTTTCCTCCTTTAATTCATCCGCTAGATGGCTCTGTCTAACGACCGTCGGAATAGAGGAATCTCCCGTTTCCTCTCACTTCTTTTTTCTCTCTCTGTCTCGTGTGTGTGTAGAAAAACTCCTTCACCCACCCACCGTGGGCGCCCTACACACACATTTTTCTTATTTTTCCTCCCCCCTTTCACATCCACACGGATAAGTCCGAGAGCAAGAAACACAGAAGGGAAGCAGACGTCGTCAAAGTTAGAAGTTTGTGTGTGTGTGTGTGCGTGTGTGTATTCGATGTGGATGTGTAGTGCGATTTCCAAACGAATTCAAAGTGCACATTATTTACAAAAAGACGTTTTTTAAATCGACAAGTAAGTTCATTTTGAAAAACAAATTTTTGGCTTGCACTTGTTGGTATTCACGTGTGTGTGGGCAATGGCGGAAGTGATGCAATTTGAATCGAATTCGAAATTCCTTGTAAAAGATTATTTTTCATCCGCATTACGCATTTCCCTGTGCGTCTGCTATTATCATCTGATTACGTGTTATGACGCATCAGACTTGTTTGTCTCTTCAAATTTGATAAAAAAAACGGAAAAATTTATTGGCAAACAATTGGATCCGGTTCAGTACACACGCGTTTAACAGATGTGTGTGAAACGGTATCTTTTGCGTATCATATCGTTTGTTATTTTTCCCGTAACATTTCCGGCTTCCGTACCCGTTTTTTCAAAGTTCACCATTTCACGCATCTTTGCTCTTCTTAACTTTCATACGGAACCCGGAAGTGATTTCCATTTCCGGGATTATTTCTTCGACTCGTACTTCCGGATTTCTTTTTTTTTAACTTAAAAATTTGTAATTTAAAAAAATAATAATAATCCAGTGCAACAGATGTTGCATCTCGCGGTCCGCTCCAGAATCCGTTTGCTTCCGCCCGAACGAACTTCTTCTTGTGGCTTTTCTGTGTTCCAAAGTGGGTCGCGTCATTGGACTCTATGTCCACGGGGATGTAGATATAGCTCCAAGGGTCCAGCTTCTTCAACCAAGTGAGAAGTTCTTTTTTAAAAAAAACTCACGCGGTAACGTAACATCTGCGGTCACATCTTCACGCGGAAGAAGCTGTTCTTTTTCTTTAAGCGTCAGGTGTGAAATGGCAACTCTGGATGAACGAGATCAACACGCCGGAAACCCGTTTTTCGGGGTCTCCATATACCTCACGGCCAAAACTAACTGGACAGCCTTGCTTGTATATTTAAATTTTCATATTAAATAAATATGATTAGGAGAAATGGTGTGTGTGTGTGGAACACGGAAGAGAACGTGTGGATGCTGTGCCAACTGTACACCTTACGGTGGTTACAGGTGGTACGCGCCCTGCAGTGTGTGTGTGTGTGTGATCGGATTTATTTTTCGGGAAGACGCGTTCACTGACCTGACCTCGTCGGTTGTTTGTGTCGGATGAAAGAAAAGGAAGGAGAGAGAGAGAAATACACTCATTTCCTCTCTCTCCATATTTGGGTTTGCCTTCGTATATATTTGATTCCATCATTTTTTATTCTTTTTGGAAAAGAACTCTTCCCTTTAGGCTAAGTGGCAAAGCAAATGGCGGGTCTTGTTTCAAATGTTGACCTTGCCCTTTTTGTTTCTTGGCGCTCTTTTTTTTTTTCTCTCTTTCTGGTCAGGAGGAGGAGGTGGAAGTTGATCCGCCTCGGGGCATTTTTTAAATAATATAAGAAAATGAATTTTCGGTGTGAGAGGTTCAAACAAGGAATGTTATCCACTTCCTGTCTCTCTCTCTCTCTTCTCTCTCTCCTTTTTCTCTGAAATTTAAATCTTTTGTTGACAGCGTTGTCAATTTTAAAAGAAATTCTATTAAAGTTGATGACTTAACATTTATTTTGAATGATTTAAACATTTGGTGGGGACAATATTTTTTGCGTCCCCTTCCTCCATATGCCCAGATTTGGTCCGTGTCCGCCCGCAGGTGTCTTTTCAAACGAGAAAAATCTTTTTTTTTCTAACCTTCCCCTTGCCCAATTGGGAGAGGAAGGCGGCAAGGTAACAAGAGAGGAAGACCTTCAAAAAATGCAGCTGGGGGTTGGGGAGAGCAAAAACTAAGACGGAACTTGAGACGTAAAGCAGACGAAAAAATTTGATTTTTGATTTAATTGTCATTCGTGGTTGGATAGTTCAAGGTTCAGTCTCACCTGTCGGCGTGTGCGCATTTCTCTTTTAATATTTTCGATACAGGTTAGTTTTTAATTTTAATTCATTCTGAGGTAGATTGAAATCTTATGATTTTTTGGGTTCTTGTCTCGAAAAGAAGAAGAACCGGAGGCCAAAAGGCGGATGAAGGAGGGGAGGAAATGTTTTTTTTTTTTCAACTGTGTATGTCTGACATCCCCTCCCCTCTATCTTAAAAAAAAAAGCCCCGCGGATACATCCGCAATCATAAAAAAAGGAGGCAAATATAAAGAAAAAAAAGATGGAAACATTTTGGAACGTCGTTTGATGCCAACCGGTTTCTTTATTTAGCGGTTTATTTTTTTTTTGAATAATTATAGAATTACATCCGCGTATGTTTAGTTAAATTAAATTTTTTGGACGACATAACTTGAAAAAAAAAGACCATTTTTTTTTTCAGGTGTTTTGCTCTTTCACCTTTTCCTTCCCCATCCCCGCACTCTTTTTTTTTTCCAGGTAGTAATAACATCGGAACTCGGAAGCCGGAGGGCAACCTTCATCCTTTTTCTTTTACTTCTTGAGGGGAACAGAAATCTTAAACATTTCTTTGTATCCGCCATTTTTTTTCTTCTTAAGATCTAAAGCATTTCTTTCCTTTTATGTCTATAAAAGAAAAAAAGTTCAAGGAGATGTTTGCGCGTGCAAGTTCCGGTTAAATTAAAACAAAATTTCTATAACAAAGCAATCACACACGACGTAACACGTTTCGGAGGAGAAAGAAAAAAACGCCTTGGAACAGGTTTATTTAGACCACCTCCTACAATAATGTTCTTATATGGAAAAATTTAGTTAGAAAAAAACATAATTTTTAACTTTGATGTTGGGACGAAATGCGACGAACCGACAAAAAGAATTTCGTTTTTATTTTTATTTTAAATGACTGGAAAACGAGTTCCATCTTTTACCTTTAAAAGGAGAATAACAAAAAAAGTGTATCGATGCGCTGACGAGTGTCACTTGTTTTTTTTTTTTTAAGATGATGTGATTTCTCCGTAAAGTCTGGGCGCCATTTTGACTCATTTTTAAAATAATTTTTTAATTCCAGAACGGTAGCAACGGGTCATCTCTTTGGACACCGACCTCCGCTTCTTCCGTGCCTTTCATCTTGGCTCCGCCTCCGGCTGGAACAGCCTCGCACGGCCATCATCAGCACAACAACAACAGTGCGACTAGTACAACCACTAACAACGGCACTAGCACTGGCTCTCCTATGAAAGTGCCCGTCAAACCACCGCCTCTCAAGTCCCTTGCGGTAAATCATTTCTCTTTTAATTTTATATATCCAAAATTGAATTCATTTGTGGGATGCAGCCGTTGTCTGGATACGGTGGCGGCCAGACCGTTCCGCTCTCTCCTTCCGGCCTGGCAGCTAGCATGGCGGATCGTCTTCCACATTTGACGTTGCCGTTCAGCCCGGATATTCTATGGCGTTATCCGACCCAGTTTTCGGCCCTGACTTCGTCGTCACCCGCCCCTGGCGCGGCCAATGCATCCTCGGCTGGACACCATCACTCTCACCACTCGCAACAGCCCTCTTCACCTCATCTCGATGTCAAACCTCATTTGCCCGGTGCTCTAGGTACAATATTTCATCATTTACATTTTTTTTTTGTTATTTAAAGAAATCAATTTTGATCAATCCCATCCGAAATTTAGGTCCCGATCCCCGTACATGGGCTCGTGAAGATGTCGTCACGTTCCTGCGCTGGTGCGAGCGCGAATTTGACCTTCCTGGTCTCGATCTCGACAAATTCCAGATGAATGGTACGTGGCATTCTCATTCCTTATTGAATTAATGCAGTTCACTTTGACTACTGAGAAATGATGGCCACCTACTGATATGGTAGGGGGGGTTGTCCTTCCTAATAAGGCGAATTGAAATGAGATGTTTGGGGTGCCAGAGCCATCTAGCGGTCGGGATTGCAACCTAATGTTTCATTCCTTTTTCGTTTAGGTAAAGCTTTGTGTTTACTAAACAAATCCGACATTGCCGAGCGAGCGCCAGGATCGGGAGACGTGGTGCATAATGCGTTGCAGTTGCTTTTACGCGACGCTCCCTACACCGGCCGAGTGCCCAGCAGCCCGTTGACTCCTCATCCCCACACGGCTCATCAGCAGCACTTGCTTTCGCACGCCCTCGCCGCCGCCGCCGCTCACCAACAACAGCAACAGCAGCAACAACAACAACAGAATTCCTCGTCTTCCGGCTCGAATTCTAGCGGAAACAATGGCGGAGGCAGCCACTTGCTCTCGCCCCCCAATTCCGCCCGAACACCGACCTCTGCCTCTGGATGGCCGTCGGCCAATCAGCTGTTTTCTTCGGCCGATTTTCACAGCCTGGGCCACTTGATCCAGCAGACGAACTCGGTGACGCTCAGCCCGGCTCCCTCCGTTTCGGATGGCAGCGGCAACAGCCAGGGAGGCAGCCCGTCTCACGCGGAGCAATCTGCCGCTGCGGCAGCGGCTGCCGCCGCCATGGCCGCCCAGGCTCACATCAATTTCTACACGCAGGCGCTCGCCCAGGCTCACAATCAGGCTCAAGCGGCCGCGGCCAACAACGCCCACCACCACCACCATCATCAAGCCGGATCCAATTCCGGCAGCCAGTCGGATTCGGAAGAGAATGACAGCGTCCAGGATAACAGCCCGGCCCGATCTCCGGCCCCTTCGACGCCCATCCACCTCGTGCCGCCACCCATGTCGCCGCTGGCCACCACGTTCGGCTCGGCCGCCTCGTCTAAAACGTTGGATAAAGACCCGTTGTCGACGACGCCGCTTTCTGACCGCGGTGGAGGGGGCGATGGATTGGATTCCGGATCAAACGGTCGACTGCTGTGGGACTTTCTTCAGCAGCTGCTCAACGATCCGTCGCAGCGCTATTCGCACTACATCGCCTGGAAAAACCGAGAAACGGGTGTTTTCAAGATTACAGATCCAGCTGGACTGGCCCGTTTGTGGGGCATTCAAAAGAATCATCCGTCCATGAATTACGACAAGATGTCGCGCGCCCTGCGCTATTATTACCGCGTCAACATTTTGCGCAAAGTACAGGGAGAGCGTCATTGCTACCAGTAAGTTATTTATTTAATTTTAATTCATTTAACATATTTTTAAAAAGAAATATTCCATTCAATTTCTAATTAATTATTTTCTCCAACAGATTTCTCCGGAATCCTATTGAATTGAAGAGCATCAAAAACATTTCGTTGCTCCGCCACCAGATGGCTGCAGCGGCGGCTGCTGCCGCTACGACGACTACCACCTCCAGCAGCGCCACGACGGCGACGGGCTCTTCCGGTTCGTCGTCCACAGCGTCCAGCGGTAAAATGGCGGACAGCACGGACGCATCTCTGGAACGCTACTCGCCGTCGAGCAGTTGCAACGCTCCCGATCAGGATTTCGACGCCGAACCGAGGATGTCCGGCTTCGCCAACAACAACAACAACATCGAACAGGATGCCGATGACAACGATTGCGAAATGCCTACGGATCTGAGCATGGAACGACGCGGACTCAACGGTACCAATCCTTACCTGACGACGATTAAAACAGAAAACATGGCGTCGTGATCACGTTTATTTAGAGGAACAATTTGTAGAGAAAAAAGAGTGTGCAATCACAGTGCCTTAACTCGAGATGGCCAGCGAAGCAACAAAGACATTTTTTTTTTCATTTTTTAAAGAAATTTACCATTTATGATATTCCAAAAGGATTGGGAGAGACCCCTCAGGAGAATAAAGGCGTCTATGTTAATTTTTTGATGAAGAAGAAGGAAAATAATTTCGACGATTTATTGAGTTCAGCATTTTGACCAACGACGTGCCAGTGGCGTTAGTGGGTTTTGCATTATGCAAATCCACTTTCGTTTCATCCATTCGTTTAAAAAAAAACATCTTCAAAGTAAAAATTAAGATAAAAAACAAAAAACGTAAAAAAAAAATATTTTCTCGAGTTTCGTGTGTGTCGATAATGTTATAAATATTATTATTCAACCTTATTGTGTCTCCTCAATTGCCCTGCTCAGACTCTTTAAAGACAGATTGAACTCATCAACACTTGATTGTAAAACCTGCCCCCCTCCTCCCATCTCTATTATTATAAATGAAGGGAGAATAGAAGAAGAAATTTAATTGTTTTTGCCCCCCCAATCCTGTGATGTGAAAGATATCATCGACTTCTAAAACAAAAACAAATGTTGGTTTACATTGATATGTTTTGCATTCCCCCCCGCATCCCACTTTTACTCACCCCTTCCACCATCCCCCCACCCCATTGTAATTTCGAGGTGATATTGTTCATTTAATTTTTGTCTGGATATCTTTTTGATTCAACACTCTCGTGCAACGAAGAAAAAAAATTAGATAATGTTTGGAAGACTCGGACGCAACGTGTACACCCCTCTCCCCTCCCACAATTGTTAAGGTAAAATGCTCTTCCCATCCCCAACGTAAAAATTGTGTGACATCGGAATATTCGCGAATTTTTTTGGTTTTTTTCTTCTTTTTTTTTTAAATATTTCCTTTCCATGGCAATAACGAATTGTAATTTTGTAGAGCTGGAAAAAAAAAATTATTGCCTTCCCTGTTCATACTGGAACATGCTTCAGAGTTATAGTGGCTCCTCCCTCGTTTTAAAAGAAAATCCACCCCGTTCAATTATTCAGTTCAAAGTTATGCATCTTTTTTTTTCTATTGCTTGAAGATATTCAAAAATATGTTTTTTTTTCTGAATATGAAATGCAAATTATTTGTTGACGACACGGCAAAAGTGTGCAGGGATATTTGGAGAGAAGAAACAAACACTTTATGCCGTTCCGTTTTGGGGATCTTGTTTGTGAACATGTGTTTATCGATGGAAAAAACAAATTAATATTCTTGACGGAGATTAAAGCAAACGAGAAATTAACTATCCAAGTGCTATTTGTTGTCCTCCCCCGTTTTTTTTTTTGTGGTTGTTGGAATCAATACATTTCATGTAAATAAAGTCTGGGTTTATAAAACTAGAACCAGTGCTAGAGAAACGCCCGAAGGGTCTTGGGAAGTTGGAAAGTAAAGAAAATGAACACGAATTTTAATAGAAATACGATCAATAACATCCAAGCATTAAGCTAATAATCTACGAAAAAGCAATTTCCGCTTTTTTTTTAAAATACAAGTCGGTCTTATTTTCTTGACAGAATTTCCGTTAGATGGCGATACTAATCACAGAAACAGATACCACAGATACGGAATCTAAACTGTTCGTCTGCTTTGGAAAAAGTATATCAGTTGTTCGGTATTCGGTTCAGTAGTTCACGAGACTACGAGAGATTGGACAATCGACATGAGCTGGATAATATTCAGTGCTTTCCGTTTTAAATTCTTTTAGCTTACTGAACACACACTATATTAGCTAAACTGTTATTGAATATAGGCTACAAAGTATAAAATTAGTAGATTTGTGCTTTGGACATGTTTAAATGACACTTGTATCATAAATTTTTTCCTGTTTCTTGTGACAAGGAACACAGGATGTCTTGCAGCCAACTAAGTGTCATTGAAAAAGATGGTTTAAGGTATTTGAAAAATTTTTCGTCGTGTTAAAAATGTGACTTTTTTATATTCTTAAGTTTGCAGGGATAAACCTAAGTTGGAAGATGGTGATAGATTTAGTTTCTGTCATTAGTTTTCTAAAACAAATGATGAAATTGGTAAAATGAAACATGTGATCTATTACTGTAGATGTATTGTTTTCACACGTGGAGGTTGATCCCTGTTGTATGGAATCTTCAGTTTTTTAAATAAAATTTTTAAATTCAATTTTTTAAAAAGTAAATAGGTCAAATTATTACAGTGTTCGTGAAGATGGGCAATTCGCGGTCCAAGTAGAAACAGAGTGCCCATTGTTTAAAGACTTAGAGACTCAGCAAAAGGTATTACTACCCCATGGTGACAGTGTAGACAAGATTGCAGAAGGATTACGTTGCTTCGCAAAATCTTCGCGTCACATTCCTTCCACTACTACTGATACTGAACGCCGTCCTTACGGAGTCCAGTTCCATGGTTTGACTGAAAACGGTATGTTGGTTTCTTTCAATTGAGTGTGAAACATTGATCTTAATGGCTGGTGTAAAATTACAGGACGAAAAATGTTGCATAACTTCTTGTCGACCTGGAATTGTTTTAGGTTGTTAAAGCAAGTTTGACTGAGTTTGTACAGCTGTGATGCTTGACAGGCAACTGGTACGGTACGGTTACATCCCCGAAGTAGGAATCTGATGGACAGGATTTTGCCATCCAGGCTTTTTTCTCAACTGCCATGAAGCTTATTCCTATTACATAAACAAGATGGAATCAGGATTTTCCATTTGTCTTGTTGTAGAGATGTTATACATGGTAATGCTTTTTCACAAAGTAATAACACATCACCAACTCAAATATTAATCAAACATTTATGGTATTAGGCAGAGCTCTGCTGAAAAAAAGCGGGATAGTGGAAAGCAGGACATCATAACGTTTTGGAGATCTAAAATCATGAGGCAATTCCACAATCTGTTCTGGAATCCATGTGATGGAATTCTGGTATGAAAATGCAAGTTTTTTTCTTACAGAATGATCAGAATAACCAAATAGTGGTAGGTAGGTTCATGATGGTAGATGATGATGGTAGGTTCATTCCTTCCAGAATGAATTTGGTTGGAGCTATTGCGTTGGAATTTGTCATGTCACCAGCATCTTAATCTCTCACAGGTATTTGTTTAGTGTTCTCAACAATAGTAAGAAAGTGTAAATCAGTTACATTTTTCAGTTTGGCTTAAGAGTTTCTTGCTAGCCCCTATAAGTGAATTTATATTAGTGCACATTTTGTTGACTGGTTGCACAACAAATGAACCTTGTACTTCTCGTTACCTTGAAGATTCTAGATTCTACATATGTTTTTGCATCAGCTGTTTGTGCATTTCTTGTTAAACCTCATTTACTGGATCTGGCAGGATGAGCTGATATGTAATTTCATGGCGTTATTCATCATCGTTCGATAACAAGATCAGGTATAATTGCTTGAAATTCGAATGCAGTACATGTTTAATGGATCCGTTGTCTGTTAATAGATTTCATATATCGTTCCAGTTGTTTCTGCGCTTGGCGGCGCAATGCAAAACAGCTCAAGAGACGCTCGTTGGAAATGGCTTCAAAGGCTTCAGTCGCTTCCCTCAAATTGACCCCGCCGAAATCGGAAAGTGTACCCGTCATTGATCCCCAACATCCACCACTTTCAAGTCTGGGCAAACAGGAAACGTTCACCAAGGAGAAGTCGTCATCCCCGGAAAGTGTAGCTGCTAAAGAAGAAGAACAATCTATCAAAATTCCTCCAAAGGTTCCACCTAAACCGAAAATCACTCAAGTAGCCAAACCAGCTCTACCGAAAAAGCCCAGTCGATTTAATAACGGGCCGAGTCCACTCTCTTCGCCACGGTCTAAAGGCAGTCCAGCTTTGAGTAGGCGTTCGGTTAGCAGCGCCAGCATCGGTTCCGATTCCACATCGGCGACGACCACCTGGAGCGGCATGGATGATCAAACGTCCTCGACGCCCCCGCAAAAGCGTACTCCACCGAAAAAAGCTGTGACCAGCAAAATTGCCAGTTTGTGGAAGCAAGTGGAAGAGAGCCGTAGCAAGCAGAAAGCTGAACAGCCGGATGTGAGGAAATGGATCAGCCGAGGAGATAGTGCCAAGCCAAGCACGGAAGATAAATCTGTTGGCACCGGGTGTAGTCCCGATCAAACGCCAAGACCCATCGTGTCAAGTGGAACGTTCGAAAAATTGAGTTCCTTCTCCAATACTCAGCAGGTGCCGGTCATCTCACCGGTCACCGTGAATTGCCCGTCTAGTGATAAGCGATCCCCACCCAGTCGGCTACCATTCCGGCTACCGCGTTTCGGACGATCCAGCAGCCAGTCGAGTACACCAACTACCCCAACCCTTCCTACTCCCCCATCTCCAGGTTTTGATGTCGCAAACTCTTCTAGTGCCGAAACGGAAGACAAGAGAAAATTCCGCGTTACCGCCCTTTAAAGCTTCCATAATATGGAGAATTCACGTTAATCATCTACCCAATACTCCGTGTCTTCAACTTTAGCTGTTTTACTTAATAGTCTCTGTTTTCGTTTATTTTTTTCTCTTGCCATCTCGATACAATACAAAATGAAACAAGTGGTTTTCAAACTATTTTTGTCTTTAAAAATTTTGCCCACGATAGCTTGTAGTACAAACAAAACTTTTCGTACAAAAAGCTTATTTAAGAGTTTGACGACTAGACCTGAAGGGCCAGAAAAAAGTGGGACCGCGGACTGCGGACTGGACAACCTGCGGAATTGTTTGTGATCATACATGTGATAGTGATGTCTGGTGATGTGAGCAGTGAAACCTGTGTCCTGTGTTTGAAAGTATCTTTTAAATGTGTTATATTCCAGTGGATTATGAAACTAACCACAATCAAGTGTTTCATTCCCAGTGTAGTTTTTATAAGTGAAGCACACCAAATAGTTAATGTGTTATGTGACTGGTAATCTTCTAAGCCATGCAAGCTGCCAAATCCAAACGGTCACAGCTGTCAACAAATTTTGACCTTAGCATTCCGTCATGCTACTCTTTTCCTCATTGAGAAGTATTTACTTTGTACTTTGGCAATTAGTACACCAACTAGCATGATTCTGCCTTTAGATCTTGCTCGTGACACTTACAACAAAGAATGCTAACTGGGAGGAAGGTGAACAACAATGTGAATTCTAGGAATCAAAATATCAACGTCTCATTCTACTACCCTTTGTCTAGTCACCAGATTCTGTTTTATCAGAAAAGTGCATCATGTTCCTCGTTGTTTTGTTATCAGCGAAAAATCACCACCAACCAGCACACAGACATCAAAACCAATCCCTTGGTATTTAAAGTTTTATGCTTTTCTAGTATTTCATATTAAAAAATTAAGTTTCCCATCTCAGTGTTCAATCCTTCACCGTCTTCAGAAAAATTGATAACCTTACAGTTTGTCAGTTTCTGCAGTCTTTGAACAACAGACGTAGGTAAATTGCCTTCAATTTTTCTCCATTATAATTGCATAAACAATTTTACGTTCCTCATATGTCATATAGTGATTTTCTTGAAATTTATCATTTATTTTATCATTTAGAACTATACCATCTTCTTCTACCCCACGAAAAATTGCCCCGTCGTCGCCTTGTCTTCGCCTCGCCCGTCGCCTTGTCTTCGCCTCGCCCGTCGCCTTGTCTTCGCCTCGCCCGTCGCCTTGTCTTCGCCTCGCCCGTCGCCTTGTCTTCGCCTCGCCCGTCGCCTTGTCTTCGCCTCGCCCGTCTTCGCCTCGCCATCGCCTTGATCTTCGTGGTATCGTTGTATTTTGCTATGTGTGATCTGTGATGTAAAGTAACCCGTTGGCTGCCACACTCTTGATCCCCCTTTTTTTTTAGCTGTTAGGGACGGGCCGCGCTGTTCTGCTCCATGGCGTATTTGCCATGGGGTGGGACAGTCGCAACTGCCCAAGATTGGCCTTCGGGCCGGCCTTCGGGCCTTAGGCAATGCACCGTATAGGGACTCCCCTTTGTTGGCAAGTTCATGGAGACCAGGGGTGTGCATTCCCGCAATGGACTCCTTGAACTTGTCGGCCCGGACTTGTCTTCGGACAAGTCCCCCTTGGCGCCATCCCTCTGGTGGCGCGTAGCAAATGTAGAAACGCAACCTACGGGTTGCATGGCGTGGCAGCCAACGGGTTACTATCTTTGTATATGTATGTATGTCTTGTATGTAAAAAAGTGGTGGAATTGTGGGTGGAGGTGGGACAATAAATCAATTCCTTTCTAACTATTTGTCTTCTATTTTTTTTTTGAATCTTCTAAATGTACATTGTTTTCACATTGAATTTCACCTCATCTACCTGGCTGGGATTCGAACCCAAGCCATTGACTGTCGCAGTCGCACGCTCTACCAATTGAGCTATGAGAGTTACTTTGTCGTCATCTAAGTCTTCAACACATTCAAGTAACTAATGGAGTCAAGTCAAATGACTTTCAGATCTCAATGGGGGGGATAGTAGGGGGGGTTGCCAGGAAGACATCGCACTCGCCTAGCAACTCTGAGTCCTGTGGTTCGATTCCCAGTCAGGCTTCCACCTTCCACGTCTGCAAGTCGAGTCGAGAAACTTCCCCGTTACGAAGTAACGGGACGGATATTTTGACGTTACATATTATAATATCCAATAATAATTTTTAATAAAGATTTCATTTTCATTTATCTACGTTGATTTGTATTATATCCCAACACATAATAAACATCGATATTTTCGTTCAACCATTGATATTTATTTATTTTATTTAGTATGACATTTTCAGGAATTGAACCTTCAACCTTCGGCTCGTGAAGCCGATGCTCTACCATTAAGCCATGTGTCCTGTCATCACTTTGTCTACTTTTTTGTGTCAATTGAGTTCAACAGATCTGGACTTAGAATAATTTTGGCAGCATGATTCAAGATGAATTCATATTGACACACACGCTTGTCCACAACAAGAGAATAAATTTACATCCTTGATTCCGTTTATCAATTTTATCCTCAAACGGGGTTTGAACTCGAGTCTTTTACATCCGTACACCAACGCTCTACCACAGAGCTGTTTTCCTTGTTCCAACAATGACAAGGTAAACATATAGCTTTACGAGCCCCCAAAAATTGCTTTTACAATATTATCTTTTTGAGTCTTCTAGTACTAGTATTATTATTGATAACTCATATGGCTCAATGGTTGAGCACCGGCAATGCGTGCCGAAAGATTGAGGATCGAACCCCGAAAGAGTTAAATAATAAACTACAACTATGCACTACATCTGATAAGGTAATATATAAAACAATTGCATGCAAGGAAATAAATATTCCAGGTTAATAAAACACTTATAACATGTGAATAAAATTTGTAAACTGGCAGCTACCAATTCCAGGATTGATATGTCATCTGTGGGAATTCAAAGGCATCCGGAATTTCCACACAACACTAACAAACTTCACGCCAGTGCCTATCTCAGCAGTGATTCGTATACAATATTTAAAAAATTGCAGTGGGATCGTACTTCGTAATCATACTTTTAAAAATATCTTCCAAGATAATTTCGTTATGTTACTATTTTCAATTTGCTATGTTTCAATTTTCAAAGAAGATGTTGACTGCCACTTCCCTAAGCCATAACTATAGGAAAAAGCTACGGTAAACGGTTTTGCTATTATCGTAAATGGCAAGACGTAAGGTCGTTTGTCAAACGCAAAAATAAAAAATAAAAAAAAGAAAAAAGAAAATGACATATAGCACATAATACAGAGGAGAAAACATATCGGGGTTGTTTTCGATCAGTAAATAACCAGTCAGACGTTAATGAGCTGACTAATAAATTACCAACAATAGTCCGACGTAAATTACGAACCACATGCATTCAGCGCCAAGTAACTTCTCTCTACCGCAAACCAACCGATTTTCACAGTTTTTTTGTTGCACTCCATCGCTTGCGGCTAGAGGAAAGAAAAAACATCGTTAATACTTATTTATTGTTCCCACAAATTTGAGGTTTATAATTTTTGTTTTTTTTTTACTTACATGAGACGACCAAAATGTAGGAAGCCGAGACGGGCGATTGTTCGTGACTGCACTTGTAAGTTCCAGCTGCTTCGGCTGAAATGTTTTGCAAGGTCAAATGACCGAGACTATAACCGTTAAAACTCCGTTTCGCCTGTTTTACAATCTTTACTCCGGGTGGAACTAGATGGCTTCCCAATTCCAGGGTGACTGACGCATTTTCAACTGACGTCCAATGCCACCTTAGCATGTCTGGTGTCATGTCTTCGTGCACAAATAATCCTTTACTCCGGCAAGTTAACTGAATGTCATCTCCTTCGAGCACTGTTCCGGTTTTCTTACCTGAGATCACCGTCAGTTCAATACCTTTAAAAGCAACAAAACAAAATTAAGCCAACAGCATATGATTTGCAACGACCATAATTTGTTCTTTCCACTTACTTATACCGCGAATTTCAACGTGCAATTCATGGGTAACAGCTTCAGATCGATGTCTAGACGGCCCTTCTAGATATTTCTTACATCCAACACACAAATAAGTTCCTTCCATTTCCCACGAAACCATTTTCGTATTTTTGAATCCTTCAAACGGATTATACGACCAATCGCCATCATTTTCACCGTTCTTCCTCGACGGATAAACCTGCAATGATATTCAATGATTTCATTATTTATTTGAACGGTGAAATAGTAGGGTAAAGGTTCATCACCGTAACGGCAGTTCCATCATCTGCAATCCGTCTGAGAGACATTTCAACCGACGGGTGAGTTGATCTGCAGTCAATTAAAGCTTCCTTTTGTCCAAAATCCAAATACTTTTTCAATGGCACAGCAATCAATGCACTCCAATCTTATAAAATCTTTTGTTCTCATTAAATTATCAAATTCTTAGTAATAAATTTACCTTGAATGAAGACGTATTGCCTAACTGCGATGCTATCGTTATCAGACCTATGGCAAGTATAATAGCCAGTGTCCAGGTGGCTCGCGTTAGCGATTGTCAACACGGAATAATCAGAATGGGAGCTGTTTCCGTTGCCTTTGGACAAAGTGGCCACGACGCGCTGGCCAAGATTCCTCACTTTGGCCATATCATAATCGCCATTTTGAAAACCGAATGGCAGTCGCCAATTGACGTTCCACTGGTGAGCGGCCGCAGCTCCAGTTTTACACGACAAACTGAACGTAGAGCCAGAAGGAAAGATCATAAACGGAACTGAAGTCGGCCGAATCCTGGGCCATTGATCTTTGTCATCTTGCGGAGCTTCCTTCTCTACTATTTCTTTGAATAAACAAACGATTATTTAATTTTAGACCGACACATCTTTGAAAAGATTACCTCGTACGATAAAGAAACTGTAAAGCGACCATTTCGGCCACGAACAAGTGCCATTGAAGGCCAAAGCGCCACACCTGTATTCTCCACTCTTTGGATGGTGAATAGCGATGCCTTTGAAATGAGCAAACGACCAATTGAAATAGCTTTTTGCCGATAGATCGACCTGTTTAAGAACCAATTAAAAGAGTTCACTTGAAAACTGTGGGTACAGACAAAGCGTTCACGCACATACCGATTCCCACGAAGTGTCGATCGTCGATCTCTTTTGCAGGGCTAAATCCACCATGGAAATGTAATTATTGGGGAGATAGTTGAAACACGGCACTACAAACATCCGCTGCGAAGGATTGCTGACGATGTAAACGCTTTTCAACGGATTCATTTGCACACCAACCACTCCTTCCCCTGTAAAACGTGACGTCACCAAGTGTTTTCTCGCTGGAAATTGGATCATAAGATAAATACACGCGATAAAGATGTGTATAGATGGGAAGGATTCAAATTGCGTCGTCAATTCGATTGGATCGACGCCAACTGGGTGACAAGTGTAACGTCCTGTATCCGATCTCTTGGCTTTCAAAACGACTAGCACAGCAATAAATACATCGCCCTCTCTATCAGCCGTTACGTGAGCCCGTTGGGGCAGATCGTTCGGCTCCTAAAAATGGCAGAAATTAATTAACAGGACATTAGTTAATCGAGCCATTTTGATTTTGACCTTGCTCTGGATGTTATCCAGTTCATCGCCGGGGAGAATAGGTAGAGCCCACGTTACATTCACTGACTGATCAGATGTGCACGTCAGATTGAAGGAATCCTCTTCGACGAAACCTGCCGCAGGGCCACATGGCGTGATACTAATGACGCTATCAGCCGTTCTTGTAGCCGAGAGCGATAGTAGCGCTACTGTGTTCCATCCGAATCCGGTTTTGAAGAAGTTGCAAATAAAATTGCAGCGGTGTCAGTCAGGTTGCATCCATTCAGGACACGGTCTTCAATTTTGTATGACTTTTCAACAGTGACATGCTGAATATCCATCGGGTCATTGATGGATTGGACATCACTCATGCCAGCCATCTGAACAAAATTGGAGAGATTCTGTCCGTTAATAGCTCACAGCTCAATGTTTAGGATTTGAGATAATCAAAGACACAGTCGCCAGTAATAGTCTGGTTATCTGAGACCCATCATTGAGAAATTCAGATGACTACAATTAAATAAGACAAGAGTGACGTCCTTTTCGACAGCAATAGGACAGAGTGTTTTCTTTGATCCGGAATTTGTTTTGGGGTCTGTCATATTCACCACTTGACTTAAATATTCCTCAATGTTGTAGCTGTTGTGTCCGTTTCTATTCTACAAAATCACTGGAATCGGGACATTTGGACGCATAGGGAACAAATCGGTGAACCTATACTGGCCAATAGACAAAATAACCATAATTTAAATGTTAAGAATTATTTATTTTGTTTCTTACCAATCCATTCTCTCTTGCCATCTCAACCAACTATTGGCTAATCTACCAAATTGGAACTTATCATGTTCATGCAACAATTTGTTCCAACACCTAAAGCAAAGAAAAAATGAACAAAAAATAAATGAAACAAAATTCATCATGCTGTAAAAGCTGTAACATTGCCAAACATTTTCAATTATGAAGGAAATGTGAGAGATGGTCAGAAAACTTGATCAAAGTTATGTGAAAAAAGAGATTTTTTGTTGTTGGTTAGAGCACTTACTAGCAGCCAAGGACGATACATCATAAGATAATTCACAACAAACTCTACATCTAAAATGGCAGTGGAAGCACTTCAGCCACAGTACATGATGAAAAATTCCATCGCTTTTAGAACAGCCTCTAGCACTGCACATCTTAACAGAACTTGATCTCTGAGTGTACAGAAGTAAATGATGCTGTGTGTAAAAGTAAGGAAGTAATTCTCACAGCAGAATTTACTACACTTAAAAATCTATATTAGGAAAATAAAACAAAATCAGTTGAAAGCCTTTCTTGTCAAACTAAGGAAAGAATGCCTGCAAATCTGCAATCAATCTATGGGCATGGTCTTCGGAAGTAAAACCTCTTTTCCAGTTTTCCAGTATGGTGCTACCTGTACAAAAGAAAAGTAAGAAAGTGGATTTGTAACATACAGTGTGGTGTTTAATAATATACTTTGTATAAAATTGAATACTAAAAACAGAATAGCTTGTCAACCGAGGAAACAGAAAAAACATATTTCATTCTCCATCTCAGTTCTCAAATACTCTGTAAATGCACAGGACAGCAATTCTACTACATAGCATAAATACATAGTTACATACATAGCTGAAAACGGGATAACTATGGATTGGAAACTACCAACTGGCCGAACTGGGCAACCGGAAAAAAACTATTGCAACGACATCTTTCGTTACAGTAATGGCCGATGTCAATAGTGCAAGAAAAAGTTGCTGGCGCGCCAGCATTGGCATGGCACTGGTGCGGACTGCGGAGGTGCCAACTGCCAAGTGCCAAGTGCCAACGCTCTTTCAAATCCGCTTTTTCAATTGATCGATTATTCGATTCGTTGCATCAAAATCAAATCCCAGGTCCCAGATTCTTCACTATCGTCTGCTTAATTGGTGTGACAATTTGAGTTCTTAACTCCGTTAAATGGATGTTTGATATTTATGTAATTTACAATGAATCAAAACAGCTGTAAGTCGATGTGGAAGTTAATTTGCTATATAATGAAATAGGATTAATAAATAACTATTATTATTTACAGTGATAGGAGCAAACTTAAGAAGAACTTTGATGTTGTCACCTGGTCAGCAAGAAATCCCTCCTAAAGTTAATCAGGGAGCAGGAAACCGTGGTGAGATGGAAGTAGGTGTCAGCGAGAAGGAAAAAACGGATCAGGCCTTCATGAAAGTGTCGTTTGAGAGATACATATCGCAGATCCTTTCCTCTACAGAACTAGAAGCTCATGAAGAAAGACTGAAAAAAATTAATGAGGTAGCTCGAAATCTTTCTAAAGATGAGTGGATGTACCCTTCAGTTGAAAAGCTTCTCGGAAACTGGAATCAGTAATTAAAATCTGAACAAATTTATTTTTTCACCTACATCATACAATAATTATACCTCCTTGTCATAAACAACCAATGTATACTCAATTTTTGGGCTTGGAACTCTAACATGTTCATCCAATATTCTTCCATCTACATGTAACCCTTGAACTAGACTATAGGCTCCAGGTCTTGAAACTGCTATAGCCAAGTGAACTGCTTCAGGTGTATCTCCTACATTAATATTACCTTGGACACGACCTATCCACAATAGTGGCGAAGCTGCTTCAGGCATGTACAATTGAGAAGCACGTGGAGTTTTCCTGAGAATAACAAGCAACTGTATCTGAGTCTCCAACAAATAAACTAACTTAATATAACTGTGAAACTTACCCTGTATTTAAGTTGGCTGAATAATGAACATCAATTTCTTGCTGACTGCAATTGTGAAGATAAAGAATGACTGGTATTACACACAACCTTAAAGGAAATCATGAAAATATTATCATTGAAATTGATTATACATTTGCATATTAAACAGCTACCTTTGCTTGTTGAAATCATGAAATACTTTTGTTGAATATTCCATTGAGTATGTAACTAACTGTTGTGATATTTTAAAGGTGGTGTCCGGTAGGCATGAGCTAAATAATTAATTTTTGTTAAGAAAATAATAGGAACAAATTACAACAAAATAATAGGCCTCAAACTTTGCTATATCTTGTGAGTTCCATCCAAAGTAATGTTGGCCTTCTATAATTAAAGTACCAAATCCATCTTCAGAAGCCTGTGTAGCCTAACATTAAATGAAAAGATAAAAATTAAGTTTTTTTTTATGAATTAGTTTGATCATGTTATGGTCAGTTACCGTCCAGCAGACAACCAAAGTTGTATTCGGCGTAGTCCTCTGAAATTCTCTGACAAATGTTCGGTAAGGTTCCTGTTGGAAATCAGCAGCTCGTCCGTGGCTTGGTAGTTTTAATGTAGCGCTTTCACAATAGTCTGTTTTTTCCTTTCCACGAATCGCCAACAGTACACCAACGAGGCTTTCTTGAGGATGAAGGACTCCACCTGAAACTAATATGTTAAAAATTTTCCCAAATTTGAAACATTTAAAAATCGTACTCGGGATTGTTGATTGAAGAGGGCGCAACAGCCAGCGATTGCTAAGAAGAGCCACCTGAGAAATCTCAATTCCACTGAGAGATGTGTCATCTGCCTGTTTAAAAAAATATATTTAATATTGGTAGCTGTTTTTCCCACATTTGCGACTCAAGCCAACTTCAAAAAATGTATATTATTCAAAATTGCATTACATCTCTAAGATTCCGGACTTGCAGCTGCACAGCTAAGGTCTCTGTGCGATCGTCTCGACTAGGAACTCTTTGAACCCATGCGGCGAGGCTTAAGGACGAGGAGACAAAGATTTTCGAACAATGGCGAAGAAGGCGGTATCTTCTTGAAGAAATTTGATTACAAGTACTTGTCAATTATATCCAAAACCTACAATACCTGGCTTTTACGGCTGGATTAATGGAGAAAAACATGAGATCCAATGATGTCAATCCAACGTTTTCGGTCCCTTTTAGCCACATTATAGTTGACTTTTGAGAGGAATCCCAACGGTAGAGAGCAACTTGATCGAATTGAATACTGGTGCTTTCCATGCGTGGTAGGTCGAAAGCGACGTGCAAAGGATCATTAGAAGCAACAATAATGTTGGAAATGGGTACGTTAGGACAAAGATTGGAAAGTTCAATCTTGACCGGTCTGATTTCACCGCTAAACATAAATTCCGGTAGCGAGTGAAATAGCACTTGCAACTTAGGCATACGGGGCCCAACTTGTATTGAGAGTCGTTTGTCGGTGGCGTATACTTTGCCATGACGCTCTTGTTGAGTCGTATTCAACCTTGGTCCTCGTAAGCTAAACATCACTCGCCCTAAGGATACAATTTTGTTCATTATTTAGTACGAATTCAAAAAATAAATAAAACATGCGTTCTCTTACCTGACACAGATGACACTAATCCAACTATTGCTGCGGACGGTTCAACACTGACAGATCGAAGATCGAAAGCTACCCCTTCAATGGTCAACATTCCCTCGGCTTTGGGTTTGATGTTCAAGATTATCTGAGTTTAAAATTTAACAGTAAAATTTTTTTTTTTCGTGTTAACAGTAAATTTTTAAACGTATGCCTTATGGGAAGAAGTAGGGTTAAGCACGATCCTAGGTAAGATGTAAGTGGTCACCAAGGGATTCTCGATCGTCGTGAGTAGATTTGATAGATTACCGTCACCACCCGTGAAATTCCATAATAGACGAATGTCGCATAACTGGACGGGGATGCGTAAAGGGTTGGTCAGTGGTAGTTCAAAACTAACGAGGTCTTCGAATGAAATTTGGAAAAAATAGGTTAGGGCAACGGCCAAATTTTGCACTTTTCAATTCCTCACCATCACAATTCATTTGTGGATGAATCATATTGTTGGTCGTATGAGAAAAAATAAGATTGGTAGGTCGGAAGAAAGCATGAGTTGTGCCAAATGCAGAATTCACCAGTTTCTCCTCCATATTCGCCCACCTGTAAAAATATTTTCAATTAAACAAATTTACGATTGTACGCATTAAAATGTAATGACGTAGTATACACAGTACTTTGCATGATGAACTTCGTCGTCGTTGAAGGTGACGTGCGTGGCTTCCGACAAAGGTGGAAACATGTTCTCCGTAGGTTCTTTTGTGTCAACTAATACTCTGATCTGGTTGCTATCGATCACAGGCAGAGGCAATATGGGAAGAGTATATGATGTTTTGGTTTCGCTCTCTCGGTGTTTATTTAGCAGCTATATTCGGCAAAAGAATAAACTAATGTATCAAGTATGAAAAATATGATTCTATTACCTGATGCACGTGGATGAATTCATTGAGATAAGCCGTTTGTTGGGCAGCAGTCTGCATAGAATCTGGTTTCAAAAGAGCAGCCAATGCCTGACAAGCTGCTTCAATTTGTTGCCTATTTAGGCACTGGCGTCCTACTGTGTAGTGTATGTGATCTTCAGCTAGGCTCCATCCATGCCCTTTGTACACCTAAGGGTGAATATTTTTACAATAGAGATCTAGAAGAAATACAATAATTTAAAAGGCCATACTTGCAAGGCAAGCTGGTATGCACGAGAAGCATGGCGCTTCTGCCCTGATTTGCCGAAACGGTGCCCAGCAAGGATCATATGGAAGGCGTATTTACGAATGAGCGGTACCATATTAGGCTTCGCTGCATCTAAATTTAGGGAAAATTATTTGGGTATTTTTTCTCCAAGAACGATTAGGAAAATTATTACCCGTTGAAGGGTTGGGTTTGACGGCAGATCGAAGGAAACAAAGGGCAGCCTGTTCAAGCAAGATGGCACTTCGTAAGTCAGCGTCTTCACTGGTCAGTCGAATTAATTGCAGCGCAGCGTCACTATACTGATTAGTAGCTTTAAGGCACTCGGAAGCCAGCACTGCACAACGTGTAGCCCAATACGGCATTCTAGAAATGCAAAAATTACTAAGGTGCGCGATGTGATTTGAAAAACTAGAAAAAACTGACTTGCAAGTCTGAAGATAGGTGGTCAGCGCTTTATCAAAATAGTGAAACGGAACGTTGCGACTATTGGCATTTTGCAGGAAGACAGAGAGCGCGGCCATCTCCATTGCGCCAGCATAATGAAGCCAAGCTTGATCCGCTTCGAAATCCTTTTTGGCTGAATGGTACGAATGGTAGGCCAGCTCATAGTGGCCTAGGAGAAACGCCAAGTCACCCAGGCGACGAAGCTGCAGCTGAACTGATTCAGGATGGTAGCTTTAAAAAGTAAAAACTTTGACTTTTCGTTCAGTGCATTTCGCCTGATTCATCGTCCATGTTGTTTACCTTACAGCTACAGTTTGGGGTGTCTGAACACCGCCAGGTCGATTACTACCGAACCAGCGTTTGGTGGCACTTAACAACGATCGATGAGTACTTTTCCGGGATGAAGCCTGAAATGTTTCACATAATTGTAAATCATTCCCTCCTTAACAAAAAACTTGCACTTTATTGGAACTAAACTTACAGATTCATTAAGCAGCCTCATCTGCCTTTCCATGTGAGGAAGAAGACTCTTTAAGCAAAACTCGTTGACTAAACCCTGAATGCGGTCTAAGTCTTCCGTTGTTAGACATCCGCCATGAAGCTCACTTGTAATGCCTGAAGCGAGAATGGGTCCAGTCCCATCTGCTTCATCCAAAGGAAAGCGGACGGCCGTAGTCCCCAGTACGGCATTGAGAGGATCCCCTTTGATCTATTTCAAATGTAGATTTTTCAATTAAAAACAGACGCACAGCAAATACGCAAGAACTACCTCGACGGCACTTCTCTGGCTCAACCCTATGTTATTTTGGGTACTTATACTGTCATCTCGAGTCAGCGAAGAGAGGGCGGAAGTTGACGCCGAAGGAGCTAAAACGGAATTTATGTTGATTTCTTGCATGGCTTCTTGCAATGCATCCATAAGTGGTATTTTAGGCAGAGAACCCAACGACTGTGGATTTGTTCCTTCCACTACTTTCACTGGAAAATCCGTTTCTCCCGCCTCTACTCCATCTACGGTCAATTCGCCCTCAGTAGAAACGTCCAACTGCAATATACGAACTATAGCGTTAACACCGTTCAATTGGGACACTATTTTTTTACCTTTTTCCAAATGGAACGCTTTATCAATATTATATGCCATGTAAATTCAGTAACAACAACAATACTATATAAAAGGTTGTTACCTTGCTGGCTTTTCTTGGAAGAAAACGAAGCCAAGGGTCGGGTGCTGGTAGTCCTGATTCTATTACTGATCCTTTCTTTGGTTTCGAGTTAATTACTAACAAGTGGCAGCCATGGGATCCATAAGCATTTTTCATAGCTTGCAACAATTCCTCTGCTCTAAAATTTAAAAGTGTTAGTCAAAGGAATGTTGAAATCATCAATGCTTTGTTTTTTACTTAAACGCATCGCCATCACACGCATCGTGGACAAGAACTTGATAACGCAAAGACAACATATTGAACCATCTAGGTCCATCAGCAGTGCCATTGCTTGACTTCATGAAAAGAAGAAATAGAAAAGCTGTATTTACAATTACAAATAATCTTAATTACCATCAACTGTGTCAGCTGATCATTAAGCTGCTGAAATTGTTCCATAGGATTGGGATGGGAGGATGAAACAACCAATAAGGTTGCCAAATAGTGACGTGAAAAATCATGGTCAGTCATTTCCAAACAACTCCAAAGAGTTTCCCTCCATGAATCATACCATGGTGTATGAGGGTTAATTTCTATAGGGTCTGCACCTGTAGTAAACTTTGAAACTTTTCAAATTCAACAAATAAATGAGATCAATTATTTTACCTCCAATGACAGCAACCTTGTTTTCATTGACTGGAAAATTAGTAACAGCTTCTGAAAGTAAACGCCTTGCCAAAACTGAAGAAGCAGGTCTCCATGAAATATCTCTGACACTTAGTCTGAAGTGTGTAACAGAGTGTAAAGACTGGTTCACATCTCTTATTTGGCCTAGGAATATATACTTCCTGAAGTTGATGTTATATTTGTATTAGAAGACATAGTTTACCTTCGACAGACAGACGGCTAAACGGTTGTAGAAGTTCGACGAAAGTAAGCCTGTTTTTGCTACATACTGCATCCACATCAGGTGACGTTAGAACGGCTATTGCTGGATTGAACGATTGTTGAATTACTTCTACAGCACTAGGACCCCCAACTGTGTTGATCGGCATCATCATTTTCTTGTAACGATTGATATCAGCATTTCATTGCAAATTTTCAGCTGTCATTTTTTGTGACAAGCAGAAGTAAACTGAAGGCCATCTAGTATCAAAATTGAACATCCTTAATTTACTTTCTTCCGATTGAAACAAAAATAGCACGAAAAGTATTAAAAAGGGTTTTTTCAGATTTGGTGCATTTTGGCAATTTTTTTTCCCGAAAAAAATATCAAAAATTTTTTGCAACTTTATATGATTAATCGGTAGCCGAAAGATGGCCACCGAGTACGTTGCTGTCACATGACAAACCAAGTCAGCTGACTAGAGACAGAGGTTTTCGTTCATTTGTGCAAAGTGGTGTCAGCTTCAACACACTTCTCAAATTCTAGACTTCAAGTTTGATTGTATTTCTAATCTTATTTGCAACCATCTAAAACAACAAAATGGCACTCACCGATAGCGATGTTCAAAAACAGGTGAAACGCTTTTTTTACATTTATCTATCAATAATGGCTTCAACACGAATGATTTAACAGATCAAACAAATGATGGGCTTTATCGAACAAGAAGCCAACGAAAAAGTCGAGGAAATCGATGCTAAGGCTGAAGAAGAGTTCAACATCGAAAAGGGACGTTTGGTCCAGCAGCAACGTCTTAAGATTATGGAGTTTTATGAAAGAAAAGAGAAGCAGGTTGAGCTGCAAAAAAAAATGTAAGTACCCAGTTTTGTCACCAAAAAAGAGTTATGTTTTCACTAGAGTTTTGTTTCTCTGCTTTTTCTAGCCAATCATCCAACTTGCTGAATCAGGCACGATTGAAGGTATTGCAAGCGCAACAACAGCACATCCAGAATCTTTTGGCTGAATCTCGGACAAGGCTTGCAAAATCTAGTGCTGACCACAGCAATTATACACGGGTAATCCGTGATCTGATTATTCAAGCATTGTTCCAGGTATTGAAATATCAAAATGTATGAAGTATCCCAATTAAATCAAAAGTATTACATTTGTTGTATAGATTATGGAACCTGTAGTAACCATCCGGTGTCGTCAAGCTGACCTGGAACTGGTAGAAAGTGTACTGCCTGAGGCTATTGCAAAATACAGTGAGGCTATGCATAAGCCATGCCAGATCAATGTTGCCAAAGATAATTTCCTCCCGGCTGATACGTAAGATATTACAAAGTTGAAAAAAAAATACCAAATTTGTATTTAAAGTTTTAATATGTCTCACAGGTGTGGTGGAGTTGAACTTGCTGCTTTCCAGGGTCGCATCCGAGTCAACAACACTCTAGAAAATCGTTTGGAAATGATTGCTGGTCAGATGTTGCCAGAAATGCGGACTAAGCTGTTTAATGCCAATCCTAACCGCAAATTCTTTGATTAATTTAACCAGCTAGACTTTTCCTCCCCTTTTCACACTTTTTTTTTCTTCTTACGGATGATAGATTATTACTCTATATCCATTCTGTCGAATCAGTAGTAATTTGTTTTGTCTTTCCTTTCTTCTGTGCATGCACATGTCACCCATTTGAAGTAGAAGCATAAAGACTAAAGAAAGGGTCGGAAAAATAAACAACATTCCTTTGTTTGTCTAGATGTTTATTGTGGATGTTATGGTAAATACATTGTATATTAGCGATTTGTTGTTGAGTGAATTATCCAGAAAAAAAATTTGCTATTAATTTCCAGCCACGTAAGAACCGATTCATTGTACGTGCAGCTAATATCAAGTCTGTGTTAGAAGCTAGTTTCTGTCTAAACCTAAACAATCTTGGGCACTATGTCAAACCTCAGACGTGCAGTTTTCTCTTACCCCAAACCATTTCTATTCTCCGATGATTGGCTTCTAAATCTCCGCTTCGTTCGGAAACCAACTCATTAGGCTGAAACGTGCAAGGGAAAATTACCATATACGAATATACGTTGTATATAATTACCATATACAAATTTCAGTTAACTGCAAAATCCTTAACAACAAGTCGACTAGATCGTTTGGTAGGCTATGACCTAAAGAGTAAAGACGTTATTCACAAATAGGGAATATGTTCCACACTTATGCAGTAGAGGCAAACAATCCATCAGTTAAACTTTCGATTACCTCAAGTAAAAGACACACAAGTCGTTTTTATTTCCGGAAATTTCAATTAGGCTTCACTTCCGGGCGATGAAATACTTTTCCTAAAATCATGATTTAACTTTTGCATTGTTTTTTCGCTTCGTCTATCAAACGTGTTGTTGTATGTTTGTGCAAGTGGTGCTTGCTCTGCAATCGTCGGTCCATGCTGCCATGCTTCAAGAATTACAGGAATACGTTAATCTGTTCTACAAGTGCAACGGGTTCTTTTCCGGTTTTACGTATGCTAAAATATGGAAATCACCAGCTATTTTATGTTGGAATCTTTTAGTTTTCAGTGCAGAAGTTTGTCGATGTGCAGCCATTGAGCTTGATGCTGTTTCTATGAAAGTCGATGCGTGGTTTTGCGGTCGGTACCGCACCGGAAACCTCTGAAACGCGTTCAGCCGCCAATCCTTCTCTTGTTCCCAATTGTTTGTAACAGATTGCCACTCCCAGAGCTTAAGTTACATTCCTAAGCGGTGTTTCCATTTTTTGGGTAAGTGTTGATTTAACAGCTTTGCAACATCCAAATGCTTTGATTAATGGACTAGAAAATAGTATGGTGATCTGACTTGCAAAATATCTTCGTTCCTTAGCCACGGCGTCTGCAAAGTTGATAAAGTAAGAAAATATTTGTATCAGTTACATACATGTTTAACTTGAATGCAGTAACATAATGTGTACCTTTTTAGTAGACGAACAATGCCAATGATGGTGCTATTCGGATTGAAAAACTTGTTCAGTTGTGTTGTAAACTAGGCAACAAAAATGCAAGCACTAGAAACACCACCCACTTTACCACCCAAAGGCCATCACCGGACGTCTCAAGCGGCCCTAAACGAACCTAGTACGCCGATTCCGTCTGCCAATGAGCTGGGCTTAAGCGAAGCAGAATGGTACTGGGGAAGTACTACACGGGAAAAAATTGAAGATCTCATGAAAGACACTCCTGACGGAACATTTCTCGTCCGTGACGCTTCTTCGAAGGCTGGAGAATACACGCTGACACTGCGCAAGGGTGGACGCAACAAGTTGGTCAAGATTTGCCACGATCGTCAAGGCCGTTACGGGTTTTTCGAACCTTATCGCTTTAACTCCATTCCAGAACTTATTCAATATTACAGATCCGTCTCGCTCGGACAGTATAACCCAATGCTAAACGTTAAATTACTTTATCCAGTCTCGCGACTTCAACATGTAAGTATAGTTGTATATAGTTACCAAGATTTGATTGACTCATGTTTGTGCGTCTCGTTAAGGTGGAAGAAGTGGAAGCCAGCAACAATGACGACCTGGGAAAAATGAGAAAGCAATTAGAAAGCGCTCATCTTGAATACTTACACCGGTCTCGCCAGTACAATCTGTATCACGATGATTATTCCAGGTGTTTGCAGGAGATTCAATTCAGGAAACAAGCATCGGATGCCTTTGACGTAGCTGTTCTCATGTTTGAAGAGCAGCTACTCTTGCACGACAAGTTTCAACGCGAGGCTCACCGTCACGAGATTTACTGCCTAAAGGAGAATTATGAGTTCCTCAAATCCCAGATGAGCAAGCTGAAGCGGTCACGTCAGGAACTGCAAGAGAATCTACGGGTGCAGGCAGTTTTAAGCCGGAATCTAGAACGTGAGATGAATGTCCTGAAACCGGAATTGAATCAGCTCTGTAAAACCAGAGATTTCCTTCAAACAAAATTTCTATCAACAGTACTAGTTTACATACAACAGCATCCATCCAGTGTTCATGCCGACAGTCAATACTGGTTGCTCCCTGACTGCTCACGTAAGACTGCTGAGTCCCTCTTGGATGGAAAGGCAGATGGAACGTTTTTGATCCGACGCAGTGCAGGCGCTCCTTTTGCTTTAACGATTGCTTGCCGTGGCGTGGACAACGGCGTCGGTCACATCTTGATTTACCGGTCTGAGAGAGGATTTGGTTTCGCAGAGCCATACCTTTTCTTCCCAACTCTAAACGATTTGGTTGTCTACTATGCCGGCCACTCGCTCGAAGAACTCAATCCTAAGATGAACACCACTCTGGCCTATCCATTGCACGGATCCCAACCAACTGAGAGCAATCCATCATCATCTCTCTGTCTAGGAATGGCAGGCAACACTGCAGATTAATGTCTCTTGTACAAATAGGTGGTTTCTGCCATCTGAAGAAGACTGTACAGCTTGTCAGTTGAACGTCCTAAACCAGATAGCAACCTGCATTTATTATTATTTTTGTTACACATTGCCACACATTTTAAATTGTAAGTTGGCAACCAATTGCTAATTTTTTCTTGAAATAAGCACAATTGTATGATAAAATAAAACAAATCTATCCTAATTTATGCATGTGCGAAAAAGCAGGTAACTTGTTCTACATTTTACATACCAATGGAGAAAATACATAACAGGCCTACCTTCGTCTTTGTAATTCAATGGAATTTCATCACATCCCAACACACGCCGCTGGATCACCTTACGAGATGATCATATGCAGTATCTTTTTGGTGGATTTGGATACGTCATACGTCAAATGTCATCTTGAAGTTGCACCTGTTAGAGCATAGTTTTCCACCTGTAGAATTATGAATGTTTCACTTTTTTACCTTGATCTTCAAATTTTCCTTTAAATTCCACTCGAGAGTACATTTTTACTAGAAGTCCAGGTGCCGAAGTCAAGGAGTTCAAGGAAGCTTAGTCTTAAACTTAACACGTGTGACGTAACCCAAACGGCTTTCACTGACAAAGAACAATGACAAGAAAAAGTTTTGACTTCTTCGTAACCTGCCGCGCCATCGCCAAATCTAGATACTAGATTATACTCTGTTGCATTTACATGCCATGTTGCCAAGCCACGTTTTGCGGATTTTATAAAATTAAATTTAAATCGAAAATTTTGGCCGACTAGGATTAAGAATAGCAAGATTCAAATGACTTAATTAGTTCCGCTAAACGTACCTAAAGAAAATATAAAGCAAAAATGGCAGATGATCAACTTAACTTTGTAATTCGCAATCAACATTTAACAACAGGAGAGGACTTAAACGTAACATCAGGCCGGTAGAATGGAAACATTTGTTACGCCTAACTTTTAGTTTCTATCTGGCTTACCAAGAGGAAAAACGAGGGCACAGTTGAAATTTAAGAGCAAACCTCGATACGAGAAAATAACACAAAAATGACTAGAGGCGAAAGGGTTAAATTTCCTACAGATCAATTGAGCTGACCAAGAAATTGGGCACGAAACATCCGCACAGGGCCAAACGGGACTTCAGATGAAACAGTTAGAGCAAGCATCAATCGGTCGTTATTAGAGACCGGTTGCAGTCCATGCGCTCCAGGAGCTCGGATGATTGTTTCCTGCTGGAACTGCAGGATGCCTCTCCACACGTAGATGTAAACGTTTTCAACACCACTACTCTGAAGAACCATCAAGGCTAACCGTCCATCAGGTAAGCGAGCAAATTTAGCGTCAATTGGTTCAGAGAAAGCGATTCTCTGTAACCTTGTTGGCGGACCAACGTCGTTTAGCCTAGTAAAAAGTTGACAGGGCGATTAGATTCAAATACCCATTTCCCATCAGATATCATCTATTACCTCCAAATAATGACTTGTCCTGGAATCGCAGCCGGTTTAGATGGTGCCACAGTGACCAAAAGGCAGTGAGCTTCATTGCAAACGCAATCCATGGCGATAATCTGGAGAGTAACTATTGTTTTCCATGGCTCAAATTCTTGCCGTGTAGCATTGAAATTCCAGATAGTAATATAGCCGTATCCACGCTGCCCGACAGTTGCAATGCTCAATAGGGGTAAGCCAGTTTTATAATGGTAACCAACAGTAACCTAAAAGAAAAAAACAACACTTTATTGTTTTTTAAATTTATAATCAAAGTGCTACCCACCAATCGGGCGTCGACAATCGGTAGATGCTGGGCCAACGTGTAGTTTCCGTTCGTGCCCAAAGGCCGACAATAAATTGGAGTTTTGGAAGTTTTTTCGAGAAAAAGATAACAGGAATTATTTGTGAGCAAGAACGCTGTAGCCCCAATTGGAAAATCTGTAGGAATGATTTGAATATCAAGCTTGTCCGAAGGTAGAGGTGAGAAGATGAAAGAATCATGTTTCCGTTCTCTTCTACGATGCAACGCGGCCACAGCAAAACCTTCGGCAGATCTCTGCGTAGCAACTCCTGTTACTTCAACATCCGTTAATAATGGTGAATTCGAAGAGCTGTAAAATAGAGCTCCTTCTTTCTCCACGTAGGAGCATAGTTCTATTTCACCAGCAGCGGTTTCCCACGCAAAAATGTCATCCACGACAGGTGGTAAACTTCGGGGAATTGCCACCTCCTCGAAGAACTTGAGTTCCACATTTTGACGTGAAACCACACGTTTGATCTTCTGCACCATAGAGGATAATGAGCGTTGACGTGTTTCTTGTTGAATAACTGGACTGGCAGCCACGTGATGAGTAACGTTCAAAGGTAGTTCTATGATATCACGGATTGTGGAGTTAACTGAAAAATCTTGTAAACTCTTGGTCACCAGACTCGACAAAACCACCGGTTTAGAAAATTTTACATCAGTGTCACGGCGCACCTGTAAACGGAACCATCACTATCTAGTGCAATACATATCTATTTCGAATAACTTACCGCTTGATCGTAAAAGTGTCGCAAGGAAATACCATCATACAATCCGTTAACCTGAAGATTGGTGAAGCGAGCAGCCACACTAAATCCTTCGGTAGATTGTTGGTAAACACGTCCTTGTTCACTTGAATACAATATGTCGTCAGGGAGTAATGAAGAAATTGATAGATGTCCATTAATCTCTTGCTGGTCGGACAGAGTAAGCACAAGGTCTCGGTTTAAGGTCACGTTGTTGAGCGTACCCTTCAGATTTAAAGGCTGCTGGAACACTAGGGATTCGAACTTGGCTCCTGAAAGTGTGAAGTTGCCTTTGCGCAATACAGCTCTAGACGCCCAGTTAGAAATATCATATGTTCCAACAGAACAGTTGTCACACATCTGAAGGGCCTCCTGCACTTGGAGTGTCATTACAGATTTCCTGCCTGTTATGACATTGTCTTGATCATTTCGCATCACTGATGTGCTGACATTCACGCCATTCAGCAACCCATTAATAGTTACGTCTATTGCGAAAAACAAAAGAATATGTTATTTGCTACCAGAAGGTATAAAATTGTCTTTTAAAACTAATACTTGATGCAACCACATCCTGAAATTTGATGCGGTTTGTAATATTCTGCTCAGTATCCTGGAGAAGCACTGAGCTTGTAATTTGGCTGATATCAATTTCGTTTATCCTGGAACTGTTTAACGATTCGACTGCCAAGAAACCACTAGCCTCTATGGATAGGAACTGATGAAATGCGGTCACGTTTTGGTCAGTCGACGATGACAACTTCACTGTTCGCCTATTCAAGTCCGAAAAACTTACGTTGCTAACTACTGTCTGTAGAACAATATACAATTACAGCCTTATTGAAAATGCAAAACTGTTAGACGTGTAAGAAATACCTCTGGGAGAATGCCATTAACAATCACACTCGTGAAATTCTGTTTCGGTTTGATATCGATGTTGGCTTCTTTAAGCCAAAGATGATGCATGGTTTCATTCAACGTTCGATCATTGATCTTAGAGGCATTCAATTTTGCGCTTCGCTTAAAGAGCACGTTACCTGAATTAAAAAGCGTAAGAGTACATACTAGGAGTTATTATGCAATGCAACATTACCAAATACAACCCAATTTGATGTTTGTGGAGGAATGGGTGTCTCACAAACACGTTTTGGATCAACGCCGTTGATGTCTTTAACCACACGGAAAGATTCGGATACAAGGGGACCTGAAAACGATTTTAGACCTAAAATGGGTTGACGTTCTTTGCCGGAATGTTTCCGAACGAGTTCTTTGGTGACATTATGCCCTTGAATGAAACCTTCGACAGCTAGATCATCTATTACCAAATGATCTGGGGAAATCAAAACAATATGTCGTAATAATAAGAACTTCCAACTAATAAATTTACGTTTCCTACCGAATTCAATTGATGAAAAATTTCTAAAGTCATCAGTGCGAACTGCCTCTTTAAGGAGTAGGTTCAAGTCGACAGCGTTCACCATCCAGGAATTCTGTTGAAAATCAGCGACGTCCAGGGTTCCCCTAATTTCCAGATTGCCGGGTATTGTTTGATTTCCTTCATAGCGAAGCCAGTTCAATGGGGCATTGCTATGCACTCCGTCAATAGTCCCTGTATTTAATTTCCAACCATTTTCTTTATGATGTTGAACTTTTCGCGGGTAAAGCCACTTACCGCTCACGATTGCTTTCTCGCTGGAAAACGGTCCACTGAAGACGACGCCAGAATGAACGATAATCGGTTCGTCAATCAGAACTACGTCCAGGAACTGGTTAACATCAAGGTCGTCTACTGCGACAACTTCAAAATCTTTAACTGTTAACGAAAGCAGGCTTTTCTGTGAAGTAATTGTTTGATTTCCTATAAAGAAAGCGAGCGATTAGTGCGGTAGGAATAAGAAAAGAAGGTTTGAACCTTTTACCTGTCTTAAGGATGGTATCACTCGGCCATGAGCTAACGTCTACATCGTTAAATAGACCTGTCACTTCTAATGCATCAACAAACCAGTCCTCTTCGATGGTTAAATTTTGGAAGTGCTTATTGCCAGCCACCAGAGCAGGTGAATTCATCGAAACAAGTTGTGAATTCTGGGCCTTCAGTCTACGAAAGAAAATTGGATTACAAATGCAGTAGTCGATATCATATCGCTTGCGAATTACTTGACCACGTCGACATCGTTTTTAATAAGTAAAGAACCAGAAAGCATCTGATCGCCTTCAATTTTCAGAGATTGCTTCCACAAATCTCGCAGGTCGAAGCCATTAAGGGTATATAGGAGAGTGAACGTATGGTTCAAAGATACAGAGTTGTTGAACTCTTTTCGGTTTTTAAAAACGATTGGAGTTTTTCTGTCTCTGGTAAAGAAGTCCGCACTTGGTACCCCATTCAATTTCGTCGTGGAAAGGTCTCTCTTGACCTAAAACAAGTAATAAAATAGACTTAGCTTTTGTTTTGCAAAATGCAGAGCTAATCATCGGCTTTTACCATAACATCGCCCGAGACAGTTAGTGACCTGAGTGGCGGGAAATCCTTAGTTGATAATAAGATTCCCTTTTCCTCCAGCATTTTAATGCCCACACCTTCTGTGTCACTAACAGTAAGAGGTTTTTCGAATATAACATCTCCATCAACAGCTATCGAATCTGTTGTAAGGAAAACAAAAACTCATAAGCATGTGAAACTGGTTTAACTTTTAGAACTAATACCGTAAATTAACAAATTTCCCGGCTGTCCGTAAAGGCTACTAGTGGTATTAAAAACATCCATTGGGAGCTGATTGATGGTCTTGGAGAACACGTCGCTCATTGACTTAAGATTTTCAAATTTTTTCTTTCCAGTAACAAGCTAATTGACATAAACGCTTTGAATTCAATTAAAAACAACTTGTTCTGTACGTTTTTTTCTACCTGTAACTCGTTGCTTGACTTGTTGAACAAGTTGGTCCCCCACCGACCATTCGTTACAGGAATGCCAGCTATGTTGTCAGTTACTGTTAAGCGCTTTAACTTGGTGTCGTGAGTTAGCTGCAACGTCTTTAACTTGAGCTTGTTGTTTTCCTTAATTGAGATGAAATCTGTAGGGAACTGTTTTCCATTGAGAGAACCGTTGAGGATGGCTCGACCAAGATGGGCAGCAGTGTATCGGTGGATGGCTGAAATAACGACGTGATACAAGAATTTATTTTTAAAGTTGGGTATGACGTACGTTCACCAAAAAACCTACCGTTAACGACTTGGTTTCCGCTTATTTTCATTGAATTTTTGTCCAAAATCGTCAGATTTACTTTGTTTACCAATCCACTAAGATGAAGTTTGGAAACGGCAAGTGATGAGAATGATTTTGAATGAGGAAAAGTGAAATTCGTTGTGTTTGAAACGGCATTCTGGTATAAATAACTAATATTTTTGCCATTTATAAGGTGGGTTTTCACCGTTTTGAGACGCATGTCATTGACTTTCAGCGTCCCTGGACGATGATTAAGAAAACAAGTTCATGAATTTGGTGCTCTTGTTGGATTAAATAAAAAAATAAACTTACAGTTGAAATGCTGATTGCCTTGTCGAAGAAGTAGAGTATTAGGAGAAATACTGTGCCCATCAATCTGACCTTTGACATTAATGTGTCCATTCACCAGTAGATTGCCTTCAATTTTGGTTCTGTTCTGGAACTTAAGACCGTCGTCTATCGTAAGGTAATCTTTGATATCATGGCCGGATAAAGATGTAGTGTTGATCGGAAGGCCCTGGAGAACTTCGAGCTTTCTAGTTTTAAGAGACGGAATTGACTTATCTGTTTGCATAACGGCCTGTTGATAAATATCCGCAATATCTTCGGAATTGATAGTCTTAGCTCTGACGTTTTCCAATATGCATGGCCCGCCTTTACAATTGCTAACTAGCGCATCGAAATGGATGCGTCCTTCAGAGGAATGAAGAAAGAGTTAGTTTGAGATTAAGAAAATTTTGTACATTATAAGGATGCAGTAGTGGTTACCATTAATTGCATAATCTCCGCTCGTTCTTATGGCTAGCTTAACCCGTGTGCTCAATGCTTGTAGTTTTTTATTCATGTCATCCATTTTAATGACAAATTTTTTCAATTGGAGGATTTGCGTAGCTCCCAAGCTTGATCCATTCGATTTCAGTTCCACCTAATGCACAAAACATAGTTAATGGTTTTTGAAATTAAATATCGGAAGCATTAACGTGCGAGGCACCTCATTAGTCCACACCCGACCAGCAGACAAAGTCTTGAAGTTCACATTGCCTAATCGGATAACACTATCATTCTTCTTCACGGCCTGAGGATACAGTTCTAGGATGAGCTTCGATGGATCCACTTGTAGTTCGGTTATCATTTCATGACACGATGACAAACTGTTCGTGTAGATGGTAGATAATGTAGAGTTCAACTGACGCGAGAAAAATGGTAAGAACAAGTTGTCCCTGTCAGATGCCTCTGGATTTGAATTTGCGGCCGCTGAAATTGGTACCGAAATAAAACATTACGAACACACAAATCAGTAACATTTTAAAATTCAATAATGAATAATTACTTATAAATGTTTCCCCGTTCATTTGTAATGTTCCAAGGCGAGTGATTCCCGTACCAAGCGCAAATTCGGAATACTTTAAGACGCTTATGAAACGCCATCCGTTATATTGGTAAACTTCTGCACCCCACGACACGGAAAACACGACGGCGGATTTATCGTCCTCGATCTATAAGATTTTATACTTAAAATAAACTCTATTACACACTTTGATTATATTAAAATTACCTGATAGGTAAGACAGCCAGCCTTTTTACTGTTGAGCTGGATAGATTGAAATGGTTCAAACTTTTCGCCAACGAATTTATAGACATGCGAGATTGCATTGTTATTTGGCGATCCTGTGGAATCTACAGTTAAAAACTTCAATAATATGCATATCTAACGTAACACTGCATTTTTCTTACTAAAGGCAAGTTGGTTGACAATAACCAGGAAATGAATGCTGTTTAATCCGGTACCGATTTTTAAGAAACATAAATCGGTTGCACCTTTAGTTGGTAGCAGCTGTACTTGTTGATACATTTTCGATCTCAAATCGTATCGAAGAATTTCTGTAGGGACATCTTCAGCCACTAAAATTAAAACAATAAATTATTAGTTTTTCTTCATGTCGTGTGAAAATTATCAATACATGCCTGTTTCATTTGGATAATTGGCAACAGCCAAGTAGTGCTTGGAAAATATGCGAAAATGTCGGATCGCCTTCGGAGAATGAGTTTCGATTTCACCGCATCGGTCAAAAAAACTTCCGCTGGCACAATATATGTAAGACTTTGCCCAATCACTATCGATCCCTCTGGAATCGCGGATTTTTCCGTTGCAAACAGCAACATGTGGAATTCCAAATTGCTCCCTTTAAACGTAATTTAGACAAGATACATTCAAACATGGTGAGAGATAAGATTTTACCAAGAAGTGATGCAAGTTGGCTCTTCATTACGAAGCACTTGGCTGCGGATGGCGCTTACTGTTAGATCACTTGCAAAAGTAAGAATGTAGACAGATGAGCCACTCCGTTTGTGAGGGTATACGAGTGGATTTTTCTCTAGGACGATGATGCGGAACACGTCGTTGATGCGGACGATTTCAAAATCAAATGCCAACCGAGTCGGCAATGTTTCCAGCAGTTTTTCGCATCCCCGTTGCTGTTATAGACAATAAATGAAATCTCAAGAGTGAAATGATAAAGAATGTTACCAACCGCAGTAAATGAATAAATTTCGGTATTGTTTTCCGCTGCGTTTGTAGCGATAACGGCGTACCACACTGCGGAATTTCGGAAAACCTTAAACTGATGAACAGCTCTTGGGCAGCCTCGCCAATTCTTGAATCCCTGCACAACCCAAACATCTACCGGGGAAAAAAAATTTATAAGCACAGTTTTTAAAACAGATTAGATGGAAACTGGCAACATTGCTTTTCACGTCAGAAAAAAAGTAAACAAAAAGAATCTTCATGGATTTAAACAATCATGTAGAAAATTGTATAGAGCTGCAACTCTCTGAGTTTGAAATGCTGGGGTCTATGTTTCCTAACAAGGGAGAACTTGAGCTCACCGACCCCGGAGTTATTTCCGATTTACAAGACTTTTTAACAGGGAGACTGCCAAGAGATAAAATATCAAAGCTCGAGTACAATATCAATCTCACTATAATGGAGGTAGGAATAATTAAAAAACCAGTAATCATTTTGTAAAAACCTTTTTGAATATACAGGCACAAGTCATCATAAGAGTAGCACTGCCCGACACATACCCAGATACTCCAGCTCAAATATCTGTGCACAGTGGGCATCTAGGAAGAAGTAAGCACAGTGAGATTAATTTGGACCTCAGGAATTTTCAACAAACTATGGACCCAGGATCAATTAACATTGGTTCAGTAGTGGAGTGGGTACAGGAAAAATTTCCAAATTACTTGTCTTTCATAGAGGGAAATGTTTTGGCCCCAATTATGGAAACAGAAGATAAGAGAACTTTCCGTTTGTGGATACATTCTCATCACATCTACAGTAAAACAAAGATGAAAAATATAGAAGAATGGGCCAAAGAGCTGAATCTCAATGGATTTTTCCTGCCTGGAAAGCCTGGTTTCATTTGTGTTGAAGGCCTTGAAAAAAATTGCACCACTTGGTGGCAAAGGGTAATTCTCAAAAAAATTTCCTGGAACATGAACTTTAACTATCTTATCCCTAGGTTCGAGCTATGAATTGGCAGAAGATATCTTGCAAGCTAGAGGAACATGATGAAGTTCAAAAATTTCAAACCTTTTCTAATATTGCTAATATCAAAGCTGCATCTGACTCATCAGGCATGAAAGCATTCCTAAACTACTTAGAGGAGCATCATAGCTCACATGTTTTCAAAGAATATTTTGGCTTTGATGGCAAATAAATCTTTTGTCCCATTATCTCTAAGTACTCACCACTATGATCTTGCTGTAGTTTCCCAAAATCAATTTGCCTGTGGGTTCGGGAATGATGCAGTTTCTTCACTTGTTCTGCCACTGATGGAAAGGAAAATGTGCCAAATTTTTCAGAACCTATCGATTTAAAAGAAACTACAATGTAAAAATTGCCTGTCTGCTATATAAAGAAACAACGGGAAATACCTTTAATTGCATCACTTGAACTTGGCCTTAGATGGCTTTGACTTAAACATGACACAATGCAACAAAAAATAGGTAGTGCAGAATAAAGCAGGGCCTTGAAAAAGGCTTTGACCATGTTGAGACCACTTCCCTGTTATTGGATAGTACAATTTCATCAGACAACCATGACACTGATACTGTATTGACAAAAGTGAATAATTAAAACACCCACTTTTTGTAAATTTTTCCTTAGCCGTCAGCTGCCGAAACCTGTGTCGAAGTAAAGATGGCAAGAAACTGACAAAAAATTTCGAGAGGGCGAGTTTTTCAACTGAATACGACCAGACACGAGTTGTGACACGTTTTGACACCCATCCCCCGTCCCTTCATCTACTCCATTTTTTCCCCTCCTCCTGGAGCATTTTGACTTGTGTAAATAGAATTGAGTTTTAACATGGTAAAGGAACACCGATATTTTCAATAACCTAAAAATATGCACGGGACTAAATTAGATCGTTCGTTGCTTACGGCTCCAACTCTTCCTTAAGTTGAGGTTCCAACAAACAAAACTGGTGAGAGCTGATGATAGGAAAATGAATTGGGAAAATGGTGGTGATCGCCATTCTTTTTTCGTTCAAGAACTGTGAAAACTCTAATGTAAAAAACGACTTTTTCAACCAAGAATATTTTGGCAAGCTTCCCAGGTTAAATCACAAGTCAAATAATTACTGATAGCCTACGAAATTGATGTTCTGGGTGTTTCGAGAACAAATTTATCTCCCCAGCCAAATGATGTTTCTTCCTAATTCCTTTTCAGGATGACTTTCAGTTCAGCAAAATTCATCAAGTACGAATCAGCATATCAATTTCCTTATACGGATTATTTCTTTTCACTAGTTTTCTGTTGTTTTCGTTATAAAATTTGTTTGATACGGAAATGATCTTGTGAACTAAATGAAAGCTTGGCTTTAGCACGCAAATGAGACCAAAAGAACAGCTTTTTGTTTCGATCTGACATTGTTTTTCGTACTGTGTTAACCATCCTATCGAACCCGATGCCCCTCTGGAAATTCAATACTTATTCATTATCCAGAGTCTTCTTTATCTGATATTTTGAAAATGCCTATAACTGGTTTACGTTTCTAGATCATCGTCTCATCCCAAAAGTTAATCAGATAGTGATGAGGTCATCTAATTCGATCAACAACTGGTTCGAAAAGAAGAGGTATTAATTCAACATGTTTGAGATTGCTTCAGCGAATGCTGTGTTATCAGTAATTATCTAGGTTACACGCTAATGACGGAAAACATCGAAAATGCGTGCAAGCATGTATGGCATTGTTCCAACTCGCGGTGGCCTTATTCTTCTTCTTATAAAAAGAGCTCGTTGTAAACGTGAACTCGTACAGATTCATAAAAGCTGTTTCCCTGTGTGCATCGATTCTGGTTTAGGTAACCATTTAACGGGTAAACATTATCGTGATAACATCTGTTAAAAAGAAACATTTGTCTATTTTGTGATATTAACACTAATGGTGATTTGGATTTGGACAGGATTTTTACTTTGAAAAAATGAAACTCCCTTTTGTTTTGGCTGTTTTCGCGATGGCCTTCATTGTCATCAACTGCTATTCCGATGAAGAAGCCTGGAACGATTACAAGGTGAGTTTAAAGACAAACAGAACAATGATTTCTTATTCTGCTGATGGAAAATTATTGGTAGCCGGAAGAGTTGCTTAATTCAAACCACTAATGAATATTTTAACTTGAACAGAAAAAACATGGGAAAAATTACAGATTTCCTTTTGACGGAGGAAGCCAAGATCGTATACGGAGAGCCCTTTTCCAAATCAGGAGTGCTGAAATCAATAAACATAACAATGAAAAAGCTGGCAGCTATAGGCTAGAAGTGAACAAGTTTTCCGACATGGTAAGGGGGCAATGAAGTCTTTTTACATTTACTACACATGTAAGTAAATGTGACCAACAAGTCTTGACTATTGTTTTTTTGTTATGATGTAGGCACCCATGGAGTTGGAGGGATATCTCGGAATCAAAGCCGGGGCCGTTCCTTCCAACCACTCTGTAGAAGCAAATCCTGATGACGCAGAAAGTCGCCAACTTCCTCCCACAAGTGTAACTACAATAAAAAACAAAACAATATAGTTTCCATTAGCAATATAATCTAACATTTAAATTGGAACACTCGTTGTTTGTCTGCGAAATTTATAGCTGGATTATCGTTACGACATGTGTTTGCCACCAGTTAAAGACCAAGGACAGGTAATACTGAAGTTCTTTTTTTTTTCAACGAAAAATAGTTTCTCAACGATTTCCTTCTAATTGAAAATAACTTGTCACCATTTATTCATAGTGTGGAAGTTGCTGGGCTTTCAGCGCAATTACCGCTCTCGAATTCGCTAAATGCAAGAAGGCTGGGACTGCCGTTGTTCTGAGGTGAATTAACTTTAGTTTGACTTTAGCGGCGTTTCCTGTGCCAAAAAAATTAGATTAACTTAAAGTGTTCTTGACGGTACAAAGAAGTTCGCACTTGTTTAACAATGAATTCGCCATTTTTAAATTTCAGCGAACAACAATTGGTGGACTGCGATAGAACAAGTAGTGGATGCAATGGCGGCTGGTACGTGAATGCTTGGAATTACGCAAAGATAGCTGGCGGATCTGCAAAAAAATCCTCTTACGAATATACCGCTAGGGTAAACACGCTAGACCCAATTTTATTTTTTAACCAACCAAATAAATTTGTTTGTCACTTAGGTTGGCACATGCAGATTCAGCACATGGATGGTAGGAGCCAAAGTCTCTTCGTTCGGCTATGTTCAGCCCAAAAATGAGACAGCAATGCAAATAGCTCTTATGAAATATGGTCCTCTTCCTGTAGCCATGAATGTCATCTCTTCGTTCTATTACTATGCGTAAGTAAAAAAATTAACGATATTTGTCGTAATGTACGTAAAAGTCCAACTGTAATTACCCTAAGAGGACTATGAAGTGTAGATTTTGTTGTTTTCACTTTGATGTTATTCGGAAAATTTGCAGGAGCGGAGTGTACTCCGATAGCGCTTGCGATGGAACTACTGTGAATCACGGTGTTGTTGTTGTTGGCTGGGGCGAGCTCAACGGAGTGAAATTCTGGATGGTGCGGAACTCATGGGGAACGAACTGGGGCCTGTCTGGCTACTTCCGCATAGAGCGTGGTGTCAACAAATGCAACATCGAAAGTTATCCTGCTTACGTTGTAGCGGTTTAACTATTTAACTGCCAATGGCTAATGAATTTAATATTTAATTGAAACTGTTTTTAAATATTTACTTCTGTATGATGTTATTTGACATTTTCAATACATTTAAACTGAAAATGAGGTAGAATAATGCTGAATATTGATTAGTGTAACGAAAGCAAATCAAAAATCGAAATACCTTTTGAGAAATAGGGGCATCTTCGGATCTTGTATAGCCAGTAATGTCACATTTGACAAATGGCCGCTACAAAAACTAGGATTCAAACAGTTGAACTAAAGAAACACGAAACGTTGGTGGTATGTGTTGGATACCTCATTTTCAGGGACTTTCTCCACCGACTTCAAATCCAACTTAGATCAAAAAGGGTTAATCGAATCTTTGTAGTTGTAGCAGATTGCAATGGTCCAGTCGAATCTGTGTAATTATGGTTTTCTGATTTAAAAAAAAATTATATTAGTCACAGATCTAGATGAAATAATTAAAGAATATAGCTCACTGACCATCTGGAAAGCACCGTTGTTCTCGTAGCAATAATTTGAAAACCAGTTTCTATAAGGGAAAAGAACAGTTTGAATTTTTCAAGCCTCCAACTTACGTTTGTGGTATTCGTTATAGCCCACTGGCATCACGCGATTTGCATTTGAGAAATCTCGAGGAAATGCAAATCTACTATCAATCTGATTGAATTGCCATTTAAAGAGTAGGCTTTGCAACAGCATTTCATTGTGCTTGATTGATTAATTACGAGGTCATTGTAATTCATGCGTTCGGGCGTTTCAAGGATGGCGAGTGGGGCGTATCCCGTTCAATAACCCTCAAACTCGGTTTTGCTAGCCACAAAACTAACAGGACGCAGGGAATCTGTTGCTGCACCTAGAAAATGGTTGCCAAGGAAGATACAAAACAAAACAATTACACACAAAAGAGCCTTCACATTCCGGTTTCTTTCAACTGAAGACGCAAAACGAAGGATCTTTCATTCCTTGACTATTTGCCAACCTGTCCCCCTCAATGATTCCCCCGGGTTATCGATCCTACCCCGATTATTTCTACCTCTAAAACGCTAACCAAATTTTCCCCGATACCCCCGCCAACTTTTTACAGTTATTTTGCAGCGAAAAACGCCCAAAAATAATTCATCCAAAAGATTAATTCAGGTCGTCGTTCAACAACCAGAAGAGGCAGCTATGGTGTCCATAGAATTATTCTTCGAAAACAACGGACGATCCTTCAGGGCGGATGTACCTCCTATTTTTCATCAAGAAAACAGGATCCCCTTGATTAACCGCCATTTCGCCGTGTGAATGCAAATGCGCGGCAAGAACAAAATAGCTGCTAGTTTCAAAATATTCAAAACAAGAATTTTCTATTTGCGGAAAGAAAATAGACATTTGAATGTGGCCTGTACCATGGCAAGGTATAAAAAAAATTAAAAAATAAAATTATTCCACGAAACCCAGGCTCGATAGGTATGCTGACTAACATGGAAACTGAAAAAGAAACATCAAACAACCTGCCAACCGATACACACTGGCGTTGGAGTGTAGGGCAGGAGCTGGATGGTGTGGATACCTGGTAAGGTGCAACCAGTTTACACGGATGCAACAACCCAACGAACTCGTGAAGACTATAATAGAACGGATGGTTCGTGCAAGCCTGAGGGGTGCCTAGCCGTCTATATCAAGGGACGTGGGATGTGTTTCACATTGTTCATCCGAGCACCGTTTTGATCAGCATCCTCATTTCTTGGGTAAAGTTTTATTTTTTACTTTTATACTTAATTTTGAATAATTAAATCTGCGAATCTCTAAACAAACATTTTAACGGCCATTGTACGTTAAAATTAAGGCACTTTTACGGACAAAGAAAGGCTTTTCGGAAGATCAACAAATCGGCTTTAACACTTCGAAGAAATAGCTTTTCTTTGTTTCTTTTCGATTGCTGAGGAACAAAAAGAAAAGAATGAAGTTCCTTAGTGTTTTGGTTGGTTTTGCAATGACTGTAACTGTCATCTACTGTTCTGCTGATTCTGACGCTTGGGAGAACTACAAGGTAAGTTCAATTCGATACCGACGAATCCCTTTGCTAAACAACTCGCATCCGTTTTCCAAAAATAAAATGTGAGAGGTGCATTTGTGTTCCAGAAAAAACACGGAAAGGATTACAACATAACTGCTGACGGTGGAAAGGAGGATGCGATGCGCAAGGAATTGTTTCTCAACAAAACTCGGATAATTGAACAACACAACAGTGAAAAATTTAGGTCTTTCAAGACAGAAATCAACAAGTTTTCCGATATGGTAACAACCCATTAATCACAAAAAAAAATTCTGGCCATGTTTACTGAAATTTGTCGATTCTAGTTGCCCTCCGAATTTGCGAAATACCTCGGTCTTAGACCATCGCTTGCTCCCCCCATTCGGCTGATGGATTCGATCAGCACCGACCTGTACAATCGCAGGCGACCACCTGCTAGCGTGAGTGTTATTCTAAATATTTAACCCCAACGTTATGCAAGGGTAATATTTAACCCTTGCACGTAATAGCAATTTTTGTTGAATTGGGGCCAAGAGGTTACACGACAATCCCACCCTTAAATTCAACGCCGATTGATAAAATTTTTCTTTTACGAGTAGTTGGACTATCGCAATCACTTTTGTATGCCGGCAGTAAAAAACCAAGGACAAGTAAATACCGAACATTACCACCCAATTCATTGAGGAAAAAAATTAATACGATTCGGTTCGTCTTCCGTTCTCTTGACATGTACTTGCGCAGTGCGGAAGTTGCTGGGCATTCGCCGCGATCGCTCCACTTGAATTTGCTAAATGTACGAAACACGGACGGCCGGTTGTTTTAAGGTATTTGAAATCCACCATTAACGGAAGAACCCCACCGTCAATATTTGTAATTCAAGCGAGCAGCAACTTGTCGATTGCGATAAACTTAATGGCGGATGCGGCGGCGGTTGGTACACCCTGGCTTGGGTTCACATATGGAAGGCCTGGGGATCTGCCCAAGAATCGCTGTACCCTTATAACGCTCAGGTAAATTTTGGGCCGTGATGTTCGCTCATTCGTTAGACGCTGAATAATTTTTCCCGTTAGGATAACGCATGCACATATTCTTGGTTCATGGCGCGAGCCAAAGTGTTCACCTATCGTTACGTTCCGTCCAACAACATGTTAGCCATGCAACAAGCCATTCAGAAGTACGGACTTGTAGCAACAGCTTTCACAGTTGTCGATTCGTTTGGTTCTTACGCGTACGTCAGCAGTTTTACGGTTTATCACTTTGTTTTAATGTTAACGCAGTTCTGATTCGTTACGTCAGGAATGGCGTATACGACGACAACGCGTGTGATGGGCCGCCCGTTAATCACGCAGTAGTCATCGTCGGCTGGGGCACGCTTAACGGAGTGGACTACTGGATCGTTCGCAATTCATGGGGTCCCGACTGGGGCCAAAACGGTTACATTTACGTACAACGGGGTGTCAACAAATGTAGCATCGAAGCTTTTCCTGCTTATGTTTTGGCCTTCTGAACCTTCCTTCCAAAGATATTAACCTATATAACGCTCAATTCCTGTCTGTGTTTATACCTCAAGAGAAAAAAGTTTGTTCATCAATCATTGCCTGACAACACGTTCTAAATTCACATCAAAATTTCTAGTCTTCCTCGAAAGAGCTACGATTAAAAACTAACGAATTACTATACGCGTGTCTCGATTTGCTGTCCCAATTACACCCGGAAATTGAAGATCAAGTGCCAGAAACCCTCACTCGCCATAATGACAACCATACTACCATAACTGCTTACGATTCGTTAAGAACAAGATGCCCCTAGCGGGTTTTCTTCGTCGGATAATAACGTTTCAGTTCAGTTGAAGTTGAAACTCTTCGAGCGTGGTGGACGGAGATATTCACACGGACGCATTGCAATGATCGTGAATCAAACTGAGGTTCACGATCATTCCGATGCATTCGTGTGTAACCAAAAATCTTACGGTGAAGAACATTTACGAAAACAACGTAAGTCTTCCTACAGCTTGTATACATAATTAAGTTTACATTGCATAACTATAATTATTAAAAGTCCTAACAGGTTCTCTGCGGCTGGAATTCAAGAAAGCCGCAGTTGAATATCATATCGAGCACCATATAACTCTTCCAAAAATGGGAGCGTTGTCAACGTGATGCATCAAACAGTCGCCACGGGTGACACGATTGACAAGGTGGACCTACGTGCGATTTAAAGCGGTCGGGCGAGAGGGCAAAAAAATGAAGGGCCTCAGGTGCGCCCGGCAAGCTTCCCAGGTCAATGAAACGGTTATCGTCGAGCACTCGAGGCAATCGGAATAAAATTGTTCTCCAAACCAGTTATTTGAAAAGTGTGCCACTAGAGCAGACGCCAGTCATCCAAAGAGAAGACGGTCAACGACGAATAATACCCATTATAGAAAATGAAAATCTTTTGACAAAAGCCGATATTGCCTTGGTTTCGAATGAGGTTGCAACTTTCAGCCATGCCTTAAATAAACAAGAAAAGGAACCAGAAACGCGACGTGATGCCATCGACATGACTTCATTACGTACAGCCTTCCCTCCCAATTCGGTCACCTCTTCGCCTATTTAAAGGGTCATCGCTGCGAGTGCGTGAGTTAAGTTCATTGATTGAAACAACGGTGAAAGCTACAGCTACATTCTTAGTGGTGATCATTTCTTAGGGTAAGTTTAAATCCCTAACAACTTAAAAACATTTGACCCATTTCTGTAAGTAACGAGCGGATTAAGAGTGAATTAAACGAATTGTTTCCTACCTTCTTATCCTCGGCAGTGTAGCGCAAAAAATGAAGTTTCTGGTTGTGATGGTTGTTTTCGCGATGGCGGTCAGCGTGATTGATGGCCAATCTGACGACGAAGCCTGGGCCGAATACAAAGTGAGTGTTAATATTTCAAGATAATCGTTGCTAGCAATTTTCTTTCTTACTTATTGTAAATGAATTATTTATACTTGATTTGAAATTTTAAAACAATATATCTATCAATTAAAATCGATTGTTGTAGAAAGAGCATGGAAAGAATTACTGGACATATCTCGACGGTGGGCTACGAGATAGAATGCGCAAGCGCATTTTTCTCTATCAAAATGCGGAAATCAAAAAGCACAATAGCGGGAAATTATCAACGTACACTCAAACACAGAACTTCTTTACCGACATGGTAAAATTACAATTAGAAAAATGTTAAAAACTAAAATCCCATTGGCCCTAAATTTTTGACTTCTCTGTATGTTCCCAGAGGCCATCGGAATGGAAAAGATATCTCGGTGCAAACCCTTCCGCCATCCCTTCCAACATTTTTGAGGAAGAATCAAACAACATTGACCCACAAAGACGACAGTCGATTCCCGCGAAAGTACGTGATTCTAATTTGTTATGTATTCAGTTCGTGCTTTTACGTTGTTTTTTTTTTCTGACCGGTTTTTCTTTCTGCCGGGAACAGCTCAGCTACAAAGACGACCCTTGTATGCCGGATGTGAAAAATCAAGGATCGGTAAAAACCTCACATTAAATGAATTCAACGTAAAAAGATTAAATATTGTTTGTTTTTTAAACAAAGTGTGGAAGTTGTTGGGCTTTCGCTGCTATTAACCCGCTGGAATTTGCCCAATGCAAGAAAGGTGATGTCCCAATTGTTTTGAGGTAATTACAAAAAATGCCATTCATTCTTTGTTCTATGTAATCACGTTTTCTTCTTCTATATTTTCTAGCGAGAAACAGCTGGTCGATTGCGATAGATCCAACGGCGGATGCCAAGGCGGCTGGTACACGGATGCCTGGGACTACATCAAACGAGTCCGCGGATCTGCGAAAACGTCGCTTTACGGTCGCTACAATGCCCGAGCAAGTCTATTCTTTTCTTCTCTAATAATTCTGGCCGACCTAATTTTGTTTTTCACTTGTTTCTTTTTTAGAGAGGCATTTGCAGATTCAGGCAAAGGATGATTGGCGCAAAAGTGTTGTCATACAAATACGTTAAACCTAATGATGTTGTGGCTATGCAAGACGCTATGCTGAAGTATGGTCCCCTAGCAGTTGCCCTAACTGTGGCCAACACCCTCGTGTCCTACGGGTAATGTTAAGTGACGTTATCTTCTTTTCATCTTTGATGTCAACGTAATTCGATTCAGGAGCGGAATCTACGACGATCCGGCGTGCGATAACAGAGAAGTCAATCACGCTGTTGTTCTTGTGGGTTGGGATACTGTCGACGGGGTGGACTACTGGATCGCACGTAACTCGTGGGGAGATAAATGGGGAGAAAAAGGCTACTTCCGGATCAAACGTGGTGTCAACAAGTGTAAAATTGAAAATTATGCCGCCTACGTCGAGGCTGTTTAGTGATATTAATCCTATTTAATTTGAACTGATTATTGCAAAATTATTTAACTAAAGTAAGGGCAATTACGAATATTTTAATGTGAATTTAAAATAAAGTTGAGTCAGCAAAAGATTCGTCTACCAAAATTAACTTTGAACGAGAAACGATATTTACGTACTCGACATGTGTCAAGTAAACAAGAATCGAAGCATCCCTTGTACTCAAAATGGACGCCAATACTAAGCAAATTCACGAAATCGAATTGCATGGAACCGATTTGAAACACAAAACCTATAGCCTTCTTAATTGATATGGAAGTTGAAGCAACTGTTCTATTTCGAAATGTACGCCCACCCGAAATCGACACAGCCCTAATATTTAACGTTGAACTTAAACGACTGATGAGCCAAATGAGTTGTAATTACCTGAATATTTCCGACGCAAACTGTAAGAAGCTATTCCCAACCGACCATACTGACGTAAAAGGAACCTAGTGACAAGTAAAAATAGCTATTTTAAGAAATCAAGTTTGTGTCAACAACGGTGGCAATCTAACGTATTCTGCACACATCTTAATGTCAACGAGGGCAAGCCAAAAAAGGAATGGAGAGAAAAAATATTCCTGCCCCTCCCTTTTCACCGGGGGAGGGAGAAAACGATAGGAAATGGGCATTTTGAAAGAAAAAAGAAGGTTATGGTAGAAAGAATGAAGGACAGGGTAAAGAAAAAATATAATTAATAAAAAACACCTAGGGCATTTACCTGTACCAAGCCACATCCTGGTTGTGCAGGGTGTGGCGCTTGCCACGTCGATGTCACGTCAGTCAAGATGTTGATAAAACACGCGAATGGCAACAGCCAATGGAAGAAGTTTAGTCCGGCCATCTTTTTAAGGCAGTTCAACGTCTGTTCTTAATAGAGAAAAAAATAATAAAAGATTAAATGTAATCAAAACGCTAGATATGCTCTAAATTGTTTTACCTTCAAAAATAATTCAAAAGTGGTATATCCAACGAAAAGGCCTGCGATGATCAAGATGTCGATCACGCTGTTGTTGTCTCGTAATTCATGGAGAATCGTTTGGGCATAAGGGCTACTTTTTTTTTCCAAAATTCATATCGGTGTCGATGAATGCAGCATCGAAATTAATCCCGTTTACGTTGTGGCCGTTGAAATTTTCCATGCGTTAACATAAATGAAGGCCCGTCTACAAATCTTTTTAAATTTGGACATTCAATTTCGTTACTGGAGGGGTTAAGACGCTGAAACAAAAAGAAGTTGCTTACCATAAAACGGATATGACGATCCTGCGGATGAGGCGCTTTCCAATTTGCATACAGATGGCAGAGATTACAATTCATGAATCGTCCTGTAAAAAAAACAACGGAAATTAATTAAAATCAAGATGTTTAAACAACTAAAGTTAATCGACGCAATACACAGAAAATGCTCGCTTATAAGGATTATGAAAAAAATAAATTTCACAATATTTAGCGTGTTCAAACTGTCGTCACTGCTCGCAGCTGCTACGAAATGAGTTCAGTTCTGTTAATGCAGACGCTGATGACAGATAAAAATGCAACAAACAATTTCAAAATAAAACTGCTATGACGTCAGGTACAGTGTCAGGTAGTTTACTTCGACGCTTGTCGCTTGCAATCATATATACACTAAATGTGTCGGAACTGACAGAAAGTCGTTCAAGTGTTCTCGGTAAAAATGAAGCTGTGGCTCGTATTTCTTGTTCCTCTTTTCGTAGGAATCTTTTGCCAAGATAAGGAATCTATCTGGAAAGAATACAAGGTAAGCCTTAAACTGATTGCTACCACTTAAAAGTTATAATCGTTAAACAGCAAATTTTAAACGGATAAGATGCCATGTGTGTACCAGTATAGGAACTTTAAATCTTTTTCACAGAAGCTACATGGCAAAGATTACAACGAGAAACTAGATGGTGGAAAACAGGAGAATCTACGCAAGGCAATTTTCTTCAAAAAAGATGCAAAAATTCGGGAACACAACAAAGGCAATCATTCCTACCGACTTGGACACAACCAATTCTCTGACAGGGTAAAAAATTTTCTTTTCTAAATTGGTTTTTTTAATTGGCAAAAGACTCCATCGTAAAACGAATTCGGGTGTTCTGCATTTAATAGACTGACAAAGAATTGGCTGGTTTGCTTGGTACCACATCACCTCCTAGTCCTAAATTACACAAGTCGATGACCGTTCTTCCAAAACGTCAGGCACGTCTACCTGATACCGTACGTATCTAGAACGTTTTACTACATTTCAGCCAAACAACAGAGCACGTTGCATGCACAGATCACAAAATTATTCAATTCAATTTGATTTTTTAATCAATTTCGTTTTAAATTGCCGATTTCAGCTGAATTACCGTAATAGCTACTGCTTGCCACCAGTAAAACGACAAGGATCGGTAAGGATTCCAAGATAAATTTTTTCTATACATCTTTAGTGAAATGAATTTAAGTTTTTACAATTAAAATTCAGTGTGGAAGTTGCTGGGCTTTTACAGCTATTACTCCACTTGAGTTCGACAGATGTAGGAAAAAAAAATCTTTCTCTGTTCTGAGGTAATCATACAAACCTTTTTCTTTTTTGAATTACATTCATCGATTCCATTTGTTTCACTTGTACAGTGAGCAGCAGTTAATCGACTGTGATACTAATAGCACTAATAAAGGCTGCAGTGGTGGTTGGTACGTGACAGCATGGACTCATCTGCAAGCTGTGAATGGATCTGCATCTGAATTTTGTTACCCCTACGAGGGTTTAGTAAGTCCCAGTTGCACTGCATTTGAATTTCTTTACAATGTTTTTTTTAATGCCTCAAAATTGCTACAACTACCTTTTTGGGGTTTCTGCAATTCTTGTGTCGTTAATCAATGCCATTACAATTACATTCTCTAGACTAGTTTTAAACAAGTGATATGTTTCACTTTTAGAAAGGCACATGTAGATTCTGTGCAGAATGCAAGTCAATGGTAGGAGCCAAGGTGTCTTCATTTGGTTACGTTCAAAGCATGAATGCCACTGCAATGCAACTTGCCCTTCAGGAGTATGGTCCCCTTGCAACTGCAATGGCCGTCGTTGGCAGTTTCTACTCCTACAAGTAACTACAACGATTTCCCTTTTTTCTTACATTTTTGTTTCATCTTTTAATCGAACAGGGAAGGCGTGTACGATGATAAGGCTTGTGATAATTTACCTGTCAACCACGGTGTAGTCACTGTCGGTTATGGCAGGTTCAACAACACAATCGATTATTGGGTCGTTCGCAATACGTGGGGAAGAAGCTGGGGAGATGAAGGCTACATTCTGATACAGCGTGGTGTCAACAAATGCAGCATTGAAACATATCCAGCCTTTGTTGTTGCCCTTTAAATATCTTTTTATTGCAACTTCTGATTTTTGGAACTATTTTAAAGTTTTTAGATGTGTTACCTGTTCCGTTTTATAACTTCTAGTACAATTGGTGGTGGTAAATACCTGAACATTATTTCTTTTGTTTATCGAACGATTACTAAGACAACAAAGTTAACGGTTAACCATGCCAAAAGTGTATTCTGTAGATATATAATTTTTAAACTTTCGTTAATCTGTAGAACTATAGCAAAAAGATTTGCGTTTTTACCAGATTTTTCAGTTTGTCAACTGAAAGGAATTGCATTTTTCTTAAATTACGTCGACGTAAGCAGTCCATGATTCGATGTTGCACATATTGACTCCACGTTTGATAGCCATGTAACCTAGATTGCCCCAGGTGGTACCCCAAGAGTTACGTACAATCCAGTAAGGAATGGCAGGAGTGGTGGTTGTAGTTCCGTAGCCGACGATAACGACAGCGTGATCCACCAGATTTTCGTCAGCGAGAATGCAAGCAGCATCACTGTAAACTCCAGTCCTTGTCAGAACCGAAAAACCGCACGAAAAGGCGAATTAGAAAATGAATTTTTATAAAACTAATATGTAGTGTTACTTGTATTGGTAAAGAGAATCGAGGACCCTCATGGCACTGGGCAGAGGTCCATGATCTTGCAAATACTGCATGGACACAGTGGCGTTGGGGTACGGCATTGTCCAGCCGTAAGTCGAAACACGGGCGGCAACTGAAGTAGAACTGAACTTGCAGGTGCCGCTCTTGAAGCCACCGCAATTTAATAACAATAATTAATAAAAGGGAGGGGGGGTTACGCTAAGTAAAAAACAGGTAGTGGTCATCTTCTTACGGTTTTAGTGGTCCCAGAAACGTAAGGATATGACGAGTTTATCATGATTCCTCCCTTCTCCTTGATAAATTTCCATGCATTGGTGTAATCTCCTCCGTCACAACCGTAGTTGTAGGGATCGCAATCAACCAACATTTGTTCGCTAAAAAACATGACATGATATTAACTACTGGCTAAAAAAGCAACAAAAAAAATATTTGGGGTTACCTGAGTGCAACAGGGGTGCCAGTTTTCTTGCAGGTGTTGAACTCAAGAGGAACGACGGTTGCGAAAGACCAGCAACTTCCACAGTCAGCTGTTGTAAACAAACAATGAAACATTAGACAATTTACCTTAAACGTAAAGGGCGAAAGAAAGAGTTCGTCACCTTGTTGTTTCACGGGTTGCATACACTTGTCACTCCTGTAATCGATCTAAAAGTATCAATCGGTTTTAATTTGATAGTCGGTAACTGGAATGAAATATTGATGCTTACGGAAATTGGGAGAACACGATCCTCAATAGGGAAAGCAGGATTGAAAGATCTTTCTTTACGAATAACAGGTTTGGCTCCCAGCAATGCTTGTCTCTCTTCGTCAGTCTTAAGGAATGTAATAAATCAATAAACGGAGAAAATCGTAATAATGTTGGAAAATCAAAACTTTACCATGTCGGAGAACTGGTTATTTCCCATCTCCCATTCCTTATTTTCCTTGTTATGTTTCTCAATTTGTCTCTGTCTTTTAATGAAATTCGCCTTCCTGCGAGCTTCGTCCTTTGGATGATGCTTCTTCTGGAACTGGGCCTATAAGTGAACAAATATTTATAAATAAAAATTTAGATTTTATTCAACCTTAATTTATGGTACCTTGTAAGACTGCCAGCTCAGTTCGTCTTCTAAATCTCCGGCAGCCGCAAACGCAATGGCTGCAAACAACAGAACAACGGCGCACAAGAATTTCATTTTCCGGTTTCTAATTTACGCAAAACATTAAATCAAAATTAATTGCAAAAAGATTTACTTCAGATGAACAGTAAGACTACGTACCTTTGGTCCCTTTGCCAACGAATGTCTTCCAAGGTTCGTATCTACCCATTTATATACAGTTTTAGTTCTGTAGCTTAAACTGGGCAGTACTCTCCCCACACAGCACATTTTAGTTACGTAAAATGCATTTTTGGGTCAACTGTGTTTGATTAAAAGACCTGTGTGGCTCTTTGTGGTTAAATCTTTTTTAAAAATGCGTTTCAGATTATTTACGAGTTTGGTGCAATGATAGAATTCGGAGCATTGACCCTTTTGAATTGCTGGGCAGAAAAGAGAAAAGACGTACACTGTTAGTATAGAATAAAGGGACAGCTGCTTGTGGTTTAACGCACTTGGAATATTGTTGAACACTTGGTAGATGTGGTTTAGAATGACGCCATTTAGTATCGTGAGTGACACACTTTACAGAACTGCAGCACGATGATAAATTTGAGGTCGTAGCAGGTTACTGTACCTCCACTGCTAGGCCAGCCTTTCAGCACCTTGCTTTCAGCTTCAGCCTTTCTATAGTTTCTAAGGTAAAAGCTTCGTCTGCTAATTTACTAACTGTCATGGCGGCTCGTAGAATAAAAATTCATAGAAATTCATAGAAAAAATTCATAGAAACAATGGCAATCACTGGAAACTGCCTAAGATCACATAGACAGTGTTACGTAAACTAAAAATTCCCAAGAATTTTTCCAAGAAAACAAACTAGATGACAAGTGTATCATGCTAAACAAAAGAGATGTATTGAATGCCAAATGTCAATGCCCATGAATGCATCATGCCCATCGTAAAAGAAACTGAAAGATTACAGAAGGAGTTTGGGACCAAATCAACTAACAAGTTTTGCAGTTGTATAATTTCCTTAGTTTTTGAAGATCCAGCTTTTGGTGAGTGACATGTTAAATGAAAAGAAATTTACTATGTTAGTGAACCAAGTAAAATTAAATGTAGGACTAAATCGTACCGTGCTAAATCCCTTTCGTTGCCCCAAAGTAGGACTTCCGATAAGTGCTTTAATAACCGGAATACTACGGTCTATTGCGAAAGCCCCCGCTGGATAATGCATCACTGATCCTAAAGGAGCAAAAAAGGTAATTTTATTCGTTAACACTACGAGCGTAACGAATAATTTTATACCGTAATCGTAGCCAAGTCCAAGAGTAGTGACTTGGGTTGTCGACATCTTGTTAAAATTTCCCCTGTATTCTACATATGAAAAATACTAATAGTATTCACGATTTTGAAAGAACTACAGGAAGCAATGTGAACTTACGTTGCCTAACGTTATTCAGATTGATGGAGACGTACTTGTCACGATCGGGACGCATGTGTTCGTGCCAGAATCCAGCCGTATGCATAAGTTCATGGATAACTACTCCGGGTGCCCAGCTGGCAATACATCCGTCATCCAAGCTTACATCTTGTGCTCCGCCTATCCGTCCTACGTAGCTCCAACATCTTTTAACGGAAACAGATGCTGTTAAATGGCACAATATCAACGAATCAAGAAATACCCTTGGCCGCTTTTTTTAATCCTGATATAGTTGGCTTGAGTGGTTCGTGGAACAAAACGAAGGCAAGTTTTGTTTCGATAGGTGTTCATGACAGAAGCAATGACTTGCCGCTGCGCGGATGCTAAATGGACAACGATCAAGGTATGATAGAAGAAAGAAAAAAATTTCTTTAATTTATCAAACTGTAGTTTGATGAGATGACGTAAGGAATAGTCGCGTTTGGCCAAAGCCCAACCGTGCCCAAGATGGCATTCTTGGCCGAGGTGAGCATAACATCACCTTCGTGTAGTTCAGGATGTTGATTGTCCCATAGACTTGAATGATCTAATTCCATTTCTAAAATTCGAAGAAAAGTCATTACTCATTAATCAAATAGAATGGTACTGGAATTGGAAATTATCGAACTTTACAAAAACTTTTCCAAGGATTGTAGAAATAGAACTGATCTTTGAAAACCTTTCAAAACAATTGCATTTCTACAATCCTGTTTGATAGAAATCAAATCTAAAAAGGAACAAAAATTAATTTCGCATATCTTACCACCACTTTTACTAGATATATCACTATGGAATTCCTCCTCAGTCAATGGATCTCCAGCTACGAAGTTGTCTAGAGGAGGGCGTGGCGGGCGTATTGGAAAATACTCATTCGTCGAAGCGGGCATACCGGCAACAAATCCACCTCCGAAAACTCCCACACAAATAACCACAGGTATCAGCAATTTGTGCACCATTTTCAAAACGAAATCTTACTGCAATAACTAAAAATTACTAGGTAATTTTCAAGCATCATTTCTAAAAAGGGAGATTAACTTACCGTTAATATTCAGGTGGAAAGGAGCCAGCGCCCGACCAACAACAACTTAACAAGCAAAGTAAGCTGTTCTGTAATTTCCTAGCTGCCCAATTTATATAATTTACTTGAGCTCTATACCGGACGTGAAGCTAATGGAGATGCAGGTGGTTTTTATTTGCATGTCGCTACAGTTGGATCAGTTCCAACTGAAACCATTGACTTCGTGCAAATAGGACCATTTTTTATTGGCCTAACGACAGTAAAAGCTGTCTATATTGATTTTGTCCAGCTGTTAACATATCTGTTAACAGGTGCTGTAGCAATTCGGCCAACTATGGCGGATAAAGGCTTAGATTGGTTGTCCAACTTGTTTTCCCATAACGGAGTAATGGGGTGTAATGATTTTCTAATTGGCATTAAGTGTTCTTTTATTCGATAGTTCAACGAATAATAATAGTAAGTTTTGCCCAAAAAACCGTTCATGTGTATTTTGAATTACACAAAATATAAATCCATCACCATCATTGAAATTATGTTTCTTCAACGTACATTTTGTAACGCATGTTTTAATAATAGTTCGAAGCAAATTCTTCAAAACAGAATTCATTTTTCATTGTTTTCTTTGTTCAGCAATTTTTTAAATCGCCAAACATTTTCTATCCCGACTGACAACCTGATGTAGAACAGCTGTACAGTTTGTTTAGTTTTTGAATGTCCAACTATAATGTAAAGTGAAAAAGAATTGAAAATCATGATTGAAACTATGAAAAAGAATATTTGCATACCGTGCTGAAACCTGTTCGTTGTCCTATAACAGGTGTGCCAATCAAAGCGGTGATGACTGGAATGCTAGGATCGATGGCAAACGCTCCCTTTGGATAATGCATCACAGATCCTGAATATATCGTGTGCTTTTAAATCACATTACAACCAATTAAGTTATCAATATATTACCGTAATCGTAAGACAATCCTAATGTAGTAACTTGTGTTGTTGAAAGCTTGTTGAAATTGCCTCGATATTCTGCAACGTCAAACGAATAAAAATGTCATAAAAAACCCCAAATTTCTACACATTTTTGGTAACGGATAATTTGGAATAACTTACGTTCAAGAACATTATTCAAATTGATTGAAACGTAGGTATCACGATCGGGACGCATATGTTCGTGCCAGAATCCGGCCGTGTGCATAAGCTCGTGCATAACAACTCCAGGTGCCCAACTAACAACACATCCATCATCCAAACTCACACCTTGGGCGCCATTGTTAATCATACCCACGTAGCTCCAACAACTAATTTATCCAAATTACAAAAATGAACTTAGTTTACTAAATGGGATGTTTTAATATTCATACCCTTGTCCGCTCTTGAAGATCGAGATGTAGTTTGTTTCGGTACTTCGTGGAACAAAGCGGATACATGTTTTGTTGTGGTATGTGCTCATAGCAAATGCAATGATTTGTCGCTGCTCAGCCGCTTTTTGAGAAATAAAAGAACAAATGAGTACCAATTTTGCAAAATTCCATTAATTCATATGCTTACTAAAAGTGTTAGCGATGACGTAGGGAATGACTTTATTTGGCCAAAGTGCATTCTGATTCAGGATTGCATTTTTACTACCCGATATCATAATGTCACCCTCAAGCAGCTCAGGATGTTGTTTTTCCCACGGAATAAACCTATCATCGTCCATTTCTTGATTCAAAAATTTCGTTAGAACAATCACGACTAAATGTTTAAGTTTGTTAAATGTTGTATATTTACCACGAGCTAGGCTGGAGAAATCGCTTTGTAATTCTTCTTCAGTTAACGGATCACCGGCAACAAAACCCTCCAACTAAAATTTATGTTTAAAAAAATTTTATCAGTAATATTTTAACTTCAGAGTTACAAAATTCTTACCCAATTATCGCCACTGCGAGTTAAGACAGGCGTCGCTGTAATCGAAGACATCACCGATGCCACTAGCATCATCACGAACATGAACGTCATTATCGCTAAAAAAATTATAAATCAGGTAAAATTTAAATTCGACAAGAAAAAAAAAAGCAGGGTTACCTTAATGGTCGACCGGTTTCACGTAACGAAGTACTCACGAACGAAACTACACGCACCTACTTTTTTTCGGCCGCTTATTTATACGCAGTTGTTTTTTGGACATGATCGTGTCGGCGTGAACATGAAAACGGATGTAGCAGGTGTTAATGGCGCCAGGTTCGGGAATTAGGTGGTTACATCTGATACAATGTCAACACAGTTCGAATTGATTTGGAAAGATAATCAATTAGTTGACATGAGATACTATTTACTTCAGCCAGCTGCGTCCTACACTGACGTCAAACGCAAGTGTTACTCCTAAAATATATAACGCTGCCAGAAAGATTAGGGCTGGTAACCATAATACATTTTTAAAAAGCCGGTTTCTCGCATAGAAATACCTAGATTTTTTAAATCTAAATTCATTAATCTAAAATGAAAATGATTATCTAAAGTTAATAATGTTCTAATTATTTTGATGAAGACTGAATCCTAAAAAACTGCTTTTACGTTGCTTAACCAATCGTTTCCACCCAGCTGCACATATGGAAGGGAGGAGCCATACGTTGCAATACACATTGCTATTTGTTTGGAAAGTTCAGTGAACGATCATAGATCCGGAGTCTTCCTGAAAATAACTCGCAATGCATTTAAGTGCCGGACTAATACCTAAATAAACTTCTGAAACCGTAAAAATAGATAGGTTAATTACCGTACCGTATTGCAGTATATTATGCTTATGACCCTCATAAACATTCCTGTTAAATGGAAAAGGCCTAGCATTTGCTTATTCGTAAAAGAACGAACATATTTAAGCAACACGGACGTAGGCAGTCCATGATTCAATGTTGCACATGTTAACGCCTCGCTTAATCAGGAAGTAACCCGACTGACCCCAGCCAGTACCCCAAGAATTCCGGACAATCCAGTAAGGAGTGGCAGGAGTAGTTGAGGTGGCCGTGGTTGTACCATAACCCACGATAACGATGGCGTGGTCGACATCATATTCGTCAGCAACGATGCAAGCGGGATCGCTGTACACCCCAGAACTTTACAACAGAAATGAATAAGCAAAATTAGACAACAAAACTTATCTTTTCTCGTCATACGCGTAATTGTAGATTGAACTGAGAATCTTGATGGCACTGGGAAGCGGTCCGTCAGATTGGAGATAATTCATGGACACAGTTGCATTGGGATAGGGCATGGTCCAACCGAAAGCTGTCACTTTAGCGGCCACCGCAGTGCTGCTGTACTTGCAAGAGGTACCTGCCTGCAATTGCAAAATCATTTATGAAGTTTTACATTAATATTTGAAATTTAAGGTTGAATTACAAGTCCAGTAGTTCCAGAGGTGTAGGCGTACGCAGAACTCTTCATGACACCTCCCTTTTCACTGATGTATTTCCAAGCGTTCGTGTACATTCCACCATTACAGCCGCCATCGTAAGTATCGCAGTCGACCAACATTTGCTCGCTAAAATATTTTGTTAATGAATTAGTGAATCATGAAATAACCAAGATATGGAATTAGTACCTAAAAGCGATAGCAGTGCCATTTTTCTTGCATGCGTTAAATTCAATAGGAACTATTGTAGCAAAAGCCCAACAACTTCCGCAATTACCTTCAATTCAACAGAAAAAATATAATCAATTATTGAAGTTTATAACAATGAATTACCTTGATCCTTGACTGGTTGCATGCACTTGTCAGTACGGTAATCGATCTAATCGACCAAAAAAACTGTAAATTAATCTAATCCACCATTTCGTGAATAGAATCTTACGGAAGCTGGCAGTTGGCGATCCATAACGGGGTGAGAATCAGAAGCGACAGATCTCTCGCGACGAACAGTTGGTTTAGCTCCAAGAATACTTTGTTTCTCTTCATCGGACTGGAAAAAAAGATTTTAAAATTTACGATTTATTTTGATTACGATGATTAAATTACCATATCAGAGAATTTGTTGTGTGCCATCTGCCACTCCTTGTTTTCACGGTTATGTTTTTCAATAACTCTGTCCCTGGCTAGAAAATTCTGTTTTCTGATGGCATCTTCTTGTGGCGAATGACTTTTGCCGAATTGGAACTAGATGGGAAAAAAAAAAAACTCAAAATTAACTTATACCGCATTTTGTTAAAATTATCTAAACATTAATACCTTGTAAAAGTTCCAGGCATCCTCGTCACGGTCAGCCATGGCTACAGCCACAGTCAGAAGGATAATGGCGGACAGAAATTTCATTTTTCTTTGCCCACTTTCACCTAATAAACTAAAAAGAAAATCAAACGTTAATATCGACTACGTACGCTACAAAAGATTGAACTTACCCTGGAAGTTCTATCCGGTGGAAGAATGTGAGGCTCTAGTTTCCTTCACGCTCCTTATATACAGTCTCGTTCTACACTCGCGGAGCACAGAGAACAGGAGACTTGTTTGAACAGCATCCATCTCGCGGTTTTCACACTGACGCACTTAGCCTGAACGTGAACGAAAACGACTGTTCTATGAATCAACTGCCAGCTGTTCTGTGGTTTAAACCATAGAAGACGGCGGAGAAAATTCTGGAATGACCCTGTGGGGTTAGGAAGATGCATTTGTCCATTCAATGCAATTACTACAACTTTCAATCACTCTCCGCCACTAAGAAAGAAACTCACATTAGTACATCGTAAATAACCGTTTAGCTATACCATACCGAAAAAGGTGTAACACTTTGCAACCACTCTTCCGCCCCTAGTAAAGATGTAAAGGTTAACGGCTAAAACAATTTAACAGTCATAGAAACGTAATTCATGAAATATAAGTAAATATAAAAGCTGAGTGCCCTGTCTTGCAAAGAATACCCCACAGTACTTACTACGTATGTGTACACTGTTTGGGAAAACAGTGTAAACAAACATCCAACCACTATGTTATTCATCAATACACCGCATTTACGAATGTGTCTCAACGACCCCCGTTTTGTCAACAAAATGTCAGATACACAACGACGTGTTATATACTTGCTTCTGTTCAGCTCACCAACACCTACGTTAAACCCAACCTTACATTAACTATAACTTACCTCTTGGAGAATTCCTCTTTCCGAAATTAAAATTGTTATATTCCATTAATCAAAAAAGATTATAACATGTCATAAATATGTAAGAGCATAAGTGTCACAATTTAAAGTTAAAATTTAGAATAAAACTTGACTGGCCTGTAAAATCCCCAGCGTTTTATGGGCTTACCACCATTGTAACCGTACAACCCGGAAGCCTTGCAATAGAAACGGTTCAGTTTCTTGAGGTCCAGCTGTAGATCAACCAAAAACGTAACAACCCCCGATAAAGTTGACATAAAATTCATTCTGTCAACACCCGAATACCGGTTGGTGAATATATAATAAACCTACCGGGCTGAAAGCTTTTCGTTGACCTAAAGCAGGCTTCCCACGCAACGGCTTGATAACTGGAATAGTTGGATCCTTGGCAAAAGCATCCGATGGATAATGCATCAATGATGCTAAAGTTTAAAAAAAAATCGTTTAAACATCAGTCCATTACAGAATGAAAATGTGTCTTCAAAGTAAGATGAAATCCACGATCAACTTACCATAGTCGTAGGAAAATCTTGCGGTTGCCAGGTCCCACATCTTTGTCTTTTGAAAGTAATCTTTATTTCCTACAGGGCAGAAATAATCAATTATTCAGAATTTCACCTGATTTTTTCTTATCAAATTAAACACTTACTTCCTTCAATGTTATCGAAATTGATTGACACATATTTGTCGCGATCTGGACGTTGGTGTTCGTGGTAGAATCCAAGAACATGCATCAGTTCATGCATGACAAGTCCAGGTCTTGAATACAACACACAATGATCGTCCAGGCTCACTTTTTGCCTACCACCAGTCATACCCACATCACTCCAGCACCTTGATTAAGAACTCTAGTGAAGTGAAATTAACAGACAAATAATTTTCTTTCCAACACGTACCCCTGGCCAGTTTTCAAGATCCTAATGTAGTTTTTCTCAACAGTTCGGGGAACAAAACGGATACAGGTATGGGTATGATAGGCTTTCATAGCAGAAGCGATAATTTCCCGCTGCCTAGACGCTAATTTCAACCAAAATGTGAAATTAAGATTTTATAGCAACATGTGTATAAAGACAGATTTTTAAATGACTTACTATAAGATGCTGAGATTACATATGGAATCTGTGCATTCGGCCAACGCTGCGACGAGGTGAAGAGAACATTCTTTCGACTCATGAGCGTAACGTCGTTGCCACACTGGACGCGCCGTCCATCTCGTTCGCTAACTTCGTTCAGCTCGTAATCTAAAGGAAGTGCCCGATCAAAAGTAGAAAAATTTGTAATGTCTGTTCTTTAATTCACCTTTCTTTAAGATGGATGATTCGAATTCCTCTTCAGTGAAAGGCTTCTCAGTTTCAAAATCGTCCTAAAACGGCCAAAAACGCAACAGAACTTAAACGTTCGCCAAATAATTATCTTTAGCCATCAAATACTTTCCTAACAACGCTTACCTGGACATCAACTTCCGTAGCATTCTTGAACGAAGGTTTTTCTGGGAATAACGAAACGAAACCAAGTCGTACGGACGCCATTGCCGAAAGAGCAAGAACTTTGAACAATGCCACAGCTATCATTTTCCAGTTATTTTAGCATGGAACCTACACATTAACAATCATTAGACATTTAAACACAGAGAAACAAATTGATTTTAGGTATAACATACTGTCGTAATGTAGAAGTTTTCCCAAGCTGTTTCGATATTTGCTCTGTATTCTTGTCGTTGTTTGCATCGAATTCTAGAATTGAACTGCTCCAAGTTAGGCCAAGCTTATTACTAGATAAAGCGTCTGAAGAAGCAGCAAAAATAATTTAAAATCTAATGTGTTACGCACCAGCCATTTTTAGTTGTGTCGTCGGCATAGAAAACCAGCCAACTTGTTTCTTCGCAAACTCCTTTGATGTACCCAGAGACACCATTAAAAGCGGTGGCTTTCGGAGATATCAGGATTACTCGTAACTTTCTCCCTGAAGTGGAACAGAAGAATAAATGTCAGGCATTAACAAAACGGGAAAAGTGATTAGCAATGTTACGGTTTCTATGGGTCGTAAGAAACGTACTGCAGAGGAAAAAACAAAGAATTGGGTTAACCACTTAATTATCTGGAAAAAGAACAAATGGCATCTTTTTTATATTGCTCTTCATTGCAACAAGGACACCTATTTTTAGATGCTTCTTTCATTTGGAAACTCACTGTGAGTTGGGATGATTTGAATAAATAGCATGACAGGAAAATAGGCTAATTTTTTAGGCAGCAGACCGTAAATAATTTCAGAACACTATAATCAATATAGTGTCAGAAATTAATACAGTTTCTTATGCATTACATTGCAGAATCTAAAAACTGTTGGAAAGAACATTAGAAATATGTTGATCAATACAAAACCGTGAGAAATGTAACGTTATATCGTCCCTTGCGTGCACGACTAACATGCACCCGCCATTACAGTGGCTAAGAGCTCAACATTCTCAGAGAGCACAACCTAAAAAACTGATCAAACATGAGAATTTCTTGCCCAATTTAAGGCTTCTAGGGCGTTGACCTAGAGGTCAATGATGCAACAGTCGTTGACGAAAGGAGAAAGGGATCGAAAACAACGACCTTTTTTCGTAATTTTCTTACCATAACCCCAACTTTTTGGTTATCGAAAATGCATTTGCAAGGTCAAACAAAAAAGAAGACTGGGACAGGTATTTGTAGCATTTTGAAAAAAGAACAGATATAAGTTATACTGATAAAAGTATAGTGAATAGACTTTAATGTCTTAACGAATTCAATAATGTTACCCAGCACTCAACACACGTGAGAAATGATCTGCCACAGGCCACAGCAGACGATTAATTCGGAGAATTGCAGTACACGTTGTTCAATTTCACAATATCCATCTTTGAATCAACCCAAATTTTCAAATGAAGTATTTAAATACAAAAACAAAATATTGATGCAACGTACCGAGCTAAATGTTTTCCCATTTGCTATAAATGGTGGTCCTTGGAGTCGTGTAATAACTCGAATTGTAGGATCTTTTGCAAAGGCATTCGAAGGGTAATGCATAACAGAACCTAAAAATTTTGAGAAAAACTTATCAAATCTGTTGACATGCATTTCATTGATTTCTTAATAAGACTTGAAACGAACACACATTTACCGTAATCGTAAGAATATATCAAGGTAAACAAGTCCCACAAGTTCATTTTTTTAAAGTAGCCCCTGTTTTCTAAAAGAATAGTCAATCAAAAATGAAATGCATAGCCTACAACGAAAATGGTAGGTGATTAATAAAGGACTCTTACTCGGCTCAACATTTTCCAAATTGATGAACACGTAATTGTCACGGTCTGGCCGCTGATGTTCATGATAGAATCCGAGCGTGTGCATCAACTCGTGAATAATAAGTCCTGGTATAGTTCTTAAAATGCATCGGTCGTCCAAACTCACAGTTTGTCTTTGTCCAATTTTGCCCACGTCACTCCAGCAGCTGTTTATCTCAACGTCAACGAAGCCGATTGAATTTTTGTCTAATTTTATTATACCCTTGTCCAGTCTTCGTGATTCTGACGTAATTCTTCTCGGTGGTTCGACGGATGAAACGAATACACGTATTGTTGTGATAAGCATTAATGGCTGATGCTATTATTTCACGCTGTCTCGGTGCTTTTTTCAGAAATGTAAAGCATCTTAAAATAACGTGATTTTTTCATAACAAGAAAAGCGTATATACTATAGCTGGATGAGATTACGTAAGGAATTTTCGCATCCGGCCAACGTTCTCCGGAAGTCAAGACACCATGTTTACGCCCCGTTAGCATAATATCACCACCGAACAGTTCAGAATCTTGTTTATCCCATGCAATAGACTCTTCTGTTTGATCTTCTAAACCTGAAACATACAATCCACATTTATCAATCCACTATAAAACTGTGAGAAATCAAGACATTTATCTTTTCACCGTCGACTGTGTTGAGAATATCGCTATTTAATTCTTCTTCAGTAAGGGGTTCCCCCATTTCGAAATCGTCATTCTAGAGGTGTTATCCATCACAATATTTTTCATTTGAAACCAAATAAATACAATAGAAAGTTATTCATACTTGATTTTCATTACTGTTTGAAACGGGCCTGGCCGTAACGTACTTAAGGTGAATGCAGACGACAATCGCCATAACTATGGTTAAAATTCGTGTCATCATTTTCTATAAATAATTATTGGTTTATTTTACAAGTATTATTTTAATGTCAGTTAATGAGATAAACTTACCTGGAAAGACAGCAGATGTATGTGTCAGAGTTCCAATTCGCGAAACGTTAAAAACACTGACAAAAAGATCTGGTGCTGTTAGCATCGAATTCCAACTTCGACTTGGCCCACGTTCTCAGTTATTTAGCCGTTTAAGAACTGGCTTTTAACATGATCTCCCTTTTGGACTTTTCCCCATTTAAGACTTTTTAACTTGAGGCCACGAGGTGTGATTGTTCAACAAAACAAGACGAAGTAGGACAAAACTATTAAATGCAGTCTGAATACAGAGAAAGTACTGCAAAAAAAGAGAAAATATTCTGTAATCAAAATGTTTTCGTGCGGATGGGGGAATCGGAGAAAGCAAAAAACAGCCCCATCGTCATTGGAGACCGCTTATACTGAAAACAATCGAAAATTATCAACCTACACAGTAAGTTAATTTTCGCTTTAGCTTGTCGGTTACAGTTTCCTGCCATTTTACTAAACTGATCAGTGAGGGTTCTGGGTTCTGGCGCGAAAGTGATGATTTTTAACTATCAAAATTTTTAAGATCGATTATTTTATTTAAGGCTCATCAATCAAGAACTTGTTGTATCGATGCAGTGCTGGTGCAGACACACGAACACGTGCTGGTGCATTGCTTGTTTGCTTCGTTACTGCTTAATGCATATTATAGATGAATACGTCGTATACTTGTATTATGCTTTGAAAGCTTTAGTGAATTCAAATATGTTGCAACGAACTCAGGCAAGTAAAACAAATTTCCGAAACATTTGGGTAATGGGGCGACTGGCTTTATTAACTAGTCATTTAACATCTGTTCACTGTGTAAATGATGCAGATGCCATCTCCTCGTTTAGATTTAGACGCTGTTCAGTGCATGACTGTGCAGCTTGCCTTTGTTTACTTTGTGTAATGTACTGACTGACTTCCTGCAATGTACTGACTATCCCTTTTTTGACATTGTCACATTCAATTACCTTTATAGGATGTGCTAACGCCTAACATTGGAATGCACAACACTCATTTGCTGCAGATCCACAACATCTGTGAATATTTGGATTGCAACAGACAAACCGATAGATCTAATCAATAAACCCAATTGTAAATTAATCAGGTATGCTGATACCGGATCTATACGCTACACTAACCGATCGACTATATAATGACGAGCTCTGTGCCTCGTCGAGCACACATTTACCTTCAACTAGCTCTTCAGCGATCCATATCAACGGCGTTTCCTTCCGTATTAAGGTATTTTAAAATTCTTTGGACAAAATGAAGTGGATCATCGCCGTTATCCTATTTTCAGCATTGGCTGTGGCTCAACGTCCAGTAAGTAAAGAAAATAACAATAATAATAATAAATTTATGAATTTTTCCTTAAGACCAATTTGATAGCAGCAAAACATAGAATCGAATGGAGAATATCTACCGCCGGCCGTTGATCATTCCCAAGTTGGCGTACGACAATATCAGGAGCTATCATACTTACCACCGGTAAAGGAAGACGGTACTTACATCACAGCACCGCCTAACGTGCAGGAGCCCGACGTCCCGTCTTACGTCCACGCACCCTAATGACATTAAGACGGCCAATACGGTATCTCAGAATCTTTACCCACTAACAACGAGTGCTAAATCCACTTGAATTCTGTAGTGCTTAGCCACGAATATTTTTCCTTTTCATTTACATTAATTTTAACACATTCTACCAAGGTATTGGGTTTTCATTTTTTGGCATGTGTTTTTGTTATATCATTAATCCTGTGGCATAAAAAAAACACGTGAAAGTAAATCCCTTTTCGAGCTTCATTATGTACCAACTGTACAGATATTTGACTGTAGGGTTTTTTGTTACCTTTTGGGAGTGAAAAACGGAAGGTTGTTGAACTGACCACAACGATGCACTTTTCTAGTTTCAGCACTAACTACGCCAACGACGCAGACGAATATCGTTGACGACAAGGGAAAGGGATCGAAAACAGCAAATTTCTTACGTAATGTTCTTACCGTTACCCCCCTACAGGTAACCCAAAGTGCATTTACAAGGTCAAATAGCAAAAAGAAGAAAGGGTTGTACGATATAGACATTCGTAGCATTTTGAAAACAGAACAGATGACCTTGTAATGGTAAAAAACACCCTCTGATCAAAATGTTTTTTCGGGGATAAAGGGAACGGAGAAAGGCCTTCTTTTTGAGAATCGTTTTTGCAGAAAACAGTCTTAAAATTTCATGCAGTAAGCTGTATAATTTTCGATTTATCTTTTACAGAGAATAAGTTAGAAATAAATAGAAAGCTTTGGTAGAATGGGAAAGCCAGGAACCGACTAGAAGTACTACGTAAGAGCTAATCAGGAATGCAATATTTTGAAAAATATTCAATCCTTTTAAGCAACTCTGACGTAAGCAGCCCACGATTCAATGTTGCACATGTTGACTCCTCGCCTGATAAAGAAATAGCCTCTATTACCCCAGTCAATACTCCAGGAATTGCGAACAATCCAGTAAGGAATAGCAGGCGAGGTGGTAGTAGCCGGTACGGTACCATAACCGACAATAACAATGGCGTGATTGACGTCATATTCATCAGAAACAATGCATGCAGGATCACTGTAGACTCCCGATCTATAAACATCAACATTAATACTTAGCTCAACGCGCTGTGATTGTAATTGATACATACGTGTAGTAAAAAAAGGAGTCGAGAACTTTGATGGCGCTTGCAAGAGGTCCCTCCGATTGCAGGTAACTCATGATTAGGGTGACATTGGGATAAGGTATTACCCAATTAAAATAACCCACTCGAGCGACAACAGCATTGCTTCTTGAATTGCATGTGCCTTGCTGAAATAATTTAGAGCCTTTAAAGCTGTTCTGGTTTTTGGATTTCTTCACAACTCACTGTTTTCGTAGTTCCCGAAACGTATGGATACGTTGAGCCATTCACGGCTCCTCCGTAATCCTGAAGATATTGCCAAGCTTGCGTAAAATCTCCACCGTTACAACCAAAGTTGTAGGTGTCGCAGTCGACCAACATTTGCTCGCTATCGATCATTTTTTCAGATGAGATGATTTGAAATAAAATGATTTTGATGAACTTTGCTCACCTTAGAGGACCGCGAGCACCGGTTTTCTTGCATTGGCTGAATTCAAGAGCCGTGATGGCTGCAAAAGACCAGCAACTTCCACAATCACCTGAAAATAGGTAAGAAATATTACATTTGAAACATTGAGAAAAACTAAAGAGCTACTCACCTTGATCTTCCACAGGTTGGAGGCATCTATTGCTTCGGTAATCAATCTAAACGGATTTTCGGGAATAAATTAACAGTAATGACGGATTAGCTATTCATGAAAATACTTACAGATGTTGGAAGGGCACGCTCAATTAAGGGATAGCTAGGCTCACTCTCCGATTTTACACGACGTTTCACCATTTTTGTTCCAAGAAGAACATTGGTTTCTTCCTCCGTCTTAAGATTCATTATTAAGTTGTAAGTTTAAAAACTTAGTTGTTCAGTTCAGTTAAGTCACCCTCACCATATCGGAGAATTTGTTGTGTCCCATTTTCCATTCTTTATTGACACGGTTGTGCGCTTCAATGGCTTTATGTTTTTTCAAAAAGTTCCGTTTCCTATTGGCATCCTCTTTCGACGAATGATTTTTATTGTATTTTTTCTAGTAAGAAAAATATTCACACAATTATTTGAATAAAATTTTGTATATCTTACACAAAAGTCATACCTTGTATGATCTCCACACATCATCTTCCTCCTTGTCAGCAATGACTACAGCCACAATCACAAGAAGAATAGCTAAATAGAATTTCATTTTTGATGTTTACCTTTCAGAGACAGGTCGACGAATGGATAAACGATAGATGAATTCAGCTGTTTATATAGGTGTAGACGCATCCATTCGTGACACCTTTTTGATTTTATAATAGTCCTATGGTGGTAGTCTCTGCAACGAGCCGATGCTATAAAACAAAATGGATACGGGTAGCTCCCTGTAGAAACTAGACATTACAGCCGTGCCCATTTTCGTAAAGAGTCCAGTAGGTGAACCAATAAAAGCATTAAAAATCAGCATTTTGACTTCGGTCTACCAAGAATACAGTTATTTCGGGGAAAACAAGGTAATCTAGAAGAGAATGCCCGATAGAAACGGGTTCTTCGTCTTTCTTTGAAAAAGATGATAACTTTCAAACAAAACTGCTTGCTTTTTTAATGATCTACAGTCGAATATGAAATATTCGACTGACGCAAATTTGTGGAATTCAATCTCAAAGAGTTCTTCGCACCTGTTAAGTACCATTGCGTGATCTGTAGATCCAGCAGGGATGTACCAGCAGATTTGTGACACTGATTTGAATACCATAAAACTGCAGTTGAGCGCACAAGTTTCACGCTCTTTACAGTGGAATCAAATGTTATGCTGGGTAATTTAAGTAAACGAGCCATTCGAATACTGGCACATTTGCATAAATTACGAACGCGCACAGGTTGAATATTAGGAGTCTCGAGACACTCCAAAGTTTTGCATAGTACAACTATATAAATACTACCAGCAACACCGTGGACTCTTACTTGTTGTAAAGCTGCAGCCCATTACAATTCGCTGGCATCAAGAATAAATTAGGTATGATTCTGTTTTTTTAAGTAGCAAATTACTTGACTATTACAAAATACAAGGGAATTTTGTTTCCTCGGTTTTCTTTGGATTTTTATGGGATGCTATTGCTCTGATTAAACTAATGTTACCTTTTAGCTGTCGGTATTATGTCAGGATGAGTAACTGTAAATGCTGTGTAATCGTTATGTAACCTAATACAAAACGAAATGAGATAAAATTTTGAAAATCGTGAGTTTGATATAGAAACAGTAAAAAAATACATCCCAGCTGTTATCGGTGAAGTTTTCTCCAACTTTATGCCAAATTAAACAGGTGATCTGCAGTATAGTTCGTTAATTTTCTCAAGATCCAACTGTAAAACAAAATGATTATTTTAGATACACGCTACCCACGACACGGTGATTCCAGTTACATTAAGGAGGAAAAATTACCTCGCTAAACGCTTTACGGTTTCCTAATTTAGGCGTTCCTTCCTCTAGCGGTGTTATAACTGGAATTCTGAGATCTTTGGCAAACGCATCCGATGGGTAATGCATTACAGAACCTGTATTACAAATGAAACTTAACCAAAGTAATTCAAAAGAAAACAATGAGACTTAACCATAATCATACGAATGTCCAAGGATATTGAAATGCGATGCCCTCATCTTTTGGAAATAAACCTTGTTTTCTATATTTAAAAAACACGTTTTAATTAAGTTAAAGAAAGAACAAGTTTAGCATTCTTTAAACAATTACTGTGTTCAACGTTATCCAAGTTGACTGACACATATTTGTCACGATCTGGACGCTGGTGTTCGTGGTAGAATCCAAGTACGTGCATCAATTCATGCATGACAAGTCCAGGTCTAGAATATAAGATGCATTTATCATCAAGGCTTACGGTTTGTCTCCGGCCGATTCTGCCTACGAAACTCCAACAACTATCAAATAATTTTTATTAGCTGCTGTAACGATAAAATAATTGTAGTTAATGGATTAATTACCCATCTCCTGTTTTCTTTATCCTGATGTAATTCCTTTCAGTTGTTCGTGGAACGAAACGGATGCAAGTATTGTTATGGTAAGCACTAATTGCTCGAGCGATGATTTCTCGCTGTCTCTGTGCTTTAATTCATTCAACGCCGCCGTTAAAAAAGGCAAGAAAGAAATTTAGTTTAAAAAAATTAAAAATAGCCCTCTTTTTAACGTTTACTGTAGTTTGATGAAAGGACGTAAGGAATTTGCGCGGTTGGCCATCGCGCTCTAGAACTCATGAGAGCATTTTTGCGGTCCGTTAACATAATATCACCACCGAAGAGGTCCGGATGTTGGTTATTCCAATCAATAAACTCTTCAGACTCGTTTTCTGAAAAAAATAATTTAGATGGTCATTTTTTACTCGAAATCCAATTGAGACTCGGACATTATTTGTTTACCATTCGTTTTAATGGAGATGGGGGTATTTAATTCTTCCTCAGTCAGTGGTTCCCCAATATCAAAATCTTCCGTCTATGTCATAAGCAGAATCAGCAGTATGTAACAAATAAAATAATAATAATTTGAGAACTTTATTATTAATTAATTAAAAATTACCTGATCATCGTAGTCACCATTAGTTGTCAAGATAGGCTTAGCTTTGATAGATTCAAGCCACACGCACAATAACACTATAAGAACCTTACGTAACATTTACGGTATGACACTGTAATCGAAGTTAGATGCAAACGATACGACGAATCTCCGAAAGGCTTACTTTATATATACTTATATTAAGAAAACGTTAGCACCGTGCCCGTGTGTTATTCGTTTGGTTCTCAATTGCGACTGACTCTGTTTCGACCCAAACTAACCTTACAGCACTAAACTAGAACACGCTCCTATAAAATCCAGTGGTATAAACGATTCTTCTACTAGACAATTAAACGGGCAACGCTGTGACAGTTAACTTTCCCGTTTTGCGTGCTGGTTACTAACGAGCAAAGAAAAAGGGAAGAAACAGTAATTTGGTCACTACTTCCACGATTACATGCAGAGTAATTCCCGTTTACGTTCAAGGAAAGGCAACAATGGAATTCCCAACATAAAATTTTAGTTTTACAAGTATTATAAAGACTGTTATGTAGCTGAAAGCGATTGTGAATTTGGGCCAAGTTCAGTTTAGCATCCAAAAATAACTTGTTCAGACTAAACAATCGTTATAATCCCGTAGTTCCTCCCATCACACAGTTCCAAGTATCGTGCAGTAATTAGTAGTTTATTTACTAATATTTTAAACGTTAGAAATGCGAAAGGGCTGATTTCATTTGATAGCTTCAATGTCAAACAACTCTGACGTAAGCCGTCCATGATTCAATGTTGCACATGTTAACGCCCCGCTTTATCAAGAAATAACCACCGATACCCCACCCGGAGCCCCAGGAATTACGAACGATCCAGTAACGAGTGGCAGGTAAAGTCTTTGTGGCATTAGTTGTACCATAACCCACGATAACGACGGCGTGATCGACATCATTTTCATCAGCACCAATGCATGCAGGATCGCTGTAGACTCCCGATCTTTGAACCAAAGACGTTTTTGGAATCCATAATTTTACGGCAACGATTATTATAAGTGGTAAAAATACATACGCGTAGTCAAAAAAGGAATCTGGAACTTTCATGGAAGTCGCTAGAGGTCCGTCGCTTTGCAGGTAAGCCATGGAAACAGTTTCGTTTGGATAGGGCATTGTCCAGTCATAAGACGAAACCTTGACGGCCACCGAATTACTTCTGAATTTACAGGTGCCATTCTGCGTGTCAATCAAACAAAAAAGAGTATTATTTATATTTTCTTTGCCATTTTAAAAACGAAATGAAGTGAAAGTCACCGTAAGTGTAGTTCCAGAGACGTACGGATAAGCTGATGAACTCATAGCTCCGCCCTTCTCCTTAATAAATCGCCAAGCTTCGGTGTAATCTCCACCGTTACAACCGTTATTGTAAGGATCGCAGTCGACCAACATTTGTTCACTGTTCTCAGTTGATTGTAAGAAGTCGCTTGTATAGAATTGTTTCAATCATAAAATACCTCAACGAAACTCGAGTGCCCGTTTTCCTGCACCTGTTGAACTCTATCGGCAAGATTGCAGCGTAAGTCCAGCAACTACCGCATTCGCCTAACAGTTTGCAAGTTGAAAATTTTGATTTAAAAAAAAAATTAAAATAATAAAATAAAATAAATATGTAAGACAAATAACTGAATTAATCACCTTGGTCCACTTTCATCGGTGACATGCATCTATTCCTCCTGTAATCGATCTAAAATTTAAGGAAAATGTTCGCAGTTATGTCACTACAAGAAATAAACGGTTGGTGTTTCTGATTTTGTCAAGCAACTACCGTAGATGGAAGTGCGCGATCAAGAACGGGAAAGACTGTTCCGGCTTCAGAAGACCTTACACGATTCTTGATCATTTTAGCTCCGCGGAACGCCTTCCTTTTTTCTTCCGGCTACGAAATTTCGTATTGCGAACAACGAAAATAAATACTTCAAATTTTAGTTATTAGTGTAATCTTGCGCTTACCATATCGGTAAACCTGTTATTTCCCATTTTCCATTCCTTGTTTTCACGGTTGTGTTTCTCAATGGCCCGCTGTCTTTGAATGAAATTCTGCTTCCTTTTAGCTTCTTTCTCGGGTGAATGTTTTTTACCAAACTTTTGCTAATAAAATTTTTAAAAGATACAGAATAGATTCAAAAATTAAATTTGTATCATAATATGGCACTAGTACCTTGTAAGATTTCCATAAGTCCTCGTCTTCTTTATCTTTTTTAGCAACGGCTACAGCTATGACCACAAGCACAAGTACCAAATAGAGTTTCATTTTCCTTCTGCTTTTCTTTCGAGAGGTAACCACTAACCAGCGTATGAGTGAGGGATGCATTCGATGTTTATATAGGCCCAATTTCAACCTGCTCCACGTTGTGGGACATTAAGATTTTATTGTTTTTACGTACATATACTGGTAGAACATACAAAAGTTAAACGACAGAAATATGCTGGTACGTTAACTTTGTTAAATTAAACAAACACGGTTGTTACGGGAAGCGCAGTTTTTACGATTCTATCTAACCAATAAACATTACTATCCAACCCCCTTGACAATTATCCACGGGCCATAGCAGGAAGAGGAAACAGTAAGCTATCAAATGTGCCGGTACATCTACGATTCAAGCTGACAAGTTGCTTTGAATAAGACCCGCTTCTCAATAAAGAACAGCAAAACCATTTGTTTTGGATAATTTAACTAAGCAATTTCTATGCTGCCAGATGTTTATTACAGCAGTATCCTGAATTGGATATCAGATAGGAAATAACAAGTGCATGCATTGTTACCAGTTGTGGGGAAATTTGGAGCAAAAGACTTTCTTAGTTGAAAAGCTGTGGAGTTCAAGGTTCGTGACATTCAAACTTGCATAGTTTTGACTTTGACTCATAAAAATGGATTAAAATCCCTACGTTGAATACATGCAAAGTACTCCCCAGTTCCTTAATATGAAAATTGAAATGCTTTTGCTGCTTATTGAATACAGGTACGCGTATTTAGTCGCGTATAATCCGTTTGTGGAGTAGTTAATCCACATCGAATACCATTTTTTCAGACTAACAACTTGCGATATGTGCAAGTGCAACATGCAATGAGTAATACATGGCTAATAGTGGGAATAGTTCAAGTCTCTTCAATTTCACATGTTAAATTAAGAGCTAAACAACCTTACCGATTTGTGAATTTTGCTTCCAAGCATTCACCAACAACCTTAAGGGATTGAAATGGTGACAAACCTAGCATTAAAAAAAAAATTGTCAAGGTCATGGCGGTCATGGACATCAGTTACTGAATACCAAGCTGTACCATTTCAGTGTACCAATATGTTTCTATTAAGCTCTCACGTGAGACTCCATGGTTAGAAGAAATAGTATGATTACTTCCCTTTAATATTCAACATTTTACATCACATAATTGTAGTGCTTTAAACGTAAACGGCTAACTTATTTTCCACACGACCACAGATCCACATCTCCACATGAACGCATCTAAACCTGTTATACCAAACCACATGACCAACTGACCACCTCATGAGGTCGAAGGCTCGAAGCTGGTAGAACTCGAAGCATTACCATTCCTCTGCTCGAAGCATGGGCTGCATGGCTCGAAGCTATGGCTCGAAGAGTCGAAAGTCGAAGCCGCCATTTGCGACGTCGCCAAGTCGGTCGTGGCATACTGGCAGAGTTTTCATTTTTCGGTACATTGGCGCCGCTGGCTATTTTTTTCATTATTGAATTTGAACGAACAAAGGTGTTGAGGTAAACGAGGGAAAAGCAAACTTAAAGTATTTAGAATCTGTCCTCCGACATAACTTGCATTGTGTTTTCGTTTTCTATGGCACTAGAAAAATAGTTTATTTTCTCATATGAAGAACTCTGACACAAGCCATAGAAAAAATTTATCCCAGAAAACATTGACTTTACTTGTTGCTCAAACAAAAGTACACTCTTTAAAGAATTATCATTTACATTGTTGATTGTTCTCTTATTAACTGTAGGTTGTGATCAACAAAGATATGCCTAAAAACAAGATTTTCCTAGAAGCACTAACCCCAAGAAGGTCTCCAAGACACCAAAAGAAGTGTTATACTTCTAATGACCAGCAGCTACATACCTTGAGGCCAGCTTCAGTTTCTAGAGACTTATTCGGAACAAAATTCACTGACTGGGATGAAGATATGAAGCAAAAGCAACAGACAATGGCACCAGATAATCCTGTCATTAGCCCGATACCCAATGCATGTCAAGAAGAGCCAGCAGTCAAAACCAGAGGCTTTTGGATGTGGAGTGGATCTGTACGGATAAGAATCGATGTTCCCGACGAATTTCGAGACATTATGGACGACACAGAAACATCAAATTCCATACCTTCTTTAACTACGCCATCTCTACCAAAAAATCCTTCCATCGCCGAGCTCAATGCACATATAAAAATTTAACTAGAAAAGAATGACAAAAAACTTCTGTTGGACCAGCCAGCATGGGTATAAAGAGACTCTTCATGGACTGGCTAACTTTTGACTAATTTGACATTTTAAAATGCCCTAAATCTCCCTTTTAAGTTCAACCATCAGTAATTTTGAGAAATTTCTAGACATTGCTGCTAGAGAGTTGCTGCCTTGTAATAGTTTTTGTTAGTTATTGTTGTTCAGTTTTCCTCACCACTGCTCACCATTCCACTCCATGTTATTTTGATATATTATTTATAAAAATTCGTTATTGCCTATGAATGTTATTCGCATTTCTCTTCAAAATCTATTTTTCCGGTATGATGTTTTGTTATTGAAAGCACAGATAAAGTTTTGTTATCTATGTTGAAATCGAAAGCTGTCGAAATTCGAAAGGCAAAAAACATGAATTTTTAAAATTTCAATGCAGAAAGAAATAAACGACTAGGCAACACCTAGAGCGTAGAGACTGAGAAGTAAACACTTCTTTACGCGCCATTCTTGACATTGTCTGAGCTTAACAAGTTCGCTGTTACAGTTTACTTTTTTATCCTTGTGGTAAAGATAATAAAACAAAGTTTCTTTTCATTCACACTGTTGCTTGAAAAGCTTCCCCAATAGTTATTCCAGCATTCGTTTACGTTATTTTGACACACGATAAAACAGATCCCAAAGATGTCTGATAGTGAAGACGAAGGCCTTGGACCAGTTACCATAAGTAGCATTAGGCTGAGTGAAGACGAAATTATAAAAAGATGTAAGACAAGTTTGTCATAAGTTAATACTAAATGTTAAATTTTCATTTTCTTATTTTTCATCCTTGGTGGCAGTACTATCTTCATCAACGGTTAGCTTAAAAACTTTAATACCCAGCAGCTCTATAAAATCGGAGAATGCCTTAAAAGTAGCAGTCTGGATTCTTACAAGTCATGCAAAGAAAAGGGCACCTAACCACATATTGCAGCGGATTAAGTGGTTGACAGCCATTGTTCAGTACGGCATAATTGATTCACTAAACGGGATCGAAAAGTTGTTCAACCCCTTCATACAATTAATTTTTATCACTCCATATGTATGGTTATATACTTGGTTTCAATCTCCATTCTGGAAATGTTAAGTTTTTTTTTATTTTAGCAAGCTTCTGTTTGTCACCTGCTCTACATGATTGCCACCCCTAGTTTCCACAAGTTCCAAGTGGAACGTATCACGAAGATTGCAAACATTATTGGACTAACTAAACCTCTAGGTAAGCTGGTGCAATAATATTGTTTCCATATTGACATTAACCTAATACAACCGCCTACAATCCTATTTTTGCAAACAGTTGGTCTTTTAGGGCGTCTGAAATCTCTTCGGCCTGATTTGGTTCCCCAGGCTGTCCCCTATCAGAGCAGTGTTATCTCTTTCCCTAGAGCGCCACCCACAATCCGTAATGGCCTTTACGATCTCGCGGAACATATGAGGCAACAAAATGAATTACCCAATCAGTTTACTTTCACAATCGAAAGTGAAGAGCAAAAGGTAACGTATTTAGATATGGAAACTAAAAAATTTGAAGTGTGTTAAACAGTTCGGAAAACAGGGAAACAAAAAGATGAGGATGGATGTCATTCCACGAGTCCAGCACATCAGCTTAAAATCCTCGTTCGAAATCGATTTCCGCGAAATGGTGATTCCAGAACAATTTAAAACGTACAGATCTTACATTAGACTGACTTTGATATTCACTTATTAAATCAAATGTCTATTTTCCTTAGGTTCAAAGACTTGGTGGGAAAAATTACTGTAATTCAATTGCCCAACCATGTAGGTTCATTGTTGAGCAAGAGAGAGTACCATTACATATTGTACGCAAATTTGACGCCGCGCCTGGAAGCGCTTCTATCTCAGTGGCTATATCTGACCCTGTATCATGGTTTGTTTTATCGCATTATTTTTTTTTTTTTTTTTGGGAGGGGGTGTGATTTTATTTATTTGCAAATTATGGCAGAGTTTATTGAAAGACGCCAGACTGATAACCAAGACAGGAAAGCATTACTGCTACAAAGAGTCATAGAATTCCAGGAATCAACAGGCCAAAAGCTGATGGTACAGACCCCTTCAAATGTTAAAAATTACTCACTTGATATAATATTTTTTTTCTTTTGAAGGTTGTTTACGACTTTCTTTCAGAATATCTTCGCCTATGGGATGGAATCCAATACCGTGAACACATTTTTCAGCTTTTGTCTGCCCTTCCCGTTCTACCCTACTCGGGTACGTTGAAAATATTTCAAAATTTTTACACCCTCTTTTCTTATAATCTTTGCAATTTAGATCTCTACGAAAATTTCTTGCGGTTGTTAGAAAATATGTTTTGTTGGAGCCCTACTTCCTTTAAACTGCAACTGATAAATTCTTGCCGGAAGCTAATTCATAATTTGGTATGATAGTTATGTATTTAGTATCAATTCATTTGCTATTCCCTACTGACATTAATATTAGCTGGTAGCAAAGTTTGGACCTCCCGATCGCCTCCAAGTGTTATTCCACAGCTCAAATACCACTTCAACTTCTGGTAAATTTCAGATACAGGTGTACCATTATGTTTTCAACAATTAAAATGTTACTTCATTGCTTTCTTTCAGAAGAAAAAACTGAACTTGTGGAAGGGATCTACATCATAAGCGAAGTCATTCGCTTCACTGTTCGCCTTTATAATACAGCTCTTACGTCCACCACCGACATCGCAGTCCTTCTAAGTTCTCTTGATTTCCATTTGTGGGTAAATCGTTATTTAAAAGCTACATTTGAACAAAACCCTTAATTCCTTTTTGCAGCTAGTTGACGTTGAATCGCAGTTTCATTTGCCATTCCGAACGTTGTGTCAACCCATCACCGTTTATGCTGCTCTATTTTCACCGGTTCCAGCGGCCGTATCCCTTTTGTGTATGCTGTTTTGCAAGTAATTGACTATCTTTAATTTTTTGCTTCATCAGCTGAACGTTTCCAACGTCTAGGTTTAAAGAAAAGGGTTTAAGTTATCTGATGACTATGTCTACCATTCCGGAGCTAAAAGATTTCCATAAAGCCTCGTTGGATGACGCATCCATGTTAAATCGTTACATCGTCGATATGTCGAATTGTTTGATTTACCAAAAGGTACTGTTTTAATGCATCTTTTTATTACCTTTATACCACAGTTAACCTTCTACAACCATTGACAGGCCTTGGTGTCCGATACGGCTTCATTGTTATCTCGATTACCTCGGAGGAATCTTCGAAAATTGTTGGAATTGGGTGCTTATAAAGAAGCCTTTGATTTGAAGAGGCACCCCGCTTTTATGGGTGAAAACACGGTTAACTAAACTCAATTTCTTAAATTAATTCTCGCGATTTTTAATGTCTACATAGGAATCGCTCGCCAGTGGATCAAATCCAAACCCAGTTATTCCGCTGAAGGGTCTCTCAATGTTTTTAAAGAAATTGATGCAGATGCGGTCAGTATTTCCTTTAATGTAATTGTTAATAACATTACTATTGATAAAATTTTATTATTTACATTCCAGGAAGATTTCTTCCGATTTTTATTTAGTTATTTTCCTGCCATACGGAATTATCTGCAAGAGTTTCATCGCGATTAAATGAAAAGATAAACCTTATGGATGATTGGTGAAGTTCAGGTAAATATAGTTTAATGCGTCCTTAGCTTTTATTGAAAGTATTAACAAATAATAAAATGTTTCTCTTTTTCCCCGTAACTGCAAAGCTTTAGGACGTGTGCCTGAACGAACGTTTTTGGGACATACCGTTAGTTAGCCAGCTAACGGTAAATAACAGCAAAACGAACCAGGTATTAGATAATCGAATTTTTGGGGAAACCATCAATCACCACATGTCATGGACAAATTAACCTTAAATTTTCCGAAAGGTAATACATCTGTGTTTTTTGGCTTTGGGATTTAATTTCGCATTCATCACCCAGCAGAGGGTGAAGGAAGAAATTGCGTACTTCACATTAATTCCAAAATGTTTTAATGTCATTTTTTCTATTAAATGTCTAAATTTTCTCTACTTCTTTCCTGTTTTTAAGCGGAAAAGCATAACTATAGCGAAACGTTAAAATAATTCATATTTCGTGCGGTAAGCCATCTTACAATGTAAATAATAAGTATGTAATTTTCTATAACGATTTGGACTAATTATCGCTTGATATTCGTGAAACTGTATTTTGGATGGTAATTTGACGACAATTTTAAATCTGAATTTTATCATAATAACTATCAGGTGTTAAGCCAAGTTTCGTTTTACATTTCATGCGCATCAGATGGTTTACCTCGTCAGCAAGGCGGTAGTGTTTTGGTTAAAAAAATTTAAATTGGTTAAAAAATCAACAAGAGTGACTAATTCCGGCAAATAAGACAACTTTGATGTTAATAGACAAGCAGACGAATTTATACGAGAGATTCGAAACGTTAATTAAATTAATTATCAAAATTTAAAAATTCTGTTTTTTTTTTAAATAAAAAATGTATTACTCAGTTTTCAGCAAAACCAACTTTTTCATTAAAAGAGGAATAGTTCATATATACTCATCTGGATTTGACAACCCCGGTACGTGGACACTTTGGGCGGAGTCTATGACCATGGTTTGGGTTTTGGCTTTTGGGTGTAAAGGGGGCGTCCCTAAAACGCGAAAGCGAAACGCGAAACGGACGGCGCCTAAAACGCGGAACGCCGTGCGAAACGTTTCGCGGTTTAGCCGCCTAATGGCGTTTCTTCAGCATTCTAAATTGCGAAATGCGAACGTCGCGAAACAGCTTTTCTAGGGGCTATCGGAGGGTTTACAATTACGTATTATTTAGAAATTTAGTATTAATAAGTATTCTGATAGGAGTTTAATAACTATTGTGTTATTTTTCCTTATAGTTGGAGAAGAAAAAGATTCATTTTTGCTATTGCTTTTATATATTTCTAGCGTTCCCTGGAAGGAAAGAAAATGTAAACAGGAATTACAGGTAATTGAAAGTAAAATATTTATTTATTATTTATTATTATTATTATTTTTATAGTATATTATTTATTATTGGTGTTTAGTTCACCATCTGAATACATTGTCAATGTGGACAAGGCTTTGACATTTCTGACAGAGCCAGACAGTTCCATGAGTTTTTTCAGGCCAAATTTCACACGCCCTACGGAACCATTCAAGGCACTTAGAGCACTGGATAACATCCCAGTTAAAGCCCATTGCTTCACATTGTTTGGTTTGTACGTACTCAATTCTTCTACAGGCATAATATACCTTTGATTTCCATAATTTGCTAGACTGTGAAAATATGTCACCCTATCTTGTTGTCACTGTAGGGAATGCTGAAATTTTACGGTCAAAAAAGCATGTTTTCAAGTGACGGCGCAGGTTTGCTCTGTCGTATGCTGTTATAGAAGGATCTTGACCAAGCGCCAACGTGACAGCATTTGCGATGGCATGTACACCTCAGTCATCAGAATAAACACATTGCTACAATGATAATCCTATTTTTTGTTCCTCATCGTGTTTAATTTCCCATTATCTTGTTCCCTATTCAAAACGGCAAAAGTGGGGAAAAGTGTTTCGCAGAATGGTTTCGCAGTTTAGGCTGCCCTTAGGCGGTGTTAGAGCGTTTCGCGGCGCATTGCCGGAGGGCCGTTTCGCATGGCGTTCCGCGGCGCATTGCCGGAGGGCCGTTTCGCATGGCGTTCCGCGGCGCATTGCCGGAGGGCCGTTTCGCATGGCGTTCCGCGTTTTAGGCGCCGTCCGTTTCGCGTTTCGCTTTCGCGTTTTAGGGATGCCCGTGTAAAGGGGTGACACCTTGGATCAAAAGTTCTTTCAAAATTTTGACGTCGCCGTTGTCACTACTTCGTAGTCTGTGGTTGTCACGTAAGTACAACATTTTCTCGCAGGGTTATTTATAGTATATGCTTTTGCTCTTTTAAGTTTTCTGTTACTGTTCTGCTAATGGGTAGTTTCAATCAGATTTTGTTACAGTGGGTTTTTTTATAATAAGGTCAGATAAGGTAAGAAAATATTGTATGTGTCTTAACTCTTAAACTGCTGTTTGTTAATGGACACCAATTTAGCCCATCTGTCCAACATACATTTAGAATGATATTAGATGAAAACATGTGGGTTTGTACTTCATTGGTAATCTTTGTTCTTATCTGGATGATAATTCCAGGCCAAAGTAATTCACTGCTGTAAAATAGTTTATTGGGGAAAGATGTACAAATTCTTTTAATATTTTCATTTAGGCCAAAATCATGACATTTTAAAGTTTAGTTAATTGAGGGCTGGAAGTTAGAGGGGTGTTTGAAATCTTGGGTATGTATGTTTCGAGTATGTTGGTGCTGCTTTTGTCGATGTTCGGGTACAACACTGACTAACTTATTACAATAACTTGTTAATTATGTTAACAAACCTATTTGTTCAAATATGCACAAGGTTTAGATAAGGTTTAAAATGTGTTGGCTTCAGTTTGATTGGCACTTAATCATCTTTTCATTTGCTATGTTGGTCACATATCATGATCCCAGTTTCAATTAGGAATGAATGTGCTGCAAATATTGAATTGACAAGGTAATTCACTGTTAATTCTTTCATTACTTTATTTTATTAGTTGTTATTCTTTGATCTAGGTTATGAAGTTGGGCACCATTCATGAGCAACGTTCTTTTAAGGAATGAAATTGCTGCAAATAACAGTTGACAAGGTAATTAACTGCTGTTTATGCATTAATTAGTGAAAGATACTAATTTCTTGTTAATTAAGGATGGCGGTCAATGAAATGGAAAAAGACTAGCTGGATTGGTGTTACATTTCACACAAATTTGGGTAGTATTTAATTAGTAGCATGCAAATTTGATTTGTCAGAAGTATACACAAGGACAAGAGGTGGTTCAAAATGGATGGTTTATTTTGATTGGCACTTGAAATTTTTGTTTGCTGTGTTGGTCCCTTTTCATGATCTGTTTTATTTCGAAGTTAAAAGTTGCTTAGTTGCTGCAAGTAATGTGTGTCAAGGTAATTCAGTAATCCTTTTACTAATGCAAAATGCAGCCATGAATACCTGTTACTTGTGACAACCTGAAAGCGAGGTGACCTGGTAGCTAATTAACAAGACAATTTACTGTTTATTCTTTAATGTATGTAAGAATTAAAACTGCTTGTTTAATTTCTTTGATCTAGGTTGTTGGTTGTTATGAAATGAAAGGGGGGCTTGGTGGAATGCCTGTTGGCAGTTGGAGGGGTGTTCTTAATTTTCCCTATACTTAAGTTTGAGATTATTCTTTTGATTGTGTTGGTTATCTTTTTAATCTAATATTTCCATTTCAGGTCTTTCACAGTCGGCGGGTTAGTGTACAGTTTGGGGTAAATTAGTGTTGCAGGTCATGTTTAGTTAAGTTCAGTTAGTATAGTGATAACCTATAGTAACCAATTTATTTTGTCCAAAATATACACAAAGAAAAGAAGGTTCAAAATTTGTTTCGTTTGATTGGCACTTGTACGCGTACGGCAATTTTTATAGACCATTTTTTGTTGTCGTTCAGCAGTCGAATCGTTTTTGGAGGCAAGTAGATCTGTGGATTTGATAATCGTGGTTGTGCATGGAGTCTAAATTGTATTCGCTCGAAAGAAAGCTCCGTTCAAAAAATGTGAAAGTGTTCACCAAGTAACAGCTGTTACATTTTGTATACCGGTTTGATAATGGGAAAAGGACTTTCAGTAGAAAAAATGAACAAAAAAGTCACTGCGACTTTCTCGTCACCTTCGGTTTATTTAAAAATAAATATATCGATTGAAAACAAGGCAACCGATGTTGAAAATGCGAACTTAGCTTGAGTAGCCAAGGAATGTGTTAGATGCTTAGTAGTTATTATAAAACCAGGAGTGTAGTGTACTAAATGTTACGTTTCATCAAACTGTCACAACAAAATTTGAAATAGTGAAAAACCAAAACGTTTGGACCATATCGCCTGTAAATAGTATGCATATCATCGAGGTAGTAGGCCCTGCTTTGAAAGCTCTTTTTTTTATTAACCTCTAAAGCTAACATATTACTTTATCTGAAAACAAAACAAGGATGTGATGGACACATAGCATTTTTTTCAAACCAAACCCATTTGGTTCACCTCGTGGAACAAAGCTGGTAACAGTGTCTCTTCAAATTAAAGTTGTGGTCCTGAAAAGGACCATGTCTCTTCCAATTTAAGTTGTGGTCCTGAAAAGGACCATGTCTTTTCCAATTAAAGTTGGAGTCCTAAAAAGGACCATGTCTTTTTCAATTAAAATTGGAGTCCTGAAAAGGACCATGTCTTTTCCAATGTAAGGTGAGGTCCTGAAAAGGACCATGTCTCTTCAAATGTCAGATGTGGTCCTGAAAAGGACCATGTCTTTTCCAGTGTAACGTGAGGTCCTGAAAAGGACCATGTCTTTTCCACTGTAAGGTGGGGTCCTGAAGAGGACCATGTCTTTTCCAATGTAAGGCGGGGTCCTGAAAAGGACCATGTCTTTTCCAATGTAAGGCGGGGTCCTGAAAAGGACCATGTCTTTTCCAATGTAAGGTATGGTCCTGAAAAGGACCATGTCTTTTCCAATGTAAGGTGGGGTCCTGAAGAGGACCATGTCTTTTCCAATGTAAGGCGGGGTCCTGAAAAGGACCATGTCTTTTCCAATGTAAGGTATGGTCCTGAAAAGGACCATGTCCCTTCAAATGTAAGATGTGGTCCTGAAAAGGACCATGTTTCTTCAAATGTAAGATGTGGTCCTGAAAAGGACCATGTCTCTTCAAATTTGGACCAACCAAATAGGCCTCGCTTGCCTCCTGCAACGCCATGACAGCCGATCTCTGGAACCGCAAATCAGTCTTAAAATCTTGAGTAATCTCTCTGATGGAGTGCTAGAACGGAAAGTTGCGGATCAGAAGCTCAGTTGACTTTTGGTAACGGCGAATCCCTCGAAGAGCGACGGTACCTGGGCGATAACGATGGGGTTTCTTGACAACTGTTTGCGGGGAGCCTTGCCACCGGTGGATTTGAAAGAAGTCTGCTTTGTACGAGCTGTTTTCCTGGAATGAAGGTATGAAGGTTTTCAACTGAATTTTCTTGCTGATGTGGAAGTTATATATGGTGAGTGGATGCTTAAGGCCTCGGCTCTTTCACGCCATTGGTCAGATTAGAAAGGGAGGGAAAACAAATAGGGGAGAGCAACGCAAAGCCTCTAGGCACATTGAGGTGGGGTAGAGTCCGTAGGGAAAAGCCTATGTAAATACCCCAATGTGGATTGTGTCAATGTGTCCCAATGGGAATACCCAAACTAAATATCTAACCGAATTTGCATAACCACATCGATGGATACACTTACTTGAAACTGTGCTGCTCACTTAGGTTTCTAGTAGGCTTAATGGTACAAGGGAAAGAATATTTAAGAAAAATTTGGCGGTTAGAGGAGTTAAATTGCGGTCGATTATGTAAAGCAATTATTAATTTTGTGCTTGCCTTTTGGCGATTTTGGTCATTGTTTTTCTCTCTGAATTTGCGTACCCTTCCTCCTTTTTTATTTTCTCGGGAATTGTTGGCCTTGTTTTTTCGCGATAGATTCCCTGAGGAATGGGACTCATAAATTTGTTCTCTCTCTCAACCCCTGAGATAGATTCCCTGAGGAATGGACGCATAAATTTGTTCTCTCTCTCCATCCCTAAGGTTTTCCACGTGGCTCATTTCATACCCTGCCTGTTGGAGCAAATTCTTCCACCCTAGTGCCGCACTTGTTACATTGCATCGAATTTTTTTTGTTTAGTGGACAAATAAGTTGAAGACTCTATCCCTAATGGTTTGGAGAAGACCGACACCCAACTTACCCGGTAAGTCTTAACGATAAGTATCATCGGAATTCCTTTGCGAATCACTATATTATTACATTGTTAAGAATGTCAACCAGAAACGGTATCATCATAATCTTGGCAAAAACTGATAGACTTAACAGTGGGCAGTAGCAAGTTCTAATACCTTAACGAATGGTGGCCCTCAAAAGGGCCGTTTTGGTATCAGATCAGTGATGGTAGATCTCTTGTTGTAGTGAGCAAGACGGGAAGATTCTCCAGCAATCCGCTCGAAAATGTCATTGACGAAGCTGTTCATGATCGTCATGGCTTTGGAGGAGATGCCAGTGTCAGGATGGACCTGCTTCAAAACTTTGTAGATGTAAATGGCGTAGCTCTCCTTCCTCTTGCGCTTTTTCTTTTTGTCTCCTTTAACAATGTTCTTCTGGGCTTTTCCTGCCTTTTTCGCTGCTTTTCCACTAACTTTAGGAGGCATTTTAATTTCCTTTGAAACTATATTGAATGCTAACTACGTATTGTGAAATTTGTAGTTTCCGGACATTCCTGACTGCGAGGGTACTTTGGCCATATTTGTATCAGGAATCAAATACTCTGCGTCTACCTGATAGTAGCCAATTTCTTTTGGCTAGGGCCAATGAAGGTAGCCGAGAAAGCAGATGTTTTGGTAGCAAAGGCCCAATGGGAAGCTTCCCGTTGGGAACAGGAAAGCGTTGTAGCATATTCTATGCCAAATCAAGTAGGAATACGTGGAAGAACGTTGGCTATTGGCTAGTTTAGTGCTGGTTTTCCAACTCCGTTCAACTGGGTATATAACCCACATGTTTCAGTTTGAAATGATTGACAATTTTCACATTTGAAGGAACCCGTTTAAGTAACTCTCAAACTCGTCATGTCTGGTCGCGGTAAAGGAGGCAAAGTAAAGGGAAAGTCAAAGACTCGCTCAAGCAGAGCCGGACTTCAATTCCCCGTCGGTCGTATCCATCGGATGCTGCGTAAAGGTTCATACGCAGATCGTGTCGGTGCTGGTGCTCCCGTATATTTGGCTGCTGTCATGGAATACTTGGCCGCTGAGGTACTTGAGTTGGCTGGAAACGCAGCGCGTGACAACAAGAAGACGCGTATCATCCCTCGCCACTTGCAATTGGCGATCCGCAACGACGAAGAATTGAATAAACTTCTCTATGGTGTCACCATAGCTCAGGGTGGTGTTTTACCCAACATCCAAGCTGTTCTCTTGCCCAAGAAGACCGATAAGCCTTCCAAGGCTTAATTCTTTCGTCGCTACTGTTATAGGCAAACGGCCCTTTTCAGGGCTACCACAATTTGCAGAAACGACAATTTGTCATCGTCCTCATGTTCAAATCTAGTCAACTGGTTTCAAATGAGTGTATAGTACCGGCTGGGATTGGGGTTTTGTAGTGTCAAACGTTTGTTTCGCTCCGCATGACCTCAATCATTGTGAAACAAAAAAGTCGTAGTTAATTTGCCCCTCCCTATACATCCTCCTAAATTTGTCTGCGGTCTGTAGATAACAAGATAGGTTAATCGCTCAAGAGATGGCGAAAGAGGGTATTGTCAGGGTACTGAACAGGAATTGATTTGATTTTTATTTAGGGGTTCTCAGTAGGGATCGGCCCCGATTGGCTCTAATCGGGTTTCCCGCCCCGCCCCGGAAAAAGGCAATCGGGGCTGAATCGGTTTGGCATTTCGTCAGCCAGGGCGGGGCGGGGCAAAACCCGAGGTAAACCCGATTACCCCGACGCCATTTGCAAAAATGGCGGATTGAGGCGCGATATTTAAAAAAGGGGCGAAATTTGCTGGCCTACGGGGTTTGTGATCGGGGCGAGTACCCCGATTACCGTAATGATAATCGATTTTAATATAACGATTAAGTTTTCACGTGGATCGATTAATAACAATCGGGGTTGCATCCCCGATTACAAACCCTGATTAAACCCCGATTGTAATCGGGGTTCGAAAATTTCAGCCCCGAACCCCGAACGCCCCTCCCCGCGCCCCGAATAGCAAAACCCGATTGGCAAAAAAGCACCCCGATTTAGGTCGGGGCCGATCCCTAGTTCTCAGGGGCGTCCCTCTGGTGTTCAGAGTTCCCTTAGTTCTCGGGCTTAGGCTAGCCCTTTAGCCTCATCCTAGTTGGTGCTGGTGTCATGGCGGAGACTGAACAGGAAATTTGAAATGTCGCGTATTTAATTATTCAACATGTTTTGAAGTTTGAAGCGCCAATATAGTAAACACCAGTTGGTTTGATCATAACAATGCGCTTGTTGAAAAATGGGTCTTCAGCGTTATGGGGCTGGCCACTTTAAATCCTTGAAGAAAGGCACAATTGATAACTTTTTGTTGTTCACATATCTTTGTTCCCATAATTGATGTTGGTAAATATTCTTTGTAATGAAGAATCAGATATTTGTTTATTATCTCATTTTATTTCAGAATGCTGTTAAACTTTTCAATCTGATAACAAAAGATGGATTGTGGCTGCTTAGCTTGGTTTTCCTGTTCCAAGAATCGAAAGCAGAAAGAGGTGAAAAAGAAGTACAAGTTTTGAGGAAAGCTACTCACTTGAAAGGTAGTTAACAAATTTCTTCCTGTCACCAATTTACATTAAGCCTTGGGTTGTTTCCCTGATATGTATGATACAATAGTTCAAAATGAGTGTTTGTAGGGAAAAGGATATCATTCTTAACTTAATGGTGATTAAAAAGATAGTACTTGTGTACAAATGAAAATTTCATTGAAGCAGTAAGCTGATATACAGCTAAAAAAATTTTCAAAGTTTATTATTTGTTTGTCATTAAAACAGGCAATTGAGATTTTTTAACAAATCAATTGTGGCAATAACTTCTGAAATCAGCTTTGTATTTCAAAATTACTTCTTTTAACTCCAAACTTAACTTCTTTTCTTTTTCATAAACTCATTTTTAACTAGTTAATTTATACACTTTCATTTATTATTCATTAGGAAGATATTCTAGTGTACCAAAGCCTTCATAGCAGTCAGGAATATCCAAAACCAATGCAAGAGGTTCTTAAAGGAATTACGCAATTACCATTGGTTTTGTTCTTCTGGCATGTTTGAATATCCAGTCAGAAGCACATGAGGCATAAGATTGATTTTATGGATACATTAAAGGTAACTTTCATAAGCACAATTTTTCATTACTGGTTTAGAATTTTTCCTTGATTTAGGCTAGGTAATGTATATGGAGATGTTTCATATAACCATTGAAAGTTCAAAAGATAAGCTACCCTGAAGTTAATAAAATTACTTTGTATTTTTTAGGTTATCTGTCCATATTTGGATGCTTCAGAACTGAAAATGTTATCGGTTCTAACTTATGGCTGGAAAAAGCAAAAGGAAACAATCCACTCTAGGGCGTGGTAATGTGGTATTTGCATTGTTGAAGCAGAATTCTAGTTACTCGACGTTCGGTACTGTCTCTTATATATTTTTAGACGATATCCTGCACGCCTCATAAATTCAAATTCTTATCGTTATATTAGATTTACACATCTGCGAAAAAGAATTAGCTTCGGGATTGGGAGCCCTCAGCAAATACAACGACGAGCCCATATTCAAGATGCAGCACAGAGTTTGTACAGCTGTGAACAGCCCCGATCACCTATGCAGCGTAAAATGCTTGACAGGCAACTGGTACGCTTACATCCCCAAAATAGGAATCTGATGGATAGGATTTTGCCATCCAGGCTTTTTTCTCAACTGCCATGAAGCTTCCTATTACATAAACATGATGGAATCAGGATTTTCCATTTGTGTTAGTAGAGATGTTATACACGGTAATGCTTTTTCACAAAGTAATAACACACCAACACAAATATTAATCAAACATTTATGGTATTAGGCAGAGCTCTGCTGAAGAAAAGCAGGATAGTGGCAAGCAGGACAACATAACATTTTGGAGATCTAAAATCATGAGGCAATTCCACAGTCTGTTCTGGAATCCGTGTGTTGAAATTCTGGTATGATAATGCAAGTTTTTTTCTTACAGAATGATCAGAATAACCAAAAAGTGGTAACAATGATTAAAGGATGAAATTTTTCATTAATTTTATTCAACAGGTATTAAGTGGCAAAAATCACATAGTGCTGGTAGCTTATTTGCCTAGTTGCAAATGCTAATAAGCTTATTTCAAAGGAGTGAAATAATGAATGTAAGGAAAAATAATGACTGATCATTCTGGAAGGAATGAATTTGGTTGGAGCTATTGCGTTGGAATTTGTCATGTCACCAGCATCTTAATCTCTCACAGGTATTTGTTTAGTGTTCTCAACAATAGTAAGTGTAAATTAGTTACTTTTTTCTGTTTGGCTTTAGAGTTTCTTGCTAGCCTCTATAAGTGAATTTATATTAGTGCACATTTTGTTGACTGGTTGCACAACAAATGAGCCTTATACTTCTCGTTACCTTGAAGATTCTAGATTCTACATATGTTTTTGCATCAGCTGTTTGTGCATTTCTTGTTAAACCTCATTTACTGGAACTGGCAGGATGAGCTGATATGTAATTTTATGGCGTTATTCATCATCGTTCGATAACAAGATCAGGTATAATTGCTTGAAATTCGAATGCAGTACATGTTTAAAGGATTCGTTGTCTGTTAATAGATTTCATATATCGTTCCAGTTGTTTCTGTGCTTGGCGGCGCAATGCAAAACAGCTCAAGAGACGCTCGTTGGAAATGGCTTCAAAGGCTTCAGTCGCTTCCCTCAAATTGACCCCGCCGAAATCGGAAAGTGTACCCGTCATTGATCCCCAACATCCACCACTTTCAAGTCTGGGCAAACAGGGAACGTTCACCAAGGAGAAGTCGTCATCCCCAGAAAGTGTAGCTGCTAAAGAAGAAGAACAATCTATCACAATTCGGCGTTCGGTTAGCAGCGCCAGCATCGGTTCCGATTCCACATCGGCGACGACCACCTGGAGCGGCATGGATGATCAAACGTCCTCGACGCCCCCACAAAAGCGTACTCCACCGAAAAAAGTTGCAAAATTGCCAGTTTGTGGAAGCAAGTGGAAGAGAGCCGTAACAAGCAGAAAGCTGAACAGCCGGATGTGAGGAAATGGATCAGCCGAGGAGATAGTGCCAAGCCAAGCACGGAAGATAAATCTGGTGGCACCGGGTGTAGTCCCGATCAAACGCCAAGACCCATCGTGTCAAGTGGAACGTTCGAAAAATTGAGTTCCTTCTCCAATACTCAGCAGGTGCCGGTCATCTCACCGGTCACCGTGAATTGCCCGTCTAGTGATAAGCGATCCCCACCCAGTCGGCTACCATTCCGGCTACCGCGTTTCGGACGATCCAGCAGCCAGTCGAGTACACCAACTACCCCAACCCTTCCTACTCCCCCATCTCCAGGTTTTGATGTCGCAAACTCTTCTAGTGCCGAAACGGAAGACAAGAGAAAATTCCGCGTTACCGCCCTTTAAAGCTTCCATAATATGGAGAATTCACGTTAATCATCTACCCAATACTCCGTGTCTTCAACTTTAGCTGTTTTACTTAATAGTCTCTGTTTTCGTTTATTTTTTTCTCTTGCCATCTCGATACAATACAAAATGAAACAAGTGGTTTTCAAACTATTTTTGTCTTTAAAAATTTTGCCCACGATAGCTTGTAGTACAAACAAAACTTTTCGTACAAAAAGCTTATTTAAGAGTTTGACGACTAGACCTGAAGGGCCAGAAAAAAGTGGGACCGCGGACTGCGGACTGGACAAACTGCGGAATTGTTTGTGATCATACATGTGATAGTGATGTCTGGTGATGTGAGCAGTGAAACCTGTGTCCTGTGTTTGAAAGTATCTTTTAAATGTGTTATATTCCAGTGGATTATGAAACTAACCACAATCAAGTGTTTCATTCCCAGTGTAGTTTTTATAAGTGAAGCACACCAAATAGTTAATGTTTTATGTGACTGGTAATCTTCTAAGCCATGCAAGCTGCCAAATCCAAACGGTCACAGCTGTCAACAAATTTTGACCTTAGCACTCCGTCATGCTACTCTTTTCCTCATTGAGAAGTATTTACTTTGTACTTTGGCAATTAGTACACCAACTAGCATGATTCTGCCTTTAGATCTTGCTCGTGACACTTACAACAAAGAATGCTAACTGGGAGGAAGGTGAACAACGATGTGAATTCTAGGAATCAAAATATCAACGTCTCATTCTACTACCCTTTGTCTAGTCACCAGATTCTGTTTTATCAGAAAAGTGCATCATGTTCCTCGTTGTTTTGTTATCAGAGAAAAATCACCACCAACCAGCACACAGACATCAAAACCAATCCCTTGGTATTTAAAGTTTTATGCTTTTCTAGTATTTCATATTAAAAAATTAAGTTTCCCATCACAGTGTTCAATCCTTCACCGTCTTCAGAAAAATTGATAACCTTACAGTTTGTCAGTTTCTGCAGTCTTTGAACAACAGACGTAGGTAAATTGCCTTCAATTTTTCTCCATTATAATTGCATAAACAATTTTACGTTCCTCATATAGTGATTTTCTTGAAATTTATCATTTATTTTATCATTTAGAACTATACCATCTTCTTCTACCCCACGAAAAATTGCCCCGTCATCGCCTTGTCTTCGCCTCGCCCGTCGCCTTGTCTTCGCCTCGCCCGTCGCCTTGTCTTCGCCTCGCCCGTCGCCTTGTCTTCGCCTCACCCGTCGCCTTGTCTTCGCCTCGCCCGTCGCCTTGTCTTCGCCTCGCCCGTCGCCTTGTCTTCGCATCGCCCGTCTTCGCCTCGCCATTGCCTTGATCTTCGTGGTATCGTTGTATTTTGTTATGTGTGATCTGTGATGTAAAGTAACCCGTTGGCTGCCACACTCTTGATCCCCCCTTTTTTTTTAGCTGTTAGGGACGGGCCGCGCTGTTCTGCTCCATGGCGTATTTGCCATGGGGTGGGACAGTCGCAACTGCCCAAGATTGGCCTTCGGGCCGGCCTTCGGGCCTTAGGCAATGCACCGTATAGGGACTCCCCTTTGTTGGCAAGTTCATGGAGACCAGGGGTGTGCATTCCCGCAATGGGCTCCTTGAACTTGTCGGCCCGGACTTGTCTTCGGACAAGTCCCCCTTGGCGCCATCCCTCTGGTGGCGCGTAGCAAATGTAGAAACGCAACCTACGGGTTGCATGGCGTGGCAGCCAACGGGTTACTATCTTTGTATATGTATGTATGTCTTGTATGTAAAAAAGTGGTGGAATTGTGGGTGGAGGTGGGACAATAAATCAATTCCTTTATAACTATTTGTCTTCTATTTTTTTTTTGAATCTTCTAAATGTACATTGTTTTCACATTGAATTTCACCTCATCTACCTGGCTGGGATTCGAACCCAAGCCATTGACTGTCGCAGTCGCACGCTCTACCAATTGAGCTATGAGAGTTACTTTGTCGTCATCTAAGTCTTCAACACATTCAAGTAACTAATGGAGTCAAGTCAAATGACTTTCAGATCTCAATGGGGGGGATAGTAGGGGGGGTTGCCAGGAAGACATCGCACTCGCCTAGCAACTCTGAGTCCTGTGGTTCGATTCCCAGTCAGGCTTCCACCTTCCACGTCTGCAAGTCGAGTCGAGAAACTTCCCCGTTACGAAGTAACGGGACGGATATTTTGACGTTACATATTATAATATCCAATAATAATTTTTAATAAAGATTTCATTTTCATTTATCTACGTTGATTTGTATTATATCCCAACACATAATAAACATCGATATTTTCGTTCAACCATTGATATTTATTTATTTTATTTAGTATGACATTTTCAGGAATTGAACCTTCAACCTTCAGCTCGTAAAGCCGATGCTCTACCATTGAGCCATGTGTCCTGTCATCACATTGTCTACTTTTTTGTGTCAATTGAGTTCAACAGATCTGGACTTAGAATAATTTTGGCAGCATGATTCAAGATGAATTCATATTGACACACACGCTTGTCCACAACAAGAGAATAAATTTACATCCTTGATTCCGTTTATCAATTTTATCCTCAAACGGGGTTTGAACTCGAGTCTTTTACATCCGTACACCAACGCTCTACCACAGAGCTGTTTTCCTTGTTCTAACAATGACAAGGTAAACATATAGCTTTACGAGCCCCCAAAAATTGCTTTTACAATATTATCTTTTTGAGTCTTCTAGTACTAGTATTATTATTGATAACTCATATGGCTCAATGGTTGAGCACCGGCAATGCGTGCCGAAAGATTGAGGATCGAACCCCGAAAGAGTTAAATAATAAACTACAACAACTATGCACTACATCTGATAAGGTAATATATAAAACAATTGCATGCAAGGAAATAAATATTCCAGGTTAATGAAACACTTATAACATGTGAATAAAATTTGTAAACTGGCAGCTACCAATTCCAGGATTGATATGTCATCTGTGGGAATTCAAAGGCATCCGGAATTTCCACACAACACTAACAAACTTCACGCCAGTGCCTATCTCAGCAGTGATTCGTATACAATATTTAAAAAATTGCAGTGGGATCGTACTTCGTAATCATACTTTTAAAAATATCTTCCAAGATAATTTCGTTATGTTACTATTTTCAATTTGCTATGTTTCAATTTTCAAAGAAGATGTTGACTGCCACTTCCCTAAGCCATAACTATAAGAAAAAGCTACGGTAAACGGTTTTGCTATTATCGTAAATGGCAAGACGTAAGGTCGTTTGTCAAACGCAAAAATAAAAAATAAAAAAAAGAAAAAAGAAAATGACATATAGCACATAATACAGAGGAGAAAACATATCGGGGTTGTTTTCGATCAGTAAATAACCAGTCAGACGTTAATGAGCTGACTAATAAATTACCAACAATAGTCCCACGTAAATTACGAACCACATGCATTCAGCGCCAAGTAACTTCTCTCTACCGCAAACCAACCGATTTTCACAGTTTTTTTGTTGCACTCCATCGCTTGCGGCTAGAGGAAAGAAAAAACATCGTTAATACTTATTTATTGTTCCCACAAATTTGAGGTTTATAATTTTTGTTTTTTTTTTACTTACATGAGACGACCAAAATGTAGGAAGCCGAGACGGGCGATTGTTCGTGACTGCACTTGTAAGTTCCAGCTGCTTCGGCTGAAATGTTTTGCAAGGTCAAATGACCGAGACTATAACCGTTAAAACTCCGTTTCGCCTGTTTTACAATCTTTACTCCGGGTGGAACTAGATGGCTTCCCAATTCCAGGGTGACTGACGCATTTTCAATTGACGTCCAATGCCACCTTAGCATGTCTGGTGTCATGTCTTCGTGCACAAATAATCCTTTACTCCGGCAAGTTAACTGAATGTCATCTCCTTCGAGCACTGTTCCGGTTTTCTTACCCGAGATCACCGTCAGTTCAATACCTTTAAAAGCAACAAAACAAAATTAAGCCAACAGCATATGATTTGCAACGACCATAATTTGTTCTTTCCACTTACTTATACCGCGAATTTCAACGTGCAATTCATGGGTAACAGCTTCAGATCGATGTCTAGACGGCCCTTCTAGATATTTCTTACATCCAACACACAAATAAGTTCCTTCCATTTCCCACGAAACCATTTTTGTATTTTTGAATCCTTCAAACGGATTATACGACCAATCGCCATCATTTTCACCGTTCTTCCTCGACGGATAAACCTGCAATGATATTCAATGATTTCATTATTTATTTGAACGGTGAAATAGTAGGGTAAAGGTTCATCACCGTAACGGCAGTTCCATCATCTGCAATCCGTCTGAGAGACATTTCAACCGACGGGTGAGTTGATCTGCAGTCAATTAAAGCTTCCTTTTGTCCAAAATCCAAATACTTTTTCAATGGTACAGCAATCAATGCACTCCAATCTTATAAAATCTTTTGTTCTCATTAAATTATCAAATTCTTAGTAATAAATTTACCTTGAATGAAGACGTATTGCCTAACTGCGATGCTATCGTTATCAGACCTATGGCAAGTATAATAGCCAGTGTCCAGGTGGCTCGCGTTAGCGATTGTCAACACGGAATAATCAGAATGGGAGCTGTTTCCGTTACCTTTGGCCAAAGTAGCCACGACGCGCTGGCCCAGATTCCTCACTTTGGCCATATCATAATCGCCATTTTGAAAACCGAATGGCAGTCGCCAATTGACGTTCCACTGGTGAGCGGCCGCAGCTTCAGTTTTACACGACAAACTGAACATTGAGCCAGAAGGAAAGATCATAAACGGAACTGAAGTCGGCCGAATCCTGGGCCATTGATCTTTGTCATCTAGCGGAGCTTCCTTCTCTACTATTTCTTTGAATAAACAAACGATTATTTAATTGTAACCAACACAACTTTGAAAAGATTACCTCGGACGATAAAGCAACCGTACAGCGACCATTTCGGTCAGGAACAAGTGCCATCCTTTCATTGGCCCGTAACGGAGAGGATGACGACACTGGCCGTTCTTTTTGCATCCAGTGTAGGAGTTGGAACGGACGCTGTCATCAACTCCTTGAATGTGTTACATTGACAACCGTAGATGCGTGTTGCAGTCGTGGAGTTGGAGGGGTGTTTGAAATCTTGAGTGTGGAAGTTTTGAGTATGTTGGTGCTGCATTTGTGGACGTTTGGGTAGTATATTGATGGTGATAAAGTATTAACAAATCTATTTGTCCAAATATACACAAGTTCGAGATGTGCTCCGTTTTCCACAAAACCTGCGATTCACTTAATTAACTGAAATTTAGTTTTAGATAGATTTTTTCAGTTTTCACCTGCTCCTTCGTAGTGTTTTTCCATTTTCTGCCAGTTGCAAACTGCTATTTTGCAGTACATGGCATTCGTCCATTGCCAACTACTGCCATCTACATTCTCTAACAAGAACTTCAATCAGTAATTTTTACTCGCTAGATGACAGGACAATTCAAATTAAATCACTGTTAACAATACTCACGTAAAATTAATGTGGGTATAATTTTGCACACGGCTGCTAATTGATGTTTCTGACTTCTGCTTCCACAATTATTCCTTTCTTTGTTCTTTGTCGAGAGGACGACGTCACATGCCACAAGGCTTGCAGTATTGAATGGATTCCTTTCCACGTAGTATTGTGTGCAACCTTCCAAGCCATCAACCCCGTCAACTTGGACCCGCATGTGACGTGAATTACGACAGGAGAGGTAGTGGCAGAGGAACAACCACTATCAAAATCTGAGGCCAAAAGACCCCATCGGGGTCACGTTTCTACTCGGATGCCGAATTGCCCATATCTTTTGTTTTCAGTGTCCATCTTAACAGAAAAAAATAATTAAAAAGAAATTACTGCTGTGAAATTATTAAAATAATAAAATTTTGATAAACTGCAATTAGAGTTGAAGGTAAGGGATAATCACTTAACGCAACACCCTTTGAATCCCTAGTCCCGTTAAGAACGGGCTTTGAGTTAACGTGCTAAAGGCGATGAATCGCGCGAAAACGTTAAGAGACTTTGGCGACAAATTACGTTAAACTCAAAATGCAAATTGAAATTTTCTTACCGATTCCATTAGTAATGGCGAGGCAAGCGATTTATCACCGAGTCCATGAGAAGTGATGGCAAATTCAGTTTTGAAGTCGCTGGCTCTCAGTGTACGTAATTGATTACACCTTATATTTCTGTTTCCTATGATACCACTGGACGAAGAAACAAAGAAAAAAAACACATTAGAAATTGTATGCAAACACTCAGTTTAAATGGCAACACAAAATTGGATTTACCTCGACAGAAATAGTATGGCAGACATTGGACATCTGACATTTGACCGGTCACATGATTTCCAAGAAAATTATCAGCGATAAAAAATTCGAGTTGTCCCAGACGACAGCAATATCAGTTGGGGGAAGATGGTGATGACCTCAAGCGCAGGCGACGATAATTGTGGATTGCACGGGACAGCATTATCGGACTAAAAAGGGAAAGATATTTTCCTTTTTCCTGTCAACCGCGCGTTACATTTTGCGCTTCATCAAAGACGGACGCCTTCTTTCCCTCCCCCAGTCATCTAAATTAATCATAACAAACTCAACGAAAATCAAATAACCTTATAAGATACCTTTACCTCAGAAAAACGATGACGAATGTCCCAATGGGAAAACAGTTGACGCGTTTGCAATTCGTTTTGTTCTGGTACACAGGTATGTCATATCTACCAAGTTTTTTGAGTTCATTGATCTAAAAGGCAATGCGTTCAATGGTAAAATACTTGTTTTACCAGTTTCTCCTTGAATGTAGTCGTTTTTTGTCTTCTTCTGCTTGAATCGTCGAAAATCTATGGACAAAATACAAATAAACAAGTTTTGAAATAAAAGAAGTTGGTTTCAGATTAATCTAAATAAATCATTAAAAAAAGGGGAGAGATGTCTTGTACAGTTTGTCATCGAATTTTCTCGGTTACAAGTTTACAGGGCAAGCCACAGGTCAGGCTGCTTTGAAATTCATCCATTATTATTATTATTTTTTTAAATTAGCATTTTTATATCTTACGTGTTATTTGAGTTATTCAGAAAAAGAAGAATCCGGCTTCGATGCCCCTCGGTGTTTCGCTCATTGCGACACAGGGTTCTATCTCTCTAACTGAAGATTCACTTCATTCGAGAATCCGGTAATCCGTTATGTTTATATAACTCGTAGTCTCACAATACTAATAGAAGCTCCACTGAGCTCCAGTTTGTCTTTAGTTACCGACTCGTTGGTCGGCCCAGTCGCTGCAGACAGTGGTGCCTTTACACTTCTTTTGTCCGTTTCAATCTACAAACCATGAGGTACAGCATGAGTTCCCAAAAATTGAAATCATTCAGTGTTATTAATTTATGTGATAATTAACTGGTACATACTTTTAGGATGTTGATGACTTCGCTCGTCATTCTGAGCGCACTTTTTGCGGTTCAGGTGGCGGCCCTGCCAAGTGGTGCTCCTGTTAGTTCTTGTGCGAGTATGATGCCTTTCCATGTTCCATTTATTTTTCCCCAACAAGGGGTTGCTCCATTTAGTATAATACTCAGCAGCCAGCAAGCCAGTCCGAGGTCACCTATAACAGGTAAATATAACTATGTTTCTACCAAAAAAATTTTATATACGTACGTATGTTCTATTTCAATTTATCGTTGTACAGTGACTTTGAAGGCCAACGGTGCGCCGTCTTTCAAGGGCTACTTGATTCAAGCTCGGTCAGGTAAAAATGTTCAAGCTGTCGGTACTTTCACTGTCGACGGCCAATCGAATACCGGCAAAACGATTAACTGTCCTGGCGGTGTTAAGGTAAGATTTTTTAAATTGGAATTTTAAAAAGGTAATGCAGTTTGTAATACACCTTCGATTACGTTTAGAACGCTGTGACTCATACTAGCCGAGATGCTAAAACATCCGAGACGTTTCTGTGGACTCCACCTGCTAATTTCAAAGGACAAGTCGTTATGACGTTAGTTTTACGGATTAGATTATACATTGCTTTAATTTAATCCCGCATTATAATTTTTGTTTCTACAGAGCTACCGTGGTCGTCCAGTATAACCAAATATACAAAGGCGTGCAATCAAGCCTCATTACTGTGGTAAGTAAAGATGAAATCGCATTTTTTGTACGCTTTGTTCTTTACCAAGGGATAAATTGATTACAATCACAAATTGAAATGCGCAGACTAAGAAAAAGGGATAACCGGAGCTCAAATTTCTACTGGTGAAAGGAAAACTTCACTTTTCTGACCCTGCAAACTATTTACCGGAGCTGGTAGAAACATGGCGCAGAGTGCCACGCAATCGTTAAATTTATTTTTATTTCACACTGAGTTATAATAACTGTTATTATTGAATTAATATAATTCTTAGTTGCATCTATTCTATCAAGATCAAACAAAGCGAAAAGGCAACATATGATCGAGCAGGATTGGGATTAATTAAGTACAGTTTCAACTGTGGAATTGAATTCGATTTAAATGAATTCCACGAAGGGTGCTACGACCGTTATTCTGTTTTCCAACAACATTACAGAAAGTACACAATATGGCTGCCAAGTGAGATTGAACTAACAAAAAGGCAGCCATATAATGTAAATAGAATTCGATGCTTAGTATTTTCCTAATTTGTTTATAGAACTACGTTTAGGGATTCAAAATCGAAACAGGTATTTACCATCTTATATGGAGTTCCAAACATGAAGCCTCTTTCGTGACCTAAGGGGCGCTGCAAGACGACATAACCAACTGGGTTCAAAAACCTCTGTAAAAGAAAAAAAAAAAAACAAGCTATAATAATGACAGTAATAAAGATTTCTTTTTAAATCGAAAAACAAAATACAACTTAAAGTAGACTTCTTTGTAACAGACAAGTTCCATGAAATAAATACAGTTAACCCGTAGAGTTGTTTTTGACTTAGTGTGAACCCATGGGATGACGAAAACGTTTCGATTCTTCGATTCCCTCTGCTGTAAGTTAAACGTACGAAAAGACACCTCCAAGCCACTACGAATCCCATTTCCTAAATGACGATCTAGTAGTACTGTCGATATCTCTGAGGCACTCAGTATTTCAAAATGTCTAGCACAAGGATGACTAGACGTAAGCCCTCCGTTACCCCTCTTGACGTTGTCACCCATCCCGTTTCATCTCAATCTATTAATGGTGCCAGGAAATCACCTAGATTAGCCAAAAACGTAAAAGGTAATAAGGATTTGAATTGTTTAAAGTTAACGTGACACCTTCCACCTTGTTGCGTTTGACAATCGTATCACAAAATGTGGTGTGAATTCACCAATACTTAACAAGTGAAATTGCAATCACATCATCTTCTCATTGGAAAAGGCAAGCCACCATGCATTGGCATTGACCTGGGTACAACTTATGCTCGTGTAGCTGTGTATCACCATGGAGAAGTAGAAATCATAACAAACGAACAGGGTGATCGCACGACACCATCGTGCATTGCCTTTGGCGATGCTCAACGTTTGATTGGCGATGATGTCAAAAAGCAAGCAGCCATCAACCCATTAAACACTGTTTTTGGTAATACTATCTAAAGGCCGTGTTTTGTTCTATAATTTAATTAAATAATTAACTTACCAGATATAAAGCGCCTACTTGGACGTCAACTCAAAGATGTGGATCAGAAGCACTGGCCTTTCGAATTCGTGGCTGACGATAGCAGACCGAAAGTGAAAATCAACTATAAAAACGAAAGAAAGGCTTTTTACGTTGAGGAAATGAGCTCAGTGATTCTTCTAAAGATGAAGCAAATTGCTGAAGCTTACTTGGGGAGAGAGGTGACAGAAGCAGTCATCACAGTTCCGGCCAATTTTAACGACTCGCAGCGCCAAGCAACGCGTGATGCAGGAACTATTGCTGGTTTGAATGTTTTGCGTATTTTGAATGAGCCTACTGCAGCAGCCATAACCTATGGTAGATTAATTTGAACTATTAATTATAATAAAAATTAATAGATAAAAATAAATATCTTTAAAATAGGTGTTGAAAAGAAAATGGAGGGCGAAGAAACGGTCTTGATTTTTGACCTCGGTGGTGGTACATTTGACGTTTCTGTTGTCGCCGTAGGAAAGTTTAACACCAGAAGAACAATCAACGTCAAATCGACAGCTGGCAATACCAAATTGGGTGGCATTGATTTCGATAATCGAATGGTTGACCATTTTGCCCAGGAATTTTACAGCAAACATCAGAAAGATCTAATGTCTGATCCTAAAGCTTTGTATCGTCTTCGTTTAGCTTGTGAGCAAGCCAAACGAACTCTGTCTTATGCCAATCAAGCATCAATTGCAATAGTTGCACTTCACGAAGGCATCGATTTCAGTTCGTCAATCACCAGGGTTCGTTTCGAATATCTCTGTGCAGATCTTTTCCACGGTACTTTGGATATCGTGCAAAAAGCTTTGGACGGCGCAGAAATGACTAAAGACATGATGGACGAAATTATAGTGATTGGAGGTTCGACTCGCATCCCAAAGATTCGGAAGCTTTTAAGCGATTTTTTCAACAAAAGGGAATTGTATAGTTTTGAAGATTCTCATGAAGCTGTCGCTTGTGGCGCTGCTGTCCAAGCTGCAAAACTACACCACGATACATCAGATGCAATACAAGTTCTCCAGATATCGGACATTGCCCCCCTGTCTTGGGATATCCTCATCGACGACGGGGTCATTAAGGCCACGTCTTGCATCGTGAAAAAGAACAGCAAGATTCCAAAGGATACGCAAATCTCCATCACGCGTACTTCTAAACCTTCAAACGAGTTCTCAATGAAGGTGTACGAAGGAGAAGAGCCTTTAGCTAAAGGCGAAAATCGGAGGGAGTTCAACTTAACCGGCCTTCCCCTTGCTACATTTGGTGGTGTAAAAACGGACATTACTTTCGAAATTGATGCCAACGGTATACTTGGCATAACCGCCATGGAAAACACGACTGGCCACCTGGAGAAGTGTGCTATTAAACATGACGAAACTCGCTTGTCCGGCGAAGAAATTGAAAAGCTAATTAAGGATGCTGCTTATCAGCGTGACATGGACGACCTGTGGCGCGAAAGATTGTTGGCGAAAAACTCGCTCGAGTCTTATTGCCTTAAAATGATTGTAGCTATTGAAAACCAGAAAAATGTGATTGCTGAATCCGAGAAAAAAACGTTACTAGATAAATGCTTCGAAACCATCAAATGGATAGATGACAGTCAACTTGCAAATCAGGAAAAGTTTGAGGAAAAACTCGAAGACGTTAAAACTCTGTGTCATATGCTGACAAGCCAAATTTCTCCGAATTCGGAAGACGAAATTGAAGATTCTGATTACGAAGCGAGCGATATAGATAGCGATGACGAAGAAGATGACAGTGATGAAGATGAAGAAGATAGCGAAGATGAAGAACCACAACCGTTAAAGAAGCCAAAAATTGAATGCTGAAATTTGTGTTTTACCTTTTTAGATTGAATCACTCCATTTGTTGTCTTGTCCTTTAACGAGGTTTTAACGGTACATTTGCATATGTTTACATCCTGAAATAATAAACTCGGGTATTTCTTGCCTTTTTCTTTTTTAAAAACTTGTTTACCTGTGCTATGTCTAGTTTTTTCGTTGTTAGCGTCCCAAAAGTATATGATTCAAGACATAGTGTGTGTCGTAGAAGAGATCAAACGATGTGCATCGCATCATCACGACGTGTGAATATGGGTAGATCATCTCTCATTAGCTGAGAGATCCGTCCTTTTCACCTGCCAAATCATAAAAACAACTGATGGATTTAGAATGAATAAAGCTCTTGGTAACAATGCAGTCTTAAGTGCCTTCCAGGCCAGTAAGAAAAAAAAATGAATGCTTACTGTTTCCAAACATAATTTCCTAGTGTACAGACAGGTGCTGCCCAATTCTGACATGAGTAACCAGTTTCGATGCAGCCAAATGCTAATAGATATTCTCTCAACAGGCAAAATTCAACAAGCACCTGCTATATTCACGTGCGTTGGATAAAAGAAGAAACTGGTTTCAAGAAAAATAATCAATTCTTCTAATTGATTCAAACTAAACTTGACCTTTCGAAAATTACCTCACGAGTTTCCGTGCTTCTTGAGCAACAGACACTTCTAGCCAATTTTGTCTACGTGAGGGATAAGAGAGGTAATCTTGAACGTTGTCCAAATTTTGCAGACGAGCAAGTCCATGGACAACCGGGAAACTAAATTCAAATTCATGTTGAATGCTTCGAATTGTATGATAGCATCTAATTGGACTTGGGCACGTCTTTAAAGCAGATTCTTCTACTGAACGAAAAAAGCCAGTTTATTACAAGAGTATGCGTAATAACATGTTAAATGCGTACAAGAATACTTACTTTGCTTTTTAGAATGAGCCAAGGCAAAACAGCTTTTACTTGGTAAAATAAGGCGATGTTCCAGATAATCTTTTGGCGTTTCTTGTGAGAATCCTCATTAACCCTCCTGTGTCTACGTAATATCCACCAACTCGATCATTTGAAAGCGCCTCCATCAGCGTTTCCTGGAATAAAAGCATTACAATTTAACAGGTCATACTAATTGACAGCGCATATATTGAATAAGAGCTCTAAGGGATTCCTAATACATTTGATATTAATAGTCTTATTCCAAGAATGGGAATTTTTGATTTCTTTTTTAAATTTACAATGAGTCATCAATGTTCGTGGGGAGCCCATCTCCTCAGCCCCCCCCCCCCACCCCCATCAGGAAATAATCTTTTTCTGCTTAAGATTAGGGGTGGAGCAATAAAATCAACTTGTCCAATCAGAACTCTAGGTCAGGGCTGGATGGATGTACAACAGGTAAGCCACTGTACGTATGGTTTAGAAAAAGGAAATAAATGGCTGTGTAGGGTTAAGGAATTCAGACAAATGCAAAACACTAGTTTACTCATCACCACCTACATATTCAACTCGCCCTAAGCTTTTAAACCAGACTTAATAATTGTTGTCTGTTCGTCCCAGTCTGTTGTCAGCTCGTCAGATCGCCAAGTGATTAAGGTAAATCAGCCTACTACTAGCCTGCATTGGATAAAAAGTCTAACATCATTCTAATTTCAAAACTCTGATTAGTACCAAAAAATGGAAGCTAAGCCACAAAAACAATTTCCCGATTACGGAAGTCTGGGATACGCAAGACTATCGACCACTGTTACAACATTCCAATTACCGTTGACATCTTCCTGTGTTACGTGCAAGGTATGCCAATCGTACATCGACATCATTGGGAAGCGCCATCAATATGTTGTCAAGTGTAACGAATGCCACGAAGCCACGCCAATACGCAATGCCCCGAGAGGAAAGAGATACATCCGATGTGGTTGTAAATGTCTCCTGGTATGTCGTGATGCTGCCTTAAGAGTCTCCTGTCCTAGACCCAACTGCAAGAGGACCATCAGCTTGATTTCTTCAATAGCATACGACAAAGTCCCAGTTTTCGTCTGCGCCTATTGTAGCAATCCATTTAGATTCGATGTTCCCCAAGACTCGTTAAATGTATCCAACCTAGTGAAATGCCCTCGTCATTACTGCAAGAGAGTTTCAGCAGTCGGTGGACGTGATCTTGCCAGGAAATGGGCCATGGTTTTCTTGATGTTAAGCGCTGCCCTTTTTACAGTTGGTATTGCACTTGTTTGCAGTACCACCCAAGCAGCAGAGTCTTCCAATGGAGGGATCTACGTTGCCTACATAGGACTTTTTCTGATTGCATTGATTTGTCTCCTTCGAACCTACCATTATTGGACGATGAAAGTTAGTAGAATCGAAGGAACTGTGTGAACACAGATTGCAGCTCATTCAAATTACAAGTTTTAGTTGTAAATAATTCAACCCAAACAATTTGTATCAGTGTGATCTGTAACCAATGTCTCAAATTTCAACTTAACTTAGACCCCCCACGAAGCCTGCAATTTAATTTTGTATATTATACCTCGCCGACAATGATTAATTTGCATGGATGCAAAACCGGTATTCAGTTCAGCATAAATACAAGTGCCGAAAATCTGCATAACGTCTGGCATTTCGAACTGATTTGAATAAAAATTACACCAAAAAACAAGTTCTGTAATTGCATAAAACAATTGGCGAAATCGCAAACGGGATGTAGTTGAAGAAAAAAAAATTAGTTAACTCAGGGACAAGAAAAGTGATTGATGGGAATAGTTACACAATTCAACATTTCGGAATTGGTATCTAGAAGGGTGTGAGATTCGAGTAAAGACGGAAAAAAAAAAGATCCCATAGTTACAAGCGATGGCGAGTACGAAATCCTTTCTATTGGCTAATGAGGTTGAAATTCTAGAAACGTGCAGTACCTTTTTGCCACAGCAGAATGGTTTTAAATGTCCAGTTGAAGAAAACGACTGATGACTGAAAACGACCACGAGATTTCTTCTATCTGTTGATCGTTCACTTGATGTTATTTTTAGCTGAAGCACTCTTTTTCTTTGTCTTTAAATAATTGGGAATTGTCATTTTAAAGCTGAGAAAGGGCTATTGACAGAGACAATCCCAAGGACGTGTGCAATTTTTGGCGGGACCATTGTCCAAGGCGGGACAAAAAAAAAAGCAGCCGACATTGCACTATGTTGGAAAGAAACTGGTTTCGTTTTTTGTTATCGAGGGCAGTTGTTTGTCATTTTTGCATTTCTACCATTTAAAAATTGTCCATAACAAAAAAATTATAACAAAAACGTGTGCAGTTATCAAGCAGAGTATAAAAAACCGTTACAAAATTAACAGTTTGCTATGGCTTCTATATCGTTTTTGGCGCCACCGCAATCATTCAGGCTTTGGCATTGGCTTTAACCGTTCAAACTTCGAAAACAAGCTTTCAGAGTCAGGGTTAGAGTTAGTCATAAGTGGTCAAAACGCTGTACCTGTAGTAATTTTTTCTGTTCTAATCACATTATCTGCAAGCTTATTATCACAATTATCGCCGACATTCGGTTTGGGCCTCGTGCAACTTTAAAGATGTCCTACAAATTGGATGATTACCAAGTATTAGAAACACTAAACGACAGCAAATTTGGTCTACGACAAAGAATATCTCGTTCTGATGGTCGCCTATTTGAACGGCGACAACTCAGCTACAAACACATGGATGATGCTCTTAAGGAGGTATTATTTTTTCAAATTACTTGATAAAATTTTAGTGCTAATAACAATGTTATTTTGTCAAGATGGTGATATATGAAATCAATAATTTAAAGAAATTAAGACATCCAAATATTATTCACCACGAAGATGCCATCGTTGAAAGAAAAACTTGCACACTTTACTTAATTACAGAAATTGGTGGAAGTGATAGCTTACAGACGCTGATCGATTATCATAAAAGGTAATTGAGTGAATACAGAGTCTTTGCTTTTTGCATGCTAATTGCTAAACCACACCTAGGTCAAGAACATTCATTAAAGAAGACTTGATTTGGAATGTTTTATCACAGTTTTGTCAAGCTTTGCATTCACTCTCTGTAGTGCAAAATCCATATAGAAGTCAAATCTTCCATCGTTGCTTGAAACCATCAAGTGTCTATTTCAACTTTCAGACACAAAAGATAAAGATTGGAGATTTTGGACTTGGCCTGATATCCAAACCCTATTATATGTGCCCTGTAAGCATAATTTTCTGTGTCATTCACTGATATAGTTTTACTTACGAAAATTTGTCTTTCCAGGAATTACAGAACTTGGGCTTGTGCAATGAAAAATCTGACATTTGGTCGATGGGGTGCATTATCCACGAAATGTGCAGTTTAAAGTCACCGTTTCAAGCAGCTGAAAACGATAAGAATCAAATAACAGACTGGAAGTATGGTATTTTCTTGTTTTAAACAGCTGTTAACCAAAAATTAACAACTTACCCAATCTTCATTAGATTTGAAAATGTACCGAAGATATATTCTCGCGACCTTTCCTCTATTTTACGTTTTATTTTGACACCAGATGAAGATACTAGACCTTCACCCCTCATGGTACTATATCACCCCATAGTCAAAGCCAGAAAAGGTGGTTTAAAGACTGTAGATGGCGGATCGGGGGTTCTGGAAACTGATTTCCCCCTCTCATCTAAGGAAAATCTCACCGTTATTGCTGAAGATTCACTTGAAGTTTCAACTGCCGACTGTTCTGATCTATCTCTCAATCAATACCTATCGATGATGGGTGATCAAGAAGCTTCGACGACGTATATTGATGACGTGGACATTCAATCCATTGAAAATGGAACAGCTTACCCCAAGGCTACTTCGAGCGTTCTGCATGTCAGTCCGTTACCATCTCCGATTAGTAAGAAGTTCAATGGATCAATTAGACGCCCAAGATCTTCGTTAGAAAACTCTCACGTGAGTCGAAAAGCCACAGAATTGTGCCAAACGGAACTTCATTTGCAACGTTGGGCTAAAATGCTAGAAGAAAAAGAACAGGAACTGGCTCATAAAGAGAAGCGGCTTCACTTATGGGAGACTCAGATTAAAGAAATGTTTAAGCAATGTGGCACTTTGAACCGATCCAGTTGCAGTCGAACTTCTTACATTCAACAGCACTCGACCAACGAGAGTAGTGGAGTGGAGACCGATATGGATAGCACGGTCAGTGCTTACCCTAGCGATTCCATCCTGGAACCTACTGCTGTTCGAATGGAGCCATCGAAAATAGCAAATCCTTTCTCCCGGTATCAGACGGATCGACACGTACGTTTCCAGCAATCAGAGAACGACAGTAGCCGCACGCGAAGTGAGAGCGCTTCAAATTTGTTCGCGGAGCAACGACTCCACTGGCTTGAAATGAAGAGGAAGAAGCATCACATTACACAATCTCCACCGCCAGCTCTACCTCCTAAAATGAATGGAAAACTCGAAACTGATTATATCTTTATGGAAGAAAAATCTATTCCCATTTCAGCTTCAAAAAATCGAACGTGCAAATCGCCAACTGGTGAGTTCCGTAGCCGATATGATATGCCGAAACACTTGGTAAAAGACAAGGAGAATTGCGGGGGGAATTTGAGGTTTGATGCGACCAGGTATTGTCCTCCCCTTCCTGCCCGTTCAACCGGTGTCAAAACTGCTGATCCCAAAATTTTAACAAATGAATTGCGAGCTCAGCTTAAGTCACATAATCTGCCCGGTTTACGTTAAACAATTTTCTTTCCTTTTTTAAGCTTTTAAACTAACAGGACAGTTTTTCACCCTTTTAGATCGGCTGTTTAGTTCCTACCAATTATGTTTAAGCATTTACATATTCATTCATTTATATACTAATCCTTGACGTTTTTGCAATGTTAACTATTTTGTTTTTCGTCTTTTTTTTTAACATAACTGGGCCGGCATGGACTTTCCTTCTAATGCATTGACAATGTTTTGCGCCGTCATCGTTGCCATAGTAGTTCTTGTTTGTAGCGTTGCGCTTCCAATATGTGGGATCAGAACTGAGATAACCAGAAGTATTAAAACATTTTACAGAGACATTATAGCTATAACTTGGTGGTATGATTAATGGAAATACACGAATAATTTGATTACCGCAATTTTTCAGTTTTGTCAATTCATGGTCTGCCGGTAACGGTTCAGGTGTCATCACGTCAAGTCCTGCAGCAGCTATCTGCCCACTTTTCAGAGCTTTTACCAAAGCATCTTGATCCACAACGCCTGTGAGTACACAGTAATTATTCATTTCAATTTTTGACAGGAAATAGTAGGGTAAAGAAAACCTCCTCTGCTGGTGTTGATAAGTACTGCGTTAGACTTCATTAAGGCAAATTGGGTTGGTCCAAACATATTCCTTGTTGTATCGTTCAATGGACAAGTTATGATGACCACATCTGATTCTTGAAGAAGTTGATCAAATGTGACGTATTCTCCTGACACTTGAGCAGCAGCTTAATTATATACAAATGTAAGAAATAAGTTTTGTTACTAATTCAATTGAAGAAGAAGAAAAAAAATCATACCTTCTGGTTTTTCATGTCTCCCACAATACATAATTTTTGCCACTTCAAAAGGAAGTAACCGTTTGGCGACTGCCAGACCAATACTGCCAAGTCCCACAATACCTACTTTCGCTCCAACAAGTCCACTTCCACACATCCATAGAGGTCCCCATGAACATTTTGCCCATCCACCGCTGTTTCGAACACACTCAGAATGCAACAATTGAACAGATTTTTGCCTATTCTTGTATCTTTGGCTTTTCGCAAGGCTTACTTGGCAATTTCGTCGTGGGCTTCAAACAGTTTCCTTGTGGTTGCTAATGTCAGCGCAACAGTTAATTCCGCTGTTGGTGCAGTGAGCACACCTGGTGTATAGCCTACTGTAATATTCCTTTTCTTAATTTCATTGATGTCCAAGTGATCGTAACCAACAGACATTGTTCCAATTACTTTTAGCTGTGACCCTACGAAAAGATGTGAAAATTCTTTAAACAAAATTTTTGCTGGCCACACTTAACAGAAAACATTACCTGCGTGATCAAGCACTTCTTTGTCAATCTTGTCAGTAAGAAAGCAAAAAATTCCATGCTTCCCAGAAATCTTGTCTAAAAGGTCTGTTCTGGAAATAGGGGACTCGTTCGGCATGACCTCAAGCTCACATCTAAATGAATAAGCAGATAAAACATTTGCAGAAACATTAACGTTTAAAAGAAAGATTAAAAGCAGTTAACATTTTTGGCTTACTTTTCTTCTAGTATGCTTAGAGCGCTCTTCGGTATATCTTTTCGTGTGACAAGAACCTTTGGCTTTTCCATTTGCTTAATGGCAGTCAAACACCTCGCAACTGTTGGTTTTGAAGTCCAACTATGTATAACCTGACCTGCATTCAAAAGAGTTGGAAAATATCGGAACATCTAGTCGATCCGGTGGCTTTTTGATTACTGCAAAACAACTTTTTGTATTGGTTGTCGTGAAAATGTCAGAAACATTTGAACTGATCAAGCAACGATGCCAAACTTCTTCATCTTGCTAATGAGAATCAATTCATTTATAAATAATTGACTTAAAAATACTTTACTACTGAATTATACTATTCTGACAAAACCTGCAGCTTATTACCGTAAGTTATTGGCGCGACACATATAAATATGCTTTTTCAGTTTTTTTTTAGTTTAGTGCCAATACCTTCCGCTAGGAAGCTGGTTCTCAGGTAATCGGTGCCGATCCCTTGTTATGTGCAAATTTGAAGTTCACATTGACGAGCTTAATAACGGAACGTATTGGCGCGACAGCATCTTAATAGTTGCAAAAAATCCCGCTACGAACGCCAGCAGTAGCTCGCCCCATAATCATGAAAAAATAAAGCCCATACCCCGCTAAGAAAAGTTGTCAAAAAATTCCGCTACGAACGCCACGGGTAACGTGGTCCATGTTTGTGAAAAAATAAAGTCCCAACTCCAAAAAAAAGTTGCCAAAAAACCCCGCTACGAACGCCACGGGTTACTTGTCCCATAATCATGAAAAAATAAAGCCCATACCCCCTAAAAAGGTTTATCTTTATTTCAAATTTGTAAACGTATTTCGTGCCAGAAATTCACGCATTCTTTCCATTTTCCAAGTGCCTACTAAAGCTGTGGAAATCAATTTCACTGCTGACATTTAAACCGGTGGAAATCTGTTCCTAGCGGGACGTGATGATACCTGTATGGCCGATGGGTTTGACGTGAACGGAATACTTAACAAAAGGATCGATTCAAAATCATCCTTTAGGCATAGTGATCCGTTGATTAAAGATGCATTCCTGTGCTGCTGGGTGGCTTTTAAACAAGTCATTACGGTACCCGTAGAACCAGTTTCCTACGTATCTAATAGATCGAATGTCATCAGCGATGACATTGTCTCTCGTCTTCTTCTAGAATTGATGGCGCTTTTATTTTATTCACATGTATTAATCATTGGCGGGAGAGGGGGGTGGGATTGGGAAGACTTGGGCAAAATATATTTTTATACAGAACAAATTAGCAAAAAAACACTTGAATTGTGACTAATTCCGCGGAAGAACTCGTTCGTATACGTTTCGTGTTGAGCGAATGGAGAACATCAAATCGATGAGAGTTCGTGGGAGGTAGTTACGTCGACGTGGTATATCGGTATTGGATGCATACCCTGCTACAGGCAAAATTAATCTCGAGACCCAACATAATTATCAAAGCAACACAAAAGGTATAAAACAAAATATTCAAAAAAATTTAAAACACATTTTCAAAACGAATTCGTCTCCTGAGCAAAAATGTTTTCGAAACAACTCGAGATTTTTTTTTTCAATTGTTCCGAATGTCTTCTTTAAAATAATAATAATAATAATAAATTCTCCCTGACTTGGAACGCATTTTTTTCGTATACAGGTGTGAGAAATATTTTAAAAGTCATTTTCCGCAAAAAAAATGAGACCATAGATGGCGTTTCAGGCGCTTTTTTCGACCATCAATTCGGTGGTTTTATTGGACGTGTCTACGGCGACCACGTCTCTCGTCTGGCTCTGGTCCACGTCGCCGGCCGCTATGCGCATCATGCGCTCGTAGTTTTGCGACAAATCGATGGGCGCCGGATGAATCACTGCACCGTTACTGCTATTGTCATCCTCGTCCGTCGTCGACGGAGGCACGGCACCGCCGCGGGCCGCTTGCACGTGTTGGCTGAGGGCCAGCTCGGCGGCGGCGGCCGCCGCAGCGGCCGGAGAGGCCGCAAAATAGAGGCTCAATTCTTCCAGGCTGTTGGGTAGCCGCCTGAAATGGCCGTTGCTGTGATGATGCAAGTGGTGATGCACATCCATCGAGTCATCGTCGACCGCGTTGCCACCCACTCCGCCATTGACGCGAGAGCCGGGAGATCCGGCCGAAACCGACGACAGATTTCCGCCCTGAGCTAAAGACACGGCCACGGCGATGGATTGCCGGTAGGGCCGTCCAGTCACGATGCCCAATTTCTTCACCTGCGCGTAACAATCGAGAAAGAGGTATGATGAAAAAAACACAAACACACGGAAATGGAGGAATGCACGCTGAATTTCGCAACGCAAACGGACCTTATCGTAGAGCGTACGGGACGGAACGCCGTAGAGCCGCGATGCCTGCAGGGCACTCTGGCCGCTACGGACGGCCTCGATGGCGGCTGCGATGTCGTGTCGTGTGTACTGCCGGTAGCGTTTCAATTCCGGCCGATTGCTGTTGCCATTATTTTTGCCGTTTTCGCTGTGGTAGGAGGAAAGTGAAGAGGCTGGCGCCAAATCTGGAGTAAATGCAAATTGCATTCAATGAAAATCTGATGATGAATTGTTAATTTATGCATTTACCTTTGACGTGATCAAAGACTGGAGAGCGGCTCGATTTAATTCTATCCGTCACCTGAAAATTCATTTTTTTTAAAGTTTATGTTTAATAAATAGTTGAGCTAATTAATTAATGAATTTTCTTTTATTACCATGGGCTCGTCACGATCATCTTCAGGGGGGTTGGTTTCGGAACTGGACGATCCATCCCGTTCCTTATCTAAACTGCTATTGGTCCTCTGCAACAAAAAAAAAAAAAAAAAAACATTTCCCGAATTAAAATTGGAAGCTGAAAACGATTACACAACATTGCCAATTTGCACAAATGTTACCTCGGGGGTCTTGGCAGGTGAGCGTTTGAACAAGGGCATCTGAAGAAGACTGGCCGGCAGATGCTGGGCAGGTTGAGGCTGTGGGACAGGCGTAGTCGTTTGCATCGACGTACGCAATTGCGGAAGGAATCCGGAATTGGCCGCGTGGCCCGGAATCGGTTCGAAACTGAGGCCCGATAATCCGGCGGGACTTCCGGCTCCGTCCTCCGAGTACAGCCCCTTAACTTTCAGTGATTCGGCAGCCTTGAGCAGGGCGCCGACCTGCTCCTGGGCGACGCTCACCTCGCCCCGGTAGATGAACTCGAGGATGGCCTTCAATTCGGCCAGCTGGATGTCTTTGAACACGACGATGGGATGCTGTTGCGGAGAGGCCAGGTAGGCGCTGTCGTTGACGAAGAGCGATTGAAAATAGCCGGAACACGCGGCCAAGATGATGCGGTGACACTTGATGGAAGCACCTCCGCACGACAGGGTCACATCCGTCAGCGCTTCCGTTTGCAGTAATTGATCGAATGCACCCAACAAGTTCGATCGATGTTGATTCCAACGCAGGCAATACTGTTGTTGCGCAATGGCCGATCCTCCCATCTTGTGTTATCTTCTTCAATTCAAAAACTTAAAAAAACTCAAAAAGAAAACTGAATTTGAAATTTAACAAAAAAAAAAGAAGAGCCAAGTGGATGTAAGAGAAGGTCTCTCTTCGATCGCTTCACTTGTGCAACTGAACGCCAATCAACGGGTGGATGGCTCCTTTTGTAACAAACCATCTCGGGTGGGTTCCACCCTCCAAAAACCCCTCGCGCTTTGACACCGGCTTTATTTTTTTTTTTCGGCAATAACAGGGTGGAGAGAGGGAGGTTTCTTTTAAGATGATGTTGTAAAAAGACTTCTCTCTTTCCATATGGATATAGGAGGGCTGGAAAAAAAAAGGTTCCAGGTCACAGTATGTTTTTTTGCTGATGGAGGAGGGTGCAATGTCAACCCTCCGATCTTCTTTTATTTTTTACAATAGAAAACAGTCTGTCTTACTTTCTTCTTCGGTTACGTTCCCTTTGCGCGGTGTAGACCTTATTTCAAATTTTATTTTGCCCCTCTCGAAATCAGTTCTGATTTGAATTTTTTTGTACTTGCGATAGCGCGCACGTAGTACGGTTTGAAATATACCTACCGAGTTTTTTTGAATTTGTTTTTTAAAAAAATGATTGCATTTTAAATCAATTTTTTTTTTTACCTTTGGAGGCGGGGATGAAAAACATTTCATCTATCGTCTTGCTGTCCAATTTTTTTTTATTGCAATTTTTTCAGTTTGTTGCATTTCACAGGTCAGAGCCGCCAAGGCTCGACTTTCTCACGGCCTACTTTCTAACAATAATATCAGAATAAAAAAAATGTATATAAGAAAAAAGGAGGAAACAAACTTGATATATTCACCATATCAAAGAGAGAGGGGGGGGGAACAGCCCTCCCTCTTCTTTAGGGGCGCACTACGTAATTTAATCTCTATACAGAGCGGCGAAAAAAAGAGCCGATGCACATGTCACCGACGTATACTCTCTCTCTGATAGGCTAACTACCTGTCGTTAGATATTATATAGTTAGTGGGGCTGTACAGGAGGCATAAGTATATAACGTACCTGGGCCTATATGTACAACAGTCGAGGAGAAAGGAAACATATGCCGAATGATGACGCCATACGCAATGGTGAAAATGTAGGCCAAACTTTATATTGCGGTATATATATGACGCTGATTTTTATTTCTTTCCATTTCCTGTTTTTTTTTCCCCGGCCTGCCGGAATACAAAATGGACGTCCTGTTACAAAGGATGACACACACACACAAAAAAAATAAATTTTTTATTAACAATTTAAATTATTTTTTATTATCATGGTGATGTTACATAGATTAATGCATATCGCAATACCTTACTTACGGGTTAATTTAACTAGAAAAAAACAAGGGGTGGCTAAACCGGATGGAACCCGCTTCCATTGCATCATCGGAAACTCGTTTTTCTTTTGTTTTTCTTATGTATTTTTACGTGTGTGCTAGTAAATTGCCCTCATTTTCGTTCATTTGCCAACCCGATTTTATGCAAAGCAAAGCCATTTTCAATGTCGAAGAGGGGCCACTTTGATGATGCAAAAAGACAACTCTCGCACTCATCCGTCCGCAAGAGACAAGTGCCCCCCTCTCTCTCATTCGAAGCGGCGTCTCTTTTAAACTCTCGAAAAATCCTCTCGTTGATTTCGCCACACATAAACATTATTAGAGCTATATAGCAAAAAGGAACAGCCACCCAATTTCGCAAGGTTTATATTTATTTATACATGTTGTTGTTGTTTTTTTTGCGCTCGCGCGAGCTCTCTTCCCTCCGTAGCTGATTTTGCGCGCGCCCCCCCCGTCCTTTTGCGGTCTGTCAAACGATTGGAGAAAGAAAGAGACCGCCAAACAGTCGCGAAAAATAACTGCGCGTCTTCTCTTTCGCCATCCTTAAAATGTTTTTATTGCACCTTCCCTTTAAAGAGACCCTCCAGCACAATCTTATAAGCGGACTTTTTGTTTTTTCGGATGCATCCGCAGACACCGTCGGATTGTTTTTTATGAAGAAGCGGCCTTTTGTGTTAAGCCTTCATAACAATTTAGACCATTAAATATAATGTCTGTTTTGGCCTATTTTTTTTTAAGGGAGAGCGGCAGACGCATGTCATATAAAAAATTATAGGGATCCATCACCTAGGCGACAATATCGATTGTGTTTTGTTTTTTTTTGCGCATGTGTTTAAAAATAAAAATTAGGGCAAGTCCGCAATGTAAGAGGTATTGAAAAATGGAGTGATTAATTTAGAGTGACGTCATCTTGCTCAAATTGAAATTGGATAAGTAATGAAGATGACAATCTTTATAATAACAAATTCGATTCTTTTTTTTTTTTTAGAATTGAAAAAGAAATTCGGCATTGGGTTGAATTTCCGCCGCTTTCTTTTGACGATGTGGATCAATGTCAGGTTCGATCAAAAGACACTCGACTGCACATTCGATTTAAATACAAATAATAAGGCGGCATATAGAAGGAGGAGCATTTTGGATCAAAGATAAACCGAAAACCATGTGATGTCATACTATCTAACAATTTAAAAGAAATTTAAATTCGGCCAAAATAATTTAGTACCGATTTTGATTCAAACAAATTTCGATCAACGGTTCCAATTTGTTGCCAAAATTTCCAATCATCAAAATCGGTTAAGAAATTAATTTTTTATTCCTTAATGGCTAGCCTCAAAGACCTAGTTTTTTCTTTTTTATTTCATCCTATCGGTACTCTTCGTATCTCCCATAGAAAAAAACAATAACACGACAATACAAAAAAATTAGGTCGTGCCAAAAAACAAAGTCGTTTCGATCAAGGCCGACATTATAAATGTATAAAAAAACGGTCAAATGCGGCGAAAAAAAAAAAAACAAGTTTCACTGGACAACCATTTTGCCGTGTGATGTTCCATACCTTTGTAGATATATACCTGTCGCTAGCGCGCGCGCCATTTTTTTATAGCTACGCCTAGTCGCAATAATTTTTTTTTAAGACCTTTCTCTTTCTATCCCCCATTTTTCTGCTAGTCTATTTAGTCTGTTTTTTTTTTTTTTATTTTTAACGGCCTGTATGTTATTCAATTTTCAGACCATTTGCTCTCGAAACGTCTTCAAATGCCCCCCTACGTCTATAGAGACTTAACGATTATTGGGTCCGCAGAACAGGCAGTTGTGGCGCACACGCCCGCGATACTTTAAAAGAGGAGGCAGCCGGGCACAATTTGAACAAGAAAAAAAATGACAATAGTGCAGCAGAAGCTAAAAAAAAAAATGGGTACATGTCGGCTGCTAAAAAAAAAAAAAACAAGACATAAAACACCATTTTTTGGTCACTTTAAACGTCGTAACGCTTTAACGCGAGCGAAATGTCTTTTGTAACATTTCACCGGCGTACGCATTTATTTTTAATTTTCAAAATCCAATAAGCTACGTGTTAAATGTTTAACGTCATTTTCACCTTTTTTTTAAAAATCATCTTTTTCCGTATGCAAATGAAGCAAAAATTAAATTATGGATATATGCAGCGTTGAACGAACCCTGTTTCATCATCTTATAGAGAGAGCTACTGGGTGGGCTAACTGTGTAATGACGTTAACCAATCACGAATGCAAAAAAAAAAAAAAAGTCTGTCCCTTTTTTTTTTAAAGCAAAAAAAACTGTCACGGCATAAAGAACTGCTAATGTACGAAAAAAAAATGGTTACGGACTAAAGAACTACTGTGTTAACGTTTACCTGGTTACACGGTGAAAATGAATATTGTAAAAAAAAAACACACACATTTTTTTTGCGTTTTTTTTTTTTTTGCTCTTAAATGTGTTAACCCTTTTTGGTTATTCGGAATAACTCGAAGTACTGATTATCAAAAAAAAAAAGTTTAAACCCTACCCCCTTTTTTTCTCAACAGGATGTTTCTATGTGAAAAAAAAAGAGTTGTGAGAAAAAAAAATTTTATGAAGGGGGGTCACTTTTTTGGTCAAGTTATTGCTGCACAGACTAAACAAATGGTGGTGTATGTGTAACACGCATTCCATCGTATAAGAGAACCCCCCGTTTTATTGTACGCCTTTAACCCTCCACATCTAATGCCATTTTTTTCCCCAACAGTTACGAAACATACAAAACAAAAAAAGAGTGAGAGTAAAAAAACCGTGAAAAAAAAACAACATGGGTTGCAAGTTCAGCAGGGCAAAAGGGTTGCAATAAAATAAGATAACACAGAGCCCCCCCCCCCCTTCTTCTCTTAGCAGACAAAATTGTAATTGACCGTAAAGAAAAAGGTTCAACCTTCACCGTAACTGTCCCTTCAACCAGAGCAAGCCCCTCGGTGGCGAAAAATAAAACAAAAAAGAATTTTTTGAGTTTCCGAGAAAAAAGAAACTCGCAACAATTGCAACACGAAATTCGAAACAAAAACAAAAAAATGCATTCGATGAACTTTGAAGATTGAACGATTCCACGCAAAGTTCATTGTACGAAAATGTCGATATGCTCAACATCAGACGTCAATCAAACGAAAATGTAAACGAAATAGAGGTTTTCACCCTGGTTGACGTCACAATTGCTGAAAGGCATGTGGGGGCCGGTATTGCGTGTGTTATATGGCTTGCCTTTTTCGCTAGAGGGCCACAGAGGCAATTTGGGGGGGAAGAAAAAAAAAAATGGCCGCGCGCAATGACCAGTTGTAAAACCATTCCGGAATCTCTCCCCCCCCCCCCTCATGAAACTTGTGGGCGAAACTAATGGCCTTTTTTTTCTTTCTACCGGGCAGTTAAAATGCAATATATTTTTTTTCTTCCTGTGTTAAGAAGATGGCTTTTTTTTTCTTTCAAACTATTACAAACGCAACAGTGATGTCTCCACTTTTACTTTTCAACACACGTTGTTGGGGCAAAAAAAAAGATGGCGCGAGCCATTTCCTCTACACATTGATTTCTCGTTTCCAAATGTAAAAAAAAAAAATGCGATTGTTTAGTGCACGTGTAAAGAAGATATCCTGCTTCCAGTTACCCAACAAAATGAATAAACTTTCGATCGCTAATGAGCTGTGCGAGTGAAATAAAGTTTGGGAGGAGCAGCAACGCTTTGCAAAGATTTTTAGGAAACGGCCGTAATAAGGGAACACACACACACACACAAGAAGAGAATAGATTTTACCTGATTAGATTTTGTCATCGTTGTGAACAATGTCTCTGGATGATGGGAGAGATGTTGACGGAAAGTTGCACGAATTTTTTGGGCTCTAGCAGAGCAGATGACGCACGATGAACTTGCAGACACGTAATGAGAGATATCGCACACGTGCATAAAGCGCGATGTTGCCGTTCATTTTTTTGGGGGTGAATTTCTTCGATTAAACGAAAATAAATGAATTAAAATAGATATCACATCAAAAAAAGGGTGTATTTTTGTTTTTTGTTTTGTTTTTTTTGTTTTTACGTCAACAGTCAAGCAACTACAAATTGTATAGGGTAGAGAAAAAAGTGTGTTTTGGAGGAGGGAAATTAAAAAATCGAAAACATTTTTTTTTTTTGCTTTTTGCCAGATTTCGCGAAATCGATTCGATTGTTTTATCGTTTCTCAATTTGCACGAAATATCTGCAGACAAAAACAAAAAAAAACAAGTTTTCTCTAACTCTCGCATCGTGAAATGAAAGAAATGTAGGACGAAATAACAAAAAGAGACGAATAGGAAAAACAAATAAAAATCCAACGAGAATTTGATGAGGTGCAGACGCAATAAAAAGAGAGACAATTGAAGAGCGACATTATTTTTTTTTCTTTTCAAAGTCTGTGTGTGTTTTTTTTTCAACTACCGGAAATTTTGTTGGGATTTGGGGGGAGGGGAGGAAAGAACAATTTGAATAAAAAGGTAAGAAAAAACTAATTTTGAAAAGAGGTAAACAAAAGGGGGATGGGGGGACAAAACCAAAAAAATTTTTGAAAATTTCAGAACCGAGACATGTTTACCGGGGAGGGATAATTTTTAAACGCCAATGCATAATTTTTTTTTTTTTTTCTTTTTTTTCTTTTTCTAGTTATGCAATCCGAATAAGAAGAAATCAAACCGGGTCGGAAAATGTGTGTGAAAACAAACACAGAAAAAAAAAAGCCAATCAAAAATTCAAAACAATTTTGAAACAAACAAGTTATCCAATTGAAGAGGGGGGGGGGGGAAGAAAAGGGGGAGAGGAAAAAGAACACGAAACATGTGTGAAAAATAGTGTAGCACAATCATCATATTCTTAAATTAAAAAAAAATTATTTCTTTCAAAATTCATCGGGAAATTTGAAAAAAAAAATTGAAAAACAAAACACGCCTTTTCTTTTCCGGTTTGCCATCTCAACAAACTCGAAAACACTCGGAGGTAATAATTCTTTTGACGTACTCGCCACATACACAACAAGAACAGTTTTAATTAGATGCAAAAAAAATAGAGGAGGAGGGTGGGGGGGGGGGGAGAAGGAATTATTTTCAACGGGTCGCGTATTTCGGGTATTTTTTGTTTCGTTCTTTTTCTTTCTCTCTCTTTGATTTCTACAAAAAAAAATTTGAATTCAGCAATCATTGGTCTGCTTTACGTATAAACAAGTGTGAAACGACCAAATGCGTTGATCTGTACGAATTTTGAGGGCTTAATTTTTTTTTGTTTAAATTGTTTTCACTCTTTCAGTTTCACTCTCAATTCAATTCAAATTCGTGAATGAATCTTTTTGTCGTCTCTTTCTCATTTTAGGGCGGGGTCATTTGCTTGTCTGCCTGCTAATTTCTTTTTATGCAACAATGAAATGGGGGTTGTGTTGATGCGCTTTAATTAAGAAAATCATGGGGAGGAGGATTTCCCATTTAAATAGAGTGGGGTAGGATGTTGACGCCTGTTTGAAATAATGAGGGGGGGATCATTCAAAACAGATTTGAAAAAAAAAATTCATAATAATAATAATAATAAAAAAAAAGACGAATTCAAGGTTGGATTGAGTTTTGCACCTGAGATAAGTTCTTTACGAATATATGTGTCAAATATAGATGTATGTTAATTTTTTTTTTCATTCAAAAAATATAAAATTGTTTCATCATTATTATTATTATTATTATAGATACTTGTAGATTGATTCGGAGATAAGTGGATAACGGATGGAGATATTTCTTTTTTATAACTGGTATGGCGGAGTCCTATTATGGATGGTTGATTGGTTTCGTTTCCTGTTTAGACGGTAAAGGTTTATCGACGAGGGGAAAAAGGCAAAGAAGCAAAACAAATCGGCTACGTTAGGAACTGTGTGCTACATCGTCATGTTTTGGACCATCTTCATTGCAACATTTTTTTTTTCGTTTTTAATGCTTTCTTTCTTATAATATGTGTGTCATTAAAAATCTGCATTTTTCAAAAGTAGTCAAATTAAAAAAATAAAGAATTTTTTTCTCATTGATTGTTAATACACCCGACTTCAAGAACTGATGGGAGGTATATCAAGTTTCGACGGACAGTTGATGTTTGTTTTTCTTTTTTGTTAAGTTTACCCTGAGTCTAGCGCTTTTTTTTAAATTTTGTTGTTGATTTTCTATCTTAAAAAATACAACTTTAGATTTTACTTGGATCTGTCTGTTGCTGGATAAGAAAAACGTTATTATATGGAAATATTTTCTAACTGATTTACTGGTTTTCGTAGGATGAGGGTCTCTGTGATATTGTTATGGAAAAAAAAGAAAGAGGAAATTGAATGAGCAGTTCGCCAAGATACCCATAGGTGGCGTGGGATGGTCATTCAAATACGGCGGGACTTTTGAAATAGAAAGATGTCGATGTCTTGGTTTGGCGCGAGATTTGAAACAAACTTGCGAAAAATAACTCAACTTTCGAGAAAATGAGAGGCGCGCACAATGAAAAATAATAATAATAATAATAAAGAGAAGAGCAATAGTTGGAAAAAAATTAACATTTTCCTGAGGTAGACATGAGCAAAGAGGTGCTTTCATAGTCGTTAACATTGCCTCTTTTCTTTTTTTTTGTTTTCGATAATAATAATAATAATAATAATTGAAAAAAAATCTAAATAATAATAGTTCAAAAAAAAAAATTCGTCCTTTCATTGTCTCGATTTGAATGTCCCAGAGCGTCAAATTAGAGCAGCAACAGCAGAGCAAATCACCCGCAGTGCAATTACAACAAACATATACGCACCAGCGCGCAATCCCTAAGATTATTATGAAGACATTATCTAATCATAGTTATTATTATTATTTAAAAAAATTTAAAAAAAAACAAAGACAGGATGTTTTATCTTAATTACATTCAAGAGAAAGATGACATTTGTTTCTTTTCAAATTGTTATTTGTTAAGTTTTCTTGTTTTTGAATGGACCCAAAAGGTTTGTGTGATTTTGACTGTGGCCGCAGGGCGAGGAAAAAATGCCACCTGAGCTTTGAATTGAATCATCTTGAAAATTTTTTTAATCAATTCAGAAAAAAAATTTAATTCAGTGCCGAAAAATTTGAAAAGCTGTTTCTTTCTCGTATTTAAAATTAAAGGGAAAAAAAAATGAATTGACAGTCAATGAGAGGAGGTAACTGGTTGCTGTCAATGACTTGTGTAACAAGGCACCACGTTAAAAAAAATGGAGGTAAAAGTTTAAAAAAAAATTAATATTTTCAAACGAGCAAAACATGATTGACTCGATTAAAAACATATTCCAAGAGATTGGCCGGAAATTCGGTGTTGTGTTTGTAGTGTACGTCATTGGCGGTATTTGAATAAAAAAAAAATTAGTGTTTTTTTCGATACCCAACAATACTTTGGAAATTGTTACTTTCATTCTTCAAAAAAAAAACGAATCATCACCCACGATGATTTGATTGACGGTTATATGTATAATATATAGTCTTTGAAAAGTCTTTAAAAAAAAATTAATTAAGGAGGAAAAAAAAAGTGAAAAACTTTAGAAACCCCGAAACACATCGACGCGAGAAAGTTTTGCTTATCAAGAAAATTTTGAAAATTAAAAGTTTAACACGCTGGACAATAACACGCATACAAACACGCACACGGAAGAATTGAAGAGAATTACCCAACAGATTCTGAACATTAAAAAAAAGAGAGGAAAGGAAAGGAGAGGGGAAAAAACCACATTAAGGCGACGATTGTTTTGTGTGTGTGTGTGTGTGTGTGGAATTCAAGAGTTAATAATTAATAACAATTAAAAAAGAAAAAAGGAGGACCCAAATTTCAAAATGTTTTCTTTTACATTTTGAAATTCGCTCATTTGAATAGATCTAAACTAAAGCACACACACAAAACTAAATTTTAATTTCCTTCTTTCGAGGGGGAGGGGAGGCCTTATTAAAAAAAAAATCGGAATCATTCCGATTTACCTTGTGTGTAAAAAGAGTGTTGACAAAGATTGGCTTCAATTATTTTCCAACTTGAAAAATAAATGAACGCCAACTGCCAATCACATTTTTGAATCCAATTAGAAAATGGGTTTGTGTTTTCGCCATAAAATGGCCAAAGAGAAAAAAGGAAAAAAACTAAACACAATATTGAAAACAAAATTCAACAAGCCTGCGACGCGCCCAAACATCCACAATCACGAACTCATCGATATCGGGATTATTTGAATTTTCAAAAAAAAAATTTTCGGGAAGAAATCACCAACTCCTTTACTCGTTCTTCCCGAAAATTCGCGCGAATTTCAAATTCCAAATCGTTTGAAAAAAAAAAGAACACGTCTTCCTATCTCGTATTGCACACACACACACATTTCTAAAAAGAGTTTTAACTAAATTAAAAAAAAAAAGAAAATTCACGGGGGTTCGGGATAATCAAAAGACAACAAAATTTCTAAATCATAGCGTTTCGAAAGCAATTAAAAAGAGGGGACCACCGGAGATTTAAAAAAAATAATAATTTTGTTATGCCCCCCAAAAATTTTTAAAAAAACCGGGTTTGGGTTCCAAAACGTGAAAAAAAGAAAATTAAATGTTTCAACTGGTTTTTTGTTTCTTTCCTTATTTCCATTGGTTTTCTGGTAAATAGTCACTGGTTTTTAGTTTTCTGTGTCTTTCTACCGATCAATGAATGAATCATAATAGTAATAAAATCAACGGGTTCGAAGGGGGGAGTTTTTGCCGGGGTAGGTGTAGGGGGAGGATGAATCACCGGTGCCATCCAAAAAATTCAAAAAAAAAAAATGAAACGGGGAAAAATCTTTGAAACTTGTGTGGAACCCTCGCGCTCGTAATAACAAAAAAAAATGTAACAACTAAGCGGGGAGGGAGGGATCAAGTTGGATCAATCCACAACATTTGCATTTTACCTTACGTAAAAATGTTTGTTTTCTGAAAGCGGGAGAAAGAAAAAAGAAAAAAAAAAAGAAATCTGATTTGAGGTAGAGTCGTCGAATGCGGGTTAGTTAACTGGGGCGGGGCGGGTTCGGGGCGGGGCGGTTCGTTGTGTCGGTGCGTAAAAATAGCCCCGACACACACACTCACACACGCTCGCGCAATACACACACATAACAACATTTTTCGTTCTTTCTCTCTCTCTCAACATAGACATAAGATACGTGCGTGACCAAGACACACGAAAACCTGAGTTTTTTCTTTCCTTTTTTTTTGTCGGGACTGGATCGTTTTTTTGTTTTGTTTTTTAGCTTTCTTAACTGAAATAGGATTTCATCAGAAGGACCCGTTTAAAAACAAAAGAAAAAAAAAAAAAGAAGGGAGAAACAATTACGTTTGCCTCCCCCCTACCTTTTGTTTTTTTCTTTATGCAAATCGCAACGTGTTTTTTTTTTTTTTGATATATCGTTCACGTTGTACTGGGATTAGGACTGGCGCTGCCGCCGCGATCGTCCATCACCACTTCGGCGATGGACGACGACGTGGTCGTCGAATTGAGATCGTCGCGGACGGCAAAGTAGGCGCCGCCGACGCGCGCACCGGCGCTGAACTTGCTGCTCTGGCGCGGAGGCGGCGACGGCGGGGCCGGCGGCGGCGTCGGCGTCGAATCGGGCGTCTCCTTCTTGATCACGTCCTTACCGTTCGAGGAGGTGGTGGGCGCGGCGGCGGCCGAGCCGTGCGACCCTGGCGACGACGTCGACAAGTTGGACGATCCGATCGTCAGGTTCTCGGGGCTCTCCTGGCGGCTGTCCTCGCTGTAGTCGGCCGGGCCGCAGTTCGATTCCGGCATGTCCTCCTCGCGGTCCTGATGGCCGGCCGAGCTGGCCGCGGCCGCCACGATGGCGGCCGCCGCTTCGTGCCGGCTGCTGCCCGCCACCTGGATGACGGGTCCGCGCTCGCGCTTCACCAGCGACAGGGCCGCCGCCGCCATGGCCGACGTCAGCGCCGCCGTCGAGGCGGCAAAGTTGTTCTGGTTGGCCGCGTTGATGGCGGCAGCGGCGGCGGCAGCGGCCGCCTGCGCCGCCGCAGAGTTGGCCGCGGCGCTGGCGGCGGCCGCGGCCGAAGACGACGTCGACGACGACACGCGGCTGTAAGGGCGCGTCGTGGCGATGCCCAGCTTCTTCACCTTGTCGTAGAGGGTGCGCGACGGCACCTTGAACTTGCGCGACGCCTGCAGCGCGCTCATGCCGCTCTTGACGGCCTCAATGGCCGCCGTTATGTCGCTGTTCGTGTACTGCTTGTAGCGCTTCCATTCCAACTTCTGGGTCGGCACGTAAGCCGCGATTCGAGCGCCCGAGGCGTCCACTGCACAAATTCAAACCAAATATTTATTTCTTTTGAAAACAAAATGCGAGAAAAACAAAATTTCACAAATGAGACGTTCATGGCCAAAAGACGCCCAAGTATTTTGAAATCCGGAAGTGCTGATTAGAGAAGGAAAAAAAAAAAAAAAATGCGCAGACACACAGAAAATGCAAGACCTTGAGATTGTTCGAGAGGCTGATGTGCGACTTTTGATAAGAGACAGGAGCCCTACGACATAGCCTTGGTTGAATTTCGTTCTATCCACTTTGCGTCACAAGCAGACGACCTTTGCACGCATTCCCGTTTGCGCCATTTGAAATGAGACGGCCAAATGTTGGCATCATCGCAGATAACACGACTGTCGCGATCCAGTCAAGGTTACACACACACTAACACACACGGCAAATCCGATAGGCTAGGCGAAATTGCACCATCAACGAAAAAAAACAAAACAAACTCGGAAAACTCACCTCTTTTATCAGACAGGGGCGAAGACGGTACAGCATGTCCATATTCACCGCTCTTTGTAACACACGCGCACGAGAATGAGAAGAAAAACAAATAGAAAATAATAATAATCATTAGTTTTTTTTTCAAATCGATTACATAAGTAGATAGCATTTTTTTGTGTGAATAGCTTACAATCTCGCTGGGGTCGTCTTCCGAATTCAAATCCGGGTTCTGATTCCAATCGTCATCTCCACGATCGCGATCACGTCCAGCTTGTCTCTGTACGACACACGACATTCATTTTGTTCAATTTTTTTCAATAATTAATTGAATAATTAAAACATAAACGTAGAAAAAGAAAATTGCGCCAAACGCTGCCGCTAGATGGCAGCCACGGCAAATCATCAAGCAACTCAATAAAGAAGAAAAAGAAAAAATACCCACGCATTTCGGGGCCCGGCAGCCAACAACGGGCTAATAATATCGTGAGCGTGCGTGTCTACTACGTCTGCCTTCTAATGTCATTGACGTATTTCTTTCTACGTCTCGATACGCTATTCGCCCTTCCTCCCTTACCCTACCTCCCCGTCTCACTACTCCCCTTCATTCCCGGAATAATAACAAGAGACAAGGGCGCAGCTCTCTGCTACACGAGAAAACACATCTATGGGGAAACTGGTCGGGTAAGTTCTTTTTTCTAAGGGAGGAGGGTGGTGCTGCTGCTGGTGGTGGTAGATAAGCGGCACCACCCCAACCCTCCCCACCAAACAATTCGACTTCTATGTCTATTTCACGACACGTGGAGCCAATCTTTCTTTTTTTTCCCTCTCCGCGCTCGTGCAAGCCCAAAAGAGAAGGGGATGAGAGAGAGAGTTAGGGGTGCATGAACTCGGAAGCCATTGGCAACCCGACGAAAAACAAGACAAGATCCAATGACCGTGAGTTCGAATCTATAGGGTAGGAGGGGTAGGGGAAGGGAACGATGAGTAAAAGGGTAGTAAGCATTATTCCGACCGGAACACACTCAATCCAGTTGGATTATTACTCTATTCTTTATTAATTATTTATTTATTTATTTTTGGGTGGGGGTGGGGGTGGGGGGCATTGCCTGATTTATTTTTAATTAAATTTTTAATTTTAAGATATAAAGGGGAGGAGATGTATTTGATACCTCGGCGTAGGCCATGGCCATTGGCAAGTAGCTACTAAGATGATTGCGATCATCCGCCGAGCCAGATCCTTCGGCGGCGGCGGCAGCAGCGGCGGCGGCCGCGCTCAGACGGAAGGGAAACAGTCCCGGTATGTCGGCGTGATGGTGATGCTTGGAAGAGCCGTGATGAGGTCCGAGCACCGTGCGGAGTAGCGACGGAGTCTGATCGCCGTCGCCGGACGCGATGGACAGACGCTTGCGTTTGGATGCGCCTCCTCCGCCTCCGCCGTTGTTGTCGCCGTGCCGGTCGAAATGATGATCGCTGTTGCGTCCGTTGCCGCTAGATGGCTCTCGATCGTCGGCCGAAGCGTTCGACCCGCCGCGCTGCATGGCTCCGTACAGGGCCAGCGCCTGCTCGCGCTCACGCAGCGCCGTCTCGAAGGCGCCCAGGTGGAGCGGCATCACCAGCGGCGGCCACATGCTCAGCGGGTTGCCCGCGCTGCCCGTGCTGTCCCTGTCTCCGCGAGTGGCGCTGCCGTCGCGACGCTCTCCGCCCTGCTCGCTGCCCTGCGGGCTCAACATGGGCGACTTGTACAGGTAAGAGGACGAAGCGTGACGCGAGTACGAGCCGGCCCCAGACTCGGGATCGCCGCGAATGTGTCCGCCAGCACGTTCCGGCGGGCTAGTCGGGCTGGGACTCTTGTTGCGGTTGTGATGGTGGTGCTGCTGCTGCTGATGGTGCTGCTGCTGGTGGTGATTGCTGTGGTGGTGGTTGTGGTCGGCCGAGCCCGGCGTGGCCCTCTCGGCATAGCGGTGCGACGAGTTGGGGCGGTCGGCGTTCGACGAGGAAGAGACGGGCAAGTGGTGACCTGAAAGGGCGTGACCTGAGGTAGATCGGATGATTTGTGGATGAGCGTTGATTGAGGTAGACTGAGGAGGAGAAGCTGAACTGCTACCGTGACTGCCGGGTCCAGCCATGCCGCCCACGCCTCCGCCGGCCGTCACGTTGACCGACGTGCTGGACAAGAGGCCCGAAGAGGCCGGAGGTGGATAGAGCGGCTCCCTATCGCCTCCTGCGCCGCCGCCGCCGGACGCGTTGAGCGAGTCGTCCTCAAAGAGGCCCTTGACGCGCAAGGCTTCGGCCACTTTGAGGAGCGAGGGGAGCTGCTCCTGGGCGACGTTCACCTCTCCGCGGTACATGTACTCGAGGATGGCGCGGATCTCGGCGTACTGGATGTCCTTGAAGACGACGATCGGGTGCGGGCACGCGTTCTCCAGGAACAGCGACTGGAAGTAAGACGAGCAGGCGGCCAGCACCATCTTGTGGCACTTGATCGAAGTGCCGCCGACGGCCAGCGTCACGTCCGTGAACGCCTCCGTCTGCAGCAGCTGCTCGAACACCGTCAGCAAGTTGGAGCGGTGGTTGTTCCAGCGCAGGCAGTACTGCTGGCTATCGTCGGCCAGCGCAGACGAGCCGGCCGCATTACTACTGTTGTTGTTGTTGTTGTTGTTATTGTTGGTGCTGCCGGCCGTCCGGCCACCACCCCCGCCGCCCATACTCTTCGTCGACATGTTGGCGGCAGGTGGAACGACCGATGGTGATGGTGGATTCACCTTAGCGGCGGCCTGCCCGCCACCCGCGATCCCCCTGTCTTCGCCCCGATCGTCCTCCGCTTCGCCCCGATGTTGCTCTCGCTCTTGGCCGACAGATTCGATCCGGCAGCGGCGGCGCTGCTTGCCACTATGACCGCCACTCCACAATAACCTCCTCTCCGGCTGCTGTTGATGCTGATGTTCCAAACGATGATCTTCGTGATCGGACCTTGATCCACCAGCCTCTTCTTCTCCGTCGTCCGTCGTCACTCCTTCAAGCAAAACGTTCCTAAATTTGCATATTTTTTTTTTCACAAAAAAATAAAACCAATTAATTTTGATTGCTAAGATTAGTTTAAATCCGCCATTACTCTAAGAGGTGAATGCGCACGTGTCATCGGTGACAATGAGAAATTTCCGCGAAATAAACAAAACAAATTTCGTCCGACTATATTCGACCGATTGCGAGGAAGACAATCAAGTGTCGTCAATAACGTGAAAACGAGTCTACTAGAACCTGTTTCACCCCACCTTTTTTTTTTTTTGCTTATTTTGCTTCGCTTTTTTTTGTAAGGATGAAAACACGTCATTTGTGATTGCTAATCGAATTGTTGTGTTACGACGCCGGGGCGCGCTGCCATCGCATCTTTATTTTCGTGAATTCCGGGAAAAGCGAACAGCGAGTTTTCTTTTCTCATGGAACGGAATGGGGGGGAAGGGAAAGAATCAGGGACAAAACAACCGAATCAAAAAAAAAAATGATAATCAAAAATGGCGGGCAGGATGTGTCACGACATAGTCTGCGTGAAAGAACAGGGAAAAAAACAAGAAATAAGCAGAATATGGCGAAAGAATTTCGCAACATTGCCGAACCACTTCATCGCGTTTCCTGTTTACACGACGATGCCTTATCGTTTTATTTTTTTTTTTCGGGTACAGTTAAAAAAAATTAAAAGAAAACCGCAATCTCATTTCGTGTTCCTTTCGAAACAATAACCTGCAGGCAAGGGAATCTGTCTAAAGCTACGCAGAAATGAAATGTAATTTTTTTTTCTCGCGAAATGCCACATTGCCACATTGATTTCGATTCCAGAAATAATTTCGAACAAATAACATTTTAATTGTTAATAGTCTCACATAGTAACAATTGCCCATTTCGTTTTTTTTTAACCCACCCACTTTTTCCGAGAGCAGCTCAAACATTTTTATCGAGAAATTGTCTCGAAAAAAGAATTGAGAAATTTGCATACGAGGAAGAAAACAAAAACACCAGACATACACACGTAACCTGTTATGCAAACATGGTCTGCACGCTGGTTCGCATCTACCAAAAAAATATATATACATCTGCTTGCAAGGTATTTCAAACGAAATTCATGTGGGAACCTGTTTAAAACATTTTAAAAAAGGCGATTACAGAAAACGCAAGTGTTTTATGTCATCGAATATCCCTGTGTTACGTTTTTATGCATCTCTCAGGTGAGAACCGTAATCATTTGTTGTTGTTTTTTTCCACCCCCTCAGTTTCGAATTTTTGCCGTTAGATGGCACTACTACAAATTGGGGGTGAGCAAAAAAAAATACAGTTTGCCAACCGCTTTTTCTCTACGTTTTCTTTGCTTTTTCTTAACAACACGTAAGAGTTCCATTCGTTTTGTTTAAATACTCGCGTTATCATTGAACGGGCAAAAAAATATATACATAAACGTAGTACGAAATAATCTTTCGACAAAGTCAACCCAAAGAGAAGATAACACAGACCGGACATTGAAACGCCGGGACGGGAGGGCCACGCCATTTTTCGAACACAATTTTTTCTTTTCTTCCCTTCCGTCTTTTGTTCTTTTCTTACTTAACTATTTTCTGATTGACACGACACAACTCAGAGAAGATAAATGTCCCAATTTTCAATAAATGGAAATGGGGAGAGGAGGGGTGAGCTGTGTTTCTAGACGATAAAAGTTCACCACCACGAAAAAACCAAAGACGAAAAACAAGTTTTGAAAATGAAAAAAAAAAATTAAAAATGAAAAAAAAAAAATCCTCAAGTTATTCGACTCGTTTGAAAATGATAAAAACAGAAAGGCCCGGCCTATTGAGTGTGTGTGTGTGTGTGTGTGTGTTGTCTGGAGATGGAGAAAACCGAGACGAAACTTTTTTTTTTCTTCTTCTTCTTCTTCGCCTTTCCCTTCCCCCCTCAATGTGTGTCGCAACTTTTTTTTTTGAAAACCCGAAGCTTTTACACACACACACACACCCGGGAGATTAGACGGGGGGGGGGGGGGGGGGGGAGAGAGAAAGAGAGGCTCAGTTGAGTTGAAGGAAACACATTCCGATGTGTTGAATTTAGCGTTTCGTGAGAAAGAAAAAAAAGACGGGAGAGAGAAGAAATCTGCTTACAAATTTTCATTTACAAACACAAATCTCAAGATGCTGAAAACAAATGACAATCGAATAGAAATCCGTTAAATGAACTTTGATTGCGACAATAATGCGAACAAAGTTCACTTTTCCAAAAAAATAAAAAATAGGGGAGGAGAAGAAAAAAAATGGCGGAAGTTATCATTTTTATTTACGAGTTTCTACATCATTGCCAGCCATAAAACTCTCGGAAAGATTTCGTCTATAGGCTATGGGGATAAAGGTCATCATAATCGCAAGAGGGTAAAAAAAAATTTTTTTATCGAGGGAAACCGTCTGTCGTAACACACAAAAAAATGGGGGTTGAAAAAAAAGAAGGGGGGTGAAATCTCACCTTGAGAAAAAAAAAATAGCTTCAAAAGAATTTTTTTTTTCCTTTCTTACGCATTTATCTATTTTCTTATTTTTTTTCCCCTCCCTGTATCTAACCGCCACCCCCCATTTTTTTTTTCGACAATGTGAATATATAGCCCAGGCAGATCCTCACGCTAGTGCCTCACTCCCCCCCTTTTAGCCTCCAGGGTTTCCCCCCCCCCCCAATCTCAGGGTATTGCGTATTTCTAGGCCTTACATATATATTTTTTTCTCTCTTTTTCTTTCCTAATCCTCTTTTTTGGACTTTTCATCAGCTCTTCTCCCTTTAGCGGGCTCATTCGCAATGCCCCTCACTCACCCGAAAAACTCGGAATCCAGGGAGAATGAGAGAGGAAAAAAAAAAGAGATAGCCTTCATGATGAACCCCCCCACACACACACACTCCACCCTCTTACGTCAAAGCGTAACCCGCATGGCCTACACACCACTACCCCTATGTGAGGGTGGAAAAATAAGAAGGAAATGATAATAAAAAAAAGAAAAAACCGAAGATGGGAGGAAGAGAGAGAGACGGACGACCGACCGACCGACGACGTGAGGAGATGAGAAGGTTAGGGGAGGAGGGGTGGGTTCGGTGGCCGCTCACACACACACACTTTGACTGCACGCTGCTGCCTTTGGCGAAAAAGCCCTTCATAAAAAAGACACGTGTATAGGCCTAGTTTCGGGACCGGACGTTTCTCATTGGTCCGTCCTTTCCAGTTTTTCTTGTTGGCAGCCAACGCACGGGGTGTGGGTCGTGGTGGTGGTTTTTTTTCCACCCTCCCCAACCCTCCTGTAACCCGCAGCAGGCCTATTGCGCCACCCCCACACACACACAGCACTTTGCACGGCGATGCTAGCGCCACCGCTGCGATCAATGTGCCCAATGGCGTCCCCCCCCCACCCCTACATTTTTGTACCCTAACCTTTCCTGGTTGTCGGAGTACGAAAAAAAAAAAAGGATCGGGGGAAAGGAAAAAAAAGATGGCCGATTTTTACGACAAGTCAACATAAAAAAAAAACCGCGACCTTTACCACTAGTTAAATATTGGCGATTGCATGTCTAATGGAAAGAGGTTAGGTTAGTGTAGAATGTCCTCTAACAGTGATAAGCGTTTCACCCCCATACTTGTTCCTAAAAATGGCACTAGAAAGATGGCAGCACGAACGCCATGCACGTTCTCGCCGTGCCGACACACACGCGCGCGCGAGACCGTACGGGAGGGCAAAATACACTGCGACGGCCTTAGCCTCTACATTTTCTTTGACTTTGCCTTTTGCGACTTACGCATTTGCCAACTTTTTTTTCTCTCTCGCTCTTTCTATGGGCTTTCGTACAAAATCGATGAAACTAGTCGATAAAGTGTTTCCCCCCGTTGCGAAAGGGCGGCTGTCAGCGCCACCGCCGACCCACACGCGAATTGATGGTTACGAAAATGATTGACAATCGGCTTTTTAGAGGGACGGGGATCGTTATTTACGATTAATATAACAATTAACATCAAATTCACTCACCTTTTGATGCTTTACGAGTGCTTCATACACATCACAGTAGACACAAACTATACACACACACGAGACGAACACACACACACACACGGGGGAAAAAAAGGGGGGAAGGGCAACTTGAAATTTCCGATTTCACATCGACCCGAGTCGAAATAAAAGTCCCTCGGTCGGAAAAGAATTTTAGCACGCACTGCGCCCCGACGTGTACGAAAACGCACTGTCGATATGGGCACCAAACACGAGTCTCTCTCCTCCCCCCGTACTTTTTTTTTTCGCCCCTACACACACACACACACACACACAAACTCTATATACTCCTCCCCCAGAGAGGAGTCGAGAAACTTTGGGCCTATGGGGGCTAAAATATTAAGTCACAGCAGCGCCCCCTACGTGCCATTCCGAAAACAGGGAGAATGAGAGAGGAGGGTAAAAAGCGGGAGAAAATAAAAAAAAATTAAAAAGAATTTTTCTGTGTCGTTCGGACGACTTTGGCGCCCGCCTGATGGCGCTGATTCACGTGTGTGCAAAACAATTTTTTTTTTTTCATTACTTTGTTTTAACGTCAATGCCCCCTAGCGGCGGGAGAAAAGCAGCCCCTACAAAAATTCCACCCGGGCCTTTTTTTCTAACATTTCCGCACCTTAAATTATACACACGTGAGAAAAAAATAACATTCTTTAACAGGCGTAATGGCTCCCGAGGCTTACAAAAATAAACGACACATCTGGCGAAAAAAACCACGTTGTTTTTCCCGTGTAATATCGTCGTGATGATCACGCAAAAATTTTAGTAAAAAGCTAACCAACCAAAAAAATAAATTGGAAGGTCTTGATTCCTTCCATTTTTTTAATGGCGCCATCCGCGGTCGATCGTAAAAGAAAGAGAAGGCCGTCATGGTAGTAAAGTAGCAAAAAAAAAGAGGGGGGAAGAAGGGAAAAGAAATGCACCATGTTGCGTGCAAAAAAAATGTATACCCATCCCTTTCAGGTGTATGTAACATAACTAAAAGGTATGGGGAAATCAAGCTGACCATGAGAAAAATCTCTCGGGAAGAGAGTGTAGATCAACCGCAAATATTAGTTTGGTTAAAGCTCACGATCGATACCTTCGGTAGCAAAAATGAAACGTTAAAAAAAAACACATAACTATTGGTTGACGATTTTTGTTTTTTTTTTCGTAATAATAAAAATTTCAGTTTTGTTCGATAGTTTTTTGGCATTTTTTTTTAAGGGACCCCGTTGTGTGTGTGTGTGTGGTCAACAACCCCAACGAACCTGGTCGTCTGGACTAGAGGGCGGAGCTAAATAAAAAAATGGTTGCCATTCGATTCTTTCGGTCGTTACAATTTGTTTAACGAAAAAAAAAGGGAATCTTTAGTAGTGGAAAACAGCTGCTTGATTAGCGAATCGAGACTTTCACAACGTTACGTAATCAACCAAACGGAATGAGAGGGGGGAAAGAAAAACAAAAGATGGCGACGGATAAAGAACAAAAAAAGAACAAATGGCGGTTTTTTTTGTTGTTGGACGGTCCAACGAGTTCCGCAGCAGTGCAACGCGCCATTTCCTCTATTACGAACCACCCTACCTTCTACTGTAGAAAGGCCACGTGAATGTCTTCCACGAACCACCCATTCGTGACGCCCACCGCCTTCCCGTCCCCCCCCCTATAAAGGCTCCCAAGTAAAACACGCTACGCAATTTGCAGGATTTTGCCATAGCGAACCAAAAAGACCCTATTCCACTTGTTTTTTTTCGTTTCGTTCGTCAACAATTTCATCTACACAGATTATGAAAAATGAACTTTGCACTCGATAGACTATTTTGCAGAGCTCGTGAAACGAAATGACGGTAGTGAACGTTGTTTGTCGATGAAACACGGGAAAGATAAAAATTCAGCAATCAAATATGAAACGGGGCGGTGGCGGGGCCAACGAACTGAACTGCGGGAAAAAGAACGTTCGCCACTAGAGGGGTTGGCGTAACATCAAAACTACGACTACGCCATTTTTATTGTTTTTTTGCACCAATCACCTGTGTTGTTTTTCTTTTTTGTCATAGGCATTTTCTTGTCCCCCTTCCTCCTCCTCCTTCCCCTAAATATTCAAATTATCCATGAAACGTTTTTTCTAATTGGTCGCTTTTTTTTTCAAATTCGCCATGACACCATATGAAAAAAAAACAACTTAGAAAACAAAAACAACGCTTTGCATAATCCTGGCAGTCTTTTCATTTTCCAAACCCTCCCTCCTTCGAAATCGCGCCAAATAAGGAAAAATCTTACCCTACCCACCACCTGGGTAAAAAAAAAACTAAGTAAAAAAAAAAGGGACAAGTTTTCTCGAACTTATTTAAATACAACACAACAAAAAAAATATGGCTGACCGCAGATGAACGACCTGATTCACCCCCCTCCCCTTCAAAAAAACAGGTTATAAAATACATAAAAACTGACCAAAAAAAAAAAAGAAATCAATCGGCAATGACATGGATCTTTTTTTTTTTTGGTAGGGAGGGGTAAGATAGGGTCTCACAAAAAACTGGTGTCTTGGCGCCCTGAGGGCGAAGAAGAAAGAAAAAGAGGGTGAAAAAAAAAGAAGAACTTTGCTAATCCCCTCGTGCGTGTGTTACGTTACCTTGGGGGGCTCTCCACGTGGCGAGGCCTACCTCCTCCCTTCCTGGTCAAGGATGAAAGAGGGGTAAGAAAAAATAAAAAATAAAGAACATTCGGTAGGTGGATGATCGACTAGACTCCGCCCACTTCACCCTTGGTAGGCCCAACGGCCTACATTTGCGCAAGTCGACGACGAACGACGGAATTTTTTCGAATGAGGGGGATAAGAAGCTTGCAGCTAGAAAGTGAGAATATCACGAGGAGGGGGAAGAAGTCGGATTTTCGGATGAATAATGAAAGGTGAGTGCGGTGCCCCGAAATAAAAAAAAAAAAAAAACCAAGGGGGAAAACTTTGCTCGTTCTTGCCAGGTGGAATTATTATATGAATATGATAAAACACCCTAGCCCCTACGGTTGCCTTGGCGACGTTACACCCTTCCTTCGCTTTTTTTTCTCAAATTTTATAGACATTTTTGAAAAGTACAGATAAAACGGCAATTTTTTTTTCCACATATTTTTTGATCCAATTCAAAGCAAAAAAAAAGAAGGGGAGGAAAAGGAACATGTTTCAGACGGGAATCAGGTTTCAAACTTTGTGTGTAGGAATTCTGCGAATCGAGAGCTTAACGAACTCTGGCCCAAAATGTCACGGTCAAGTCGTGCGCAGTTTTGCCTCCCAAACACAAAACTTTCTCGTGCACATTTATATTTAAAAAAAAAGCGAATTTGTGTGTAGGGAAGAAACGCGGAGTGAAAACGTCACAGAAACAAGTTTGAAAAGATTGTGTTTAGATGTTACCTTTTGTCGGATTGGCGATTCAAGAGCCGGGCAGCAGCAGATGCAGCGTCGTGCACGTTGTCGGTGTAAGGTGGCGCGCAGTGTTGTCTGCTGTCGTACATCAGCGCTAGTCGAGTGGCAGCAGACATGCGGATGTCATCGTTCTTCGGAGGAGAACCGAATTTCTTTTCTGGATGTTTTTTTTCTTTTTCAAATTTCAAATGAAATGCAACAGCCGAAAATTTGTCTATTGTTTTTGTTGTTTTTCAATAATGGCGGCGGTCAGTAAAGAACACGAGACCACTCACGATGCACAGAGGATTGTCACTTTGTACTGATCAAGTTCCGTTTTCCCTGCCAATTCGTGCGTTTTCACCTTTACCTCTTCTGAAATTCGTTTCGAGACTTTGTTTTTTTTTTCTTTTGAAAAATAAAAAAAAAATTCTACCACCAGGTGTCACTGTATTACATCATTACACGCGGCCGTCTGTTGGCTTAGTGAACGAAACGTTGACGGGCGTCGGCGTTTTTTTTCTCTCTTTTCCTTCCGAAGAGAGAGAGAAGGGGGGGGGCAGGGTAGGGAAAAGAAGGAGGTGGAATGGGGAGGTAGGGGTCTACCGTTTCACGAAAAGGATAGGGGGATTCTATAGAGCGTGTAGCTCCGCCCACCTTCGCCTTCTTCCCTTTCCTTTTTTTCCATTCCCCTACTTTTTTTTTTGCCCTTGCTTCTTATCATCGAAAACCCCGCCGCTTGTGTTTTGTTTTTTTTTTTTTGGTTTTCGTCTTTTCTCAATTTTTTTTCTCTCCCTGCCCCCTCAAATCGAAAACAGCCATGGGATAAATGGATTTGTTATCATTTATGGTATCATCATCGACGAGACTAATTTTTTTTTCCAATACGCGATACACAATTGACGTGATTAAATGTAAATACATAATTTCACAACATCTTAATTTCGCCATCTAAACAATCAGAATTGGCGATATTTAACGAGCAAACGGCCAATCAATTGCTAATTGATTCATTTTGGACGGGTAATCACGACGTGGTCGGCGTGAATGATTTCTACTCTTCCAACGGTCGTACATAAATTTGGACCCAACGACATAACAAGTTATTTCTTATTTTTTGATAACTGACATGCGTTCACCATCAAAGAAGACCCCAGACAGGACAGAAAGAAAAAAAAATAACCGGACCGGTGAAAAAAAAAGCAGTCGACCTTGAACGCCATGAAAATAGTAATAAAATAAAATTCATTTCTATTTTTCTTTTGAAAGAATATTTTTTTTTTGTCGCACGTGGCAGGTTGGTGTGTTCCCATGACCGGATCATCATCTGCCTCCATTGTCCATATAACATTTTTTTTTATTTTCTAACAAGAATTGAAATAAAAGATGGGCCGTCTAAGGTAAATAACAATAAAACATGTTTCAATCATCCGATCATTGACTTTTATTGATCTTTTTTTTTGTTTTTTGTTATGGTTGATTTATTTTTATCAACAGACAATTATTTGGCACACATTGAAAATTATTAATTGAATAAAATTGGGGGGAGGGGATTTGAAAATGAGAAAGAAATCAAAACATGGAAGCGAGTGAAATCGAGAAAATGTTTACATTTGACTGTTTGAGATCGACTCTTTTAAAATGATTTCAAAATATCATGAATAAATAAATAGCACATGGTAGCGAGGGGATGGGACAACAAAATAAGTGTCATGTTCATTTTTCCTTTTTCTTTTTCAAATCAAAAGAAAAACCAAAATTGAAAAACAAAAACAAAAAAAAAATCTGAAAAATTAAATTTCAACGAATTTCATCGAGGCAACAGGTGGCGCTAATCGATTCATTGGTTGGCGCCGATTGGTTGCTCGATTTCAAATGGTGAAACGACGTATGGCGGGCGGCCCTTTCAATTTCCGAATCGCTCAAATCGGGATGCGGATTGTTCTTAGTTGGCAACGTCTGCGATCTCGACCCGCCATTGGCCAACAGTTCGCGCTCTTTCGAATTGCGCCATTTCATGCGTCGGTTTTGGAACCATATTTTCACCTATAATTTTTCAAATAATTCCACACACAAAAAAAAAACAAAACAAGAAAACTTGAATTTCCCAATTTGCATAAACCCAAAACGAAATCATCTTGCGAAATGTTTTGTGTAAGCGAGTATGACACATTGACTTTGTCCGATGATGGGGCCCGCTTGCATGACCTACATACGTCATCCTACAACGCACCTGTTCCAAACGCTGTACAGTTAACGGCGCAGTTCCCAGGGTCTAAACACACACACACACACACACACACCGACAACATGTATGTTTTTGAAAAAGAAAAACAGCACATTCGGATTGCCAATTTTCATCCAGGCCATAACCACTCCCCTTGCCCGTCTGTTTTTTTTTTTAATGGCGATGTCAATATTCATTCGTGTGTACATCCGCAAGCTGTTGCGCACTTGTTTTTTTAATGTGCCCTTTTTTTTTTTTGGTTAAAAGGACAAAAACAAAATGGAGCGCATCAAAATTTACATATTTTGTTTTGCAAAGTTTGAAGAACAAAAAGGGGCAGAGAAAGGGGGGGGGATTTGGATTTCAAGGTGATCGACTTTCGCAATATCTATACGCATAAATTATGCAAATTTGAAAAACACAAATGAAGGCAGAATTCTCAAACTATTGAATTTTGCTGATTCAATTAGAATTTTTTTTTCGATCGATATTTGAAGAGATAAACAATAATCCGTTGACAGTGGGCCCGTACGTTAAATAAAGACTCGACATTAAAGTGATATTAACTAACCTAAGGCTAAAATGAAATAAACCGTAATAATGGAGCGGTATCCGTACATGTGTGTGTGTGTGTGTTACAATATTCGATATCCAATCAACAGTCCGTAAAACCACAGAAAAATAAAATCCGATTGGGGAAGGCCATCATTCATTTCCCCCTGCAGGTGTGACCGGCAGGTGGTAAAAGATAAATAATCAAAACTATATTTAAAAAAAAAAAGAGGCCTATTTCAAATTGCGTCTGTTTTTTTTAACAAAAACAGATTTTTTAAAAAAATGTTTCTAAATCGATACACACGACATTGTAAGCGATTCCGCCTACTTCAAAAGTTGTCCCTGCCGAATTAATGAAGCACGCGAAGCTTCGTAAAATGAGATTCCTCTATTCAAAAATGCCCCGTCAAATAAAGTTGGCCCTCGTCAGTAGCGACGGAAGCCATTATGCAAAAGTTTTGAATAATGATCTTTAAAAAATTGAGAAATGTTTTAATTAACGGGAGTGATTTAACTTGCCTATACAGCCCGACACGAAACATTAAAAGCCATCTGCAATTCACGCCATTATTTTCATTTTTTTTTAAACAAAGAATTTCCTTATCACTAAAATAAAAAAAAACAAATTAATTAATTCTATTAATATCTATTTAATTGCTCCCTACTGCGAGAAAAAAAAAGAGATTCTTTTTATGGATGAGATACTCCCACGGATTTTGGCGGTGTGTACTACACACACGCGTGAGTGTGTGTGTGTGTAGTAGTAACGTAGAGTGCCATTGGCATCGGTTGCGCAACGCGCGTTTACAACCCTCCCAGTCACGGCCAAAAAAGAAACAAAAAAAAAAAAAAAGAAAACCGCACTATTGGCTGCGTGAGCGTCTATGCGCTGACGGCCGTCTACGACCTTGAACGTGATTGCAAAGCGAGTGAACGCTGCGAAATGTCGTCACGATTTCAAGACTACCTTTTTGCGTCTTTTCTATAGTCTCTCTCTTTCTCCCCTTCCCCCTCCTTTGCTCTCTACAAGGTTGACGTCAATGGCCGGACGATCGGCGGAGCAAAACTTAAAAAAAAAAAAAAAAAAATTAAATAAAAAAAAGAGGGGGGATAGCCTTCGGGCAGATTTGCAACCCAGGTGACGCTAACCGACGCCACATGGCCAATCTAGTCAGCATTTAGCGTCGCGTCATTTTCGCAATTATTTTTAAATAAATTATTTCAAAAAAGAGAAAAAATTGAGGGGTTCGTTTACTGCTTAATAAACAAAATTAGATTCGATGATGACATGCGTCAATACGTGTCTCGTTTGTCTAAGTGAAGTCGGGGGGAGGGAAGTTAGGGCAGAAAATAAAAAAAAAGAGGGGGACTCACGATTACTTTGAGTTGTTGATTGAAAACGGAGATCGTGCGAGATTCGGGGGGTTAGACGACGCGAGCGCCATCCGACGGCGGACATGTAAACTAAGATCGGGAATAAATACAAAGTATCCAAATATTCTAGATTGTTTGTCTTAAAACAGAAAAAAAAATATATTTTTCTTTTTCGAAGGGAGGGGGAAGGGAGCGAAATATCTACACCCCATCGTCGTCACGTAGCCAAACTCAATTGATGCGACATTGTCGTGCGTTCGTTTTTTGTTTGATATATCAACGAGAGGTTACGCACGAAGATTACGATAAAAAAATCGAGTCACGCGAAATTGCTGGCTGTTGTGTTTTGTTTTTTTGTTCTTCCAACACAACAGACGGCAATTGTTTTATTCTAGCTACTGGCGATTGTACCCTCACCCCGTAACGTACGGGAGGGGGGAGCAAGTAGGGGAAACAATGGGTGGGATATGTATATATTATATTGCACGGCAGGTAAAAAAAAAAAAAATAAAAAAAAAAAATAAAATAAAATAAAACAAAAGAGGGAGAGGGGATGAAAAAAAAGTTGTGCCGAGTGGCCAATTATTCGGTCACGAAAGTAAATAAAAATCTTCCCCCCCCCCCTTTTTTTAGTCTTTTTTTTTTTCAGGAGGGGGGGGGGTGGTTCTGCTGCGCATTGGGCAGGTTTCCCTATTCACGCCATCGACTCATTCGCCCTGTAAAGAATCGAGTGTGGGAGGATGAGGGGGGGGGGGGGGTTGAGGAACAGCAATCAAATAACAAAAAAACAAAAAACATAAAATAGATAAAAAAAATAACGCAGGAGGAAAGAGAAGAATTGCAGCGGATGTGCTAAGCTTTTGTCTTATTTCCTAATATTGATAAAAATGAAAAAAGCAAGTATCCCGAGTTCTTTTGTTTTCTATTGTGGTGCAACTATTTTGTTTGTTTGTTTTTTTTTTGCAAAAGGTTCACGTTTTTTCCCGCTATGACGCAATGATGACAGTTGCACGTTCGCACGATACGTCCGCGGGAAAGGAAGAAAGGGAAAACGATTTGTCATCATTTGCGCGATTTTTCCCCATTAAAGAAAAAAATTGAACGTAGTTCTTATTACGACCGCTAGGTGGCTCCACGTAGCGGAGAACATTTAATGATTTAAAAAAAACCGCACGACCACATCAAATAAAACTAAAAAAAAAAGGGGTGAACTAAAAAATTATTTTTTACGAGCTTGTTAACTCATTACAATCATTTTTAAGACCCTCGTTTTTTAACAACCGAAACCTCTCCTTTTTTTTCTCTTCTTTTGTTCGTCGCAAAAAGCTTTGTTATAAACCGACCGGGAAAAAATGGAGGGAGCTAAATATAAAAAGCAAAGAGGATAAACGAACTGTGGCAAATAGACGGTGACATTCATGGCTCATAAAAATAAACAGGAAAAAGAAGAAAAGAAATCCTTTTTCACACATTAAGAAAAGAGAAATAAAAGTAAACCAACAAAAAAAAAACAGCAAGGTCAATTTGCTCCGATCGTTTAGAAAAGTCAATCGGCTAACACGCTGTTAACGTCGTGATAATGAATCGCTCGCACTCAATCGAAATTCCCCCACCATCAATAACAAATCAGCGAAAAAAAAAACCTTCAATAAATCGCAATCCCATACGTCGAATAAATCAATTCATAGTCGATGAACCCATTCCTTTTTTTTTTCAACAACGACAAATCACGATGCATGACGCACTTGTCAAATCACGACACACACACACACACGTTATAAAATAAAAAAAATTAAATAAATAAAAAAAAATGTGTGTGTGTATATTGTAATAAGAGATGGCGCGACTGCATGGGCGGATCCAATCATCTTTCAAACTTTCACGAACAGGCGGCGTCGTTGCAACCATCAACGTCTCATAGCCTACCCCCCTGCCCCCACTGCCTCCCCCCCATATTGTGTCTCCTACCCCACTATACGCCTACCGTGAGCAGCCGCGCATATTTCGCAAGGTTCTCCCGCTGTGCTGTGATTGAACGATTTTTTTTTCTTTATTCCTCTCTTGATTTTTATACATCATCCAAAATATACACGTCAAAAGATCCTTCCCCCCCCCTCATCATGAAAAAAAAAAAAAAAAGGTCGGACTTGTCACATGCAGAACTTGCCCGGCATGTTAAGGAAAGAAAAGAGAGATTGAGTGAAGGATATTATTATGATGATTATTATTATTATTATTATTATTATTATTACAGATGATGAAAGAAGGCCTTGTGCAAAAATTGGAGGGCCTTTTTTTTTCTAAGAATATCCAAGAGGGGTTTTGGCCGTTTGCCGTATCTGTCTCCTACCCCCTCTTCTTCCAACACCCCTCCTCCCTCCCCACGAAAACGTTTTTATTCATTACTCCCGAACGTCGGAGGCTTTCACGGTAGAGAGGATAGGAAGAAGACGCGAGAGAAAAGGGGAAAAAAAAAATCACATCTTCCGCACTGCCAAAAACGAGGTGACATCTGCTGGCGACAGCTGATGGCGATTATTATAAACCTTCCCTCCTCCTACTCCTACCCCCGGCGTTTCTCTGCTTTTATTTTTCTCACTTGAAAAAATAATAATAAAAAAATAAATAAATGAAATTGCTCTTCGATCCCCTCCTACGAACTCGTCTTTCTTTTGACATTCTTTCATATTTCGTTTTGATATCATCGACGTCCAATCAAGCATTCATGCCTTCGAAATGGATTGGGTTGCTAACCGATGATCGCTGATTTCCCGCCCAAAAAAAAACAACAAATAAACGTGTTAACTAATAGAATAAAGCCAGCACACATTAAAAAAAAAAAAGATATGATATAAAAAGATTTGTTTCACGCTCGATGGCGGCCAATAAAGTGGGCGCGCAACGTGACGCGGGCCGTTTGTTCCATCTCTATTGGCCTTTTTTGAAATTGTGTATGACCCGCCAGACTGTTGGCCGATGGAGGGGAACACAAAAACCAATAATAAGATTTATATAATAATAGTAATAATAATAATAATAATAATAATAACAAATCAAATGTATATAAATGGGGCCGCCGCCGCCGAGCTCGTGTAACAGCTTGAAAATATTTCCAGCCCAAATGCAACAGGGGCTTCCTATTTCTTTTCATATCTCTCTGTTCTCTTTCTGATTTCTGAAACAAGTTTTTTTTTTAAAGAAATATAAGAGAAAAAAAAAGCTACTGATTGCATTTCACGCTCGTTGTTAAGGAACATCCCCCAACCCCCTTTTTCATTTAAAATATTAACAAATAAAAATGATCGCTAATTGGCTGCACACGACACGAAGCCCCTGCGCACCTTTCTTCCAAAGATTCAAATGTAAAACTTGTTTAAAGAAAAAAAAAATGATTGTGAATAGTTAATGATTTTTTCTTCAGCGATGACTAATAAGAAAAAACACAAAAGGATTTTGATGATGTTCTAAATACTCCCGATTCCGCACGCGACGTCATACAATAATAATAATAATAATAATAGAAGGGTGGGGAGAGAAGAGTAAAAAGAGAAAGAGAGGCAGGCAACGGCTGCTGGGCTGGCACCAGCTGGGCCAGACATCTATCCCTCCCCCCCCCTTTCGGTCCGTCCGTCGCGGACTTGTGCCCTCCCCCCCCCCCATCTTTTTATATAGGCCGACGTCGTCAAAAGGCAAAGAAACGAACGCAAAAAAAAAGAATAAATAAAAAAATAAATTCTTGACTTGCGCCACCCTGCCATCATCAAATCACGTCACCGGCAGCACCGCGATGTACCACCACCCCTTTTTTCTTCTTCATATTATGTATGCAATATAATATATATATATATATATAAAGAGATATATATATTATACGTAATACACATCTACGACATGGGGGACCTTATACTTCAACGCTCTTAACACACACACACACACACATGGTGGGATGGGCCTTCAAAAAGAAGAGGGCCGTTTTTTTTAAGATTTTGTGGGGGGGGGTGGGGGTGCCTGGCTTTTAATCACGAAATCTGAACGAGCTTCTTTTGTCCATTTGTTCGGAAATAGTACGGCCGGACAATGAATGTCAAAGACTGGGCCGTGCGCGGTTAGGTTTAATGCAAATCAAGTCGCCGGATGAAAAGAGAGAATGAAAATGATGGGCCTACCTGAGAATCCTTGAGGCCCAGCTTCTCGGCGAGTTTCTTGCGTTCCGGTTTCGAAATGTATTTCTGAATTTGGAAGCGGCGTTCCAGACCGCGGCGTTGCAATTCGGAGAACACTGCCCGTCTCATCATTCCTGGTGGACAATGAACAATTTTAATTGATTCAACAATTCAGATATTCAAATTTGCAACAATTCAAAATACCTCGACGGGCTCTGGGCCGGTTGGCCGAGTTGTTGGCTGGACCAGCCGCGCTACTGCCGGACGTAGCGGCCGCAGCCAAATTGACGACATTGAAATTGTAGTAGGGCGATGATTGATTTAATCCGGACGCAGGTGGATGTTGCTGGACCATCGACGCATTGTAGACAGAATTAGCCATTTGATTATTAACACAGGCGGCCGCGGCCGCTTGGAGCCACGGATAGGCCGCCGAAGACGAGCCGGCCAAACTGGACGCGTGTTGACGGGCATCAGCATTTAATCCGGCCCTGATCTCCCCAGCAAGTCGATCTAATTGAAACAATCACATCATTTTCAAAAAAAAAATATTACATTATAGAATAATAATAAACTAATGTTACACAAGTAACTCAATCTCTCCTCTTTACACACAGCCGACAATGGCGGTTAAGTGGCAATTTACACACACACAAATCTTTATATCCTTAAGTACACACCGTCCATTTTCGAACGTGTTTGCTCTCCTCTCCCCCAACTTTTATGGAAAAAAAATCAGATGATACTACAAGAGGCACAGGAGTAACTATATACATATGTATACACACTAGTAGACATTTATATATAATAAGCCTAATAAACTCTGTGTGTGTGTGTGTGTCCCCTCGTATTTTTCAGGTCAAAACCAAACATTTTTTTTCCCCCTATCTGTTTGTTCAGCAGTTTCACATTTCCCGCTGCTTTCTACCCACCCTCCAAACGGTTTGATTCAATATTTAACGCCCTTATTTATTCTTTGTGTTAAACAAATCAATCAGCTACAGACGGCGGATGATTTGTTAACCGATTAAAGCAAATCATTTCTCGTGACTACGATCTTTTTTTTTTTCTTTTAATGATTTCAAAAACAGACGATAAGATAACAAATGAGCTCATTAAAAAATGAAGCGACTTGTGTTGATGAAAATAGATTGAGGCCCATCGTTGATTGTAACGAAGTGATATTTTAAAACTTGAGCAACAAAAAAAGTCCCTGATTCACGAAAAAAATTTGAAAGAAATAAGTTCCCCCCCCCAAGTTGCCCTATGGCAACGAATATGATAACCTCGTTGCTTAACGAATTGATGAGCTCATTAAGAATTCAAAAAAAGAAAAAAGTTTGATTTGACAACGTAACGAATAAAAAGGACTCAATTAAAATAAATGGAAATTTAAAAAATTGAAATTAAATTTTTTTACCTGAAAAATTGGGTTTGCCGGCCTGCTGGACGAGCGGATGGAAATAGGAGTGCAGATGATAGACGGGATGAAACGAGACATTTTTAGCGTCGTTGTGTTCGCCAATCAAAGACGACGCCTGATGATGTTGAACGTGCGGACCGAGCGGGGACGTTCTGACAGCGTCTCGCGGCGATTCGTGATGAATGTCCAGTCCCAAAATGGCGCTAACACCGAACTTCAAATAAGGTTTGATGATGGCCGTTTCGCGACGGCCATCCGACGCTGCCACCGTCGGTTCGCACTCGACGACCTCTTCCGCGTTCAACTGTTCCGCATCCTCTTTCGTCACGTCCAACATGATACCGACGCACTCGATTTTGAAATTTCTGTTGGATTGGTCCACGTCTAATAAACCGAAAGAAAAAAAAAAATTGAATTCAAATCTTCGTAAGGCGGGAATAGAATTGAAGCGCACACACACACACACACTTTAAAATAAACACATTTGACACTAAGGTCCCGATATTACATGTGTGTGCTAACCTTCCTGGATAAGATCTAGGCTCAGTCGAGTCTATATCTATCAACTATATATCTATCATAAAAAGTTTGGAGGGAGAAACGAAAAATAAAAAAAAAAAGGAAAATAATAAAAAAAGAAATAGGTGGGTTGGGGTGGCGAAGGAGAGTGATTTGTTATTCAAGAGAAGAAAAAGGAGGAGCTCCTGTGCAGCATCCGGAGCAGAAGCTGTTCGGGTGGGCGGAGCTTCCCATATTGTACAGGACTCAACTTACTGAATAAGAAAAAAAAAAGGGTAGGGCCGGGAGCGTTCCATAAACGAATAAAACACGGTCCAAGTGAGCAAGCACAGCCGGTCTAGTGTGGACATTAATAGGCAAATCGTTCTCTGTCTCTCTCTCTCCCGCGTGTTACATGCAATAGAATTAAATCAAAAGTGAGATCATTAGAAAAAAAGAATGATTTAAATGTACAAATTACCTTTGAACGTTCCAAAATGTTTTCCATAGTAGAATTGCTTGATTTCGCTGAAATTCAAAGAGAAAAGAAAATTAATTCAAAAATTCTAATTTGAAATTAAATACATACCATACGTGAATTCGAGTGCAGAAAATGTCAGCAATTTCCAATGCAATGATAATAGTATATTGGCACCGAATCATGCGATTGATAAGACACTTAACTTTTAAATCGAGTCCAAATTAATAGTGCAAAAAAAAAATTAGGGAAATGAAATTAAGAGGAGGAAAAAAAAATGAATGAACGCGTCGATGCGTGTTTTTTTCACCACGAAAAAATGCAATTAGGAAAATTGAATAACAAAAAAAAAAGAAAAATCGTATCGGAACCAAAAAAGAAAAATGGGGAATAGAACGGAGGGAATGTGTTTATGCGGATGTCGACTCGAATTGAAATGATAATAATCAAGAAATAGTTTGTAGACTTATACATAAGAAGGCAGCTTAATTTTTTTTTTAAAGATATACTTAGCAACAATAAGAGTTAAAACAGATTTCACTGTATGCCGTCGTTCGGGGGCTATTCAGCATGCCAATCTGCATAAAAATGAAAGAATCATTGAAATCAAATACAAATACACGTTTCATTTTTTTTTAAATAGCTCGTAAATCAAAAGGGCATTAGATCGACCCCCCCCCCCTCTCTTGTGGTAAAAGGTAAAGGGCACGCTGTGTACACACACTGGTGCGCATCTGCACTATCTCTCACTGGCCTCCCTTTATCTTTTCATTGTGCGTTTAGACAAAAGCCTATTTCACGCGTTCAAATCTCTTTATACAGTCGATAACATAAAAACGGAGCGGTTTGTTTAGTGTTTTTTTTTTTCTACGACGACAAATCAAAAATACGCCATAGAGGAAGGGGGACATCCCCTTCTGGAACATTAGACCGCAGAGTTAAACAAATCAAAAAAAAATAACGGATGAAGAAAAAAAAAATAAATGACGATCGACACGCGCTTTGGTGTTTCTGTGTTACACGCTCTGTCATTTTGTTGTAGGTCCATAGATTCAATGGTCCATAAAATAAAAACATACATAAGAGGAAAAAAAATTATTTTGATGTAATATAAAAAAAAAAAAAAAAAACATTTATATTGTTGGGCAATATCGAACGAGAGGATTAACCTTTTTTTTTTAAATATCCCCCCCTTATTTTTTTGCCTGGTTTACTGGAAATCCAAAGTTGGGCGTGTCGTATCACACACGAGCTGTGAAAATTCGGATCGAAAAAAAATTTGGTGTCGAAAACACCCTTTTCTCCCTCAAAAAAAAAGAAAAAGAATAGTGAGGGGTGTGAGGGTGGTAACGGTTGGGAAAATGCCATTATTTCCATTTTTTTCTAGCCCTCGTATGCTAATAGCAACAATAACAATCCTACGAAAAAAAACAGCGTTTTCTACACAGAAAAAAAGGCTGTTTTTTAATATAGGAGTTATGTTTTATGAAGGGCGGGATTATTATATGAGAGAGAAAAATTCGAGTAAAATAGGAACCCTGTCGAACGGGGTACGTAAATGGGCCATAATGGTTATTATAGACATACGGCCGCAAACCAGTCAATACAAAATCGCTAACATTTAATTAATTTGAAAAAAACCTGAATTCGAACCGGAAAGAAAAATCCAAACTGGGTGCCAGTAAACAAAAACAAATCTAGTCAAACCACTCCGTTAAAATTGTGCAAAAGTTAACTGATCGATAACCAACGCCATCTAGCGGTCAAATTTCTCATCACATTCAAAATGTCTTGATAAACCGGGTAACTTGAAAATGACAACAAAAAAGAGCGACCAAAGACCAAACCGTGAGAAAAAAATGTTGTTCCTCAGCAGCTGATGAACATTTAAAAAAAATAAAAACAAAGAAAGTATCCGTGAACAAGAAAAGGAGGGGGAAATAACGCGATGCTCGTCTAAGCATACACACGCACACTTTGATACGCGTCACGACGTCGAGACGATCCAGGTCGCCGCCCTTTAAAGCGCCGTCACCTCTTTCATTTCATCCTCATCACGAGACAAATAAAATAAAAAGAAAAGAAAAAAGGAATGTCTACGAAAATTGAGGGCGCGCAATTCGGAGCAGTGATACGAAAGAGGAAAAAAGGACGATAATGCGCACGCAGAGAATTTTTAAAAAAATAACATAGACGTTGCTGTTGAGAAATTCAATATTCACGGCACGATACGAAAATCAAAAGCTCTCTAATTCCACGTCTCTACATTTATGGTGCCAAGAAATGATATCGGATACGTCCTTCATCTGTATCTCTTGAAATGAAAAATTTGAACGCGAAAATTCAAATAGAGACGCAGCGGGATTCGAAACGGCCTACATTCTATGCGATTTCTTTTGTTCTCTGAACACCTTACTTGAATAGCAGAAAATGAATTTACCTGCACACGTCCGTCGTAGTCGTAGCCCTTTTTCTCAGCAAAAAAACAAAAGCTTATTCAGACATTTGCAAGACTCCAGCTCCCAGTCCGAATCCGTAGCCTTTCGGTCCAAATTGTTTGCCATAACAGCCTGGCCAGAAAGCGAGTTGTTTAATGATTTACATTCTAAATGAAATAAGAATTCCAAATGAAAATATTTACTTTTGCAATAGATTTCGCCTTCACGTTCACACAATGACGTCGATTCGAGTCGTTTGTTGCACGACAAACAGGTAAAGCAACTCTTGTGCCAACACGAACCTCCGCCCATCATTTTTTCGGCCATAAAAACCACTTTGCCTGTAACCCCCCAACAAAAAACCACAAATTATTTTTGAATCAATTCATTTTCATCTTAAATGTTTATTACCGCATCGACGACAGTCAATCTTGGATCCGAATTTGCTGTAACCATTTCCGTTGGTCTGTCGTACATTAGTTCCTCCATTAGCTAAAAGTGGGGCCACATGAGCCTGTGCCAATTGCGGTATGTTCGATGTCGGGGGGCCGTTCTAAAAGACATTTTGAAAAAGAAAGATATTCATTAGTCATTTTTTTTTCGAGTGGATGATTCACCCACAGAAAAAATATTTAAACAAAAAAAAAAAAAAAAGGGAAAAAAGAATTTTTAAAATGTAAATATTGGTACAATGTATCCGGTTCCGTCATCCATGCTTAGCACTCCAGCCCCGCCGCCGCCGTAACCGTAACCTTTGGGTCCGAATTTTTTGCCGTAACACGATCTGCAAAATAGCTCATCGTCGTGCTCGGTCGCATTCGTGCTGTCCAACATCTTTTTGCAGTTGGCTGCATGTTTGTCGTTGTCGAACGTTGTCACATGGAACGAAGAGAAACCGTTAATCAAATATTTTAAGTTAAAAACGTGTTTAGTTTGATTTTTTACCGCAAGCAAAGCACATCTTGTGGAACGATTTGCCCAGAGCCATCTTCTCTTCGGCAAAGTAAACATTCTTTTGGCAACGAGGGCAAATTCCAGGCATCGTATTCTTTTTCTTTCTTCCGTTCAAAAACTAACAACGTGTGTTGGGTAATGTCTTTAAAATGACGGCCGTCTCTTGCACATTGATGTTTACGAATGCAGCAAATTCCTAAATGGAAAACAGTTGGGAAATTATTAGGAGATTCAAGATGAGTACATTTCACGTTTCAAACTATTCACAATGACGATAAACATTTCGTCCACATTTTCATACACATCCGGCAGTGATGGCGTTCCAAACATTTCACAGTCTAGTTAACAATAATAAAAATCACAGGCACACAGAGAAAAAACAGCCTCGCCTTTTTCTTTTCCATTCAGGACAGGAACAGACAACACAACATCCTCCGACTAAAAAGAGAACACAATGAGTTGATTGTCTTTTCCCTCCAAGAAATGTGTTGAGGGCTACACGAGTGAGAGACACAGACTTCATCAAACATCACGAAATTTCGAAGTGAAGGTAACCGGTAATGAGATCAAACAGCGTGACCCGAGATTTCCCGTCACGACATTCAATTGGATTATAGAGAGTATTGCACAACAGAGCACGAACATGCACAGTTCAACCTTTCTCCTCGAAAAACGTTGTTATTTTTCCCAACAGGGCTAACGACATGCGGTGTGTCGTACTCAATTATGAAAAACAGAACACGACATCAGTGGTTTACCATTTCTCTCACACTCGCAGTGCTAGCAGACAGTCTTTTGTCACGTGACCAAAATACAACACGAGGTGATCACACGTTTTCAATTCACCAATTTCAAAATTCAACATTTGTCCAATTGAAATTTTTCAAAACCAGTACAATCTACGAACAGTAAAAGAACTGGAAAGATCGATAGCAGACGACCACTTGTTTGCGCGCCAAAGGAATTCTCACCCCTCAGAGAAAAGAATTTTTGCCCCCCATTTTCCCCCACCCCCACTCCTCTAATCGTCCATCAAAATTCACAATCGAAAATAGTTTTTAATACCGTACCTTTATTTTTTCCTGCGTAGAGATATGCAAAACGGCGTGCAATGTCGACTGATGGTAACGGTAGTGTGCTGTCGTCTCTGCCGACAAAAAAAAACAAAATAGTCACGAGTTGTTCGTTTCGCTTCACTCGAATGTTTGTGCCTCGCCACGACGACCTGCTGTACAAAAGACCATGCGGCCGAGTTTGATGCAGGATGGGATAAAGCGAGAGGGGGACCCTCAGGGCCATCTGTAAGCAGCGCCGCCCTGGTGGAATCTCTTCACAAGAATCTGTGACGAAAAAAAAACAAACCTCTCAACTGAGACGATATGAATGTTGTTTGAAATCGTTAGTGGAGAGTAAAAAAACAAAAGAAAAAATATTATATAGTCGGTAAGAACAAAAAAAAAGAAGAATTACGATTCGACGATAGCGTGATGTGCATCTCGCACGGCATTGTTTAGCAGACAACGGTGCCCGTCATCTTGCAATCGACGTGTGTGCGTGTCGAATGGAGATCTGAAATGCGATACGGCCATTTTTTCTTCTTCTTCTTTTTTGAACGGGTCGTTGTCTTCCACCCTAACTCTCATTCCTCGTGTAATGGAACGCCGTTGAGAGAAGGGGCTAGGAATGATACGGCAAAGGTGTGTGACGTCACACAGTGCCCTCTCTCAGGTCGTCGTTTTACACCGTTGAAATCCGATAAAGTCTCGAGTATGGAAATACACTGTCGTCGATGAGCCGTGTCTTCAGCGTGTTCATACTTTCGTGTAACGTCCACCCCATGTCCGCCGTGTAAATCTCTACGTTTTTCGAGTCTCTTCCTCGTCCTAAAGCTTCTTTCAATCGATACATTTGCATACCGAGTCGTCGTGTGATACACCGGTTTTTGTTTTTACTCGGCTTTGAATACGGAATGTTTCTGTATTGGATTTCGGTAATGTAATTAAAAAAACACAGGGAATGAAAGAAGAAGGCTGTGTGTGTGACGTTCATTTTGTTTTTCTGAGAAAGCAAGTCAAAGCAGTTCACATTTTAGATACAAGATGGCGGTGAGACAACCATCAGTCCAGAAAAGTGGGGGGGAAACAGTTAACGTCTGCCATTGTTGCAGACACGACCCAACTTGGGGGAACCGGTAAAAAGCCAAAATGATTCAAGACAACATACCTGCTGGTGTCTAGATGATTCAACTTTTCTTTTTTTTTTGCTTTAAAGAAAAATATTTCTTTAAAAACAAAAGAATCCCGTCGGCCAAAACGGGATCTATTTAGACTGGACGGCTAAACAGGAGGAGATGAACCGCGTCTATCAGCACAAATGGAGCTTCTAACTTCCTTTTTTATTTGTTACCTTTATCTCTGAAACTATTTACGATGTACCGAAAACCCTCTCCAAACGGAAAATTGTTATTACTTTAAAACCAGCCAAACACAAAAAAAAGGGAAGTTGTTTCTTTTTTGACAAGTCTTTGTCACCTCACGAGGTCGACTTCAATGAACGTGCAATTACACTGCCACCTGGATGCAGAACTCTAAACATTCCTGAAAAAAAAAATCAAAAATGGCCTTTAAACATATTTTTGTTTTTGGCATTTTTTTTTATTTCGACGTTGCAGCCGCCATCTTTATAATTCGAGTTCAATTTTTTAAGATTTCATTTTATTATAAGTCTGAAATGAACAAACAATTCTGTGAAACTGAAATCTTTAAAAGAAAAGTGAAATTTAAAAAGGAAGTCGACGAATTTCGGATGAAAATGGAGGAGAAACAGGGCGATGTCTTTGATGAAAAAAAAAGGTCTTTACTTCTCTTTTGTTGTGTTACACAGAATAAAAGAGCACTCGGAGCGTGTAGTCTGAAGAACTCGCTCTTGCACAACGACGTCTCGCCATTGGAAGCCATTGATAGAAGCTCTGTTCCTGTTAAGACCCTTTTATTCAAATGCTGCGGACCGTTCGAAGCAAACAAGAGAAAGAAAATCTCGACACTTTTTTCTTCTTCTTCTTCGTTATTATTTATTTCCAAGGGCGTCATTATACCTGATGTATTCAATTCGCTCGAAAAAGAATAATAATAAACAAAAAAAAATGGCGATTTAGAGGGGAATAAACGGTTCGATAAAAGATGTGACGCAATCTGCGTTTCTACTTTTGCAGTGTTCATCAACACCTGTTTTGAACAGCGCTGCAACATCACATTTCTTGTTTTCACTTTTATTTCGGAATAAGCCATCGATTTCATAAAGCCACCAATCACATTTAAATGCATTGCTTTTAAATAATGTTTGGCGGGAATTTTTTCCCATCACTCTAATAGCGATTGCCGTTAAAGATTGCTCCTTAAAAGAAAACAATTGAATGTCTTTCAAATGGAAGAGATTTAAAAAAAAATAAAGTAAAGTAGACTCTCCGGGAATATAATCCGGTATTGGAGGGCGGGAATATAAATGGCTATAGAAGGAATGTTATATACCTGTTTAAAAAGCAAGAGACGGTTCTCTTCACAAATAAAAAAAGAAAAATAAGCCTTCCAGCTGGGATCAATGTCACGTATATATAGACATGTGCGTTCACCCCCCCCCCCCTCTCTTCCTTAGTTATGTGCGTCCAGCAGGTCCTTTTTTTATTCCAAGGAAACATCATTTTTTTTTAAATGTCCTTATATGACTTGAGAAAACAGGAATCAATCTGTGCCAGTCAACTAAGGGTGAGTGTGTCTGTTATTTTTTTTTTATATACACCCCTTTTAACGAATCAAATACATAGAAATAAAAGACTTGTATTCAAAGTTCTCCCCCCCCCCCTTTTGTAACCACTTAGCATTCTCCATTTTACATGTCGGATGTTGATGAAATTTTTTAAATCTCATTATGCAGGTGGATACAAAGAAAAAAAGTGAAAATTTTTTTGAGTTGGTTTTCGTGCTAAAATGGAGGGAAAATAAGGGGGGGGGGGACTATTTACTAACACCACAAAGCGTTTTATATGATGTACGACTCGGTCAACTGGAACAACAGCATTGTTTGATCTACGGAGAAAGAGCCGATAAGAGTTGAAGAGCTCATTCCATCTAAATCTATAATAAAAGAATCGTGACTCTTCGTTTTCCATTTTTTTTTTTCCCTTTAAAAAAAAAAATAGGGAGAGGGGGCAGCACCGGTGGTGAAAACGTATGGACAAAAGAAGCTGTTTCTAAACCATCTTATTATTTAAATTTAAAAAAAAAATCGTTTTTCAATAGACTCTCTCTAACTAATTTTTTTAAATTTCAATTCCGAAAATAAAATAGAATAAGAAAATCGTGATTTCTAACGTTGCAGGGTCTTCCCTTGCAAAAAGGGTGGGTAATATATAGAAACATTTGAAAAATAAAAGTTAAGCATATCTAATCCTATATATATACCCAGCATTTTATATCCCTCTTCCTCCTATTTTTACAACAAGGATAAACCTCCCCCACGAACAAAAAAAGATTTAGGAAACTGGATGTATATACCGCATCGGACCTTCTTTTGTTTTCTTTGGGCTTCAAGGAAACTCAATTTTTTTTAAAAACAATTTTGCCGACAGTTTAGTGGGTGCGCTCCAGTCGGTTGAACGTGTCCATCGCCAACGGGTTGACAAACTGTCGCTAACGCAAAATTCGGAATAAAACAAAAGACTGCGCACATCATGTGGGCGTTCATGCACAGCACTGTCCGTCTGCTGCATCCCAACAAAAAGAAAAGGTAAGTTTTGCATTTTTTTTTGTCTAAAATTTAAATGTATAGCGACAATGTATGCTGGCAAAATAGAGTAGCCGCGAATAAATCAAACGGAAGCCGACGTTGTTGATCATCATCAAAATGTTTGCGTGAGCTGCGAAAAAGGTCAAGTGCGTGAGTTCGATCGACGTGATTGTGCGTGTACGGTCTACACATCGCCTGCGGCATAATGGTCCGTGAAAAATGCGACCGCCAATTTGAAAACATCCATTTCACGTACTACTACGAAAAAAAAAGATTATTCCATAAAAAATGATGAATTTATTACAGGTATAGAAAAATGTGGACGGGTTCATTGTCATTATGTTTTTCCCTTAATGGCTTTGTATATCTTTTTTTGGGGGGGGACGTTCATCGGTCAGGTCTGAAAATAGAGTCATCTTATAGTCCCCCCCCCCTGCTGACATTTTATAATGACCGTCATTAGATGACACAGACACGCTAATAGCAGCTCACAAGAATAAAATGTTCACATTTTAATACACAAGATTATTTTCTTTTAAATCGATGTGACTGAAAATGGAAACATTTTGCCGCCGTATATAGCCGCTCCATTAATTACACGCGCATTGGCACGCAACAGGAGACCATCATCTCGTCATTTTCGTGAAAGGAAGAACCACTTCAAATATTTCGAGTGTCTTCTATGTAACATCTCAATCGTGTTGATTGATTTTCTCGGTTTAGAAATTCATACCCAGCGAATGAGAGGAGTTCGTTGACACGTCCTTTGTTTTCTCGTTAAGGGTAGTGATCTCCTCGATCATTTTCAAAAAAATTCCTTTTCATTTTATCCCAAAATAACAGACGCCATTTTAATCTGTACGCTTCAATAAATCCACACTGCAATCGTGAGAGAGAGATCGATAGTTTTTATGTTATTGTGTTATCTTTCGGAAACATCCAACATGGTCTTGCCCATTGTACAAAAACCCAGTGAGATCGTGAACATTTTTCTTGCTCGCGATATATAAAGAGAGAAAGTGTCTATATGGCGGACATATCATATAAGAGATGTCGTGTGGCATCCTGGGCGCCTTTATCTTGCACGAAAAACGCATTTCGTGCAACACATCTGCCCTCTTCTCCCTCTCTCTGTGTTAGAAAAAGGAAAGTATGTACAGTGAGGTCGGCTCTTTTTTTAGTTCACGAATAAAACTAATAAGGTATATATGCTTATTGGGCGTGGTGGTGTTGTACTTTCACGACTGATCCTCATTTGTTTTTTATCCCGAAAGAGAAAGTGATGATGGCACACACGTTTTTTTAAATAATAATAGAGAAAATGTGTTTTGTCCCGTTATGTTTTACAAATTTGTTTAATTATTTTTTTTTTCATTGGAGAAATGATTTGTTTTCATTCTAACATTAAAAATCAGCGATTCGTGAAACAATGTGGGTTCGAAAATCCCTTTGTTTTTTTTTTCGGGTTTTGTTTGCTCAAAAGGTGGGGGGGGGGGATATAACAATTGGATTCGAGTTTTCCCCATTTTGTAGGTGTGTCGTGTGTGTAGTAGTAGAAGCCGTGCGACGACCAAATCTGTTCGAGTGTGTCGACAATATCCCCAATGACTCGACTATGACGTCATTTAACCATGCGACAATCCCCGAAACTTAAAAAGAAAAAGTTCACGATTCAAAAAGCCCAATCGATTTACATAAACTCTTGCGCGGGATGGGAGGATATTTCTTGAATCCACAAGTATGGGTGTGGGGTTATTGTAGAATTTGATTTAATCAAATGGGACTTGAAAAACTAACAAAAGAAAAATTCAAAGTTTGAGTCTATTATTATTGGAAAATAAAGAGAGAGAGACGCAAACGCCCCATCGAAGAAAATTGCTATGTTGCATCATTCTTTTTTTTTGCTGTAAATCGGCAATAATTAGAAACAAAAAATTCGTGAGTCGGTCGATCACCGAAAAACGGGATTTCATGATTATTGTGGGCTTTTAAAAATTTGAATATTTTCGTTGATCACTGTCGGTTATATTTTGATGTTAGAACTGACCCAATTTATTGTTCTTCGATGATCCGTTAAACAATGAAAGAACTTAAACGAAGATTCACGAAAAATCATGACTATGACGTTAAAGTCATCACTTTGTACATAAAAAAAATGAATTATTTCTGATGTATTTAAATTGTTATCGATTTGATAAACGGCGTGTCTTGCGGGAAGGTTGAAGGAAAAATAAAAAATTGTTTTCATTTTCCAATCAGCGATTGGCCATCGTGATGGCAGCAACAGCTGCCTCCCGTTTTCAACAAATAAAATATGGCGCTCTCTTCCTGCTGATGATAAAGCCCGTTAGCTTTATGCAGATGAAAACTTCCCTATTATAGTATGTATACTTTATTATTATGATTATAATATCACGAAAAAAAAATTTTTTTTATTCCCAAAAAAATGTGCCCATATTCAAATGAGCAGCCGAAAGAAAGCGCCATTTTTTTTTGCGCTGTTTGAAGGGGGGAATGACGGTCTCACGGTTTCCGATGGTTACCTGCACATTACACCCAATATACAACTAGCCGATAATTGACTCTCTCTCCAGGCTTCTTTCTTTCTTCCCCTTTTTCCAAAACGACTTCCAAAATTGAGGAAATCACCAAAAAAGGGAAAGAAGACCTACCAATGCCCCCCCCCCTTTTTTTTTCGTTTCCTTTTTCATTTTGGGGGGGCTCATCAGCTGCTGGACGTCACCTGTACAACTTCTAAATAAAGAACCTGTAACATTCTATCCGATAAAATTTATTCAGACACGTGATGAAATTTGAAAATAAAGGCGAAACATTTTTATTTCCTTCTGTCGTCTTTGCTTATGATATTTTCTTTTAAAAAAAAGAAGAAGAGACAAAGAGCAATTTGAATAAGGGTGAAGAACATGTGCGAGCACCGGAAAAGCTACGACCCTTTTTCTTTTTAGCCGTGGGAGAGATATTCCGTCCTTATGTCTTTTCTTTCTTGTGTCTTATGTTTATATATCCTATCTCGTTTTTTTTTCAATGAAAAATGGATACCTGTCAAATGAAGGTAAAATGGAATTTTTTTTAAGACATTCCTCAAGTGGCTTATTTAAAAAAAAAAAATTTGTTTAAACAAATAAATATTTTTATTTTAGCTATTGTGCGGTATGTACGTATGTCCGGAAATAAGATTTTCGTTTGATAAAAATAAAAGAAAAAAGGAGAAATTGTTATCATATCAAAATGTTTTTTCATGGAATCGCAATCGTCTGTTATTTTGAATTTTTTTATTTTTGATTTTTGGCTGATGAGCGAAGCCGATAGTTTAAGGCATTCCTTAAACATTTCTTAATTCGTAATTCTGAAAAAGAAAAAAAAAATGTTAAGGTTGATATATTTAGAGAGAAATTTATTTTAAGATTCAATCTCGAAATGTTTTGTTTGCCAATCACTTTAAATTTGGCAATACTGTTGCTTGATTTTGGGGGACGGGTGAAGTAAAATGTGGCGGGGGTGGCGACACACCGTGGATTTAATACCATTCCACATAACCTTGACGTATTTGATTTAGTCCACTAATTAAATTTCGTGATCTTTCGAAAGTTTTTTTTCCCCCACTCGAACGAGACACGAAATTTATCACGGACGTTTTAAACTCAGCCGACCGTGAATGTCTCAGTTTGATGAACGGCCGTGTTTGTTGTGGTCGTCTAAAAATAACCTCCAAACGTGTACAAGTCAAAACGACACAATTTCTTTTAATACAATATAATCAGAGTGGGATGTGCGTTTTTTAAGGACGACATCGTCAAACGTGCACACACAATTTCATCCCCATCTCAGGTATGTCTAATAACAAAGATGGCGCCGTCGTCTGAAATTACAGTCTTTTCACCATTCTGCATAATCCTTTTCATTATCCTGTTTTAAAACTCTCGCCATTTCATCTTGCAAAACATTACATTATCAAAACAAAAGAATTATTTCTCGAAGTCAAGTTCGTTTTAGTAGGCCAGCTGGTCCAGGTGTTTTATATGGACTCTTTTTGCCTAAAGCCCTTTTCTACGTAACATTATCATATCCTACCCAAAAACATAATGTTTGCTTCTTCTTCTTTAATTTTGTGTGTGTGTGTGTGTGAGGGGGTCTCCCACACGATCCACTTCCGTCACGACCATCCTGCCCCAAAAGATCCACTAATGACTTGAAAATCTTTTTTTTATTTGGGTCCCTAACAGAAACGTCGTGTGAACGAAAGGGGGACCTCGCAAGATGACGAGGACATTCACAAAGCTCATTAAACTCTTATTTTATTTTCTATGATTTTTTTGACCGCCGACGTAGCAGACGCTTTTTTTGGTGTGCGCGCCCGAAGGTGAAACCGCCATCTTGATTTTCTTTCTTTACGAGTTTAATAGACAAGTTCTATGAGAAAAAGAACAGGGGGGAAACTCTCTCTCTATATCCCTCCCACATTTGATCTCCCTCTTTGAGAACCACCTACCACCCAACGCCCGAACTAATGCCCAAGTCAGTCGAGGCTCGGCCACCAAGACGAGCGGTTGTGTCGGTGCCGCCTCTCTGTCGAATTTATTTTTTATTTTTGTAATTTTTGAAAATAACATTTATTTAAGTTTAATGTTTCATTTTTCTCACTGAGAGAAAAAAGACAAATTGATTCAAATTGTTTCTAATTTTAAAACCGGTGATTTCTGTGTGTCTGGTGTTCAACGTGGTTCGACCTCGTGGTCGGTGCAAGTGTGTGTGTGTGTGTTCAGTGTGTGCAATTAAAATGATGGAATGCCATCATCAGATGCTTTTCGATCGTTAATCGAGAGAATTTCACCATCTCAAAGTCGAAATTAGGTTCGTTTTTAGACGTTTTAATGCGGCGTCACGTTTGCGCTTTTGAAAAAAGCAAGATGGCGTCACGTGATGGCTAATACATTTCATCCGAAAAGCCATTAAAAACTGCGTCTCTGCTGTGCCGTCGTGCACACATTTTTCACCAAAGACGATGGGCGGGCCCGTCATTTGTTGAGGCGTTTTCCAGTTCATCAATTTTTTTTTTAAAGTGGGGGATTGCACAAAAAAAAAAGGCACAAACGGACTGTGGGTCATTGTCACGATGGCGACGAAACGCGATCGCAAAACGGCCTTCCCTTTCATCAAGCCTAAGGGCAGTATCAAGAAAGATGTCCAACAATACAGGTACATTTAATTTTTATTTGATCTGTGTCTTTCAAAAAGGGGTTGACGTTGTTGGGAAGACATCCTCAATCTCCTTATTTTGATGGAGGTTAGGGGGAGAACCAGTTTTTCTTAATTCTTTTAGCTTTTCTTGTTTTTTTTTTGGAGGTGGGGGGGAAACATCTTCAGTTTTTCTGAACGAGTTAATTTTCTTTTTTGGCGATTTCACGTTGTGTTCTAGTTTTTAATTATACAAGTGGGGGAGGGTTTAATTGAATTTCAATTCACTTCCCGAAAATCCCGCGTTTTTTTAGAACACAATGATCGGTCAATGACGTCAAATAGTTTGTCCCCCTAGCGGCAAGTCCCCCCCGAAATCCATTCATCTACTCTTAAAAGTAAATAAAAACTTCGTGATTGATGATTACGGTGTGCCCTACAGGCCATCCAACTCGCCTTATGTTTTTATTGAAAGAATTAAAGTTAAAACAAAATTTCGTGGGAAAAAAAAAAATCAACGCCGCCATTTTGTATTGCCAAGACGCCCTTGAACCTCTCTTTTGTTTCTTATTTTTGGCACAGACAAAAAAAAAAAAAGAACTTTACACGTTTCACTTTTTTTTGTGTTAGCAAACTCCCCCCACCCTTGAGGGGGTTTGTCGTTCGTGAACCGGTCGCGGTCTTTGTCCTCTTTCAATCGGCCGGATACGCTCCAATGAAAAAGGACGGATGATAACCTTCAGGTTGATCTCGAAAAAAAAAAAGTTCACAGCTCATTAACAAGGGGGCTAATCAGCATCCACAATTATTTTAGAAAATTTTAATTCCGAACTTCCTGTCGTTAAATCCCCTACATTTTCCAAAGGGGGTGGGGGGTTTATTTAAATTCAATCAAAATTAAATTTTTTTTTCTGATTGAATTTAAGCCAAAATGAAGACGTTGAGCTAATCTATTCGCACGCTCTTGAAACATTCTTTTTTACTTTCCCAAATTCCTACCCACCCCCCTGTTTTGTTAAAAGGGTAGGACACCCTCTTTGAAAAGAATTTTTTGAAGCGGCAAACCTTTTTTTTCTTTTATGAGGTTATTAGAGAGGGGGGTAGAAAAATACCCCTCCATTTTGATTTTTTTAATGAACAGATCTCTCTCTTATTTTTCTTCATCAATAATCAACATTCCTGAGATGATTGCGTGATGGGTTTGGGGTTTTTAGAAAAAAAGGTGGGAAAGATATTTTCTAATAAATTTTAAGTTATCGCGAAAAGAAAAGACAGGTTTGAATCAAAGTAGATTTAATTAAGCTCGCAGATTGGAAGGGGGAACTGGTCGACGAAAAAAACCTTGAGCTTGTCAATTAATCTTTTTATATTTTTTGGGTTGGGTCGGCATTTCTGCGAAATTTTTATGTCATTTTTTGTTTTATTTTGGCTATTTAGCGATGCAAATTTATGTTTTTGAAAACAAGTCTTCTCGTTTCCTTGTGTACTTTCAATGTCGAAACATGAAAGATTTCTATTATCCTCCCCACAAATAATTGAATCGATTGACATTGAAGCCATCCCTCCCCTTTTTTTAATTCAAGGATTTTTCTTTTAAATTTAGCGAAATGAAAAAAAATTTAATTCTTAAGTTTTCACTTTCCTTTTTTATTTCGTGTAATATTTGTAACGTTCAATTTCGTGATGATGCGCGTGAAAAGCCGAAATCAAGTGAAAGTCTCTTAACTAGAAAATTTATTTCAACCCCCTATTTACATCTCGATGATGTAACATATAAAAATATCGCCTTCAAAAGTTCTTTTTCTAGCATCATTTTGTGGTTTGAAAGAAGAAAAAAAAACTTGTGGGTTTCTTTCTCGTTCGTGACCTTTTCGCCTTCTCCCGTTGATTGTCTTCCTTCTCCCAACATTCTCTCTCTCTCTCTCTTTCTCACTTATTCCAACCTCTTTTCCCGCTCTCTACCATCTCTCTCCCCTCTTCAAAATGGATGAATACGTTTACCCGAGAGCATCATCCCGAACTATGCCCGCGGGCAAGGTGAAACGCGTATACATAGAAAACACCTCTCACGAACTCGGGAATCTTCCGGCTCATCTACCCCTCCGTTTCTCTCTCTCTCTCTCTCCGGATTTCTGATGCAAAGAGAGAGAGAGAGAGAGAGCTGAATTTGATTTTAGATGTGATATTATTTGAATTCAAATTTATTTTTTATATTTAAAAAAAAAGAAAAGACTTTAAGAGTTTGGTTACGCGCTCAATTGAACACGTAAACGAGCAAAACAAATGACGATAGGGGAAAAAAAATAAAGGGCCGTAAAAATAATCCATTTGGAAAAAATAAAATAAAATAAGTCATCAATGACAAAGACAAGAGTAAACAAACCTGATATCGAAATGATTTTTATAGCCCCCTTTAAATAAATAACCCCTGCGGCTAGTTTTGTGAGTTCCTCCCCTATACATTTTTTTTTTAAAGTTTAGGGTTAAATAAGTCAAAGAATATAAAGGTCCCCCCTCTCCAGTTTGATTGTGAATGCCTTCCGGCCAATGATCACGGGCTTTAAAAAAAAATCTGGCAATGCCTTCGTGTATTGCACGAGTGCATCTTTGACCACCACCTTTTTTTTATTACGTTCGTAATGTTATGCAATATTAAAAAAAAAAAGATGCAGCTGTTTTGAATGCAGAGATTTCTTTTTTTTTTGTTCCAGGGGGTTCTTTTCGTTGGATATTTGTATTGTTAATAAGTCGGGGTGGAGACCAACGATCCATCACCGGCTCTTTGTGAACGTTTGATCGATTCTTACCCCCGACACACACACAATTTTTTTTTTTTCTTTTCTTCTACTTTGAATAACATTCAGCTTTTTAATTTATTTAGATTTCATTCCTTTTAATTATACATACACTCTCCGCCCTTGAAAAGAAATTAAACGGTCCATTGAAAAATCTGAAAAGAAATCTCTTCTCTTTTGAAAAAAAAAAATGTCCAGTCATGCGGACGGGCCAATAGTTTCCAAGTATCTCTCTTTTTTACAAAAGTAGAAGGCCTTTAAAAGAAAAATTGTTAAGTGTCATCAAAGTGTGCTGTCACCTTGTCAAGGACGTGCTGATCAGAACAGCGTGACAGGAGCAACAAACTATTATTCAATTTAAACGGCCGGCGTGATGATTTTTCAAAAAGCGACGTTTAACTCTCGGAAGATGACAAGCGTCGAAAGACGTCCAAGGGCGTCCAATTTTTTTGGAGCTTCTTATTCCGAGTCATCTGTCTTGATCATGTCTGAAACATTTTCAAATCCGGTTTTGAAACGTTAACATTACTAAAACCGGATATCTTTTTTTTCAAAAAAGGGCGCGTCCTCTTTCAAAAATTATTGGAACAATTTTTTTTTGTTATGTCCTTAATCGATCATGTTTTCTCTCTGAATTGGTGGGTGGGTTTTTAATGGAAACCGGTTAAAAAAAAATGACAGGTAATTAGAAACAACCCTGTTCCACCCTTTTAATTGACTCGTTTCATTCGCCATTTTTTTAAGGGAGAAAAAACAAAACGTGTTCCAGTTGTACATGTGTTTGGGGTCGGTTTAAATGCGAACGTTCCAATGCCCCAAGGCGTAGGATTTTAAACCTTTATTTTTTTTTGTAGGGGTTAAACAAAGTGTACGTATAAGGTGAGGCTTATCGTTCGTGATCGTATGGGATTTTTCTTTTTAAAAGGCTCGAGGCTCTTTTTCTCTTCCCCCTTCTTTTTCTTACCTGTCAGGTGAAATAAAAAAAAAAAGAAACTGGATTTTCACTTTCAGTTTGGGGGGTTCTGTCTAGCAGACGGTTCTTTTAATCGAATAATGTAAAAGAAGTCGATCACCTTAAATGGAATCTCTTTTTTTTTGTAATAAAAAAAATTTTGAAATTTTCTTTAAAATTAATTAAAATGTAGAATTTTAAAAGGACCTGCTTCCATATCCCCTCGTGTGACGTAACGAGCCAATTAACGCAGGGAAATGGCTCCCTTTAAATCTGGGGGGGGGGGGGGTTACCTGTCCGGAGAAGACGTGCATATTATTCAATCAATTAAAAACGGGGTATCTTCGAAATCATGTCGTGATTTATAGACGTACGTCCACCGAGAAATTCGTGATGGTTTCCCGTGTCACGCAGTCATCGTGAGCGTATCCAAAAGAACCGTTAGATTATTTTTTTAAAAAGAAAAATGATTTCATAATTATAGTGAGCTGATGACTTTTTTTTTTTTCTTTCTTGCTTTAATGAGAAATTACTCTTTTGTGGCCTGGGCGAGTTATTATTGCTCACGCCAACACCTGGGCCATTCCCTATCGGCTTCTCTTTGAGCTACTTATGCAAAACTAGAAGAAAATCAGACAGTGACCCCCTTTTTTTTAAATATTTGCCCTTTTGGCTCTCAGATTCATCATCTTTCTTTTTCATTTTTTTAATTTTATCTTGTCCCGAAATGTCCGGAACTCCAGGGGGCTCCACCAAAAGAATTTTTTTATTTTTTAAGGGTGTGGAAAAAAAAGAAGTGAATTGCGGGTACGCAATTTATAGTCATCATCATTCATCATTATCGCCCATTTTTCATTGCTGCGGGGTCGTCACCATCAAATATAAGTTCACGGTTCGAGTCAATGGCGTGTGTTCTTTTTAAATATCACGCTGGATTCTATTAGGCATTTTTTGTTTCCTTGTTTTTCTGTTCGTCTTATTCTCCCGCACGATGTTTTATTTTTTCGTTCGTGAAATGGCGTGACGCTGATCGAAGGGCGCGGTTCCCGATGCGAAAGCTATTTCATTATGTAGAGCGATCCTTTTTTTTTTTCTTGGGAGAAAGAAATTTTTCTTTTTAAATCCGCCCCTATACCTGATATGCAAATCAGGTATGGTGAGTGTAACAAGAAGTGTGTCAAATTTTTGGAAAAAAATCGGGAATTAGAGATTTCTATTTTGAATTAAGAAAAATGTGAGGCTGAAAATACGAGAAAAACGAAATGAATTTGCACTCACTTTATCTATTATTCTAATATATTTAATGAGATTCTACCGAGATGCACAACTTAGTGTTATCTTTGAAAAAAAAAATGCGATAAAGGAGAATGGAAGAGAAAGGAAAAAATGATTTCCCTTGCCTCACCCATTCTCCATTTTTTTTGAATGAATTTCCCAGTTGAACGGACTAATTAAGTCTAATCACGTGACCGCCTTTCGTGTAACGCTTAGCGAAATAGAATAAGAGTTTTTTTTCTCAGCCTTACAATGTCATTACTTAAATCAAATTCAAAATTCTAATTAAATTTGTTGTTATTCATTCCCACTTGAAAAAAAAAAAAATAAATAGGAAAGCGGTGATGAGCCAAAATGGCGACGATGCAGAAATCCGCGACGCCATGGTGAATCCGGTCCAGCGGCGCGAATCGTCTGCCGCGCGGTTCCTCAAGCACTTCCGGCCGGATCGCAATAATCCGGCCTATCACAGCGAAGGGAAAGGTCTGCGCAAGAGACGCAATTGGGCGTCGGAGCGTCAGCTGACGACCAACTCGACGGACAATCCGGCGGCCGGATCGGCCCCGTCGGCCAACGATCAAACGGCCACGGGTCAACAGCGGCCATCGGCCAATGCCAACAACGCTCCGCAGAGGAGTCACAGTTTCAGCGAGCCGGATGCTTCCGGCGCGGTGGCCGCAGCAGCCCGCACCTCTTTCAAAGAAGCTTCCGGCATGCGCGAGTCGTTCCGCTGGCGCTTCAGCAGCAAATCGTCCAAGTCATCCTCATCGTCGTCCGAACAATCGTCAAAAGGTGGCGACACGTGCAAGCCTGCAAACGCCGACACGCCGCTAGGGACTCTGAGCCGAAGCATATCGTCGCCATCTAGCGGTAGCAATGATAACTACACATCGGAAACGACGTCTCCGTGCAACAGCAACCCGCCGGCGGCGGGCAACAGTTGGGGCCAACTCCATCACCTCCCTGGCGGCCATTTGAATAACAAAAGCCCTTCCAAGAAGGCAGCGTCGACTACTGCAATGCACGATTCGAGCAGCTCGGTCGTTGATGGCCGCACGTCTGGCGTGCACGTCCAGTTGCAACAGGATTATCAGGCCAGCAGCAGCAGCAGCAGCCCGTCTGAGCCGATCTACAGCAACGGCAAAGCGCAGCAGCAATCAACGACGACGGCCAGTCGAGTGAGTTATTACGCGTCGCCAGGAGGTGGTGCCGACGCCGATTACGTCAACTATGAAATGTTTGCGTCGCATCAGTTTAGCGCCAGTTGGTCGGGCCATCAGAAACAGCTGGAACCGGACCTCATCCGCAATTTGCCCTATCAGCAGTGCGCGTCGACGGTAGCGACTCCCGTCCACTCGAACGGCGGCCCGTCGAAGCAACACGGCAACAACGCACCTTTCATCGCCAGCAACCAGTCGCCTCATCGCCATAGCAACCGCGTTCATCCCGCCAGGTAAGAAGGAATACATTTATTTTTATTTATTTAGAAGTATTTTTTTTTTTGGAAAAAAATATGTGAAGGCCCACATGCAAAGTGTAAAAGGAATTCTGTTTCTCTTCAAGAGCTACTTGATAAATGAGGCCCTTGTTTTTTTTATTTTATTTTTCAAGTGGATTGAGAAATGTCGGTATGCGAAAATTCAAATAGTGAACTTTCAAACTATCCTTGATGTACGTTTAGAAACCTTTTTTTTGTGTGTGTGTGATAAGGTTACGTTCAATGAAGGAGAGGGGGGGGGGAATTTGCAATTCAGATTATTGTTTCTTTTGTTTTCCCAAAAGGAATATCTTTTGGTACGTGGAAAACAAGCGAAAGCCACAAAGAGTCGAGGGGGTAGGCGGACATTGCTCGTATAATGAACTCTTATCATATGCAGATGACGTTCGAGTCTCGCAACACACAAAAGAAAAAAAAAAGAAAAGAGAATAGAGGAGCACCTTCATCAAGTCACGATTGGTCAATCCCGCACGAAATTAGCTCATTTTTTTTGCGTGTTTAAATAAAGGTATACCTTTGTGGTACGTGTCACTTGTGGGTGATGATTCATTGACGTTTGTTTTTTAAACACAAACACACACACACCCGTATGTGTTATGACGTCATGTTCATGTTTTTTGAGCTTGTTTGCATTTTTCTCTTGTTTTTTTCCCCCGAAAATGTCGTAGTGCGTTCAAATATTGATCCGGATCCTGACGTCATTGCCAACCTTTCTCAGCGATTTATTTATTTTTTTTTTTCACGAATACTTTAGCGACAGGTATTCAAATTAAGGAACGTACTTTTTTTTAAGTATTAAGTAAAACGAACATTATTTTTTGTTGGGCAGTGCTTCAACTGTCTTCGTTTAACTCTTTTTTTTTTCTCTCCACCAGTCGAAAGATTTATGAGACGGGCCACGTATCCTCCCCTCCAGTAGATCAGTCCGTTCTTTCGCCCAGCAACGTGACACGATCACGACAAACGTATTTTTTTTTTTAAGTTTAAATAATAATAATTTCTAAAGTTATTTTTTTTTTCAAAAATGGCGCGTAAATGATTTTGGAAGTTGATTTAAAAGAAAAAGTAACACACGGACATGTGAAATCAGCTGTTGATGATCAGTAGCGATAGTTGTGTAAACATGTCCACTTTCTTTACGGGGAGAAAGGCAAGAAAAAGACGTAAGATCTTGATTCAGGGCGCTAAAGGCAATAAATTGCGATTAACATCTCTTCCCCCACTTTTTCTTTTTTTTTAGAAGTTTGCCTCATTTAATTTTTTTTTTCAACTGTAAAGCATTTGAACGAAAATCAAAAGAAGCGAAAGGCCCTCACGCGCGTGCGCACTCGCAGTGGGTGGTGGCTTCGTTTTGATTTGGCCCTGATTGGTCTTTCCAATCAAGACGGGTCAACCAATCGCCATCATCGTGAATTTTTCTTTAAAAAAAAACCATTTTTTGATATCAAATTTTTCAGTGTGTAAAATTTAATAACAATATCAACATTTATTTCAAATGGCTAAAGCGAAAAGCCGTTCGTTTCGGAAGGGGGGGGGCGAACAAGCTTAAAGCATCGGACGACCTTGTGTGTCCAGTGAAGCCTCGAGGCCTTCTTTTTTTATTCTTCTTCTTCCTCTTTTTCTTAATTCCTTTTTCCCCTTCCCAGTGTGTGTGTATACATACGTATATTATTATGGCCTCTCCCTCTCTCTCTTTGATATTCAAAGACCCCTCGGGGCACTCTTCCTCTTCGCCATACAGCGTTGCCCCTCAGTTTCAGGGTTTTCTTGTGGTGGTCTTCTTTTTTGTCTGCTCAGTTCTGAGTTGACCACGAGGACGTCCACATCTCTCCATTCATTTGTTTTTTGTGTGTGTGTGTGTGTTTTTCAAAACGAATTTTTTTAAACGAACATTTCGGGATTAGTGTCGTCTGCGTGAATTAGTGCAATCTATCGTGAACGTGTGCCAAAACCCGTGGGATTTTTTTTTTGGTTTTGATCGTCATTTGTTTTCGGCTCGGAAGAAGGTGGGGGCGAGATGGCCTTCGTGTTTTCAATCATGACACCATCGCATTAGGTGAGTTCATTTGATTGAAATGTGGACATGTCTAGACTTGCCTTTTTTAAATAACTAGAAGTTGATTAGAAGTTGAAATTCCACTCGAAATGATTCAATACTTTTAAACCACGGAGATAAGAGTTGCCAATTCACGCGGGATGGGTCGTGACTCGACACAACTTGTTCGATTTTTCCCTTGAAATGTTACAAGTTGTGTACCACCGACCTTATCCAATTCGAATATATCAGGGTCATCAGGTCATACACAGGACCCCGGGGGCAAGTTAACTTTTGATTGGAATTAAAAAATAAAATAAAATAAAAGTTTGGGGGGGGGGATCATTAACCGTCACCAAGTCTGTAAAAATGGCATCTTTAGAGATTTAAAAAAAATGTAGAGCGGTGACCTTTGACTTGTTTTTGTTCCGGCTCTCTTCTGTCATTGGCCTTTCCTCAAATACGACCGAGGACACTTGTCCCTTTCTTCGTTGATTGGTCATAAAAAGAAAACATCATATTTTTTCAGAAAGGGGGGGGGGAGTGTTGTCTTTTGTGATCTCACATCTGCAACTAGGGAGGATGGTCTTGCAGATGGCACACACACATCACCTGGTGTGTGTGTGTGTGTGCCAGAGAGAGAAGGAAAAGGTGAGAGAAAGAAATGGAAATGATGAAAACCTGGAAGAAAAGAAGAGACACATCCCCCCCCCCCCTTCTCATATATTTATAGAAAGAGGAAAATGTGGAATTCCTCCAGGGTTTTTCTTTTTCTTACACACTCACACACACACACACACTGGAGAATATTTGAAAAGATGGAGGGGTGGGCTGGCCAGACTCTCAAAATTCAATTCTTTAAAAATAAAAATCTTATCTTAAAATGGGAATATTTTGATTTTTGCCAATGAAAACATTTGGGAGGAGTTTTCAAGTGTTCCATGACCCTTTTTTTAAATTTTCTTTTACAACGTGTCGTCAAAGAGAATCCTTGTGTTCCAACGGTTCTTTTTTTTTTTCTGCGGGGGGACCATGGGCCATTTTTTCCCGACAATGCTGGGCAGGGGAGTGGCTGGCCGTAACCTCTCCAGATCACGTTCTTTTGTTTTTTTTTTGTTCGAATGATTTCCAATTTTTTTTTTTTGTGTTATACATTTATTTTTTTTGTGAGCCTCTCTTTGAGATGCCCATGTTTGGGAGCTTCGTGACCCCAGCATCTGGTTCCAGGAGGATACGGAACAGACATTGACCCATTTAAATTTTCTTTTTCAAAAGTCAATTTTTAAGAAAGGCGAAATGGCGTCATCTTTTGACGTTTACGATTATTACTCTACACATGTTTACTCTTTATTTCCTCTCTCGTGTTTGGAAGTGATTCGTTCCAGTTTGTTAACCGAGATGAAAGACAACGGTACTACCCCACTTCCCTTAATTCTTAAAATGAATTAATCCATCGAATGTTAAAAAACATTGGCAAGATTTGAAATTGTAGTAAATCTCAATTCGGGGATGTCATTTTAAACATGGAAAGAGTTCCATGGCCGTTAAAAAAAAAAAAGAGTTGGGGGGATAGACGCAATAAGGGAAGTGGTGTGGTACCGTACCCGTTGCAAACTCTCAATTAAAAGTCAAATAAAAACAAAAATTGTTTGGTTTAGGATTGAAACGAGACGAGGTTTTTTAAAGGACGACATCGTGAAAAAAAGAGTATCTCTCTCACGAAACTCAAATTGCGCCTCGGGCGTGAACGTGATTTCTATGCACAAAGGAAAACCTTCCTTTTGGCTTTTTACACCACTAAAGAAAAAAAAAAAAAAACATAAGACACAAGATGTTTTTTTTTTTTTTAACTTAACGGGAAGATCGTTAAAGAAAAAAGGAAATTACAAATTTTTTTGGGGGGAAATAAATCGCTGCTGGACTGCCCAGCAAGAGGAAGTGCAATGGACGCAGTTGAACCACCAAAGAAAACTAATTGTGTAAAGTGGTGGTCGTGTTTTGTTGGTTAAAATAAGAAGGGAGGGGGGGTTCTTTAAATGTCCACCTTCTTCCGGCCCCCCCCCCCCCCTCTCGCATTTCAGAAAAGGTATGTGTCGGACTTCCTTGAAGAACAGTACCATTATTTTTAAAGTAGTAAAAGTCCTTCAATTTTATTTTTCCTTGGCCGATCCGATTTCCGGAGCGCAAATTATTTGGTGTGTGTCTTTTTAAAAATGGCGCCAGACCACATGGAACTTGAGTTAAGAAAAAAAAAGGGAAATGATTGTGCAATAGTGTAATCAAATATGGATGGGAGAAGCTCACGTTCCAGTAGGGACAAAAAGAAGCTAATATTTCAAAACGATGTTGCGTTGGTGGCTGGAACACGCGGGGCAGATGTCTGTTTCCATTAGGGCGCTACTTGCGCAATAGAAGAGGGTCATTTGTTGCACCTGGTCTGCTGAATAAAGGCATGGAACGTCCACCTTTTGCGACCTTGATCGAAATGTTGTTCGAGATGATGATGATAATAACAACAATTTCTATGAATTTAACCAAAAAAAAAAATGGACTGGAGAGTTGGTACGGGATTTCGCCGCTGGTTCCGCAATGTTCCAGACAACGCCCTTAACAACGAAGGAAATCTTGTTGTTTCATCCAATTTAAATTGGAAAAAAAAAGTCCTTATCTTTACGTGCACTTAAAAAACATTCGCTAATAGCCATCTCGTTTCTTTTTTTCCAAAAATCATTTGGCGGTGTCCAGGTTCTTTTCTCCAAAACTCTCGTGATGTTTGAAAAAATTATCAGTATCTCCGTGACGTTAGCAAAAAGAAAATAACAATAAACCCGCCCCAAGCAATCAATATGAAAATGGCGTCGTCTAATGTTTTGATTTTCAAAATCAAACCTGCTAGAAATTCCGAATCAAGTCTAATTTAAAAATTCATATTTTTTTTTTCTGTTCCAGTGGCGGATCGACGGAAGGGCAGCACGGATTGCGCTGCAAGGATCCGCCGTACGCAGTTGGACGAGCGGGATGCAGAGATGCCCAGCCGGCGGATCGATCGCTCTACTCGCCTGTTTCGCCAACCCATAGTTACGTCAACATGCAACACTTTCCGGCCGCTTCCAGCACCAACAGCACCACGAGCACCGGGCCCGGTTACGTGCCTTACTCGAGGCCTCCGGCTCCGCTTCCCGAGGCGGCCATGTTGGTAGAAGACCAACAACAACAACAACAACAACAACAACATTACCCCGTCAGTCCGATGCAGAGCTTGTCCATGTCGTCGCCTTCGTGGCAATGGCCCGACGCTAGCGCCACCAGTTCGGCCGCGGCCGCTCAGGCGCTAGCAGACGACGAGGAGACTCACTACGCCTCGCAGCTGCGCTCCTCCATGGCGGCCCTCCTGCACGGCCACATCCGCCAATCGTCGACGGCCTCCAACGCCTCCTCCAACTTCTCGTCCTACTCCGACGAGTTCCGATCGCCCACCGATCCGTCCGCCGGTGTAGGTGTAGGAAATCTGGGCATCCCGTCAGCGACGACGGCCATCAATCGCTACGCTTCTAATAATGCGCCGGCCTGCGTCGAGTCCGGCTACGAGACGTACGCCGATGTCGGCGGATGCTACGGCAGTTATAACAACAACAACAACAGCACGGTCCATCCGGCCATGTTGGCGTCTGCTGCGGCCAATCCGTCCAGTTCGCCTCCTCCGCCGCTGCCGCCGGTACGTGACGCTTCTAGTTTGAAGTACGTCAAGTACGGGCCGGGCCACGAGAAGCATCCGTCGTGGCCGATGGCCAACAGTCAGCAAGCCGGGCCGCAACAGTCGGCCGGAAGTCAGCGCAGCAAGTCGTGGACGGAGCAGACGGACTACCCGAAAGAGCCGGCGGCCTCGTACGCGCGTCCCGTCCCCTCCGTCCGGCCGGCCTACAGTCAGCAACTCAAGACGGTCATGGAGAATTGCGAGCGCATCCCGGCCGAAGTGTACCAAGCCACGGCGGCCGGAAGCGAGCACCACCACATGATGGACCCTCGGGCCGGCTACATCCTGCCGTCGTACGACTGCGACGGGCGCAACATCGACGACAAGGACTACACGATCCCTTCGCCGCCCGAACGCGACATCAGCGGCCCGCGTCTGACGCTGTACAACGCGGGCAACGGCAACAGCGGCGCCGGTGGCGTGACGGACAGGCCCGGATCGACGTCGGACGGATCGGGCGGAGGCGATTACGCCAAATACGACGACATCCAGCAGTACTCGCACTCCGAGGGCTATTCCAGCTACGTCCCGTCCGAATCGAGTTACGTCAGCGTGAGCGGCACGCCCCTGCTGGATCAATTGCGGCGTTGCGACAGCGACGAGAGCGGAGGAGGAGTAGGAGCCGGAGCGCAGGTGGGCGCGTTTAAAGATGCCCAGCAGAGCGGCGGAAGGGACTCGGTTTCGACTGTGGTGACGCACAGCAGCTCGAGCAACAGCTCGAACGAGACGCTCCGCTGGCACGGATCGTACAGTGATATTAGCGTCCTCTCGGGCCGTTCGGGTGTCCAGCATCAGAGTGAGGCGGCCGCCGCGGCCGCCCTCGTCGTCCACAGCGCCAAAGTGCAAGCGCCGCAACGGCACAATTCGGAGAGCGTCCTCTACTACGAGCAGGCGGCCGGTGCGGCCGGCGCTGCCGGACCACCCGCTGCACAGGTGGCGTGTCCGGCCACGTCGGCCAAGACCATCAACCGGATGGGCGGTTGGAGTCAGCGGGTAGAGCGCAAGAACCAGTGGAACGCGGTGCAATCGGGTTGCAAACCAACGTCGGCCGCCGCCGCCCTGCCGGAAGAATCTTCCGTTTCGTCGACGTGCCTCGCATCCGCACCGGATGGCACTTCGGCCCCGCTCTCGGTGGCCGAGAGGATCCATCAGCTGGAATGGCAGTCGCGTTCCGTTCCCAATTTGTCGAAAGGATTGGAGTCCCCGCAACGCTCTACCGCCTGCCAGCCCGGGGCGTCGGGTGGGGCGCCTACCCGCCCCACTGGTCTGGCGCTTTTAACCACTAGCTGTGACCCGCTTTCCGCTCCATCTACCGGAGGCAGTCGGAGTAGTAGCAGCAGTTCGAGTTCCAGTTCGAGTTCGAGCAGTTGTAGCGCCGTCGGCGTTGCGTCTCCCGAGAAGGACGTGAGCGATCCGCTGCGCAAGTACACCTACCTCGATCCGGACAAGCGGATGCGCGTGGCCGATCCGACGTTGAAAGCCATTCAAAAGCAGGCGCTTTTGTCCTACTACGAGCGGCACGCCGGCCGTTCCAGCAACGCATCCAAGTCTCCACCGCCGCCAGCTCTGCCGAGGACCATGGCCTCCGCTTCCGTTTCGCCAACACATCCGGCCAAGGTAAAGCAAAAAATCATTTTATGTCCCGGAATATCCGGATCCATTTCTTTTTAACCTTTTGGCTCCCCACTCCGCCCGCCAATCAAAGCCCAAAGCCGCCGTGTTCGTGATCGTGCAGTTTCGGGACTCGGCGACAAAGGGGTCATGTACCTTCATTTTTTTTTTTTAAAGCTCGCGTGATTTTTGGTTACGACTGCGTATTTGCATGGGACCACCCTTTTTTCGTTCTTTTTCGAGGAGACTGGAACTCTTTTTCGTTGTTGTGGAGAGACGGCCAAGAAAAAATCTATAATTAGCGAATGGCCCCATTCCTTTTCGTTTTTTTTTTCTCGTTCCGTCAACGTTGCCCCGAGGCGCTTTTTCCCCGATCAGGTCATTTGGCGAGTTGACGTTGTTGAATCACGGTGCGCGTTTTGACTCTCACCGCTTTATTAATTTAATTTGAAAGGAAAAATTTTCATTGGTTTTCCCGCTTCTTGTTTATCCCGGACATGGTGAACGGATGGCGTTCGTGGTGGACGGCCATCCGATCGCCCATCAGCTGGCTGGTCCGTCAGTGCCACCACTACCTCATCAACAGCCAAAGCTTCTATCGCAGATTCGTGAGTTGTCGGGATCGTCTAGTGAAGTGTGAAACAGTTAAGGAGGGAAGAGAAAGTCCGTTCGTAGAAAAATGCGTAGCGTCCTTGAAATCTAGTAGCCCTTTTGTTTGCCTCTCTGCATTGTGTCTGTAGAAATTACGTTTATTTAATGGCTTTAAATCAACTCGAGGGAAGTAGGCGAAACAACAATGGCTCGTTGCAAGGTGTCCAATCTAGTCGTTGATCAACAGGTCCTTTGCTCCCCAAGTCCAAGGTTGAACACCCCCGAGGAACGTCGAGTCTTTTCCTCCTAGTGATTCTTTATGGAAATAACTGAGAGGCAGAGCAGGGAAACAAGATTATTATGAGCTTTGGCATGCAGCGGGGAGGGGATTCTGTGTTGATGGAGTTTCTTTTTTCTTTCTTTTTTTGGGATATTTCTCAAGTTCTTGGATTAGTCGCAGTTGAAACCGTCCACCAGGGTGTGTGTGAGGGAACACAAGATTTTTGCTCGTTGAGGCATGTGGGCACAAGAAACACATGCGAAATGGCAAAGTCACAGCCCCCTTTTGCATTTTTCAAGCTTTGCTCTCTTGGCAACGGTCCCAGTTATGCAGAAAACCGGTCACACTGGCACATCACAAATGTGTTTGTGGTAGACTGCTGCACGAGTCCTCCTTCCAATTGCTGAGCTCATCAGTCTTCATCTCTTCGAAGTCTGCATGTGTCAAATTATTCCATCTGAACAGCCCTTATTAAAACGAGAATTGTCTCGAATAAGTATTCCTCCACTTGACACATATTTTCTGTTCGTGTTCCCATTCATTTCGTTGCTGTTGTTCTCTTCCTTTTTCATGTTTCAGTTTTTTTTTTCTCTTCTCCTTTTCCTAGTACTTAAATTTTTTGTGATGGATTAGCTGACAATTCAAAGAAGATAATGACTTACTTTTTTTTTCTTTCTTATGTGTTATCTCATCTAGAATGACGTCCAACCAGCTGGGAGCGTCAACAATTCTTCAAACTCGTCTGAACTTGTTGGGTAAGCATCAATGCAAATATTTTCTTTTTTATCTCACCTTTCTTCCCACCCTTTCGTGTTCTGATTTAATGAAATCAAAGTCAACGTTTCGCAATGATTTCTTTCGAGAAATGAAAAAGATGATGAATTGTTTTGTGGGGCTTTCTGCAAAGAACGTAATGATATGGTTACGTTGGTCGTGCTCAGATGGCGTTGATAACCCCCCGGCTCGTTTTGAACAACAAAAAGCTTTCACAGCGAGAGATCCATTTATCTAAAGAGGAAGAATTAAAATTTAAATGGTCTTTAGTTCTCAAAATTCTTAAATTCCAGCGTGTCGTGAGAACTTTCGTCCGCCTAAGAAACAATTTTTTTTTTGGAACGTTCTCCTCCTCCTCCTATTGTTGTAACTTATGAAGAGATGACTGGACGTGTCTGAAAGTGACTGACGCGTTTCTTTCTTTTCTCGGTTTGGTTTTCACAATTCCACGGTCTGTTGGGTTTTTTAAAAAACTAAACGACCTCAAAAAGTTTGAAATGTCACTTGTTTTCTTCTGAAAAAAAGTTGAAGAGTCTCGGGTTTCGAATATGATTACAAACAACCGTTTCGAAATGCCGTCATTTGAAGCCTTTAAATTTTCATTTTTCTTACTTCTTCTTCCTTTTTTTTTCCCCCAACCGGATCCCCCCTACCCGACTTGTTCATTTTCTACGCTTTGCTTTCCTTGTTGTAAGATAGAATTCGGGATAGAAGTTTAAAAAAAAAGAAAACGGATAGCGTAAGTAATTTGATTCCGCACGGTACATACCCGAACGTTTGGCTAGTTTACTAATCCTCCCGTTTTTTCCTTAGCGATCCTTGTTGGGGGGGCCATGATAACGATGTCACAAAATCTCGTTATCATAGAGCCCTCAATTTTTTGGGGTTTTTTTTCGGGTTTGAACGATAAAGGAAAATGTCGGCGGGACTGATTTCGGTCTTAACGGAGGGGGGGGGGAATAATTTCATTTTCACGCACAGCTGCAGTTTAAACGTCTCACTTGAAAAAAAAACCTCGTTCCAAATACCTGGACAGCATTTTTCAAAAAAAGATTCCCTTCCTCTTTTTTTTTTCTAACGTTCACCTTTCACCATTTCGTGCGTCACCCTCCGAGTTTGTTTGATGATTACACACACACACACAGGGACGTGCGCGCTTCTAGTCAAGTTACACACACTCATATATATATATATATATACAAAAAAAAAAACTGTGTGTGTGTATCCTTGTGGTCACGACCCATCCGGTCTTTCACTTTTTATTTTTTGCCAGCCGGAATGAACGCATCTGTTTTTCATTCACGTTTTTTTCTTTTTTTTGTTTTTTAAAATACGCGTGGGATTTTTGAACGAACGAATTTTTTCTTTCTTTCAATTATTATCTTGTAAAGTTCATCACTCGGGACGTGTGTCATCAAAAGACAAATAACAAATAAGAAACTTTCGATATTTTTGCGCAATTTCCTCCGTCCGGAATGCGGTGCGTTCGTTGGGCAAACGCACAGCCAACCCAAGGTAAACAACATTTTTAAAATGAAATAAAAAAAGGGGGAAATTCGAATGGACCCTTCCCCCTCAACAACAACAACAACACACAAACACATCCGGAATGTTGTGGGTCCCCTTTTTTTTTCATTTTACTGGCGTCACGAAAGGGGCTGGGTCCGTCTAAGCTGTTGGACAGTCGCTGCCCAGTCTTGTTGATTTCAAATCCCAGTGCCAGATTGTACGTGTCTCCCAGCCGATAATGACGTGATGACGTCATTTACTAGCAACAACAAACTTTTTTTTTGTTTAAGGGCTAGGCTCACATTTCAAACTTCGTTCGTTCGTGATTTGATTTAGCAAGGAAAAAATAAAAGAAAGGCGCCATTTTTAGTGGATTCCGTCACCGACGGGACCAGCAGCCGGACCAGTATGCCCGTCATATGGGCGCCGCTTCCACGCTCATTTGCCCAAATTACACATGCATCGTACTAACGTACACACTCGTTTCTTTTCTATGCAAATTTATTTATTTCTGTTTTTTAAAGGAGGAGGGGGGGGGATTTACTTATGATGCACTTGTGACCTACTTTTTTTGTGTGTGCACCTTCGACATGCAGCACCGGTCGTGCAGCTTTGTGCTTGTCCAAACGTAGAAAATGCAAAGTGCAGGTGTGAAGAGAAAGAAATTAAAGGAGAATTGTGTGCTCAGGTGGGAAAAAAACGAACGAAAACAAAAGAGATGCTGTTTGTGAATAATCGTCTGTAGTGACTCGTTTCTTTTTCTTATTAAACATGTTGCGTGATTGGCCATTTTATCATAACGGTCTGCCTTCGTATTCAAATTTATTAAATCTCGAAATAAGAACACACCCTGTTTTTTTTTTCGAACGAGAAATCTCCAATGCCCTTAGTTTGCATCTCTTGCGTGTGTGTGTGTGTGTATGTGTGTGTGTGGCGGCTGTCCAAATCCGCCCCGTGTAAACGCCTCCCACTAACCTCCTCCTCCTCCTCTTTTTTCGAGTTTTTGAAGAAAAAAAACCTTACCAATCCACGGTGGAAAGCGAACGATATCAGACACACACACACACACAAAGAGCCACACACAACAGCAGCCCAAGCTCTTTCCCCCCCCCCCCTTTTTTTCTGTGTGTGTCGTTTAAAGGGGGCCGGGATACACACTGTGTGTGTGAATAAGGCGCGCCGGTCGGCGGGAGTTGGCTCCAGTGAGAGCAGCTGATCGCTCGTGTGTGTGTGTGTGTCGTCTGTCGCCATCTAAACTTAAGCGAGGGATAACGACGTGTAATTAAGTCAGGAATTCCATCCACTTGTGTGTGTGTGTGTGTCTTAAATTAGTGTTTAAGATCATCAGCTGATTGTGAGCGGATACAAAAACAAAAAACAAAAAAATGTTACAGCCGGAACAGCAGTCCGGCTGTGATTACAATCGAACGAATTATCATAGCGTGAGGGCGATGATGCCAATCCGGCCGGATGTCGTGGTCAAGAACAACGCAAACAGCGGTAGTGGCAGTAGACCGAGGCCGGGTGCCAAACCGATTCCACCGCCGAAACCTTTTCCCCGACCCCCGCCGTCGGTGCGCCCGCGGGCCGCCCTTCCGCCCCAACCGACCCGTCCGTCTTGTTCATCATCCTCTTCTGCTCCTTCTTCTTCACATGTCGACATCAACAGCCGACGACGACCGTTGACGTGTGTCAATGATATGGCCCTCAATCCTCTCTACATGTGCAGGTTGATTCTAAACACTCTCCCCACTTCTTTTTTTATTTTAATTTCAATTTAATCAGCGGCTGAAAAATTTCAACAGATGGCTCTCACTTTCACTTTCGAGTGGCAAGTTGAAAGATAACGTTTGACGACACGCGTTCTGATTGAACGATGAATTTTCCCACCCTTTTTTTTTATTATTTAAATTATTTAAAGGCTGGAGGGCGAAAAATTGGGTGGATTTTTATCTCGATACGGCGCCACCATCGTGAGTGGCAGCTGGATCGAGATTAGAGCGGGCCGCGCGCGAGTAAGAAGGAATGCGGGGTTGTCGCTGTTACGCTTCGCCTCTTTCGCTAATTTTAGAACCCGTCTGTTTTTCGTTTTTCTCTTTTTTTTTTCTTCTTCGGTGAAAGGCTTTTTTACATATATACATTCGATTCTTTTTTTTTTTACGGAGGTCAAAGTATACATACATTTTTTCTTTTCCTTCCTTTTTTTGTTTCTTTTTTAAAAATTTAAATTGGCTAGGCGCCAATGCGGCGGCGTTGTATTTTTGTCATGTTTATTTTGTTCTCTCTACCCCCGCGTTTGATGGTTGCCATTTTTCGCTCATTTGCGTCACAAACTGGAACCACGCTGAGTGAATTTATTTTAAATGTTTTTCTTTTGGCAATCATCGGTGGTGACACGAAGACTTTGAATAATTAAAATTCTGACCGACGCCGACATCAACAAATTTGGCTCCATTCTCTTTAAAAAAAAAAAATTGTTACGACCACATCATTAACCTTGAAAAAAACCTCACTTTGATTAGACGTTCATTTGTTGAAACTTTTCTTTTAAAACGTTCGTCTTTTGTTTTTTGTTTTTTTTTAAATAGTTCGAATGCGGCGCTAGTGGCGGTTGAATCCGGTGGTTTGATGCCTCCGGCCGCATCCAGAAAGAGTCACCTGAACGACGTGGTTGTTATGCCCAACAACAACAACAACAACAACAGCCGTCCCGAGAGGGGATTGATCCCGCCGGAACGGCCACCCAAAAAACCGCATTTAAGGGCCGGCGGAAGTACGGGCGGAATCAGCCCCGATCAGGAAATGCGCCGCATTGAAGCCTCTGTCCAAGAATTGATGACTTTAAATCAACAACAACAGCAACAACAACAGCCAAGGCAAGTTGTTGCTCCACCTCCACCTTCGCTTCCGACGACCAGGAAACCACCGGCACCCGATCCGCCCGTATCTCCGCCTCACAGGCCGTCCGGCCCGGCAACCAGTCCCGTGGCGGACGTTCAAATCGTGCGGAGCGCCAGTCCCGATTTGCCTCCGCCTCCTCCGCCGGCGGTGGACCGCGCCGATGAGGAAGTGGTCGATTGCGAAGATCCGCTACCTCCGCCGCCTCCGCACGTTGTTTTGCTGGACGATCGTCCGCCGGAGGAGACGACGCTCGATGACAAAAGTCCTACACCTACACCGACTGCCTTGGCCGTTCCTCAGTTGCCTGCGTCCACCATGTATCATCACGAGTCTTACATGGCCCACCGGAAGAGCCACCACAGTCCCCCTGGCGGCTATCACAGACGATCGGCCGATAATCTCCTCGAATCCTCCATGACCTCACACGGTACACACTTAAGCTTTACGTCATTCATTGAATTCTGATTGAATTATGATTATTATTTTAGCGTGGGAGAAGCATTACAATGTCCGGCAAGGAAGTTCGGCCGCGACGACGTTGATCTTCTCTTCGGCCGAAGCCCTTCACATTCAGCCGAGCGAATGTTGTTCGATGGCGGAGCCGGCCCCTACACCGAGCGAGTCGAAATCGACGTACATATCGGAGCTGACGATCCAGACGTCGGCCGTGCCGCCGCAAACGGAGACGCTTTCAGTTGCCCAGCAACCGGACGGCCGTCCCACCACGCCGCAGCACACGTACCGCTCGTTGATGAACGCCAAAGCCGAGCGCTTCAATTACCTGCGCCAGGTGAGCGAAGGCCGGCCACATGCATCCACGTCCTCGTCGACGGGCAATTCGAAGCTGTCCGATCCCGGTCCTCCCAAGTCGCTCATGGATTTGAACCTGTCGCGGGCCGCCGCGGGAGTCCATCAGAGGAGCCACTCGGATAGCGACAGCCCGTCGTCGGCGTCGGCCTCCATCCTTCCGCCCAAGCCGCCGGTGCCGCCCAAAGTGGCGCCACCGCCGCGGCCCAAGCGGCCCGAGGAGGTGGAATGCGATCAGCTGAGCAAGGATCTCATCAACCACCTGCTGCCCTCCGATTCGAGGCTGCACGCTTTGCTCAGCGTTCCCGATCCGGCCCAAGCGGCCGCCTGCCTCCGCACCGAGGGCCTCCTCGAAGTGACCCCGCCCGCCGTGACGACGCCCACTTTGCTGCAAGTCACTCCTACGCCGGCTCCTACGACTCCCACTTCGCCCGATCACTCATCCGCCGCCTCGCCGCAGCCTCCGCTGACGTCACAGACGACCTCATCCACCTCGCCAAAGTAAGTTTTCGGGGGGGGGGACTTGTTCTTTCATGTTCTATGGCTTCCCGTTGCACCATTTTTTTTTTATTTATTCATGAATTGTTGTTGTTGTTGTTGGAACAAACAAAATGGCGGCTAGAGTGTGACGCGGGTCACGGTTTTATTGTTGTGGGGTTTCTCTTTAAGTAGAAAAATCTGAGTCTTAAAGGAAAATGATTTCAATTGTGCATTGAACGCTCAACGGTTGACGCGCTCCAGTTGTCCAGTGGACGGGCAGAGTTTTTAATATTTTTTTTTTACATTGAAAAATTTAAGAAGTGATCTTTCGTGCGGTGGGCGCATTTTTTTTTTTCAATCGTTCAACTTCCGGGCTACGCTTGTTGGCGCAATTTTTGTTAGACTGTCGTGAGTTAGAGACGTGTGCGTGCGTGAAGAGATATTATAGTCTGTGCTGTTGCGTGTGTGATGGACCGGGCGGATTTATCGGACGATTGCGATTCAATCGTCTCGTTCACGTCGGCCGCCAGCGGCGCCAGCTGGTCCTCCTTTTCTTCGCCGCCTAACGGCACCACTCATATCTTTGTTGATATCAAGTATACATGTTTATTCCTTTTTAAAGGGGGATATCATTTAATTGGCTATTCATCGGTGCCTTTTTTAAATTTTTTAATATTTGCTTTCATTTAATCAATTTGATTTGATTTTGATTTGAAATGCGATAGATCCAACAGTTGTGCGCCTCTGCCCGCCACTTCGGCCTATTTCACAACGTCGGAGCCGAGAGCTAAATTGCTGACGCGTTACCATAGCAACCACATCTTGAACGGCCTCGATGGCAACGGCCCCACGGCTGGAATGCAGCACGGCAGGAATTTAGAACCCGTCGATTCAGAGTTGCTCATCAAGAAGAAGGTAAGGACGATATGGCGCGTTTGCTATTGAACAATTTAATCAAATAAAATGATTGATTGATGGCCAGGAGGAGCTAGTGTCTCGATTGGCCCGCAAACTGGACGTGCTGCGCCTGGAACGCGAGGCCATCCAGGAAGAAGTGGAAGCCAATGAGTTGCTGGGCCGTTCGGTGACGAGCCGAGTGGCTTGCGTTGCAACGCCGGCCGAGACCAACAAGGTCTTCCTGCATGTGGCCGAGGTAGACAAGATCACGGCCCTTCTTCTAGCGCTGGCCGGCCGTTTGGCCCGGGCCCAAAACGCCCTCCTTTCGTTGCCCAACGAAATTGAAGCCCAAGAAAAGGTATGTTAATTAAACACACACACATAAATGATTTCAGAGTTTGTTTCAATTCTATACAATTCCGCACGCTAGATGGTGCTGGAGGGCAAGCGAGACAAGTTGCTGGAGCAGCTGGAAGAGGCCAAGCGGTTGAAGGAGAACATCGACAGACGCTCTCGTCAGGTGTCCGGCTTGCTGTCCAAATACCTGACGGAAGAGGAGTTTGCCGATTACAGCCATTTTGTCACAATGAAAGCCAAACTGGTCATTGACCAGCGCGAAATTGACGAGAAAATCAAGCTGGGCGACGAGCAGCTGGTCGCGCTCAGAGAGACGCTTCATTTCCGACCCAGAGTTTAATTTTTTTTTTTTTTTTTTTCAATATTATTTGTTCCTTTCAAGTCAAAAAAAAAAAAAAAAGAAAATTGAATTATTCAATTTTTCTTCGTTCCCCTCCCTCCCTTTTTTTTTCTCTCTCTCACTCTGGTCGCTTGGATATTCACTAAGGCTGGACTTGTTTTTTTTTGTTGGCCTCGTCAGCTGTGACCGACATTTCGTTTATCGGTCGATTCGTCCCGACGATCCTTTTTTTTTGTTGGTCTTCATTTTTTTTTTCTTTTTGTGTCTATACTTGTAAATTTCGTTGTGTTCCCCCAAACATTTAAATTCCTTTTCGCATGAAAAACAACAAAACAACTGACATTGGTGATCAATTTTTCTTTTATACATTCGGTGGGTTTGGCCGCAATTTGCAAACATTTTCTTTTTCCCCTTTCATCTTTTGTATTTGTACAGTTTTTTTTTTTTTCGTGGCGTGGCGTGGGACGATGAGAAAACAAATGCCAACGCCTTTTCTTTTTATTCAACTTTATTCTTCGTGGAACACTTCTTTCTTTTTTAAAAAATCTTTCTCGTCTTTCTCCTACGTCCTCTATTTGTAACGGTTGTTAAATAACGGCGATCTCAATCCCCTCCTCCCCTTTTATCTGCTTTCAGTTTATCTATTTCTCTCCTTTTTTTTTTTTTTTCAAAATTTCATTCGATAAATTACTATTATTATTATATCGATATTTTAAATCCATATTTGCGGCAATTGGTTTGCATTTCCTTCGTTTTCAAACGTACCGGCAACGTCGCCTTTGTTTTCATTTTCTCTGTCGTCTGCTTTTTTCTTTCATTCATTTCTGTTGGGTCATTTTCTTCTATTTTTCTCACTCACATCTTTCGATTTTGTTTTTAACCACACACACACAAGTCCATTTTGTTAGCAATGTTTTTAACATAATATTTTACCAAAATGTGGGGAGGGTTTTCAAAAACAAAATGGCGGATCACAATGCTGTTTTAGCTACACCCGCTTTCCGTACTGCTTTCTTTTTCTCTTCGACTGGCCGATGTTCTTCAATTTGTCAAGAAAAGAAATAACGTGCCTTAGAAACTCTTTTCAAAGTTGTTTTGTTTTTTAACGAGGGAGAAAAGAAAAACAAGAAACTTGAAAAGTGATGTTTCTTTTCTGTCTTTCAATTTGTTTCTTTTTTTTTGTTTGTCTTGTTTATTCCTTTTTGTCTTTCCTGAAATCGTTGCAGGGGGGAAGATGGGGATTGCGAAGGACAATGGAGGGCGAACAACCCCCCTTTTTTTTCTCTATATATTTTATACATAATTAATCGACAACCATTATTTGCTTGGCGGAATTTCGATGTTTTTTTTTGTGAATGTCTTGTTTCCTTTTTTTTTTATTGGATGAAACTCCCAAAAAAAACGAAGAGAAAATAATAGAACGACATATAAAAGAAAAAAGTCCGTTCAAACTGTTAAAATCTTCTAAACACCAGCTAAATAAATTTTTATTTAGACATTTCAGAAGGGCTGAAAAAAAGAAGATAATTGTGGTGGTGATACGGTGCGAACAACAGAAGAGACACGCGCACATAAGCACACCAATAAAAGGCTGTCCTCGACATATATTTATTTTTAATATAATTCTTTTTTCTTTTCTACTTTAGAATAACAACGAAAAAAATCCGGGCGGCAACGAGAGAACTTTCATTTTTAAAGGACAACGTTTTGTTTTTGTTTTGTTTTTTTCTTCATTCCATCTTTTAAACTTGGGCTCCATCTTGGGACTTGATGTCATCTAAAGGGTCGACCAGTTTGCTGTGAACGTCCCACAAATTCTACAGGATTTAAAAAAAACAAAAAACAGAAAGTTAGAAAAAACAAAACAAAAGACGATATGGAAAACAGACAGACAGGACGGTTTGCATTTGGAAAACAAAAAACGATCACGCGACACAGCACGAAAGTGTTAAGTGTTGTTAGTTGGGGCAGTTTCCACGAAAAGATAAGTGATCAGTGTGCGTGTTAAGTCTCCCCCTAATTGAAGGTGGTTTCCCTTATTTTTCCCCACACAAGCCAGTCCGATGCATGAAATATAGGGACGGAACAAAGACATGCTCTCCGACCACTTAATGGGTACCTTTGTTTTGGTTTTGTTCTTTTACCCTAAAGAAGGAAGGAAGATCAAGATTGCTGCTGGATATCTTCCACTAGCTCATTATGAACTTCCCACAGATCCTTGGAATGACGACAATAGGAAATCATAATGTCATGTTTTGGCTTAATGCATCCCACCCCCCGAACATCATCGACCGAAAACCAAGGTCGATGATTTGAAAAGTGAAAAGAAACCCCCCCCCCCCCCCAAAAAAATATCCAGTTCTCAGAACCTTCTAATTAAATAAATTTCTTTTTAAAATTTTTTTAAATTTTTACCTTGAAATATTTCACAGTCTTGACTTTCAACTCCAACGTGGCGTCCTCGTCGCAAATGAGAAGGGCACGAGGATGCTGCTGGATAGCCGAAACTGTCCACATGTGGTTGACTCCTTCTTCGACAGCCTTGTATAAGGCCAGAGCCTTATGGGCGCCCGTAATGAGCACCATCACCTGAATAGCAAAAATGGTTTATCGTACTAGCTGCAGGCTGAAGAGAACTGACAACAGTTATTTCTTAAGTGAACGTGTACTACCTCATTGGCGTCCATGACGGTACCTACACCAACCGTCAGAGCTTGTTTGGGAACTTTAGACAGATCGTTGTTAAAAAATCTGGCATTGGCGATGATCGTATCTTGTGCCAAAGTCTTGAGGCGAGTCCTATCGTTCGGCAGAATCGAAAAGTAGGGCGAGCAACGGTGTTAAAAGTGAGCATCTCTTAAAAAAGTATTAATGAGCACACGCCATTTGGTGTATACGATGTATACCTGGATACGAGCGAAGAACCCGGTTCATTGAAAGCTATGTGTCCATCAGGGCCGATTCCTACGAGTAACGAACAGAGATGGAAAATGAATGATTATTCTTGAAATGTGATTGGACAACAGATGATTATACCTCCGACGAACAGATGGACTCCACCAGCTTCTTTAATTTTCTCTTCATACGCAAGGCATTCGGCCTGCAGGTCAGCTGCGTTACCGTCCAGAATGTGAACATTTTCCGGCAAGATGTCAATGTGTTTGAAGAAATTATTCCACATGAAGTAGTGGTAGGATTCTGGGTGTTCACGTGGAAGGTTCACGTATTCATCCATGTTGAACGTCTTGACGTACCGGAACGAGATACGTCCTTGCTTGTGGAACTCGATCAGCTTGCGGTACATGCCGAGAGGAGTACTTCCTGTAGTCATGGTGATTAAACAAAGTGAAAACAAAGGATATTCTTTAATATTATCCTGAAAGCAAGAAAAACCAGTTAACCAGGTCATCATTGTTACACTTCATGGTAAATCTTATGCATTTCTGAAAATAAGGTATCATTAAGCAGGAAAAAAAAACACATTAATGAGATGAAATGCTTTAAGCCGATTATCAGGTGAATTAAATACGGTGATTACCAGTTGGCAGACCAAGGACGAAAAAATTGTCAGGCCCTGGATTAAAATCTTTCACTCGTTTCAAGACATAACGAGCGGCCCAATCGGTTACCAGGTCGGAATTCTCTTGAATTACCAAACGCATTTTTTTTGTTTAAAATGCTCACAAGTTTATCAACACAATGGAGAGAAAACAATGCAGCCCTATGAAAGATTGAATAAAACAAACAAACGGCGACCCTGCTATCGAAAGCTATATTTGTTGCTGTTAACACCACAATCGACACTCGTCGACTGCTGTTTGTTCGTTCGAGAGTTCACGAAAGTTTAGGTTAGCAACCGCGACTTGGCTGGATAAAACTGGTTAAATAGTTCCTACAATGGGAACGGAAAATGAGTGCATGTCAAAGTCCTTTTCCTCTATATCGCTTTAGCAAGCAATATTTCGTGAAACACTGCTTTCTCGTAGAAAGACCTAAATTCCCATTTGCACTGCAAAAATGCAGAAACTGCAGGACTGAAACTGCCTAACTTTCTATAGCTGTCCTACTCTCTGTATTTGGCTTCACGTTCAAAAACGACTCGAAGAGGTCATTCTCTCATACTGCCATAGAAACATAGACACCAAACAATACATGCTTTTGAGTTTATTTTGTTTGCAATCCAGTCGACCAAGAGCAAACAGGTAAGAGGACAACTCATCATCTATTGAATTTGTAATATTCATGAAGTCCTTTTTACCAGTATGAAAAGTGACATTATCCAATTTCACAATTGCTTTATTTTGCGTGATGGGCAAATCATTAAAGAGGATTTATGGACCTGCGAAGGAAAAATTGTAGACCCAGAGCCTATTTTCTTCGACAAGAAAGACTACGCTGACATAAAAATTGACTGTCGAGGACTTTTGATTGCTCCTGGGTATATTGATTTACAAGTCAATGGTAACATTATTATTTAATAACTTTATGTTACGGTATGAGATTTCATGTCTTGCTTTCTTTGATTAGGTGGCTTTGGAGTTGACTTTTCACGAGATAGTGAAACAATTGAGCATGGGTTGGAAGTGGTAGCTAAAGGGCTTTTGGTGTATGGGACTACCTCATTTTGCCCTACACTTGTCACCTCATCTCCTGAATTCTATCATCAAGTAATTGTGTCCCACACCCAATTTCTCAAATGAAATCCTAATTACAAACAATTTCTAGGTTGTAGGGAAAATAAAGAAAACTCCAGGAAGCTCCAAGGGGGCAGAAATCCTTGGCATACATGTTGAGGGACCATTTATCAACAATGATAAGAAGGGTGCTCACGAGAAAAAATTCATTCATCAATTTGATCATGTAAGCTATTCATTTTACAGCTTGGATTTCCCCTATCTATTACCAGTCTTTTGTACTTTATTTAGGGCGCCAATTCTATTGAAGAAGTGTATGGAAAGGATTGGAGGAATATTTCGATGGTTACGCTAGCACCTGAGTTAGAAAACTCAACAGAGGCTATTAAACATTTGACTAGCAATGGCGTAACTGTTTCCTTGGGTTAGTTGCTCATTACAGTTTCATTGCTATGCAAATTCAACATATATCTTTTGAAATCCAGGTCATTCAATGGGCAGCCTAGTTCAGGGTGAGGAAGCAGTGAGGAACGGTGCGTCCTTCATCACACATCTTTTTAACGCCATGCTGCCGGTAAGATCAAATCTGAAATGTGCTGCATCTTCCAGTAGTTGATTAAAATTTTGTTCAATCTACCAAGTTCCATCACCGAGATCCTGGTCTTATTGGCTTACTGGCGTCATCTAAAATTCCACCGGGAAAAACTGTTTACTACGGTATCATTGCCGACGGTATTCACACTCATCCTGCTGCTCTTCGCATCGCATACAGAACCCATCCGAAAGGTTCATACCACACTTCAAATCGTTTTATTTTCAAACTCATTATTTTATCTAATTAATACAGGACTCGTTCTAGTAACGGATGCCATTTCAGCACTTGGGCTGGAACCTGGCCAATACAAGCTCGGTTACCAGGATGTTGTAGTGACAGAGAATTGTGCTATGCTATCTGGAACCACAACGCTTTGCGGAGCGATTGCTTCGATGGACAAATGTGTTCGGCATTTGAAGCGTGCCACAGGTGTTACATTTTGAAATCGTATCGCTAACCAAAATAGAACAAAAATATATGTATATATTTATTTTTAGAGTGTTCAACAGTGGAAGCTCTCGAAGCAGCCACTCTTCATCCAGCCTGCGCTTTAGGCATTCAGGATCGTAAAGGGTCCCTTCGTTTTGGACGTGATGCAGATTTAGTAATGCTTGATGACGAACTCAACGTCGTTTCTACGTGGATTGCGTCTGAAAGAGTTTATCAGAACCCAGCCGCCTTGGAATTGACAGCGCAAAGAGTACCGAAGATATAAATTTTTGCCACATCAGTTATTTTGTGGTAACTAGGAATATTTAAAAAAACCAGATAATTTTCCCATTTGTTGTATCTAACATTTAAAAGAGTCTAAATGATTAAATGTCAGCTGGCAATAGGTGAAATGCGGAATCGGACGAGCACTCAGTTCAATCCGCCAAAATTAGAAATGTCAAGCAGTTGGCAAGACTTTTTCCATAACATTTCCTGGGTATTGCGATTGCAAGCAACTGCTGCGGGCCTGACCACCTTGGAATCTTCAAAGTAATTTCCACTCAAGTCTTCGGCTCCTTGGGATAAGGCAGCGTATACGATGCGCTGGGCGCCTTCTTCGACGGTCTGTGTAATCATGAGGTAAGGCAAATGTAGGAAATTTGATTGTTTCATTAGATTGCTCGTTAACTTACCTTGAATAGGAAACCCGTAACACGGTAAACGAAGTGCGTTAACCAATACGAATCCCATATACCAGTATATATAATTCCAGGATGAACAGCATAAGTTTTCACGCCTTTGTTGTTGCGAGAAAGAAACTCGTCCAGGGTTTTGGTGAACATAATTAGAGCCAGTTTTGAATGTGAATAGGCATGCATTGGGTTGTAGTAAGACCTGGATCAAGTGAAAATTTAGGTATCAAAATGATAATTTACTTAGTAAAGTTAATACTTGGATTGAAGATCATTTATGTTGAACCACCCTAAGTCCTGTGCTTTTGAAGAAACGTTGACAATTCTGGGTGATTGGCCATTTTTTCCAGCAGCCAAGAGTCGTGGCATAAGAAGATGAGTCAACAGGAAATGGCCCAGGTAATTTATAGCAAATAGCGATTCGAAACCATCTGCAGTTTCGAAGTAGGGCGAACTGCCTTTACCAGCTAAAGTAAGCAGTAGAAAGCACGTTCATCAAATATTTGTAACTGAATTCGTACACAAAGTTTAAATTAACACCGTTATTGATCAAAAGGCTGATAGGAACATCTTTATCGAGAATGGCCTGCGCAAACGAACGTACAGAATCCATCAACGACATATCCAGATTGATCCATTCTATCGATCCGCATGGAAGTTTAGCCTCCTGGATTGATTTGAATAGCTGTTCTCTACTCGGACCATCCCTACAACCTGTTAATGTAAATATCGTTGGAGCGTAAGGTATATAACGATAGCGACTTTAGCAACACTTACCAATGATTACTTTCATCCCAGATTCTACTAGAATTTTAGCCGTTGCCCATCCAATTCCACGATTTCCCCCAGTGATCACAGCATATTCGTTTCTTCTTATTAAGGGATCTGTAACGCAAGACATTAAAAGCCCCGCGGTCAAGCACTTCACTATATATGGGCATTACAACGTAAAGTATTTACCCTCCAACGGCCGAATGGAACTCCGAATTTCAAAGTATAGGTGATAGTAACCTTGAATAATCGCCCTAATTATTAGGTAGATATCCAAGAAATAGTTTCTCCAGGAACCCATTTCTTACAAATGTGACGAACTGTGAGATCAATCTAGCACCTATACGATCCCACTACTTGGAGCACGACTGGTCGACAGGGCTTTGCCTTTGGGAAGTGGTGTCGAATTAGGTTTCTTTCCTACCCTCAGTTCGTGAATTTTGAATTTGCTGGCACAGTAATGGATGACGAAGGTAGTTCCAAAAAAGAAAAAAGAAGAGCAAAAACCGGTCTTGCTGTCAAAGATGCATCTAAAACCAAATTAAATCATCAACTTACCAGCTCAAGGGCATTGTTTTTTGTCATGAAACCTTAGATGGAGAATAACCAGTTCTTTTTCGTGAACTTTTCTGTTCTTGTGCAATTCTGACCGAATCGTGTGCGAATATTTTAGAACACAAAGTTTCGTTGATGACGGCTTAAACAATTGGTAGTTGACATTAAGAAGCAAATGGGAAATTAAATAAAAAAAAAAATAATAATAGCGTTTAAACCACACAGTTCTATGGCGTTTTCGACGTTTTTCGTCCTTTGGAATCACTGGACGACTTTTCCTGCAGTACTTCGATGCCCTACGGCGAGCGGTTTTTCTTTTGTCAGTTGCTGCAATTGGCCGTAGAAGGTGTTGTAATAGTTACTGCTGTGCAGTATACATGTGGTGTGCCAATTAGAAATTTTCTTTTCTAAGCAGGATAATTTAATTAAGATGGTGCCATTTATTAATTACCATTAGATTATATCAACACCAAGTACAATCCCAGTTAACAAACATAGGGTTGATAAGAGAAAAAAGAATACTACAAACCCCCAAACTTGGAAATATCAAGAAGTTGACAAGAGGTTTCCCATAATTTTTTCTGGGTCTCTCGGTTACGAACCAGCGCTATCGGTTTGACCACTTCACAATTTTCGAAATATTCGCCATTTAAATCTTCTACTTGAGGTGACAAGGAGAAGTACAATACGCGTTGAGCACCTTGTTCTTCAGTCTACATTTAAAAGATAATGACAGGTATCATTTACAGTCTATGTCTTAATAATTTTAAATAGGCATCTAAAGTTTTCTTTACCTTGAACATGAAACCCATTGTGAGGGAAACGAGTTTTGTGTACCAAGTTTGGGTGTACAAATTTGATCTAATGAAACCAGGGTGAACAGCATAGACTTTCACTGGCTTGTTTTCACTAGACAACTGCTCATCCAAGATCTTGGTAAACATAATTTGAGCAGATTTTGATTGTGAATAGGCTCCTATTTTGTTGTAATGAGATCTGACGTAAAACAAGCATTTGATTAGTAACTGAATAAGGAGACCATCCTAAACTAAAATCTATGGGTGAATTGCTTTACTTTGCCTGAAGATCATTGATTTCAAACCAACCAAAGGCATGAGCTGTTGATGACAAATTAATGATCCTAGCTGGTTGATCTTTTGTTCCAGCAGCTAAGAGGCGTGGCATAAGCAAATGAGTCAACAAGAAATGACCCAAGTAATTGACAGCAAATTGTGATTCAAAACCATCTTTAGTCAGCATGTAAGGTGTAAACATAATGCCAGCTGAAAAATAAGAACATTGTTAATTTTCAAGAAACTATAATTCTTACTGTAATCCAACCATTGTTTATCAAAAGGCTGATGGGGACATTCTTGTCAAGAATGGCCTGTCCAAATGATCGAACAGAATCCATAGATGACACATCTAGATTGATCCATTCTACTGAACCAGTTGGGAATCCAGCCTTTTCTACAGACTTCAGCAAAAGTTCTTTGCTTGGACCATCTCTGCAACCTACTCATCGTTTGGTATGTAGTTTTGTAACAACAAAATTAATCTATGCTTACCAACAATCACTTTCATTCCAGATTCAACTAGCCCTTTGACAGTGTACCATCCAATTCCACGATTTCCACCTGTGATGACAGCATATTCCTTTTCTCTCTTCAATGGATCTGCAGCAAAAGGGGATGGTATGCAATATTAGGAATAGAAATCATAAAAAACATACATAACACTTTTTGACACTTGTTAATGGGGTTCTGCAACTGACACATCGTTGCTTCACCCAAGAAATTTTCCGCGATATTCTGGTTTTTACTGGAATTCCAAGAGGATATTGGGGAAAAAGCTCCACATATTACAATATAACCTAGAATAGCATATTTTTTCGGCCACCAGTGTTGGGTAAACTAGATTTCTCTTTGGTAATTTCTGTAGAAAGTTAGATTACGGAAAACTCCTTTCAACGGTCTACAGGGTTGTTGCCTAAACCGACTGCATAACCATACAAAAAAAAACATAATACCTTCCAATGGTCGAATGGAACTGCAAGCCTCTGAAAGAAGGAACTTGGTGCTAAGAATTAGCATTTTAACAAACATGAAAATATCGACGAAAATATTACTACAACAACCCATTTTCTGAAGGATTGGGCGTGCGCACGTCCTACTAGAAGACCACTCAGAATACAAGTGATAGCAAAAGAATCGAACGGCCCTTCGAGTAGCCTTACCCTCAGGCTTAAATTGACGAGAGAAAGTTTAGAGAGAGACGCTCTCGCTTTCTCTTTTTCTACTTCATCCTCGTCATGGAGAGAGGCATTGCGAATAGAAAGTTTTCGGCAGATGGTGCGGATATTAAATGGTTACATATCTCTGGAAAGCGTAGCGATAAAAGTAGCCTCGAGTTGGACTGTAAAGAAAACAAGTGTCTGCTGGAGCACGATGTGTGAATCATTCTGTCTATTTTTTTATTTCTCTTAATGCATCGAATAAAATACTAAAATTAAGGGAATAGAGATGACAAGGTCCGAATTAATAAGAATGTTTTGAACGTCTCTCTTCAAGAATCAAATAGTACCGCATCGTTTTTTCGGAAATTAATGATCAATCTTCGATAACAGCCAATATTCTTAAGCTTCAGGTCAGCGCTTAAAAGTTTACCAAAAACTACATTTTATTAAAGCTGAAAAAAAAACTAATAAATAATTAATTAGTTTCTTTATTATCTCATGGTCTATGGTCATATACCCCCTTGGCTTGGGGGACCATGATTATCTGAATGACCACTAGATGTTTGGCAACGCAGGAAAACTATTCAGAGCAGACAACGCTTACGATTTACGAACCATATCCATAAGTCGATGATAATAACTCTGACGGTACACGGTAGCTCTTAGCTGTCCTGTGCGTTTACAGAATTGTTTGAGAATGAAATCTGTATTATTGGCTGTTTCCTCAGTTGACAAGCTATTCTGTTTCCGGTATTCAACTTTAGACAAGATTTATTATTAAACATCACACTGTATGTTACAAATCCACTTTCTTACTTTTCTTTCCTACAGGTAGGGATTTCAACTACAATCGAAGACAACGATCACAACGGGCAATTTTTAGCGAATTCCAAGAGGTAATAGTTGTATGCCAATTTTGAGACTTAAAACTTAAGCCTGACAAAATAAGCCTGACAATTTTTAAAATGATTTATTTATTTTTACACCTAATTATTGCCATAAAAATTCATGATTTGTATTGAAAATTAAGTGGGTATGTTGAAAATGAAGTTGGTTTAGGATCTTTAAACAAAAAACCCACTTTGAATTTGAATAACTCGTAATGTATAGATTCCAAGCCAAGAGTCAGGCTTATTTTGCAGGGCTTAATTTTTAAGTTGACATTGCAGCACTGCCGCTGGGTTAGGGCAATCCAGCAATCTTTCATTGCTATATTGAAATCAGCCAGTGACATGAAAGATGTCATTGCAATAGTTTTTACTGGTTGCTAGTTACCAATCCACAGGTATCCCGTTTTCAACTATGACTTCAGTCGTGCTGTGCTTTTTACAGAATGTTTGAGAATTAAATCTCTCATCAACAAGCTATTCTACTTTTATTATTAACTTTAGACAAGGTTTATTATTAAACACCGTATTGTATGTTACAAATCCACTTTCTTACTTGTCTTTCATACAGGTAGGGATTTACATTCTGGAAAACTGGAAAAGAGCTTTTTATTAGAGTTACAGATGATTTGAGTGTTTTGCCAGAGCTTCGGAAGCCCATGCCCATAGATTGATTGCAGGCATTCTTTGCTTAGTTTGACAAGAAAGGCTTTCAACTGATTTTTTTTTCCTAATATAGATTTCTAATTGTAGTAAATTCTGCTGTGAATTACTTTCTTACTTTTACACATACAGCATCATTTACTTCTGCACACTCAGAGATCAAGTTCTGTTAAGATGTGCAGTGCTAGAGGCTGTTCTAAAAGCCATGGAATTTTTCATCATGTACTGTGGCTGAAGTGCTTCCACTGCCATTTTAGATGTAGAGTTTGTTGTGAATTATCTTATGATGTATCGTCCTTGGCTGCTAGTAAGTGCTCTAACCAACAACAAAAAATCTCTTTTTCACATAACTTTGATCAAGTTTTCTTACCATCTCTCACATTTCCTTCATAATTGAAAATGTTTGGCAATGTTACAGCTTTTACAGCATGATGAATTTTGTTTCATTTATTTTTTGTTCATTTTTTCTTTGCTTTAGGTGTTGGAACAAATTGTTGCATGAACATGAAGTTCCAATTTGGTAGATTAGCCAATAGTTGGTTGAGATGGCAAGAGAGAATGGATTGGTAAGAAACAAAATAAATAATTCTTAACATTTAAATTATGGTTATTTTGTCTATTGCCCAGTATAGGTTCACCGATTTGTTCCCTATGCGTCCAAATGTCCCGATTCCAGTGATTTTGTAGAATAGAAACGGACACAACAGCTACAACATTGAGGAATATTTAAGTCAAGCGGTGAATATGACAGGCCCCAAAACAAATTCCGGATCAAAGAAAACACTCTGTCCTATCGCTGTCAAAAAGGACGTCACTCATGTCTTATTTAATGGTAGTCATCTGAATTTCTCAATGATGGGTCTCAGATAACCAGACTATTACTGGCGACTGTGTCTTTGATCATCTGAAATCGTAAACATCGAGCTGTGAGCTATTAACGGGCAGAATCTCTCCAATTTTGTTCAGATGGCTGGCATGAGTGATGTCCAATCCATCAATGACCCGATGGATATTCAGCACGTCACTGTTGAAAAGTCATACAAAATTGAAGACCGTGTCCTGAATGGATGCAACCTGACTGACACCGCTGCAATTTTATTTGCAACTTCTTCAAAACCGGATCCGGATGGAACACAGTAGCGCTACTATCGCTCTCGGCTACAAGAACGGCTGATGGCGTCATTAGTATCACGCCATGTGGCCCTGCGGCAGGTTTCGTCGAAGAGGATTCCTTCAATCTGACGTGCACATCTGATCAGTCAGTGAATGTAACGTGGGCTCTACCTATTCTCCCCGGCGATGAACTGGATAACATCCAGAGCAAGGTCAAAATCAAAATGGCTCGATTAACTAATGTCCTGTTAATTAATTTCTGCCATTTTTAGGAGCCGAACGATCTGCCCCAACGGGCTCACGTAACGGCTGATAGAGAGGGCGATGTATTTATTGCTGTGCTAGTCGTTTTGAAAGCCAAGAGATCGGATACAGGACGTTACACTTGTCACCCAGTTGGCGTCGATCCAATCGAATTGACGACGCAATTTGAATCCTTCCCATCTATACACATCTTTATCGCGTGTATTTATCTTATGATCCAATTTCCAGCGAGAAAACACTTGATGACGTCACATTTTACAGGGGAAGGAGTGGTTGGTGTGCAAATGAATCCGTTGAAAAGCGTTTACGTCGTCAGCAATTCTTCGCAGCGGATGTTTGTAGTGCCGTATTTCAACTATCTCCCCAATAATTACATTTCCATGGTGGATTTAGCCCTGCAAAAGAGATCGACGATCGACACTTCGTGGGAATCGGTATGTGCGTGAACGCTTTTTCTGTACCCACAGTTTTCAAGTGAACTCTTTTAATTGGTTCTTAAACAGGTCGATCTATCGGCAAAAAGCTATTTCAATTGGTCGTTTGCTGATTTCAAAGGCATCGCTATTCATCATCCAAAGAGTGGAGAATACAGGTGTGGCGCTTTGGCCTTCAATGGCACTTGTTCCTGGCCGAAATGGTCGCTTTACAGTTGTTTTATCGTACGAGGTAATCTTTTCAAAGATGTGTCGTTCTAAAATTAAATAATCGTTTGTTTATTCAAAGAAATAGTAGAGAAGGAAGCTCCGCTAGATGACAAAGATCAATGGCCCAGGATTCGGCCGACTTCAGTTCCGTTTATGATCTTTCCTTCTGGCTCTACGTTCAGTTTGTCGTGTAAAACTGGAGCTGCGGCCGCTCACCAGTGGAACGTCAATTGGCGACTGCCATTCGGTTTTCAAAATGGCGATTATGATATGGCCAAAGTGAGGAATCTTGGCCAGCGCGTCGTGGCCACTTTGGCCAAAGGCAACGGAAACAGCTCCCACTCTGATTATTCCGTGTTGACAATCGCTAACGCGAGCCACCTGGACACTGGCTATTATACTTGCCATAGGTCTGATAACGATAGCATCGCAGTTAGGCAATACGTCTTCATTCAAGGTAAATTTATTACTAAGTATTTGATAATTTAATGAGAACAAAAGATTTTATAAGATTGGAGTGCATCGATTGCTGTGCCATTGAAAAAGTATTTGGATTTTGGACAAAAGGAAGCTTTAATTGACTGCAGGTCAACTCACCCGTCGGTTGAAATGTCTCTCAGACGGATTGCAGATGATGGAACTGCCGTTACGGTGATGAGCCTTTACCCTACTATTTCACCGTTCAATTAAATAATGAAATCATTGAATATCATTGCAGGTTTATCCGTCGAGGAAGAACGGTGAAAATGATGGCGATTGGTCGTATAATCCGTTTGAAGGATTCAAAAATACAAAAATGGTTTCGTGGGAAATGGAAGGAACTTATTTGTGTGTTGGATGTAAGAAATATCTAGAAGGGCCGTCTAGACATCGATCTGAAGCTGTTACCCATGAATTGCACGTTGAAATTCGCGGTATAAGTAAGTGGAAAGAACAAATTATGGTCGTTGCAAATCATATGCTGTTGGCTTAATTTTGTTTTGTTGCTTTTAAAGGTATTGAACTGACGGTGATCTCGGGTAAGAAAACCGGAACAGTGCTCGAAGGAGATGACGTTCAGTTAACTTGCCGGAGTAAAGGATTATTTGTGCACGAAGACATGACACCAGACATGCTAAGGTGGCATTGGACGTCAGTTGAAAATGCGTCAGTCACCCTGGAATTGGGAAGCCATCTAGTTCCACCCGGAGTAAAGATTGTAAAACAGGCGAAACGGAGTTTTAACGGTTATAGTCTCGGTCATTTGACCTGGCAAAACATTTCAGCCGAAGCAGCTGGAACTTACAAGTGCAGTCACGAACAATCGCCCGTCTCGGCTTCCTACATTTTGGTCGTCTCATGTAAGTAAAAAAAAAAAAACAAAAATTATAAAACTCAAATTTGTGGGAACAATAAATAAGTATTAACGATGTTTTTTCTTTCCTCTAGCCGCAAGCGATGGAGTGAAACAAAAAAACTGTGAAAATCGGTTGGTTTGCGGTAGAGAGAAGTTACTTGGCGCTGAATGCATGTGGTTCGTAATTTACGTCGGACTATTGTTGGTAATTTATTAGTCAGCTCATTAACGTCTGACTGGTTATTTACTGATCGAAAACAACCCCGATATGTTTTCTCCTCTGTATTATGTTTTCTTTTTTATTTTTTTATTTTTGCGTTTGACAAACGACCTTACGTCTTGCCATTTACGATAATAGCAAAACCGTTTACCGTAGCTTTTTCCTATAGTTTATGGCTTAGGGGAGTGACAGTCAACATCTCCTTTGAAAATTGGAACATAGTAAATTGAAAATAGTAACGTAACGAAATTATCTTGGAAGATATTTTTAAAAGTATGATTACGAAGTACGATCCTACTGCAATTTTTTAAATATTGTATACGAATCACTGCTGAGATAGGCACTGGCGTGAAGTTTGTTAGTGTTGTGTGGAAATTCCGGAATGCCTTTGAATTCCCACAGATGACATATCAGTCCTAGAATTAGTAGCTGCCTGTTTACAAATTTTATTCACAAATTATAAGTGTTATATTAACCTGGAATTTTTTTACTTGCATGCAATTTTTGTACATAATACCTTATCAGATGTAGTGCATAGTTGTTGTAGATTATTATTTAACTCTTTCGGGGTTCGATCCTCAATCTTTCGGCACGCATTGCCGGTGCTCAACCATTGAGCCATATGAGTTATTAATAATGATACTAGTACTAGAAGACTCAAAAAGATAATATTGTAAAAGCAATTTTTGGGGGCTCGTAAAGCTATATGTTTACCTTGTCATTGTTGGAACAAGGAAAACAGCTCTGTGGTAGAGCGTTGGTGTACGGATGTAAAAGACTTGAGTTCAAACCCCGTTTGAGGATAAAATTGATAAACGGAATCAAGGATGTAAATTTATTCTCTTGTTGTGGACAAGCGTGTGTGTCAATATGAATTCATCTTGAATCATGCTGCCAAAATTATTCTAAGTCCAGATCTGTTGAACTCAATTGACGCAAAAAAGTAGACAAAGTGTGGACAGGACATATGGCTCAATGGTAGAGCATCGGCATTACGAGCCGAAGGTTGAAGGTTCAACTCCTGAAAATGTCATACTAAATAAATTAAATATCAATGGTTGAACGAAAATATCGATGTTTAATATGTGTTGTAAATTTATAATTTAATTTGTATGTAAATTATTATTGGATATTAGAATATGTAACGTCAAAATATCCGTCCCGTTACTTCGTAACGGGGAAGTTTCTCGACTCGACTTGCAGACGTGGAAGGTGGAATCCTGACTGGGAATCGAACCACAAGACTCAGAGTTGCTAGGCGAGTGCGATGTCTTCCTGGCAACCCCCCCTATCATCCCCCCCATGAGAACTGGTAGTCTATTGACTGCTCTGCACTGTTACCTATAATGTGTAGAAGACTTAGAATAAGGTTATGTAACTCTCATAGCTCAATTGGTAGAGCGTGCGACTAGGACAGTCAATGGCTTGGGTTCGAATCCCAGCCAGGTAGATGAGGTGAACTTCAATGTGAAAACAATGTACATTTAGAAGATTTAAAAAAAAATAAAAGACAAATAGTTATAAAGGAATTGATTTATTGTCCCACCTCCACCCACAATTCCACCACTTTTTTAAATACAAGACATACATACATATACAAAGATAGTAACCCGTTGGCTGCCACGCCATGCAACCCGTAGGTTGCGTTTCTACATTTGCTACGCGCCACCAGAGGGATGGCGCCAAGGGGGACTTGTCCGAAGACAAGTCCGGGCCGACAAGTTCAAGGAGACCATTATGGGAATGCACACCCCTGGTCTCCATGAACTTGCCAACAAATGGGAGTCCCTATACGGTGCATTGCCTAAGGCCCGAAGGCCGGCCCGAAGGCCAATCTTGGGCAGTTGCGACTGTCCCACCCCATGGCAAATACGCCATGGAGCAGAACAGCGCGGCCCGTCCCTAACAGCTAAAAAAAAAGGGGATCAAAGGTGTGGCAGCCAACGGGTTACTTTACATCACAGATCACACATAACAAAATACAGTGATACCAGGAAGATGAAGGCGATGACAAGGCGACCACGAGGCGAAGACGGGGCGACCATGAGGCGAAGACGGGCGAGGCGAAGACGGGCGAGGCGAGGCGAAGACGGGCGAGGCGAGGCGAAGACGGGCGAGGCGAGGCGAAGACGGGCGAGGCGAAGACGGGGCCAAATAATAACAGTACCAGAGCATGACGTTCCACGATGATCCTTTTATTATTTTTCTGTTTTGGCATCACCTAAATAATAGACAACAATATTACAGTCCTATACTTAAATGGCCAAATGAAAACTTACATTTAGATAGCTTGAGAGAGTTAATGCTTCGAGGTCAGAATCTTGATGGTCTATTTTCCATGGAACGGAAAATATGAAAACAGCCTAGTTCTAAATGGTAGAAGTAAAGCAAAGTGTTAACGGGGAATGTGATATTGATGAAACTATAACAGAGATGGCTATTTGACTTACAGCTGTTACACGAAGGCTGAAAAGATAGTGGGGTGCCAGGTTATCCCAGGGACTGTAGCTGCACCATTTAACAGTTCGCTTAGCCATGGCAAATCGAATTCGTCGTACTTTTACGAATACCTCGTAAAGTTTAGACCACTGGAGTACTCATTCCATATCAATTTCTGACTGATTCCATACCCATTTCTGATCAAAAGTTTACCCGTTGCACACAAAATAATCCACTGAATGATTCTCACTTAAAAAACACAGAAGATTAAACAACTCTCAGTAGTTGAATTGGCACCATATAATTTTATCACATAATCACTGGAATGTAACATAGTTAACGATATTGAGACACGGGTTTCACTTGTCGCGTTGACGTCTACGTTTTTCACAAAACACAGATAGTGGCGCCATCTGTTGTGGCGCCATCTGTTATTCTAATTTACCACCGACGTGAGTTGTGGTTGAATAAGTTGGAATAAGGAAACAAAGTCATGGGACACGTTATACCAGAGAATCAATTGGCAATCGTATAAAACAGCAAATCACGAGGGAAATAATATATATGTACACATAAGATTGTTTGTTTAAAGGCGTTTTTTGGCTGCAACCTGTAATGATCTAGCCGGTTTCTGTCGTGTGTGGTCTCTTTTGAGTCTCTTCAGCGTGTCCGGAGCACTGCTGCTGCACAAATTGTCAAATTCATGGTTGAAAGTTGAATGAAGTAGAAGTCGTATAAGTCCAGCTCGCTGGACAGAAAAAACTCCCAAACGGAACTGAAATCGGCCGAATCCTGGGCCATTGATCTTTGTCATCTTGCGGAGCTTCCTTCTCTACTATTTTTTTGAATAAACAAACCATTATTAAATTTTAGAACAACACAACTTTGAAAAGATTACCTCGGACGATAAAAAAACTGTAGAGTGACCATTTCGGACAAACATGTACATCATTCGGGTAATGGAAGAGTAGCCCTCTGTTGAACAGCTAAACATCGTTGCGATTCCAGCATAGACAGCTATCCTCAAACATGCGGTCACCGTTCATAAAGCTCAGGGTCGACTCTTGTTCGTTCGAGTTCATGTTCAAGTGCGGCTGCTGGCCTGGTCACTGGCTGGAGGAATCAGCGTCGTATCGCGGTACCCCTTGAATGGTAGTGGCAGTGTCATATTGGTTGACAAGTGTGTCTCAGAATTGGGCAATACCAAAATTGGAATTGACCGTCCACTGAAAACCTCAAACCTTCAGCCAGAGCTGGATGGAGATTTTTCTTTCCACGACGTCGGTTACACTTCTAATTGCTTGCTGTTGTTCCTGGGCAAACACTTAATGTTGCTGCTGCAGTTGTATTTGTTGACAGGGCCAAGAATCATTTGTTCGGAGCTCCCATTGCCAGTAACATGTCCAAACAGTGCGTACAATTTGTTCTAACGACATCATAGCAAGAAATCAACACACATTAATTTGCCACATCTGAAACCTTTTCTGTCGGAATGAGAAATGTAATAAATCACCTCTATTTCGTGAGTGGAGTTGACCACTGGTTACTGCTTCAAATCTCTACTTCTTCAAAGTTGCATGAAGTAGAAGTCGTAGAAGGCCAGCTCGCTGAGTCTTGGCAGTTCCATTCTGTTGTTCATTTTGGAATAACATTTGGCTTTCTACCGGGTTACGCTCGAGACTTCTATCCTTTACAAAAAATAAGATTAAGAGAATAAATTTCAATCAATCAGGTCGCCGACAATTAGTGGGTGAACTCACCATTGAGTAGGCAAGCCCTGGGCAATTCGTACAACTAAAATACGTTTACGGTGCGAAGCTCGTCAGCCAGATCAAGGAAGACTGCCTCCTATTTTACATTTGGCAAGGACATTGTATCCATTGATAATCGGATGAGCTTAAATCACAGTCAGTTCCATTTGACACGACAACACGACCACCATCCTAATGACGTTAAAAAACCAATAATAGGTATGTGTCAATATAATAGTAAGTTTTGAACAATTCTTTACAATTAAGTCTTTCAAAACACATACTTTACAATGAATTACTTTGACCTCTGGGATTCTCACACTGCCAAATGCCCTTCACAAAATTGTATAGGCTTTTATATGCAATAGTTAAGTAGCAAAAACTTTCCTATACATAAAGAGTTTTCTTTGTCTTTACTGAAGAAAAAAAAAATACTGTACCATAAAAATCAAATGTTTTTATGACGATCCACATTCGAACAAAACGCATTGCACGAACAATTGTGTCACACAGCCCACCTTGTTGCAGGCCCGCAAAGGACCATGGTGACCACTTCACTCTTCAGTAATATTCATTTTGACCATTGGTCACAACTATTTTCACAGGAGCTGTGGTTGAGCGTGATTAATAAAGTATACCATTAAACCATTAATCAAAGGATAAAATTGATGGCACTGTTGAAAGCGTTGTTTGAATCATTCTGAACCTTGCCCAGCTTCTTACCAAGCATGCTTTGAATTTTCATACCAGTTTTGACACTCAGCAGATTACCTTTCAGATACTTTTGGAATTGCTGTAGCAGAATTCCCACTGGTTGACCAAATCTAGAATTTCCATTGCATTCATTCGACTGTCAAGAAACATATGAAGATTATCTGAAGACGGGCGAGGCGAAGACGGGCGAGGCGAAGACGGGCGAAGCGAAGACGGGCAAAGCGAAGACATTTTGATTTGAAGAGAATCGTGTAGAGAATGCTGAATATCGTTTGGCATTTTTCGTCGATCGTGAAGCAACTCCATGTTGTAACAACTTCGCCAATCCATAAAGGTCATTGGGGGATGCATTGTTTTTCTCTTCATTAAGTTTAATGTATGAATCGTTCATATTAAGGTAACTAGAGCTGACGGTCGATTCCATGTGACCACAAATAATTTCCTCCATTTGACTAAATGTTGGTCTTTCTTCCGGCTCCATCTTCCAACAGCTGGCCATTATGTTGGCAACGAAAATGGGTGCAAAATCTGGCTTGTCCATGCGATATCCTTTGATAAGTTCCTTAATGAGTATGTAAGCAACGTCCATACCTGTGATTGATATTGGATAGGAATTATCAAATAAAATGCAAGGCAGATTCAGATGAGATTATCCTTACCTGGATATGGGACCTTGCCAAGGGAAAACATTTCCCAAAGAAGAACGCCGTATAACCAGACATCCGATTGGCTGGAAAAGATGCGATCAGTCAGAGATTCAATAGCCATCCATTTGACTGGCATCAGCCCCTGAAAATGAACAGATCGTTCTTTTTAGTTTAATGCTATTGAATTTAATTAATTACAACCAGTTATGATACCTGCCCTTTTTCTCGTAGATATCGGCGCAATACAATTTCTTAGACATGCCGAAATCGGCCACTTTTGCAACTCCATTATCGGCGAACAGAATGTTGCGGGCGGCAAGATCACCATGGAGAATCTGCGGATAAACATTAAATTGTAGATAGGTTGATGAATGCGGCAATAATATGCTAAACCAATTACCGTTTTACTCACTAAGTAGTCCATTCCTCGGGCTATTTGGAAAGCCCAAGAGATTAAATCTCGTGTTGATATATTAGACTTATCTGGAACTGCAGTTGGATCTAGATGGTATTGCCACAAGGCTTTGGAACCTTCTTGATGGGTTGTCAGTTCGGCCACTGATAACATCAATGAAAACATCAGGGGGACAAATGAGTCATTTAAAGGAACTGCAAATTCTGGCAAATGCAAAATATCTTAGCTGCGTAAAACATACTTGTGCCATTTGGTGACGGTGATGTGATGGTGATGAAATGTTGACAATGGTTTCGGTTAAGATTTCGGTGGACGAATTCATCTGGAAAGATGCATTTGAATGAGCTTTTCTTTCATCCTCGACATTGTTACCTTGATTTGTACTTTTAATACATTAAGTATTTTTGATTAATAATTTGACGATCCATATGGTGTCAAGTTGTAATTTTACCTCATAATATCGTTACCATCTACTTCTCCATCTATTTTCAAATTACCGAATTCGTCTACTTCATTGATAAAAGAGTTTCTGTGCTTGATCAGGTAAGTTTGTAAATTGCCAAATCGACAATATTCCAAAATTACAAGTAATTCCCCTGTTGTTAAAATAGAGTTGGTATGAAATGTTAATTCAGGTTCGTGGAAGTTTTTCGAAATATACCTTTGCTTAGTTGCTTCGTGCAGGCTCCAAGTAAATTTACAATGTTGAGGTGAGAAGAATTGCAAGAATTTTCAATTCGCTGATGAGTGCTTCCATTGCGGCGACACTAGTTTCCGATCTAACCATTTCGACGGCCACTGTTTTCACACTTTCATCACAGTCCTTTAGTCCTACAGCTTCGGCTTTCAGAATCCGGCCAACATCCTGTTCCAAGCTCTATTCCTAAATTTATCGAACAGTTTCTGATTATGTTGCTTTAATCAGAATCGTATAAGAAAAACAAACCAAGTTTTAGGCGGCTCCTTGGAAACTCCCACCGTTTATCATAGGGAAGGAATTCAACTTGCTCCTCGATTGGTGACTGGGCATTTAATTGGCTGACATTTCCGTTAAGAAGTCTATTAAAAGCATCAGCAAATCTGTTCTTTTTCTTTTGACCAAAATTAAATATTATAGGTTAAAATCAGTCTTAAGACTATACAGGAAAGCTTATTTCATTATCACTTACCCTCAATGCGTAAAGTTTGATACCGATAACACCTCCGATCACAGATAGAATTACTATTGCTACTGAAACTGCAATAACGATCGTATTTCTTCCCACATCGTCAATTGATACGACAAAAACTCTTTCCGATCTTCCTGGAGACAATCAGCTTGTCCGTCTACAAGTGTAAGTACCGAATTCTTCTCTTTTTCCTTCACGTAGCAAAACTGAAGAATTTTCGTCCTATGCAAGCGACCAGAATATGGTTTACCATCCTGAAACAATTGTTTATAACTGTTAGATCAAAACAAAAATATCTAATTTCCCAATTTACCTTGAACCACTGGACGTTTTCGTTTACGGACGCTTTAACACAAGTCAAATTTTGTGCTATTCCATTTTGTAATGGAACGTAACTGAAAGTTTGATTGTTATCATTTGATTCTAAAAGTCAAATGAAAATTTAGCTTAAATATCACCTATGAACAAAGATACAAAGGGCCTTAACAACCATACCTTTGAGAACGAAAGAAATGCTTCGGATCTCGTTTGCTCGGCATTGAAATACGTAGCTACCCGGTGGAGCAGCCACAAAGTCTAACCGACTTTCGTAAAGTGTTCTTCCTCGATAAACGAAATCATCAGTGTTGATCTGGATACCTTAAGTTTGAATCAAATCGAATAATGTAGGGCAAAAAACAGGAATGAGTATTTGTTGACATGAAATTATTACCTTTAGGAGGATGAATTTCATTAATAAGTTGCATTGATTCGTTAGTGTCGATGTGGTAGGCCCAGGCTGGGCGTTTAGCGGCGTCGGTTGTGTAGTAAACACGGCAAACTAACGTAACGTTGTTCCCTAGCAATCGCTCGCCCTCTTCAACAAATTTTGTTAGCTCCATTCCTGTGAGATATAATGCAGGAAATTAATGTGTAAAAATACATCAGATATAACACTGGATCATCAAATCATACCCACTATTTCCACGAAAAAATCCCCTTGAGTGTTCCTTTTTGTTCATCTTTCCACCACATTCATAATGGCCACTATCATCAATTGTGGCTTTCTTAAGTTTCATTCCAACTTTCGGTTCAAAAGACCAATTGACATTAGGATCTTCTAAAATGTTACTCTGCAACAATCTTTGGAATTACATTCGAATAATGGCAACCGTAAATTTCTTAACTCGATTTTTAAAATTCTCTTTTGATTTACCTTGGGTTCCAGCCAATTTTTTCTGAAATTCTGAAATTTTCCTTTTGATATTCATCTTCAAACGCATAGACGCAAGTGATCGTGAGTGTAGTATTGGCATCGATTACTTCCTCTATAGGAATCATCGTCAGCCACTGCCCTAGAAAATAGGTACGAACGATAATGAGCATCAGCAAAGTATGGGCCATTTGCTAAATAGATGAGTATACTTTCTTTAGGAAAATTTGCTGTTGGGGCGAGATCAATTTCAGTCCTTTCCACTTTAGGAAGATCCGGACAACAAGATCCTTGACTACCGTCAATAAGTTTGCAAGTTTTGGAGCCCGGAGTGATTGCAACGCTGTCGTACCACGTACCACAATCTTTGGCTTTGCGACATGGTGTTGTGAAAATCAAACTTTTATTGCCATAAAACTGACAGTTGGTTTCATTTTCTAGTGTAGTATTCCAGTCGTCTCTCACTTGAACAATAAAAGCGGTTTGTCAAGTCAATTTTCGTGATGATTGATAGTTATTTCGAAATATTATTATCATAAATACCTTTTTGAGAATTACTTCTCCATGGAATGTAGCCGCAAATTGCTGCGCTATCGAAGGGAATGTCCTGCCGAGGAGTCGTTACCGATGAATTTTTCATGTAACAATAATCCTGATAACCATAGACAAACTGGGTACATTCTGGATTGGCAATACACAAGTTTCCACACTGTTCTCTGGTATCGTGGTCAATGAGTATTTGGCCAATATCGTTCCCTGGGAAGTCACAATTTGGAAACCATTTGAAACCATTGTCGCTCGTAAGCCGATCCTGCGCGTAACCACCAAATGGCCAAAATATTGCAGAAAACAAAGTGGCCAATGTGAAAGTGTATATCGGCATCATTTCTTGGTTATCTGTTAAGAAATAAGAAATTAAAAAAATCTTGGTTACCCCAGTCTTTTACACGGTCACAATTTCACATTAGCAGAGCACATTCGATAGTTTAGAACTTGAACTATCAAAAAGCTTTCCAAAAACACAAAGCAACACATCGAACGCAACCTGTTTGGGTGAACGTTGACGCTGCTAGCCGTCGAGCATGTGCCAGAAAAGGTAACACGCATGTCACACCAACTTTCACATAGCCTACGTCTAAACCTCCGCCCATTGATGTTTTTCTGGATTGTGACCAGGTGGCGTAAGATAGAACTAACAACGGAAATTTCCTTATGCGTCTATGTCGGAATGGAGTTGCGCAATGGGAAATACAGCCCTTGCCTCATGCAGATTAAACAAGGTTTCCAGCATACCTTTACCCCATTACTTTGTCCCTAATATCGAAGCAATGCACAATAACATGTTGCTAAAAGAAGGCAGTAACAGATTTAAATTTGATAGCAGAGAAATAGTTCTACTGTCTTTACCTGATTTGTTTCTCCCAAACACTGGTGACACGAGAAAGTGACGGTTAACCCGAAACCATTAGGTGCAGCTGTTTCTGTAACTAGCAACCCTGGACTAAAACAGTTTGCTGTGAATAGTGGCAATTTATAACCTGAAGTTAGATGAGGATGTTGATAATGCGAAGGAAAAGGAAGTTGGTTAAAGCATTAGAGGTTGAATTTCTGGAACATTTCCAAAATTTGGGAATAAAATTTCTTCAATAATTCTTCCGTTTTAAATTTAGTCACCCACATTTTGTTTGAATTGCTGAAGAGGATTAACAATGTAGAAATCATATAGTTAAAAAACATACCACTTTATCTTGCCACAACGTACGTTTCAATTGGTCCAGGTTCCAACCCGACATATTCCAACCTATCCCAGATGCAAGTTGAAAAAACAACGGGGATTATTGGCATTTCAGGTGCACCGGAAAATGAAACAAAAGTGGTAGCTAAACCGAGAAGATAAATTGAAATTACGGTATTGTTTCTCTTGTTTCAGATTCACGAATGTTGTAAGATAATTTAGTAAGATAACAAGAACTGACGATAGTCAGCTCATCTCTGTTGTTTCAGGGGCGGCTGAAAAATTCCACTACAGAAACATTATGAAAATAAAAAAATACAAATTACCGCCAAAGTCGGCCATCTTTCTCCTTTCTGTCGTGACGCGACGTCAGTGAAAACGGTGTCGTCTTCCAACTCTCTCCAGCCATGTTTCGGTACGTTGTTCCCTTTTCTTTCAATTCTGTGTTACTTGCTGAGTCTGTTTTGTTCACTGAAATGCAATGGCAACACGTGAATAAGCCAAAGCAAAAAATAAGATGAAGAAGTGCATCGTGGTGGCTTTGTTCTTTCTCGGGTTGCACTTGCCCACGTGGTTCCCAGTCCGTTAAAGAACACACTTTTGATTTAGCAATAAGTTTTCAATTGTTATTTGTTGTGTTTCATCACACACCATTCCAACAAAACCACACACAAAATGGCTTTCAGCAGGCCTACTATGTTCTGTTTTGGCTGGCAATAAGTTACCGACTGAGCTAGCAAAAGGGGACCCCCTTTTTTATGTCCTGTCTCATTACCCTACCTCTTTTAATCTGTACGGCATGCTGGGTTGCTGGCGGCCTGGCACTAATCACTCATGGTATGAATTTTTGGTATCTACTCTCAAATTATTTTTTTAAATCACCTTTGTGTATGTATACTGTATCTGGATGACAAGCCACCACCACTATTCAACGAATTGCTGAGGGCTTAAGTTCGTGTTCTTTTTTTTTTACGGACGGGGCTATATCTGTAAAACATCCACGGAATCACGGAACACCAATACCCTTTCAGCCATGGCCATGTTTTCAGCACATTGGCAGGGGATCGGTTTGGTTATATTTCAACTGGCCCTCCCTTGGGTGGGTATTTAAAGGTTTAAATGGGTTGCCGCTAGATGGTTACTTGTGATTATTCACAACATTAGTAAAAAAAATGAACGAATTCTGATAAAATAAGGGTCGTTTAGCGTTCCGTAAGTCTCGCAGGAGAAAACTAAATAAAATAGTAGATGTTGTATAATCCGTTTGCCATATCTTTTCTTTTTAAAAGGAAAAGAAAAAAAAGAAAAAAAAATGAATGAAAATACAATCGACAGCAGTGTCACCTTGTGGAAAAAAATTTAGCTTACGACGCCTGTCGAGCAGAAAGAGGCAGAGAGGAGAGAGCTTATATACGTCAAGTTCTGTGTTATTTTTATTCACTAAACGACCAAAGGTCCACGAATTAATCTTCCGACGGGTGTTGGAGTGGCAACTGGCAAGACGATTTTTGTCATTGCCATTACATGTTGCTCTTCGCATTATCATGTGAAAGGTGGACACCAAGCATATTGAGTTAACTTTGAACATTAACAAGATTTGTGGTACGTAATTAAAGGAAAATGGAGGATTCTGGTAAAGCATAATAACGGATGTTAATGGCTTCTGTTTTTACAGGACTATTGGCAAGCTGCAGACAGTAAGGCTGTTAGCAGCACTTGGTTTTGTCAATACCTACACTGTAGTGCCTGTTTCGCAAGGAACATTCCCATTTTGCTTTGTTTGTTTGCTTGGGTAAGTGATGCTCTTTGACCTTAGTGTTGAACTCTAAATATATTCATTGTGCATTTATTGTTATCTTTAAGGATTGTCCTGTAACACTACCATGCTTGGTTCTAGTTTCTTGAGGAAAAATGGAGGCATGTTCTGCTTCTTATTTTTGCCACTTCTATTTGCCTTTTTCTGTTACTGTAGTCAATCTTGGCTCAATCTGGTGTTATTTAGAAAAGTTATTTTCATTCTATGTTGAACTAACTATTTTCTGAAATCAAAATTGATGAAAGGTCAAATATTTTCAGCTAGTGTGCGCTAAAGTTCCAGGTTATGCTAACTCTATTATTTTCTTCTGTTTTACCCGGCAGCTTTTCCAGCTACTCTCTCATTTACAGTATTTCTTTTTCTTATTGTAGGTCATATCTTCCATTACCTAAACTTTTAATAGTGATTTACAGTTTAATTTCATGCAGGTGTTTAAAAATGCCTTCAGTCCTACACTAAAGGGAATGAAGTTATTTTCTCCCGACGAGGCTACATCAAAATCGCAATTGAAGTCTCCCAAGTTTGCAGTTTTCAACATGTGGAGCAATTTGAAAGATCGAAGGAAAGGCCTGCAAAAGTAAACATTTTGATTTATATTTCCCCTACGTCATCCGGTGACTTAAATCACCGTGATGTGCTTTTGATACTTGCATTTGTTTTAACCAAGTGCTATTCTGCTAACTCACGCCGAACCCTTTTGGATATTTGCTAAGAGAGAGTGTCAGCTTAGTAACCGGTTTATGCAGTAATTCATCGAAGAAATCGATCATGAAATCATGCTTTTCTGCATTGATTTCATGCACTGACGGTGATCGTCTCTTGCATATTTAACCAAAAAGTAGCTGTTTACTTATTTTCCATCTCTAGTATGCTTTTTCCTTCTTTTTTTCTGTAGACAAATGTATTTTCAAAATTCGACGTACAAATCTTTTTGTAGTGCAAATCCTAGTTTCAAGTGTTTCGCCCTACTAGATTTTTAGGAAAACGATCATAGAAGATTCACCAGTCAATTTTATTGGGGGGGGGGGGGGGCGTGTGTAAATTTTGAAGGGAAACAAAGTGACTTTTACCCAGCAATGTCATAATTCTATTGGGTTGAAGCTGCAGTAAAGGTTGTAAGTTAAAATTTGATTAGATTTTTGTTGTTGCTTAGTGTTGGTTGCAGTTTCAGCTTCCCTTTGTATTGGTATAGCTACAGTAGAATTCAAGCAATCGAGCTCAGTTTGCCCCGAGTTAGTAAATTTTTAGAGCACATGTGTTCATTTTTGTGTATGTGCCAGTAATGCGTTCTTGTTTACGCATTCAATCACTATACGAAAACGAAGGTCCTATCCATTTCAAAGTAAAGCGGATGCAGCTGTGTAGATTTTCATATGTTGATTGTTTTGGTGTTTACGTGTTTTGCCCAACTGACGGTCGAAATGCACTTGCAGCTATGCAGAGCTAGCTAATGCAGTGCATTCAAACACCTCCCGCAACTCCTATCAGATCCATTTGGCGTTGACGCAAATGCGGTCTGGTTTGATGTACCATATGTTGTCGTCCAGCTTTTTTCCTTTTTCTTTTTTTTTTCCTCTTTTCTCCTCTCCTTTCTCCTTCTTTCGTTCTTGTTATCATATGTTTTTAAGAATTAATTCGTAAACTGAGCTGGCCACTAAATGCCAAACAGGATCTGTAGTCTAACGGCGAACGCCGATGTTAAAGTCACGACTTACCTATTTCACGACTTCTGCACTGGCAAGTTGGACTAAACAACGAAGTTAATTTTGATTCTCTATTTATTCATTTGACAGATAGAAAACCTGATTCCAACTAGTAAACATCTAGCTTCAGCTCACCTGTACGGCATCGATAATTAACGGATTCCTCGACGCCCTTTACATTTCTGGAGTAACATGTTCATGTCAGCAACAGGTAGGCAAATCTGAATTATTCTCAGCTACATCTTTTCATGTGTCAACGTTGCGACAATGCATTCCGTCAGGACGAGGTGGGGAGGGAAACGGTAGCATTGGTTGATGCTGTCAATTTATGGGATTTTGTCACGTTACCAGAAATCTCCTGATTTCGTTTCGCTACTCTGAATTCATTCCATTTCTAAGTCTCCCAACAACTGTGCCTGTGAGTTTCCCCGGCCGAGTGGGCGATCAACTTGAGAGATGTGTTTTTCTCCTTTACGAATTCGTGAAATTCTTAGCTTCGTTTGTTAGTTTATTTTATTAACAGTATGGTGAACGCTGATAGAATTTCTATCTTTTGGCCGTTTGTTTGTTTTTTTTCTCCTTTTTTTGTTGCACTTGTTGGATTTTCGTTTCGGTAAAATTTAGATTGCTCTGTGTAGACTCGTTAGTCCTAACACGTCTACCGTTGTCTTTGAATCTGTCTATGGTGATTTCAAAATTTTCGCGTTTTCATCACGTCCAGGATTGTCTTTCGTTCATTCGGTGATTGAAAGTCGCCTGTTTCTCATTGGTTAATGCCTAATTTCTTAAGTCTGGTGTCGAGAAATGCGTTTCACTTCAACAGATCTTAACTTTCCATCGTTGAAGCCCATCGTTCTTGAGCGTTGTCGTAGTCGTATTAGAAATTCGTGCGTTCTAGTCATAATTATGGAAAATAACGTTCGCCACTATTTACTGTGAGAAAGGAAAAGTGTGGTTTGGTAGGCTTTTCCCTGTCTCCCGCGACCCTAAGTGCTAACAAGCAATTTTTTTAATTTTCTTGGTTGCTTCCAAAGACTGTTTGTTTTGTATTTTCTATTCGGTTTGAAGGTCGTCGTTCAAATTGAATTTCGTGATGCGTTTCTTAAACTTGTAAATATTTTTGGATGAAATCGACGCCTGTAGAGAAAAAATTTACGAATTACGATACCACTTTTGAAACGTTTTAAAACACGGATGAATTGGAAAGTGAACTGCTGCTGAAATGGTTATGTATTGGTAATTTCCTACACCTGGGATTTATAGACCGGATTACGATTTATCTTTTTATCTGATGAAATGGTAACAAAATGAAAGCAGCTCAAGCGCATAAGCCGTTGTTGTTAATCGTTGAGCTAGGGCATGCGGTTCCGGCGGGTCCTATAGAATAAACTGGTTGACCATCGTTGTTTCCACGTGGTCCGTAGTTACACACGTATGCCCGGGTGTACGTGGTTAGACCGAACAACTGAAAATTAAAATAAAACGAATTTTTTTTTATCCGTGAGCAATGGAAGACAGTGTATCGGATTTGTTACAGGATATTGATAGTATGCAAATCCACATCCAACAGTATAAGACGATGCCCATACCAATTGCGTATAGGAACCTATATTAATAGTTTCGGTTGCACTAGAAACGATAATTTAATTAGTAAACGACATTTTTCTTACGTATATTTTATGTTTGAATTATAATTTTTGATTTCGCTTACGGAAAGCTGACGACGTATTCAGATTTCATGTTTTCGACATAAGAGTACCAATCTGTGATTTCTGCATCCCAATCTGAATTGGGGTTTTCAGTTATAGAACCTCGAAATTTGACATTCTGACCCACTTGAAAACGAGCTATAACAGAAAAGCGATTAAGCCTTTAGAGAAAAAAAAACTATCTTGTTGCAAAATATTTACCAACGTCTCTGCAGGTATCGTGGTCGTAAACGCATTGCTGTGCGTGTGTCTGTGCCATTGTAGCAAGTTCCTCATCCCAAATCTAAGTTTACAAATCATTAATGAAAATTTCGTCTTGACCCTTTTGTTCCAATTACTATATGGTCACAAACAATATTTTGTGTATCAGGCTGTATCAAAATGCGGAAAACGATGTGTCACTTTACGTCAGGGACATAGCCAAAAAAATAGCCTTCTACAATTACATTTCCCCCCCAAAACCATCAGATAACAAATCCATTGCATTTTCAAATCAGAAATTAATTGTTTTGATTTATTTGCATTCGATTCACCCCTGCTTCTTTTTTTTTTTTTTTTACTACAACATGTAGTACGGCAAACAAATGCTCGTACGGAACTACGGATCTGCGTATTACATACCAGTTCCCTCATGTTGGAAGCTCCCGGTTGAGGACCTGGGTTTCCGCCGTTCTCCCCGCCTTTAGCAACTTTTCGTCTGAAATCGTTGTGTTTCGTTAGAATGGTAACAATATCTGCAGCAGTAACACGCGATAAAGCAGAATAGGGTTGTTGGCATAGACTTCCCCAAGTAGTGTTCTTTACAGAAATGCAATTTGAATCGAAGATTGGTAAATTTCAAAAATCAAGTTAAATATTATTGGGAGGTTTTAGTAACATACCGTATACTTGCATAGGGTGTTTTGAGACTGGTCCAAGCAGGATTGAATTGCGCAGTAGGGATTCAAAATTGGATTTTGCGTCGTCGTTGTAGGCTCAGCAGAAGTCGTTTTTGGCTCAGCTGTCGTCGTTGTTGTTGGTTCGGCGGTTGTTGGCTCTACCGTTGTCGTTGTTGACTCAGCGGTGGTCGTTGTTGGCTCGGCTGTTGTAGTTGTTGGCTCTTCGGTTGTCGTTGTTGTCTCAGCTGACGTTGTTGTTGTTGGTTCGGCGGTTGTTGGCTCTACCGTTGTCGTTGTTGACTCAGCGGTGGTCGTTGTTGGCTCGGCTGTTGTAGTTGTTGGCTCTTCAGTTGTGGTTGTTGGCTCTTCAGTTGTCGTTGTTGGCTCGGCCGTTGTCGTTGTTGGCTCCGCCGTTGTAGTTGTTGGCTCGGCCGTTGTGGTTGTTGTTGTTTCAGGCGTTGTTGTTGGCTCAGCTGTTGTCGTTGTTGGTTCGGCCGTTGTCGTTGTTGGCTCCGCCGTTGTGGTTGTTGGCTCGGCCGTTGTCGTTGTTGGCTCAGCCGTTGTCGTTGTTGGCTCAGCTGTTGTCGTTGTTGGTTCAGGCGTTGTTGTTGGCTCAGCTGTTGTCGTTGTTGGTTCGGCCGTTGTCGTTGTTGGCTCGGCCGTTGTCGTTGTTGGCTCGGCCGTTGTTGTTGGCTCAGCTGTTGTCGTTGTTGGTTCGGCCGTTGTCGTTGTTGGCTCGGCCGTTGTCGTTGTTGGCTCGGCCGTTGTCGTTGTTGGCTCCGCCGTTGTCGTTGTTGACTCGACCGTTGTCGTTGTTGGCTTGACCGTTGTCGTTGTTGGCTCAGTCGTGGTCGTTGTTGGCAGAGTAGTTGTAGTAGGATTGACAGACGTAGTTGTGGGTCTAGTTGTTGTTGTGGGCATTGTTGGCTTAGTTGTCGGCTTGGTTGTTGGCTTAGTTGTCGGCCTGGTTGTTGGCTTAGTTGTCGGCCTGGTTGTTGGCTTAGTTGTCGGCCTGGTTGTTGGCTTAGTTGTCGGCCGGGTTGTTGGTTTGGTTGTTGGCTTAGTTGTCGGTTTTGTTGTTGGCTTTGTTGTCTGCCTGGTTGTTGGCTTAGTTGCCGGCCTGGTTGTTGGCTTCGTTGTCAGTTTTGTTGTTGGCCTGGTTGTTGGCTTAATTGTCGGCCTGGTTGTTAGCTTTGTTGTCAGCTTTGTTGTTGGCCTGGTTGTTGGCTTAGTTGTCGGCCTGGTTATTGGTTTGGTTGTCGGCCTAGTTGTTGGCTTTGTTGTCGGCCTGGTTGTTGGCTTACTTGTCGGCCTGGTTGTTGGTTTGGTTGTCGGCTTAGTTGTAGGTTTGGTTGTCGGCTTAGTTGTTGGCTTCGTTGTCGGCTTTGTTGTTGGCTTCGTTGTTGGCTTCGTTGTCGGTTTGGTGGTCGGTTTCGTTGTTTGAGCCTCCTGTAACAGTCGGAAAAATACATTCTTTACCTAAGTCAAAGTGGAGCTACAGTTACAGACACCGTATAACTCGGGAAGCTATTGAAATTCCAACTAACAAGAACTTCGCAAATCGCAAACCCGTTGCTCTAAATGAATAACAACTGAAAATTTCTTCTGCATTTTTTCCATCAACATATGCTGGCCCTATCTGCTTTCGTCCGTAAACCGAAACATTTGTTCCCAATTAAGTTTCTTTTATACCTTACAATTATTTCGCACAGCCTTAAACCAGTGATTAAATTATATGTATGCCGATTGACTTAATTGTTAGATACCACGTTCGATTTTTACAAACTGCATGGTTTTATTAAAATTCATGGTTAATAATGAAAAATTACTTTTTTTAGAAAATGAGCAATCGTTTGAAATGGTACTTACCGTCATAATGGCGCAGGCAACAAATATCAAGACTAAAACTGGGAGAAGTCTCATTTTGCGGCGTTGTCGAAAGAAACAGGCAAATGTACTGTGCACGTCGACTGTTTCTGCATCCTTATTTATACTGATATTTTTCCACGTAGTCTACGTACGTGTAGCTTTCTGTCAAAGGCGACGCAAACGCGATCGTCCACACATCCTGAAAATGGTTGCTACATGTGCGCGGGTTGACGGTGTAGATTGCATTTATGTGGCACGTAACTCACTCCTGAAAAAAAAAGGGATGTGCTAGTTAACGCTAGAACGATTCAAAAAGATAGTGTGTAGAATAGAGCGACGCAGTTGTCGTTCGCTGCAAATGTCCATAAACATGTGTTTTAACTTCAAATGTATGTAAATGATAGAGCATTTTTTGAAATTCTACAGTAGACAGAGATCTGAGTTTTCACCGTCGATTTGAATTGACAGCACCTGCATTCACACTCGCCCATTGGGGAGGGGGGGGGGACGGGTGGTGTATTTTCTGAATACATTTCGGCATATTTCCATATGGTTTGCCCTTTACGCCGCAGTTATTTGTTAAACAACATCTCAAACTGAAATTTTGACAAATTGAAAGTGAAAACATTTTTAAGATATTATAGGTTTTTCCTGTTAATTGATCAATCGTTCCAGTTTGGACAATTACGAATCATTCCAGTTTCCTATTGCATTAAGGAGAGGCGTTGTTTAACGCCTCATCATTTTTTGCATGTCTTTTTTTTTTTATTAGATCATGGATTAAATTTCGATTTATTTTTTTCAAATAATTGTTTCCATTTTAGGTTATATGGCAACTCCCAGTGGAAAAGGAAAGAGGAAAGGAAAACAAACCTACGGGGCTACGGGCGTACGGGTCGGGAAGCATGGCCGACAAAAAATTATGGGAAGCTGTAATGTTGATTCCGGCAAACTCGCTATTTACTACACAATATTACCACTTATCATCTTCAGGGTACAACAAGGTAAACAAATTCATCCTTCAAAAGGCGCTGAAGTCATGAAACAGACTCGAATAGTTGAGTTCTAAAATTTTTAATTTCAGTACCGAAACGTGTGAATTGTGCGCAATTAGGTTACGTCAACAACAATTTTGGCATTGACAGCGAACAGATTGAAGACATTAAGAATTAGTAAATTCTTGAGGTAAGAAATAAACTTGACTGTAATGGCATGTGTCTTCTGATTTTTTAAATTATATACAGGATTACTGGCAGATTACAGGCAATGAGGATTGCAGTTGTCACATGTTGTGTCATAACTTTTACCAAAACAAAGAGTTGCTCACATTGCTTCAGTTTGGTTGCTTGGGTGAGTGATATTCAATAATTTATGGTTAGCGTTGAAATGTATTTAAAACCTTCATTTATCCTTGCTTGTACGCTGAAACATCTTATTGTTGGAATTGTTCTGCAGAACAGAACTATGCCTTTAACAGTGTAGATTTACAAGAAAGTGAACATTTGTTCTGCAAGTGATTAGTAATGTGCCATTTCTATCAGCTTTTTACCTGTTGCTTCATACAATCTTGGCTAGTTTAGTGTTATTGACAACGAATAGGGTGGATAAGATTTTTTGTGTGTAGAACACTAAACCAAGTTTGCAAACATACAGAACATTACCCTGTAAATTGGAAAAATACTCTTCTGTCTAGGCAAAAGGATTTTTTACTGGTGCATTAAGGCAAAATATTTGTGTTAACACAAATTATTTTTCTTGTGGATTTCTCTATGTGTGCGTGCAATTATTTTCAGTTTTTATTTTCGTTTGTAATTTGGGAATGTCATAATTTATTTTTTTATTGGAATTTTTTTTATCGTTGGTGAAGTTGATGTTGTTGTAAAGGTGAAGTAAGAGCCCTAGGTTGCGAGCCTTGCTTCCCGCAGAATTACTGGAGCGTCACATGTTTCCTGGTCCCGGTTTGTCAGTTCGAATCATTTGCGCCGAAGAACTAATTGAAGCTGATTTCGGTGAGGTGCAAATGCTGATTCATCTAAATGCCAACGTAGAGCCAAGAAATATGCCTTGCTCAATCAGATAGAAATCGCGATGTCGGAAAAGAGTGTCATCTTCTAGAAGAACTGTTAAGCCGCAACCAATATGTTGCCACGCTATTGTCTATTCGCAATGTCGATGTTCAGGTACTTCCAGCAGTAGCTTATTTCCAAAGGAGTGAAATATTGAATGTAAGGAAAAATAATGACAGATCATTCTGGATGGAATGAATTTGGTTGGAGCTATTGCGTTGGAATTTGTCATGTCACCAGCATCTTAATCTCTCACAGGTATTTGTTTAGTGTTCTCAACAATAGTAAGTGTAAATCAGTTACATTTTTCTGTTTGGCTTAAGTGTTTCTTGCTAGCCTCTATAAGTGAATTTATATTAGTGCACATTTTGTTGACTGGTTGCACAACAAATGAGCCCTATATTTCTCGTTACCTTGAAGATTCTAGATTCTACATATGTTTTTGCATCAGCTGTTTGTGCATTTCTTGTTAAACCTCATTTACTGGAGCTGGCAGGATGAGCTGATATGTAATTTCATGGCGTTATTCATCATCGTTTGATAACAAGATCAGGTATAATTGCTTGAAATTCGAATGCAGTACATGTTTAATGGATCCGTTGTCTGTTAATAGATTTCATATATCGTTCCAGTTGTTTCTGTGCTTGGCGGCGCAATGCAAAACAGCTCAAGAGACGCTCGTTGGAAATGGCTTCAAAGGCTTCAGTCGCTTCCCTCAAATTGACCCCGCCGAAATCGGAAAGTGTACCCGTCATTGATCCCCAACATCCACCACTTTCAAGTCTGGGCAAACAGGGAACGTTCACCAAGGAGAAGTCGTCATCCCCGGAAAGTGTAGCTGCTAAAGAAGAAGAACAATCTATCAAAATTCCTCCAAAGGTTCCACCTAAACCGAAAATCACTCAAGTAGCCAAACCAGCTCTACCGAAAAAGCCCAGTCGATTTAATAACGGGCCGAGTCCACTCTCTTCGCCACGGTCTAAAGGCAGTCCAGCTTTGAGTAGGCGTTCGGTTAGCAGCGCCAGCATCGGTTCCGATTCCACATCGGCGACGACCACCTGGAGCGGCATGGATGATCAAACGTCCTCGACGCCCCCGCAAAAGCGTACTCCACCGAAAAAAGCTGTGACCAGCAAAATTGCCAGTTTGTGGAAGCAAGTGGAAGAGAGCCGTAGCAAGCAGAAAGCTGAACAGCCGGATGTGAGGAAATGGATCAGCCGAGGAGATAGTGCCAAGCCAAGCACGGAAGATAAATCTGTTGGCACCGGGTGTAGTCCCGATCAAACGCCAAGACCCATCGTGTCAAGTGGAACGTTCGAAAAATTGAGTTCCTTCTCCAATACTCAGCAGGTGCCGGTCATCTCACCGGTCACCGTGAATTGCCCGTCTAGTGATAAGCGATCCCCACCCAGTCGGCTACCATTCCGGCTACCGCGTTTCGGACGATCCAGCAGCCAGTCGAGTACACCAACTACCCCAACCCTTCCTACTCCCCCATCTCCAGGTTTTGATGTCGCAAACTCTTCTAGTGCCGAAACGGAAGACAAGAGAAAATTCCGCGTTACCGCCCTTTAAAGCTTCCATAATATGGAGAATTCACGTTAATCATCTACCCAATACTCCGTGTCTTCAACTTTAGCTGTTTTACTTAATAGTCTCTGTTTTCGTTTATTTTTTTCTCTTGCCATCTCGATACAATACAAAATGAAACAAGTGGTTTTCAAACTATTTTTGTCTTTAAAAATTTTGCCCACGATAGCTTGTAGTACAAACAAAACTTTTCGTACAAAAAGCTTATTTAAGAGTTTGACGACTAGACCTGAAGGGCCAGAAAAAAGTGGGACCGCGGACTGCGGACTGGACAAACTGCGGAATTGTTTGTGATCATACATGTGATAGTGATGTCTGGTGATGTGAGCAGTGAAACCTGTGTCCTGTGTTTGAAAGTATCTTTTAAATGTGTTATATTCCAGTGGATTATGAAACTAACTACAATCAAGTGTTTCATTCCCAGTGTAGTTTTTATAAGTGAAGCACACCAAATAGTTAATGTCTTATGTGACTGGTAATCTTCTAAGCCATGCAAGCTGCCAAATCCAAACGGTCACAGCTGTCAACAAATTTTGACCTTAGCATTCTGTCAGGCTACTCTTTTCCTCATTGAGAAGTATTTACTTTGTACTTTGGCAATTAGTACACCAACTAGCATGATTCTGCCTTTAGATTTTGCTTGTGACACTTACAACAAAGAATGCTAACTGGGAGGAAGGTGAACAACGATGTGAATTCTAGGAATCAAAATATCAACGTCTCATTCTACTACCCTTTGTCTAGTCACCAGATTCTGTTTTATCAGAAAAGTGCATCATGTTCCTCATTGTTTTGTTATCAGCAAAAAATCACCACCAACCAGCACACAGACATCAAAACCAATCCCTTGGTATTTAAAGTTTTATGCTTTTCTAGTATTTCATATTAAAAAATTTAGTTTCCCATCACAGTGTTCAATCCTTCACCGTCTTCAGAAAAATTGATAACCTTACAGTTGGTCAGTTTCTGCAGTCTTTGAACAACAGACGTAGGTAAATTGCCTTCAATTTTTCTCCATTATAATTGCATAAACAGTTTTACGTTCTTCATATAGTGATTTTCTTGAAATTTATCATTTATTTTATCATTTAGAACTATACCATCTTCTTCTACCCCACGAAAAATTGCCTCGCCCGTCGCCTTGTCTTCGCCTCGCCCGTCGCCTTGTCTTCGCCTCGCCCGTCGCCTTGTCTTCGCCTCGCCCGTCGCCTTGTCTTCGCCTCGCCCGTCGCCTTGTCTTCGCCTCGCCCGTCGCCTTGTCTTTGCCTCGCCCGTCGCCTTGTCTTCGCCTCGCCCGTCGCCTTGTCTTCGCCTCGCCCGTCGCCTTGTCTTCGCCTCGCCCGTCACCTTATCTTCGCCTCGCCCGTCTTCGCTTCGCCCGTCTTCGCCTCGTGGTCGCCCCGTCTTCGCCTCGTGGTCGCCCTGTCATCGCCTTCATCTTCTTGGTATCGTTGTATTTTGTTATGTGTGATCTGTGATGTAAAGTAACCCGTTGGCTGCCACACTCTTGATCCCCCTTTTTTTTTTAGCTGTTAGGGACGGGCCGCGCTGTTCTGCTCCATGGCGTATTTGCCATGGGGTGGGACAGTCGCAACTGCCCAAGATTGGCCTTCGGGCCGGCCTTCGGGCCTTAGGCAATGCACCGTATAGGGACTCCCATTTGTTGGCAAGTTCATGGAGACCAGGGGTGTGCATTCCCATAATGGTCTCCTTGAACTTGTCGGCCCGGACTTGTCTTCGGACAAGTCCCCCTTGGCGCCATCCCTCTGGTGGCGCGTAGCAAATGTAGAAACGCAACCTACGGGTTGCATGGCGTGGCAGCCAACGGGTTACTATCTTTGTATATGTATGTATGTCTTGTATGTAAAAAAGTGGTGGAATTGTGGGTGGAGGTGGGACAATAAATCAATTCCTTTATAACTATTTGTCTTTTATTTTTTTTTTAATCTTCTAAATGTACATTGTTTTCACGTTGAATTTCACCTCATCTACCTGGTTGGGATTCGAACCCAAGCCATTGACTGTCCTAGTCGCACGCTCTACCAATTGAGCTATGAGAGTTACACAACCTTATTCTAAGTCTTCTACACATTATAGGTAACAGTGCAGAGCAGTCAATAGACTACCAGTTCTCATGGGGGGGATGATAGGGGGGGTTGCCAGGAAGACATCGCACTCGCCTAGCAACTCTGAGTCCTGGGGTTCGATTCCCAGTCAGGCTCCCACCTTCCACGTCTGCAAGTCGAGTCGAGAAACTTCCCCGTTACGAAGTAACGGGACGGATATTTTGACGTTACATATTGTAATATACAGTAATAATTTTTAATAAAGATTTCATTCTCATTCATCTACGTTGATTTGTATTATATCCCAACTCATAATAAACATTGTTATTTTCTTTCAACCATTGATATCTATTTTATTTATTATGACATTTTCAGGAGTTGAACCTTCAACCTTCGGATCGTAAAGCCGATGCTCTACCATTGAGCCATTTGTCCTGTCATCACATAGTCTACTTTTTTGTGTCAATTGAGTTCAACAGATCTGGACTTAGAATAATTTTGGCAGCATGATTCAAGATGAATTCATATCGACACACACGCTTGTCCACAACAGAGAATAAATATACATCCTTGGTTCCGTTTATCAATTTTATCCTCAAACGGGGTTTGAACTCGAGTCTTTTACATCCGTACACCAACGCTCTACCACAGAGCTGTTATCCTTATTCCGATAATGACAAGGTAAACATATAGCTTTACGAGCCCCCAAAAATTGCTTTTACAATATTATCTTTTCGAGTCTTCTAGTACTAGTATTATTATTGATAACTCATATGGCTCAATGGTTGAGCACCGGCAATGCGTGCCGAAAGATTGAGGATCGAACCCCGAAAGAGTTAAATAATAATCTACAACAACTATGCACTACATCTGATAAGGTAATATGTACAAAACTTGCATGCAAGTAAAAAAACTCCAGGTTAATATAACACTTATAATTTGTGAATAAAATTTGTAAACAGGCAGCTACTAATTCTAGGACTGATATGTCATCTGTGGGAATTCAAAGGCATTCTGGAATTTCCACACAACACTAACAAACTTCACGCCAGTGCCTATCTCAGCAGTGATTCGTATACAATATTTAAAAAATTGCAGTGGGATCGTACTTCGTAATCATACTTTTAAAAATATCTTCCAAGATAATTTCGTTATGTTACTATTTTCAATTTACTATGTTCTAATTTTCAAAGAAGATGTTGACTGCCACTTCCCTAAGCCTTAAACTATAGGAAAAAGCTACGGTAAACGGTTTTGCTATTATCGTAAATGGCAAGACGTAAGGTCGTTTGTCAAACGCAAAAATAAAAAAAAGAAAAAAGAAAATGACATATAGCACATAATACAGAGGAGAAAACATATCGGGGTTGTTTTCGATCAGTAAATAACCAGTCAGACGTTAATGAGCTGACTAATAAATTACCAACAATAGTCCGACGTAAATTACGAACCACATGCATTCAGCGCCAAGTAACTTCTCTCTACCGCAAACCAACCGATTTTCACAGTTTTTTTGTTGCACTCCATCGCTTGCGGCTAGAGGAAAGAAAAAACATCGTTAATACTTATTTATTGTTCCCACAAATTTGAGGTTTATAATTTTTGTTTTTTTTTTACTTACATGAGACGACCAAAATGTAGGAAGCCGAGACGGGCGATTGTTCGTGAATGCACTTGTAAGTTCCAGCTGCTTCGGCTGAAATGTTTTGCCAGGTCAAATGACCGAGACTATAACCGTTAAAACTCCGTTTCGCCTGTTTTACAATCTTTACTCCGGGTGGAACTAGATGGCTTCCCAATTCCAGGGTGACTGACGCATTTTCAACTGACGTCCAATGCCACCTTAGCATGTCTGGTGTCATGTCTTCGTGCACAAATAATCCTTTACTCCGGCAAGTTAACTGAATGTCATCTCCTTCGAGCACTGTTCCGGTTTTCTTACCCGAGATCACCGTCAGTTCAATACCTTTAAAAGCAACAAAACAAAATTAAGCCAACAGCATATGATTTGCAACGACCATAATTTGTTCTTTCCACTTACTTATACCGCGAATTTCAACGTGCAATTCATGGGTAACAGCTTCAGATCGATGTCTAGACGGCCCTTCTAGATATTTCTTACATCCAACACACAAATAAGTTCCTTCCATTTCCCACGAAACCATTTTTGTATTTTTGAATCCTTCAAACGGATTATACGACCAATCGCCATCATTTTCACCGTTCTTTCTCGACGGATAAACCTGCAATGATATTCAATGATTTCATTATTTAATTGAACGGTGAAATAGTAGGGTAAAGGCTCATCACCGTAACGGCAGTTCCATCATCTGCAATCCGTCTGAGAGACATTTCAACCGACGGGTGAGTTGATCTGCAGTCAATTAAAGCTTCCTTTTGTCCAAAATCCAAATACTTTTTCAATGGCACAGCAATCAATGCACTCCAATCTTATAAAATCTTTTGTTCTCATTAAATTATCAAATACTTAGTAATAAATTTACCTTGAATGAAGACGTATTGCCTAACTGCGATGCTATCGTTATCAGACCTATGGCAAGTATAATAGCCAGTGTCCAGGTGGCTCGCGTTAGCGATTGTCAACACGGAATAATCAGAGTGGGAGCTGTTTCCGTTGCCTTTGGCCAAAGTGGCCACGACGCGCTGGCCAAGATTCCTCACTTTGGCCATATCATAATCGCCATTTTGAAAACCGAATGGCAGTCGCCAATTGACGTTCCACTGGTGAGCGGCCGCAGCTCCAGTTTTACACGACAAACTGAACGTAGAGCCAGAAGGAAAGATCATAAACGGAACTGAAGTCGGCCGAATCCTGGGCCATTGATCTTTGTCATCTAGCGGAGCTTCCTTCTCTACTATTTCTTTGAATAAACAAACGATTATTTAATTTTAGAACGACACATCTTTGAAAAGATTACCTCGTACGATAAAGAAACTGTAAAGCGACCATTTCGGCCACGAACAAGTGCCATTGAAGGCCAAAGCGCCACACCTGTATTCTCCACTCTTTGGATGATGAATAGCGATGCCTTTGAAATCAGCAAACGACCAATTCAAATAGCTTTTTGCCGATAGATCGACCTGTTTAAGAACCAATTAAAAGAGTTCACTTGAAAACTGTGGGTACAGAAAAAGCGTTCACGCACATACCGATTCCCACGAAGTGTCGATCGTCGATCTCTTTTGCAGGGCTAAATCCACCATGGAAATGTAATTATTGGGGAGATAGTTGAAACACGGCACTACAAACATCCGCTGCGAAGGATTGCTGACGACGTAAACGCTTTTCAACGGATTCATTTGCACACCAACCACTCCTTCCCCTGTAAAATGTGACGTCACCAAGTGTTTTCTCGCTGGAAATTGGATCATAAGATAAATACACGCGATAAAGATGTGTATAGATGGGAAGGATTCAAATTGCGTCGTCAATTCGATTGGATCGACGCCAACTGGGTGACAAGTGTAACGTCCTGTATCCGATCTCTTGGCTTTCAAAACGACTAGCACAGCAATAAATACATCGCCCTCTCTATCAGCCGTTACGTGAGCCCGTTGGGGCAGATCGTTCGGCTCCTAAAAATGGCAGAAATTAATTAACAGGACATTAGTTAATCGAGCCATTTTGATTTTGACCTTGCTCTGGATGTTATCCAGTTCATCGCCGGGGAGAATAGGTAGAGCCCACGTTATATTCACTGACTGATCAGATGTGCACGTCAGATTGAAGGAATCCTCTTCGACGAAACCTGCCGCAGGGCCAGATGGCGTGATACTAATGACGCCATCAGCCGTTCTTGTAGCCGAGAGCGATAGTAGCGCTACTGTGTTCCATTCCATCCGGATCCAATGTCAAATAAAAAAAAAAGGGCCAGTTGATAAATGGACGAACAAATATAGTTGTAAAAGAAATACTTACTTTGCAACCCGATGAAAAGGTATTGGACATTGATTGGAGACGGACGTCGCAGAGACATGGTACGGCAATAAATCTGGCAATAAAAAAGAAAAACGGAGTAAAAAAATAGAAATGAGGAACCGTTGGACGAGACGTGCAAAATGGACGGCCATCAACGGCGTTGTGAACGCGCTAACTTTGTTCTTATTATCGTGATCAGTGCCTTGAAACGTATAAGAATTGCCATCTGATGGGATGCATCCGCTTTCATTGGCCCGTAACGGAGAGGATGACGACACTGGCCGTTCTGTTCGCATCCAGTGTAGGAGTTGGAACGGACGCTGTCATCAACTCCTTAAATGTGTTACATTGACAACCGTAGATGTGTGTTGCAGTCCGACTGATAACGTCATCCGGACACACTCTTCCCAGTGTCAACGTAACATATAGATGAAATGGACGGAGACCCTGAAATGTAACGGATAATTGAAAGCTTTAAAAAATAATGCGAAACAAAAGATTTATCAGCGTAACGAATAATAAATAAAAGGCATGTAGCAAGAAAAGGTTTTTGAAGTACTGCGTTGGTGTTTGCTTGGAAATGCAGGATTTGCATCCAGCGGGAATTTAAATAACTAATGTACATTTCAATCGATGAAGCAAAACTTTCTTAGAAATTGAGAGACATTGCAAAAGTTAAGTTCAACTAACCGAATACGAGAGGCATCTCAACGCAATACCTTGAACAGCAGACGAGATACTTTTGAAGTTACGAAATGATGACAACAAAGAATATTTACATAATAGAATCGTGAAATCATCGTTACGTCACGACCGACCGTGCCATTGAAAAATGCATTTGGTCCATCCTTTCGACTTATTGCGTGTTTTCTGCGTCTATATTTGAATACGGTGACTGCCGATAAATTTTCGTTTCAGCTTCGCAGGAATCCCCGCCTTCCTTTCTAAAAAATAAAGCACGACGATAAATTTAAGTACAACAGAATGTAAGATTTTAAAAGTATACAATTACAACAGAAAGTAAACGCAATTTCTACTATTTAAAAAAAAACGGTTTAACGACATAATGACGAGATTACGACGTTTTCGATGGGAGATGGCGACTCTGTCGTGGAACTGAGAATAACAAAATTCCGGGATTTCAAAACGAACGTGAGAAAAATATAAAACTTTTAAACTGAACTCGAAAAGCAAAAGGACAGTAGGAAAAAAAGGGGAAGGGAGACAGATACACTAAATATGGTATCATTTGAATAATTTTTTGGGATAGAATTTCGTGTGTGTGCTCTCTTCTGTGCTAAAACTATTACGAAAAAACAAAAAAATTTCTGTACGGAAAGGATTTGGCGCACCTGGAAAGCGTGTCTTTCAAAAGTGCCGGTTGCCGGCCGGCCACGAATCCTTTTAAAGTTGGACGTAAAAGGATAGTCGTTTGAAAAGCCTTGTTCGTACACAAGTTCCATGACTCTCTGTTATAGACCTATCCGTTATATAACAGGTAGGAGGAGAACGAGCAGCCTTATGAAAGAAATCTTAGCCCCATTTTTAAAAAAGACTTTTTCTTACCTCTTTTCTTTTTTTTTAAGGACGAAGAAGAAGAAAACTCGTCTAAAAGGAGCGCTGGGTTGCTTATTGCGAAACCTCGCATCCGGGTGAACAAAAGAAACCTCGCGGCTGCTTTTTTGGCCAGAAAGCGTTTGACGGTAAATACAAACGCTGAATTCACGAAACGTCAAACCATCAAAGAAGTCCTCCAGGCCTCCAAAGTTCTATCCATTCAAAAGAAAAAGCAGATACCAAGGCTAAGCTGAAAGTGTTTTTCAGACCTTAAACAAAAATGACTACCTGTTTTTCTTTACTTGGTAGTGAGTGCTGCTCGATGATGATTCCATGTGCAGCAAGGGAAACCTCATTAATTAAAGATGGTCATCTGGGAAGACTCTTCGAATAACTAAAAAAGTTCCTGGAAGTTATCAGCAAAGTCCAAATAGAAAAGTTAGCCATACCTGGATTCGACAAAGTCCACAAATACCCTTTGATGAATCACCTGTATCTGAATGCAGACAAGTACATATAAGTCATATCACATGCAGAATAAAAATAAACAGGGAAATGAAACATTACTAAGGTACACAGCAAAGAAATGGAACAAGGACAAAGGATATTTTTGATACACAATTCCCGGACTTGGAGTGTTTTCTGACTTAGAAAACTCAAGCACTCAGAAAGCATGATTAATGAGATTGCGGCGGGTACATCAAAAAGAAATCCGTGTTCCATTCTTTGAATTACAACCAGTTTGGTGACAACAAACCTGTTAATGGGGTAGGTCTTACCATCACAATCCGAGTGGTCGCTGAATCGCCCTCGTGGTCATTGGAATGGTGAAAGTAGTACAAGCAACACATCATCGAAAGAAATCGATGAATAATACGTGAACAGCTGCAAGTTCATTGGGTATATCGCCACAGATTTTTTATAATGTCACGTACGACAAATTATCTTGTTCCCTCGTGTTAGTCTTATTCCATATGGCGAAACATCGAACGAGATATCGTCTGCTAGCATATGTCAAACCCTAAACAAGAATACAACTGTTTGAAACATTTCTGTGTATTATTTTGCAAATACACAGAAATATTGCCGATTAAATATCACGACATGTAAACTTTGACCTAATTTTCGAGAGATAAGAACGCAAAAACGCAACGTGGAATACGAGCAGAAACACACAAACGCCCTTGGCCAAAAACGTGTGCGCCGTTTCTTTTTTTTTGATTACTGCATCCGACGAGGCAAAGGTATAACGAAGATAAATAACCAATAAGAACAAATGCTACGATGCGTGTCCAAAAAAGCTGTTTGCTCTCCATGTGACTGACACCAAAGTGAGAGATTAGGAAATCCCGGCCGAAATGAACGCGGGCAATAAGCGTCTGTTCTCACGTTTGCTTTAGAGGATAGTCAATAAAAACGAACATATTGAAGAGAGAGAGAGAGAAAAAAAAAACAAGTCAATAGTGTGTGTGTGTGATACACTGCGGTAGGCAAATAAAAATGGGGAAACAAAACATCAAATATCCGGTGCCGGGCAAGTGACTGCTGCTGGCCATTGATACCGCCCCCCCCCCCCTAAAAAAAATTCTTCACCGAGCAAATATTGGCTAGCAGCAAAGCGAGACAGGGTACACACAACGTGTCATTTAATCTTTGCGGAGGGGTAAAAGTCCAGAACGAAAAAAAAGGGACGTTGGATTTTAGAACGTAAAGAAGAAACGACAGACGCAATAACGTGCCAAATCAGATTGCCCGGGTTTCAAAAGAAACACGCACCCTTGACTCTTAAATATTTGTGCTCTCTTCGTTTTTTTTTAACGATAAGAACGGGAAAGGAAAAAAAAAAAAACGTGGTCTTTGGAACTCGTAACAGCTGCTACGTAGCCTGGAAGTTAATACGAACGATTGTGTGTGTCACTGTTGGAGAAGGAGGAGGTGGTTTCCATCCCGCCGAGTCAGGGGTTTCAACGCTGGTTTGCAATCCGATTTGTGGTTCGGCCAATCCGCTACTTGGCATTCCCTGTAGACATTGGTGGAATAAAATAAATCGATTCAATCAAGCAAACGGGAGCTCAAAAAAGAAAACGTTTTCTTTTCCCGCTTATATACTTGCTGCAATAATGCTGACATCGGCAACGTGAGCAACGATGTTGTGCCCGTTTGTCGCACAACGTGCACGACGATGAAGTGGTCGTACACGTTTGCCGATTGATTTGAGTTGATGATGTTGTTGGCACCGTTGCGTTAGCACTGCAATGGTTGAACGTTGTTTCCAGGTGTTCCGGATCATAAATAGCCGCCAACCTTGTTTCGTAAAAAAAAAATATGCAAACGGGGGTATATATCGTTAGCAGCGAATGAAATACGATGACGGTCCAGGCCGGCGGGGGGGATAGATTTAAAAATAGCTTTGAAAAACCTTTGAACGGTTTCGGGTGATTCGTCACTGAGAAACTGTCGCTGTCCATCAAGGATGGCTGTCCATTTGACGGCCAGCTGCTTGAGCAAGAGCTGTCTCATTTCGGCCACGAGTTCTAGGATGAAAGGCTTCTGGGTGGGGCCTGAATGACGCCAAACTTGATGGGCGCCGACAACCGAAAGCTGCACCAGCCACTGTTCAAATTGGGCTAGCGGTGGAATTTGATCGATGACGTAGTCGTTCAAATTGGAACGTAACTGTTCATTCGGCAAAAGAGAAAAACAAAAACAAAATTCGATCAGACAAAGACACACAGTTTTAAAAGAATAGAAACGAATCTCACTTTGAGTAGCTGTTGGCAACGGAAATCGTTGAGTTCGTATTTGCGAGGAGCTACGGGATTCATCAAGAGGGACAGGAGGAGGAGCCAAAGGTGTGCAGCTACTGGATGGAGTTGACCACCGTTTGAGCCGGACGCTTCATCGTCGGTGCATGGACGCCATTGGCCGTTATCGTAGATTTCGTCTATTTCGTCGTCACCATCGTCTCGACTTCCGCTGTCATCGCTGCCCATACGTCGTCGTTTTTCCCGCCGGATCCACGGTCGCTGGTCCGTCAGTAGCTGGACCGCCAACAGTGGCACGTCCGTCGTTGTAAGCATCCGGGATGTAACTATTTCGGACAAACTTGGCATCCAAAAATACACACATAGTATCAAACGTCATTTAAAAAATAGATATAATACAGTTTGTATACGTCAAGGAACCTGTTTTTTTTTTTAAATTCTTATTCTATCTTTTTAAAAAATATCCTTTCAAGTGAGATTTAGTGCGCCATTCCTTCATTCGATTGTCTGCAACGTCACGGAACCGGTGTTCAACGACTTGCGTAAAGAAAAAAGGAGTAAAAAATAAAAAAAAAAAGGGACGAAAACAAAAATTTAAATTGATGTTATCAGTTATAGTGCATAGTAACAGGTTTTTTTTTGGAAATGCGTCCTTGTAGCGACATAAAAAGTTAGGGGAGGGGAAAAAAAGATGGCCCGTAAGAGGATCGAACTCATGACCTCCGCGTTATTAGCACGGCGCTCTAACCAACTGAGCTAACAGGCCGTTGCATTTGGCTGACATCAAATGCATGTAAAAACAATCGCTAATCTTCCATTCTTACACAAGAGATGAGACGGATTTGTTTTCAAGAAGGAAAGAAACTAAATTTAGAAGAGAGAAAAAAAATGATAAAATAAATAAAGTTCAATCGCCAACAGCATCCCGTATTCTCAAGCGGTCACCCATCCAAGTGCTAACGGGACCCGGTCTAACTTGACTTCCGGGAGCTGACGAGACTGGGTAATATTCTACATGGCTGTTGACAATGAGTCGTATAATTTAATTGAGCAACCCACGGCAAAAAATTTAATGAATAAATAATTTTTTTTTTCTGTCTACATTTTAAAAAGACTGCGTCACGAGACCCAGACACACAGATTGGCACCGATAACAAATAGTCTGACGGGCAGACCAATTGATTCATGGTCCAGATTCCCGCGTCAGGGACACACTCACAGCTCGTTAAATCGCAATCAGATTGTCTTCATTATAGAAGCTTTATCTGATTACTCATTAGTAGGGCGGCGTTGTGTTGTTTCTACAAGCCTTTCTCTACCTCGGACTTTGTCGGCTTTTCTTTCCCAAATGGCTACCTACTATGTCATTCACACGTGATTTGTTTCGAAAGGCAAAACAAAAAAAACTAACTAAACAACAAAAAAAAAATACTGTAAAGCTGGCGCCTTGTGTCTTATAAAATTCACATGGGCAACGTACTGAAAAACCCCATGAATTTTATAATGACCAAAGTCGAGAGAAAATGACATAGAGAAAGAGGACTTCCCCGTTCATTATCTCTGATTTATGTGAAATGGCGGAATATTACTTGTCTGCGTGACCGGCGAGGAAACGCAGAATGGCGATGCAGCGGATGGCGATGTTGGCCTCCAAGTGGCTGACGTCCAGGTGCTTGAGGACTGGGCTGTCGGCCAAGGACGGGTGGTGCCTTGACGACGACGACGGCGATGCTGCTGAACGCAAAAGCGTGCGGTGGCAATAGTCTATCAAGTCGACGATTGAGTCGCCCAGGGCTTCACAGGCTGCTGAATGGTACAGCAATAGCTCCAGCAGGCTAATGACTGCTCCTTCGTGGTACAGCTGCCAAAACAATAAGGTAAAAGGGGAATTGTCTTGCATGCGAGAAAGGCTCCTCTCTTTTATTTGTTTTGCGAGGCTTTTGTTTTCCGAACACACTGGCAATCATAAGAGTGAGGAGCCTCTCTTCGTTATTGTTATTCTATGACAACTCACCACCGAGTAAATCATTAAAGGTGAAAGGGATGACTCGGTCTTGAGCAAGTGAGGCAAGATTTCCTCTCTCCATATTTCAATCAGGATGGCATCGTAGACTAGGAGGGAAACCTGTTTTTTGGTGTGGTGACAAAGTGGGGGGAGGGGGAAAAGAAAAGAAGTGAAATCGTTATTATGTTTGCTGCTTCAATCTGGCAAGTCATTTAAAAAGCTTTCTCACCTAACACGTATTGAGCATACGAACAAGGAAAACAAACATTTCATAATTATCTGCAGCTATACATCAATCCTTTTCCTAGAAAACGAGGGGAGGTTGTTGAAGAAAGAGACAGTGTGGGTCAGGCGATTGCAAAACGGGTCATTCAATTTCTTCCTTAACTTTTTTTTTCTCTTGCTAGGAAATCCGGCATATTATTTACGTCATCCGTCAGGGGGCGGGGTACTAAAGTTGGAGGGAAAAAGAGCCTCCCATTTCGTCATGTCTGACGGAGAAGAATTTGTTTAGACTGCGTTGACGTAGCGATTGCTGATGTTTTGTCTGGTTTTTGTCTCAACAGCGATGCAAGAAGGGTGAGGTATATTTAATAACATTGTCAACAAACTACGGAGAGCAGACGATGTAATGAGGCAAATTTCAGCTATCGATCCGCTAGGTTTGGGCGCCATTAAAATCAATTTCACGGTGACTTGACTTTAAAATGCCCTTGTTTTTCGACGAAATACAAATGAAAATGTGTTGCACTTACTTTCTCTGCTACCATTAACTTGGCGTAGACAGTTTCTTCACAAAGCTGGGCTGTCTGCGAGACGGCCTTGAGCGATAACTGGACCACTGCTTGATGATGCAACAGCCACCTAATGAATAAAAGTGGGGCAATGAACGATACGAGTCCTCATTATAATTCCGCACAAGCTATCGAAGGATATCAGAAACAATGTTTCTGCCTTTCCTTACCTGTCAGAAGCCAATTCGTCCAGTTGACAGAGTCGAGTCTGTTCTATCAGCTGATCTTCTTCGTAATCCATTTAATGAGCAAAGCTGAATTTGTAATGCCAAACGCAAAAGTAAAATGCCAAAACGAGACACAACAACTGCGGAATTGATAAATTTCTACGATTGTTGTTTCGTCTACCACATTCCGCAGACGACGCAGAAAGACTAAACGAATCTTAACGGGTTAATAACGGGAGCATGGATCTAATAAAAGTTGAGAGCATCGATTCAACAAACTTGTGCTGCCTCTATTTTAAAGGAAAAAAATAATAATAAATGAGGAAAAACGTTACGTGAGAGCCATGGCAACGGCCAGAAAGCAAAACGATCGATGAAAAAAGGCTGGGCACTTTGTAATCAACGGATCAAAAAACCTTCCATGGAAACACACACAACGTTCCTGCGTAGCTCTACGTGTTTAAATAATGTGTCTGACTTGCATCCGGTGTTTATTATCACATGAACCATTACAGTACACATATGTATATATATTATATATATGTATATCTATCAATGTATGTACGCACACATACATTCATTTGTTTTTCCTGTCAGAATTTGCTGGGATTTCGATCATTAGAATCAATAATTCTTTTTTCAAGTTTTTGTTTTCAAATTGAACATTTGTATTTTTTGTTTGGTTGTTGTCGTTTTGTTGTTTTTTTTGTTTTTTTTTTTCATGTACAAAGAAGATAAAAGGAGAGAGAAATTAGGGAGGAAAAAAAATTAAAAATAAAACTTTGATATCGGCTGCTGGTCTACACACACACAGGCACACACAATTAAACATTACTTTTTTTGCCATTGATGTCGTGGTTGTTTAGAAGTGAATTTTGTAAAAAAAAATTAAATTTTTTGTTTTGTTTTTGTTAATTTTTTTTCTTGCGTTGGGGAAGGTTGAGGTTTTCTTGTTTTTCTTGGAAGATAAATAATATTTTAAGAGTTAAAAGAATTTAGATGGGGGCAGGGCGTGGTGAAAATTCTAAGTAATAAATCACATTTCACGAGTGCGGATTGTATTATTTTAATTATTACTCCCGAATTTTCTTTTGCTTTTTCTTTGAATTTTTTTTTTGAATATTTATTGATTTTCGGTGAGCGCAATAAGAATCTTCGTTAAAGCAGAAGAAAACAAAATGAAAGAGTGAAAAATAAGAGATTACCATGATTACAAATGGTAGGTGTAGTTTGAGGGGGGGAGGCATGGCGGGTCCAATTTGAAGAGGTGGGCGGGGTTGTTTTATTTATGTAGGAAAAATTTACACGGATACGTGTGTGTGTATACATTTTCCGAAAAATTGGTAATTATTTTTTTTTTCAACAACAACGGAACAAAAAAAAATGAAATCGACACAAATTTAAAAAAGGGGGGAGGACAGCAGAGAGATGGGGGGGATAAGGGGGGAGTCGATATTTATCACAACAAATGATCCAGTAAATTTTTTTTTTAGCGCAACAGCAGCAGCTCTCTGGATGGTCTCATCGAATTTAAAAAACATGGGATTTCAATTCCAACATCGTAATTTTAAAAATGAAAAAAAAAATGTACACGAATCCCTCCACAATCTCTGTAAACTGATTTACATCTTTTTGGTGTGTGTGTGTGTGTGTGTGTGTTCTGTTATTTTTTTCCCTTTCCAACGTCTCCGGACGGAACAGACACTGGACAAATGACAAACGATATTTTATGAACCCTATCTCTTTCCAGTCTGTCTCTCTTTGATTCAAATCATATTCCACCCCCCAAGAAAAATGCAAATTTCCCCCATTTTTTTTGTTGTTGTTGTAAACTTTCTTTTTCTTTTTTATTCTTTAGAAAAAATAAAAATAAACATGACGTTTGGATATCACGCCAAAATGGGGAGACCTACCCTCCCCCCACCCACAAAAAAAATCGTGAATTAACCCAAAACTTTCTTTTTTTTTTTAAAGAAAAAAAATCTGATTAAATAACGACGCACAAGATTGTGGAGAAACATTTCGCGAAGTGAAACATGAACGGGAAAAATACATTTACATTAAGGAGGAGGGCGGGGAGGACAAAAAGACTTTATGTATCCTCTTGATTTTCTTCTCCTTTTTGGAGAAGGATATAAACACATGCACTTGGCGTTCACACACACACACACACACACACACACTCTTTTTTAGGTTCTTTCACTTGATATATATATATACACACACGCGTACACACACACACACACAATCACGCTTGCAATCACGGCTGGTCCCGAGCTGCTTGTTTTTTTTTTCGTCTTCTATTTTTTCATTTGATGAATTTTTCATTTTTTTTTTTCAACTTAAAAAAAAATTATGGGCGTGGCCGACCATTAAACATAATATTATTTTGATTAAAAAAATAAACAAAAAAAAAAAAAACAAATGAAGGAGTGAAGGGGGTGATGGAGCCATCGGAGAGGGTGAGAAAATGTCAGTAAAAAAAAATAATAATCCAATAACAAAAACGATATCGACGAGAGAAAAACAAAAAAAAAATAATAATAACAGTGAAGTGGAGAAGACGTAAAAATTGGTATAGAAAGCCCGAAGGTATACAGTAATATAATTATATAATAGAAATAGAGGCCTAATTTTAATTCTCTTTCCAACAGGTCGTGTGTGTGGGAAGGGGGGGAAAGGTGTCACCAACTGTCCAGCATTTTGACCATTTAAGTCCACCACTTTTTGCCCATTTTTGTCTTTTTTGCGACGCAATATTCTTCTGCACTGGGGGAGGGAGAGCCACGAAAATGGGCAATTCGAAAAAAAAAACCCGAAAAAACAAAATTATATTGGCCCAAAAAAGGCGAAAAAAATAATAAGAGGAAAGAAAGCACAAAATGGGTGTGTAACGTGTGTAGGTGTTTTTGAAGGAAATAATAAAAAAAATTTAATCTTCCTTTTTCCAGCTAACCAAAATACTTTGGACACACGCACAATGAAAGACTTTGAGATACTCTCCATCAGCTTCCGGTTTACCCAACCCTTTAACCCACCCAAGTTGAAGTTGTCAATTGTCCCTAGAAGCGCAAAACACACACAACACTTTCCCATCCGCCAATTACTTCTTCTTCTTCAAACCCACCAACATTTTGCGTCTTCTATCTGTTGGTTCTTTCATTTCATTTCATTTCATTTCATTTTTATGGATTTTTTTTTTTCAATTAACTTTTAATTTTAGAGGTCCCGTCTGGTTTGACTGGACGTACTAGAAGATGAAGAAGAATAAGCGGTAGAGGCGGACGCGCAGGGCACAACCGGCAGATTGGCCAGTTTACTCCGGCTGGTGCCGCTAGATGGCTCTGCAGTCGACGGCGGATGGTAATTATTGTTGTTATTGGTGCTGTTGTCCTGGTGTTGTTGACGCTCGGCCAGCGTCGCACTCGGCCACCTACCGCCACTGGTGGATTCCACATATCCGGCATTATCCACTCCGCCGGCCGTGGCCGTCTGACTCGCACAGCTGACGGCAGCCGCACCGCTAGTAGCAGACGACATCTTGGGGCTGCACGGGTGGACCCGATCGCGAAATGACCGCACGCACGACTTGACGGCCGATTCCAGCGTTTTCGAGCCGGCCGGTGGTGTAGGTGGAGGAATAGAAAACTGTTGTTGTTGTTGCTGATGAGACGGCAGCGGGGGAGGAAGGGGCACCATGACGACCAGCATGTTGCACGAAGACGACGAACCAGCCGGACACGACGAAGCTCCGTCCGGCTGCTGCAGGCTGCTGCCCGTGCTCATGCTTTTACTCCGCGTCACGATCGGCTGGCCGTGAATGTCCAACAGCAATCGCGTGCTGGCCGTCGTGGCCGCCGGAATCGCAAACAAATCCTTTTTGCTATCGACACTGTGTTGTTCTTTCTGTTGTTGTTGTTGTTGTTGTTGTTGTGGTTGGTGTTGGTGTTGGTGCGGACGGCCGCCTAAATTCCTGTATCCGTAGCCACCGCTGCTGGATTGGTAGCTGCCGGACGACAGTGAGCTGGTGGAACTGCTGTACGACGCCGACGTGCAGCAATAGACGGCCATGATGGACGAGGACGAGGACGACGAAGACGATTGCGAATTGGTGTACGAGGAGGATGACGGACCGGCCGTTTTCGAATTGCCGGCACGACCGGACCCAGACGGACGTTCCGTCAAAATGCTTTCTGAATTGCAGCGGAATGGTGGGAAACTAGTGGACGTTTCGTGAACTGTCCGGTTGGGTGGCGGTCGGATGCATTCCTGATAGATTTCACTCTCCTAAATTTTTATGCAAGGTTAAAGTTAATTAAAGACGGAATGAAAATTAGGATAAAAATGGCAAACCTGATCGTGGTCGCGGATGCGGAGTCGGGTGGACGAGCCGTAAGGTTTCTCCTCGCCATCGGGTAAGGTGGGACAGGTGGGCAAGTCGAGCGCCAAGTCCCGTTTGACCGACAGGTTCCTTTCGGCTCGTTGGGCCGCAGCGGCCACGGCCGCCTTGGCCGTCGCTACCGATTCCGCCGTAAGGTCCAATGGCTTTTTCTTTCCTTCTCCAGTCACTGGAATCTAATTCATTTTTAAATCAATACAAATTTAAATTCGATTCCGAAAATTGATAATCAATTCAAAGATGAGCGGGAAGGTAGGTGGGATCTAACCGGAAGGAAGGGCTGAAATCGTTTGCCTTTTAAATTCCTCTTCATTAATAAATGATTGCGTTTATTATTAGCCGTCCTTGATTGGCGTCCTTGCCCGTTGGCTTGTTCCTTCTTCTTGTTACGCGACAGCACTTTTAAAACGGTCATCCAAAATTCCTGCAAGATCCTTGCGCCCCCGAATTCCAATGACGTCACCACTCGCATTTCACTTCCTTTTTGTTCTCTCTTTCGCCCCACCCCACACACACACACACAGCGCCAAACAAAAACAAATCGTTAAAAAAAGTACAGGAAAAACGTTCAGACACGTCCGTTCGTCTGCCCGTCTCGACAGTGTCTGTGTGTATACACCTTGAGCAATGAAACACACACACACAATGTGGTTATTACACACACACAGAGAGAGACGAGGCCCCCCCAGTCTGCGGGCGATAAGTGCGTCAAGTTGAGAGTACAAGTGACGACGGCGACCTTTCGATCCTGGCCAGCCTTGCCCAGGCCTCCTCCCACTTTTCTGTCCGTCTTCTTTTTTTTATTTTTTTTTGTGTACCATTCTGGAATTTGCTCGTCTGGGGAGGAGAAGGGGTGGGATCGGCGCGACGTTCAATACACACACTTGCATGTCTGTGAGTGTAGGAAGGACGGGGGTAGGAGGAGGGCAGTCAATGCACGTGTACTTTTTTTTTCTTCTATGTGTGTGTGTGTGCTGGGCTGCTGTGTGTGTGTGTGTGTTATAAGAGTCTCTCTCTTTCTCTCTTGTGGCCGGTTCCAGACACAGACACTCAGACAGACACAGACATAGTACCTAGACGGCTGGGTTTTTGCTGGGTTGGGTGTACTAACCACCACCCACCAGCTCTTAAAGGGGGGGGGGGGGAGAATTTTGTTTCCAATGAAATATTGGCCAGTAGAGCGTCGGTAGACGACGACGTCATCCCCCCCCCCCATTTTTTCATATTAAAAATCATCGATTGAAAAATTGTATTTTTTCAAATACGAGACGAGGGATTTTAAAAAAGGATTGAAAATGTCTAATATTTAGACGTTCGGCGGGACCCGACATCGCCCCTTCAGGGTAGAGAAAAGTGGGAGGAGAAAAAAAAAAGCCAACGCCCCTCCCCAAACGTCTAGACATTCCCAGCCGTCGACGGCGGCATTTAAAAAAAAAAAAACGGGCGGACGCACACACGGATTTTTTTTTTTTTAATCAGCTACACAACATCACACAGGTCTATTTATTCTTGTTGTCTAACATGGCTGGTAGGTGCCGCACGGTATGCGCTTCAAAAAAATAAAGGTTTCAGAGGCAAGGTCAGGAAAACAAAGCGAAATTAAGTTTTAAAAAAGTAAAATGTAATTTACCCGAAAGAAAGCGTGACGATCGTCTTTTGGCGTCGTCTGCTGTTTGCCTAAAAGATGTTGTTGCAAGTGGTTGTAGTGATGACGGTGGTGGTGTTTCTTGGCGCCGGTGGGCGACGGCGACGAAGACGAAGGCGGAGAAGAAGAAGGGGACGATGAAAGCGAAGACGAAGAGGAAGAAAAGAACGAGCCCACCGCCGCTGTTGTTGTTGTTGTTGTTGTTGTCGAAGAAGAAGAAGACGATTGGTGAGATGACGGAACTGAAGGGGCGGATGACGACCACGATCGGGCCCCCATCTCCTATTTGAATTCGCGCTTGTTTATGATTCGTTCTTCATCCAATTAGCGTGCGATGTTCCATCAACACGCACGAGGAGCAGTCCTTCTGCAACCTGCCGATCCTGCAGAGACATCTAATAATTAGTTGGTCGTATTTGGATTTTAACAATACGCACAGGTGATATTTTTTCGAAATTTGAATAACACAAATAACGTGAGAATCACGCTCCCTTGTTGTTGGCAACATCGGCGGGGGGAATGGTGGGAGGAGATGGAAAGAAAAAAAGAATGAAAATCGGTAGAGACGGGCCAAGGCCGCCCGTCCAAAACTACACACAAGGCTGTTTGAAGGCGAGCTGATGGCCGCACGCGCTCCTTGCTAACCCTCGTTCTTTTTTCAATTTTCTTTTTTTTTTTTCAGTCTCCCCCCCTTTTACTACTCACTACCCAGATCTCCCCTTTGCTGACTAAATATAGACACACACATAACGAAGAAACGGCCAAATCTCACGTATCAGCACAAAAACAAAAATGATTAGGATAAATTCCCACCCTAATTTTGAAAGAAAATTGCAACTTCCTATTGGAGGATTTTGACTGAAATGACATCATCGATGAATCATCAACACCTGTCAAATGTTTCGTCCAATCAATACAAACAAAATACGTAGGCATTTCCCATTTCCTTTGTTGTGTAAATGAACAAGTTAATTTTAAAGAAAATAGAATCAAAAAGAATCAAAATTTTCTCCGTGAAAAGACCTTCAGGGTTCGGAAATAACTCAAACGGGGGACGGCCACTTTCGCCCTGTGCATATACGCATTCCACGTCTACACATTGAAGAAAACAAAACAAAAAACAGCTGTTTTTTGTGACGTGATTACAAACATCGCACAATTCAAATTAAAATTTTTTTTTTTTTGAAAATGATTTCAGGATAGAAAGGGGCAGTGGACTGTTAACTATTTAGGAGTGAACGAAGAGCCAGCGTGTATTTTTAAAACACCCCCCAACCTCTTCGTGAGTCGTTTCACGTTTGGTGTTTTCGTCACAAGCAAAGAATTTATTTCTATTTTTTTTAAATACAAATAATAATTTTTTATTTTTTAAGAAGGCGTCGTTTCATTCCCACCCCCTTCTCTCCCACCTATTTTTTTTTGTTGATTTTAGTCGTCGTCGTAAAAGAAGATCAGCTGTTTTGTGTCGAATCGAATCCACTGGAACTCGTCCAGGACACACACGAACGCATTCACATTCTTTCAAGTGTGTGTCTGTGTGTGTGTGACGACTTTTGGATGGAGGGCGGGACCGACGGCGACAACCCCCCCCCCCCCTTAAAAAAATTGCTATTTAATGTTTTCTTTTTCACGCAAAAATGCCCACCCCTCTCTACCTAAAAATTTAATTTTTAAATCGGAAAAAAATAATGATTCGGAAAATTGGCACCGTTGTAAAAGTTGGAAACAAAATACAGTACACGCACGCAGGCTCTCTCTCTGTGCATGATTAAAAAGGCAACGAGTACGGCAGTCCTTGTCTATACCGACCGGAGGGCAACATTAACAACAACCAGATTTTTCTTTCTTTTTTTTTTTCACATTCAAGTCACATCCGCATACCTGCTAAACGAAATTACTTATTCACGTGAATTGGAAAAAAAAACTTTTCTCGTTATACATAAAAAAATTCACGCTCTCTCGTGGATGGATCGATACTCGTGTGCCCGTCTTTGTCTCTCTCTCGGACATGAAAAAAGAGGCGTATGTCTGGCATCATTGGATATGTATGGAGAGGGGGGGATGTTGTCCTAAACAGCTGATCGATAAAATAGTGTGTACCCCTCTACAACAAAGCCTGTGTGTTTATTATTTTGAAAAAAAAAAAAAAATGTTTAAAGAAAAAATATTGATAAAAAATCCCGCCAGGAGGAGCCCCCGTTTTTATGTGTGTTATTTGTGACTCTGCTTGGTTAGTTTCGGTTGGTTAGGCGTGTGTGTGTGTGCGGCTGAATGCGCCGTGACGTCATCCGGCCGTGACCGTCTAGACACTCGGCCGTCAATACACACACACTATAAGGAGACCCTCTCTCTCTCTCTCTCTTTTTTCTCAAAGGAGCGCACGCGCCTCCAATGCCTCCAGCACACACATACAGAATGTCTGTGTCTATGTTTGTCTTTTTTTTTTCCGCCGGATCAAACTGGAAATAACCAACCCTTTTAACATTTTTGTCTGTATCCCTAAAATACTTCATAAAATTCCGATATAAAAATGTATTTGATAATTACCAAAATGTTGTTGTTGGAGTGCTCCTCAGGAGCCATGATGGGACCGTGTTGTAGTGTCCAGGCTGACGACACGTTGGGCCACAAAGACCATGATCCTTTTTTTTTTATTTGCTTTTTAAAAACACTTTCGCAGTGCAGTCCTGGAAATTCCTGGACATAAAAAAGAAACAAAATAAAAATGTGCAGACAATGTCAGAACGGAATTCAGACCAACAAAATCCCAATAACTCTTCGACCCCATAAAACATAAAGATATTAAAACCTTGAAATCCTTACCACCCACTCCTTTTTGGCCACCAATAAAGAGATACTGTTATTAAAGAAAAGAAAAAAACTTTCTTTTCATTTTTTTTCTTTCCCAAAATTGTGGTCATAATTTTATGGGGTTCTGGCCGATCTAAAAGGGCCCCCATTTTCATTCGGGGGTCTTTGGGTACGCGACCGAACCCTAGTTCTTTTTTATATTACCCAACATTTTGTCTTGTTTCCTAAACGACTCTTCCAGAAGAAAAGGGGGAAAAAAAACAGGTGATAATAGCAACTGTGTGTTGGTAGGCGGCCATCGAACCGAAATTTTGGGCGCCATTTTTTGTGTTGTTGAAACATGGACACACAAAATTTTGAACCGCAAACCTATAAAAGGAACGTTTATCCTTCGGCAAGGTTGTGTCCTTTATTTTCTATCCTCCTATGAATAACACACCCAATATTGCCACACAGTTTCACGCCATTTTTGTTTTGGTTTTCGAGCTGACCTTCTCGAAAAATTTCCCCTTCTCCTCACTTCGAAAGAACAAAGACCACGTGTTCTAGAAAATCACCCCATCGCCAAAAAAAGAAACAACCAAGTAAAAATTAAAAAAAACCACTTACAATCACTATGCACGTTTTCCAGGAAAGAAACCACACACACACACACACACAATCTCGAAATTTTGTGGAACACACAAAAAAAGTTCTTTGGCTTTCGAATGGCGGCAGCTGCTTTTCAGATTCTCGTGAGATGAAACATGGAACTTTATTTTTTGGGGGAGGTTTGGGAGAAACAATCACACACACCACGCACTGGCACAATTACACACACACATCGTAACAACCTAGAAGTTACACGAAAAGAAAAAAAAATGTTTTTTCCTTCTTGTTTTTTTTGTCTTTTGGCCACAACGGGAATGGGCGACTGCACGACCCAAAGGTTCTCTCACGAATGAAGTTCGGCCGGGCCGAGACGAACGACTCGCCTGGTCGCCTCTACTTTGAAAGAGAGTGTCTGGCTCTCTTTATTTTAATTCCCTGTTGTTTTTTTTTTTTCGTTGCGTTCGCTAGCGCCGCCGCTGATTCCACCACGAGGTAGCTCCTCCTGTAACACCATCTAGCGGCAAAAATTGACAAACATTTTTCAGACTTGCTTTTTTTTGTGCTCACCGCAAAATACTAATCACCCTCATGTTTTCTTGTGAATCAACTACTAAAATAAGCAAAAGAAATTTATTCTGTTAAACCAGAATGGCAAAAAACGATTTCTACGAACCAAGGGAAAAAAAAGGTCTGCACACACGTATACAAAAAACCGAATCGTGACGACGTCATGACGTCGTCCATGTTTCTTTCAACTTTTTCAGCTCCTTTTAGTCTGAGACTCTGAGTGGCTCTGTTGACTCCCGCCTACCCAGAATTATAAGATGGCCTCCCCTTGCTTTCAAACAACGCAAACCAAAATGGAGAGCCCAATGGTTTTGTCTCGGTCTCTCACCTCTTTTTTACGACATGGTTTTATTTCTTTCTTTTTGGGCAGAGGCAAAAGGAGAGAGACAAACTTCTGGCCGTGTTGGTGTGCCTTCGTCTAGGCCCATCCTACCTCTCCTTAAAACCCTTATGTCTAACGACACGTTCGTACACAACGAACCTATCTAAATCATCACGGCCTCTTTTTCTCTCTTTCTTTTTTTTTTTGGTAGACATATATTTTTCTTTTCTTCTTTTGTGACTGAATTTACAAATATATACATACATAAAGAGCCGCGAGGCAAGTCAAATTCGACCATGTCGTCTAGACTGCGGTACACGCTGTATCAAGTATATAGTACGGTGCGAAGTCGCAACATTGTTCGGCAATTACGACACATCCGCGGGTCGTATCCAGTTTAGATTTTCGCATTAGAGAGCACGACAAATGTACTTCAAAGTTCATTTGTTGAAATTTGGCAATTCGCGAAACGTGTGAGTGTTCCATTCGTTTTTAACATATCCAACGTAACTAGCGAGGTGGGGAGGAGAACAAAAAAAAAAAGACGGCCGAGAAAATGAGAAAAAAAAATGGCCGAAGGTGATGCAGTGTGGGTAAATACCTCGAAATAGACCAACTTCCCCTCCTCCCTTTTGAAAGAAATCACATCACTGTGCCAATATGACATTCCTGTCTGATATGCCCAAGCAGCCAAAAGGGAGGATCCCTAAGACCCAACCAAAAGAAATTCCATGCGGCATTAACGCAACACATAACACGTTTTGTATCCTATTATTTGTTATCCTTCTTTGTGTTTGTGTATTTTTTGTTTGCCTGTCATTCGGCATTTCGTGTGTGTGTGTGTGTGTGTCTGAATCGGGAACATATCACATCGTAAAGGACTGCCACATTTTTGACGAGAAAATTCTAGGAAAAAAATCAAAACATGTCTTCTTGATTCTAACTAATTATTTGTCTATGCAAACACGAAATCTCGCCATCGATATTCCCACCAAAACAAAACGTGTTTTTTTTTTCACCTTCTCAAAACGAAAAATGGCGGGGAAAGGTGTTTCGATAACCGATTTCAATAGCAAAAAAAAAAAGAAAAAAAGCATGTTGTGGACCAGGTGAGTGACTCAAAAGAAACAAAAAATTTACATCGAAGGGAAATTTGGGGGTTCAAATATTTGATGCCAATGGCGACACCGCCATAAAGGACCGGTGAAACAAGATCAGACATTCGCGGGACCAGAGGGAGGAAGGTCCGATCAATGACTTTTTCAGACATGCAGACTAGACGGCATCTCATCGTGGCTCTCTTTTGTCTTGATCGCGTCGTCTGCAATCGTCACGTGGTGCGTTCGTGTGTAGTAAGGGGGGATAGGGACAGACAGACAGACAGACATGCTTCGTAACCAATAAAACAAAACGAACAACAGGAAAAAAGAGGAAACAATCTCGACACAATGTCTGAGTTATAAAAGCCGGCGGATTACTGAACCGCGGATTTCAGCCCTGTCTACTACGACATGGCTGACTTATTTCTTCCTAGTGCCACATAACACACACACACACTAGACTGGGAAACCCAGACACACACGCCGCGGAAGCAATGGCGCACGAATCTTTGTATTCCACCGGCCTCGTTAGACTCGTTTTCCAGCGTTGCCATTCTATTTAATATTGACAAAGAAAAAAAGAAAAAGTGTTCTTAACTCACCAAACTAGACATGTCTACAAGTCTTTGACCACTTTACTTTACAACCGAGCTTAGTACAGTTTCCTTTTCTAATTCCCTTTCGGCCTTTTATTATTTTGGGTTATTTGTCCTGTCTGTGTAGACAAGCAGACGACCTTGTTCTGTCTCTGTCGTCGCCCCAACATGAGACAAAATAATCACAGAAATGTCTCCTTTTTTCTCTCTCTCTCTCTCTCTCTTATTTGCTTCAGGTATCACCTGCAAATCCCTCTGGCAAAAGAAAAAAAAAACATTTGCATTTGTGTACATTATGAATCATAGCAAAGAATTCCATGACATCTGGCGGGGACTCCGTTTTTCCCCCACCATTTTGATGATACGTCGTCAATCACAACAAAAGCCTCACACCAACAGACACTGTGTTATTGTAACTGCTGTTGGATGTGAAATTTCACACATTGTCTCGTTACATAATCACCGGAAACGAAAAATTTTGATGGACATCCCAGGTGAGTATGACGGCGAGAGGACACAGTCAAAAAATATTACAGTGGCAAGAGAAAGTCTCTCACCGTAAAAAAAAAAACAAACAAAAAATTCAGGACACAACATTACTAGTCTACTACCAATTTGACTTCTTTTTTGGTTTTTTATACATGGACGGACTTGATGGATGTTGTCCGGTCTCGTGAATCTAACGGCCATTCATCTCCTCAACGAAATAACACACAAAAAAAGGCAATTCAGAGGGAAAAGAACGTGCAGGAAATGAATCAAACTGTCAACAAAACCTCCCCTCGTCTTTAAACAACAAAAAAACGGAGGATATTGATAAGGGAAAAAATAAAAATGAAGGGAACGGGGGGGACCGGATGAAAAACTGTTCACACACACAAGACCAGACAATATGGCGGCGGCACGAGAACAAGACAGAACAAAAAAAAAAAGAATTGGCATTTAAAAAAAAAACAACAACATGTATATGTATAAATATAATCAAAACGGGAAAACCTGTGTGTGCGACAGAGAGAGAAAAAGGAAAGAAAGAACGTCTAGCATGTCTGTCATAGAGAGAGCCCGGAAAATCGGGTTGACGTGTACAGTTTGAAGCAGACGGGCCAGCGCAAATACCACGAAGAAAAAAAAAAAAGACGGGCGTTGTTTTATTTTCGGAGTTGGTGGCTGCTGGCGAGAGAGCCTTTTGCTGCAAGTCAAGAAAGCCCACCAACATTTTCGAGAACTCTTCTCAAAAGAGTCAAGATAGAGCCAGAGAGACTGGAGACTTTTAGGTGGCCGCAGGCATTGCACCTCATGGCCATTCGATGCCTCCAACCATGTCTTTTTGGTTGTCTACCAACAGAAAAAGAAAAATAAACTAACTCGTCTTCTAAATTTTCTACAGTTCACTAATGGCGACAAGAAGAAAAAGCTCGAAATAGAATCACACCACTGCCACCACCACCCCCCACCGCCCACGTTTTTTTTTTCTTTTTTCATCGCCACGAAAAATTTAAAACGCCGTTTCAAAATGACTCGAAGCCAGTCCGTCACTGCACAAAATGTCTGCTGTAATGGGGAAAAAAAGGCAAAAACTGTGAACAGTGCTGACATCTAGCGGTCTGTTCTTCGATTTTTTTGTTTTCTTTTTATTTATTTCTTTTCTTTTCCTTTCTTTTTTAATTGTTGTTTTTAAGACGTGAAACCAACGGATTTTTTTTTGCTGTTAAATGAAATCGTAATTGGGAGGAGAGATTTTGTTTTAGTACGGGAACAACATTGTCTTTAAACACCGAATCGCTTCTTGTAGAGGGCCGGCGGCAGGTGTTTCTCCAGAGCCAACGGACTGACTTCGACGGCCACCAATTCGCCGCCGACATCAAGGGCACCAAAGTAGGCCAGATGTTTGTATTTCTTCGACATGCCAAAGCACGAAGAAGATGATCCGCCGCCACCAGCCGTCGACATTTTCTGTTGCTGGGCTGCTGAAGGCGCCTTGAACGGCACGGGTGGAGCGTCCAGGCTGTCCTCCGTCCCCGTATCGAATTTGGTAATCTTGGCATCCGGCTCGGAGAATTCCTATCGACAGAAAAGAAAAAAAAGAAAGAGAGAAAAAAAAAATGTTTTAACTAAAAGGCCGCCCGCCCAGGGTCAACGGGAACGCATACAAGCGGTCATCAACTGCTCAAGTTTTTTCCGAGAAACAAACAACGACGACAAGCGTCAACGACACAACACGTCGCATTTGTTTTCTTTTCATTTCGTCTCTCGTCTTTTACCTTGTTCTTGTCAATCGTGTAGATGACGCTGTCGTCGTGTAGGATAATGACGTCCGGGTGTCGGACATCGAATGTGATGTGGCGGACGGCGCACGATCGGTTCAGCCATTGAACCGGCAGATGTTCCGATAGTTTCTTGGAAAAGCTCGTGTACTGGCGATTGGGCACGTCGTATTCGACGATCTTGTGATCGGCGTAGGCCACCACCATCAGGTCGCACGACGGGTTGAAGGCCAACGCCGTAGGATGACTCTGATAGCGGGGCAACGTCACGTAGATTTGCAACGATTGCACATCCAGCACGACAACGTTGCTCTTGTGGTCGGCCACGGCGGCAAAACGGCCATCGCTCGAGCAGTCCATCAAATGGATGCAGTCTTCCATGATGAATTTGCCATTGGTGGTCTCCCTGTTGAAGGTGTGCACGAGTTTCATTGGCTCCGTGCTGGAAACATCAACCAACTGCAACGTTAATTTCGGTGTAGCTAATAGTAGCCGGGCCGCGTCGGACCCGGATTGATGGATGAACATCATCCGGTGGCAGGTGCTGACTTCTTCCGGTGGCAACAGCTTCTTTAGTTGCAATGTTCCCGCAGCCTGTTATTTTTTTTTTCGAAATCGAAGGCGAACACAACATAAAATAAATAGCCACAAAGCAAAACATGTTTCACATTTGTCACGTCAAGCAACGTGAAAAAGGGGAACAACAGGCAAAAACAAAATAAAAATACCTGAATGAAATGATAAATGTAGACGTTGGACTCGGTAGCGTAGGCCACGTAATCGCCACCGGGTGACACGGTAGCGCAGACAATCCATTCGTCATCTTTAGCCTTCAGCTGTAACAGACGGGCCGGCTCTTGGGACAGTTTCAAAAACGTATTGGCGCTAAGGTGGTGGACGCTCGGGGCGGCCGCGCCCAGCTGCCATACATCCAACGACGTCGGGTAACGTAGCAACAGCTGTCGCTTGCCTAGAGCCATTTGCACGCATGGCGCCTGTACATTTCCCGAAATAACAACAACAACCGTCAGCCATCATTATTCAACCAAAGTCAAATATTCCTTTTTGAAAAATGAATTTTTGAAAAATTCTTTAAATGTACCTGAGGTAAGGGCGGGTATCTACTTAACGCCTTTGGAGGATATGATGAGATGCAAAGATACGCATCCACGCCTTAAACGAAACGAGAAACGGAATATTTTGTGTGTGTTTCAAACGTGTCTGAACATTTAAAAAACGATCGTTTTCACATACCTCCGGATAATAATTTGGGACCGGCTAGGGCAAGGCTGCGAACATCGTGTGTGTGAATGGCACGTTGCACAGATCGAATCCATTGATCTCGACCTCCAGCACTTACACGAGCAAAAAGCACTATTACCGGGTCGACTCCTGTAAATGTAGTTAAATTAATGGTTGTCACGCTTTTCATTGTACCTCAATTTTTAGAGCTGAAAGGATGAGGTAAGATTCAATTAACCTGCAGAGTACAAAGTCTTTTGATCTTCAGAGAGACATAGGCAGAGTACATCGGCTTTGTGGGCGTTAACTTCGTCTATCAGAGTGCCCAATTTGCCGTTCCAAAAGGATGTCATCCCTCTCGAATCACCAGTGATGATGACGAAGTCGTCGGTGATTGCAATGCACCAAACAAGCGTTTCCTGGTACAAAAAAGTTACACATTTATCTAGCTGAGCTGAAAATGTCAAGAACTTACTTTGAAATGATCGACTCGACCAAGAGATAGGCGATTGACAGCGTGGCCAGTTTGTACGTTCCACACTCTTATCGCATTGGAGCTTCCAGTGACGATAAAGTCGCCAGAACTGTGCCACGATAAAGAGAGGATTCGACCTAATAATTGAGATACAGCAAACATAAGAACCTAGCTGCACAAATGCAAATTAAGTGGTAAATAATGATTTGCTCACCTTCTTGTTTGTCCATAGTTTTAAAAAACATCAAGCTTTCTTCGTAGATTTCAAACAAGCAGACATATCCTTCTTCAGTTCCAGCCTGTAAATGTATGAACAGCATTCAAAGTAATGTAAAGAAATACATATGGCACTTGAGAGTAACTTGCCGCCAAGTGTGTATGGGCCTTATTGACTGCCAGACACCATGCAGAGCCTGATGTGACGGCGTAGCTGGCTTTAGGTGAAAGTGCAATCAGGTCATACTCAACCACAAAACCATGTAGACCTGTGGAAAACAATCTGCCCTTAGACCACACCAACGCTTCGATAGAGCCTTCCGTGGAACCCGGTATTAACTTCTCAATGTGAGGTGAATGTGTCATATTCCATATTTCTATGCTGTTGTCTGATCTAATCAAAGTTAAGAGAGTAAAGGAGTGAGACTGACAAAGAGCTAAATATTACTCCATAATACCTGGAAAGAGCTAGCCGGTTAGACTCGAAAGCCATGCTGTGTATCGCTTTGGGTTCAACATCATAGAATCTCGTACTGTGAATTTTGAAAAGATTTCTATCCATTTATGTAAAGAAAAACGGCACGGGATGCCGTGGATTATGAAATTCAATTAAACGTCAACACTTTTACAACGGTTAAATAAAGTTGCAAATTCTGCTTCAAAAGTCATAACCACGTTTTCTATCCTAGCAGACGCACGCGTGTTGCCAAGACGCCATCTCCATCTAGTGTCCATTATACGTACCAGGTGTTCATTACCAATTTTTAAAAAATCAAACTAGTTTGAAAGGTAAATTGGTGTATTTAAAGCCATTTAACAACAAAACTTCACAGCTTTAATTACAAACAAAAAATGTTTGTTGATATCTCAATCAAAATAAGCCTTAAACATCGGATTAAACCATTTGGCTACTTACCTTTAATAATATAAGTATAGGAAAGTGAAACCAACTTACTTTTTATGCTGATATTATACTGATACAAACCGTTGTCAATGCGGAAAGGTGAACGAGAACAAGATGAAATCTCCAAGGTCTTGCACACTGAAACGGATTAGAAGCCGGTAAGTCCAAGAGAAAACAAACAGCTCAATTCTGTTCCAGTTGGCGGTGCAGGCGATTACAATGTCGTGTGAGGCCGACCTTTAGGGTGCAATCTTCTTTCCTGTTCGATGCTTTGAAGGTGAGGATGCGTCGTAAGTAATGTATATAGATAAGTCTCCTTCTATTTTGTCCTTGTGTCAAGTTTGTGTGTTAGTTTCTCAACGCCTTCCGAACAAAGTGGTAACACGACCGAATGCTCAAACAAGAAAATAAACTCCGATGGCATTGGAACGTATTACGACGTCACAGCAAAAAAAAAAGGGCGAGTGGGTAGAAGAAACCCACGCCATCAACGTGAAACCAGAGTTTCAAATACAGTTCCAGTTCAGCCAAATAAACAGAAAAAAAGAATAATAATAAATTCTTAGTAAAAATGGAACTTGAAAAAAGTCGATCCATGGACGAAATAGACTTTGTTCCGCCCCTCTTACATATCCCCCCACTCACACTTTACATGGATTTAATTTAACACCGATGATTTCATTGCGTCGCAACGTCACGCGCGACGAGGATTTGCATATGTCAAGGGGAGAACACCGAAGGTGAACGCAGAGATCAATACGTTTCATCTGCGAAAAACATGGCCTGACTAAAATATTCAGCCGCGAATCATTTAAACAAACATTAGCTTAGCACTTACCATTTTCAGATTGCACCTCGTAACACAACTAAAAACGATTAATCTTGGAACGGATTCAACATTCAATTACGACGATTACATCGCTGCACCTATCAAGTTAAGTTCGTCTAGCAGCAGCCGACAGTTGCCATACGATCCCGAGCCAATCAATTAGCAGAGGCTGCACCTCGTGACAAATCCCTTTACTTTCTAAATTAATCAACACGAAAAATTGCCTTTGCGGAAAGCAGAGCACAAACACTCTGCAAGAAAAAAAAAACAATCTTCAAGTTCTTTTGTTCCTTTGTAACACAAGTTTTCACCGTTAACGTCCAGCTGGCGAGTTCCTGTCAACAACTCTCACACGAGTTTTCTTTATGATTCATTCAATCAACGAAACTTGGGCTCAATCAAATCAACCTTTAATCGGCCATCAAACGCAACCCAATCATAAACACGAGCTCATTTTCATTCTTTTAGTGCCTATTAGATTGCGACTGATTGGGCGGGTCTCTCTCAGAAGGTCCCGAACTGAAACATGTCGTGACTCTCACGCTCTCAAAGAAAGATAGACACGGCCACTCTTTCGTGTTATGTTGTCAAAGAAAGAAAGAAAGAGAGGGGGAGGGAGAGAACACGCTGATGGAGCCAGCTGTCAACAGCTGGGCCCGTCCCGGCCCGAAATATAACATCGTGTGTTTTGATAGCAACCAACCTAACCAATCCCTCCCCCCCCTTTAAGAAAGACGTAGTTCTCTAACCCCCGTGTTTTCCTTCCCATCTCTTCGACAAAAAAAAAAATAATAAAAAATCTTCTTCTTCTCCGTTAGCTTCCGTCTCTTTATTTTGTTTTACAGCCGGGCGACAAGCCGGGGCCCCCACTGTCTTCCAACATCACACAAGCTGTAACAACCTGTTATTCTTCTTTTTATTTTTTTTTTTGTAGTTTTGGACTTTCCCAACAGCAAAACACAAAGTCCTTTTCGGTAGTCTGTCGAGTCCACATTCTTTCGATTATCGATGCCTTTTTGCGTGTTAAACCTATTCGGCATGTAATTCCCATTTCGTTTGATATTGTAAATGAGAAAAGAAATTAAAAACTTTCTAATCGGATCAAATACTTCGTCGTTTGGATCTTTTTGGAGGAATTCTTGGAATTTTTTAGTTCGGGAGATGAGACAAGAAAAAAACAAAACAAAAGTCATTGCCAGCTGGGCATGATGTGACCTTTTCTTTTTGCCTCCACTTCCTCTCGGAAGAAAGCGCTAATACCCCAAGTGTTAAAAAAAGGGTCTTCCCCTCTTAACAAGGGATATATGAACATCGGGAGTGTCCGGAACATCTTCTTCCCACCGAAAGCCAAATAATAATAATTTTTCTTTTTTGAATACACAAATCGGAAACAGGATGTGTCTCACAAACGGAGGAGGACGTCCGCGCCATTACACAAAAACAACCCCCACTCTCTCTCCGACATAAAAGAAATTTGCAAAAATTGTGAGCGTAAAAAAAAACAAAACAGCTGGTTTTTATCATAAAGCCCGCGCCAGAAAATACAAATTATACAGCCGTCCTTTTTTCTTTAAATTCCGCCTTCTCCGTTATGTTTTGCGAGACTCGTTGTCGGCCCTCTTGTTTCTGAAGGACTCGAGACACACACAAAAAATGGAGCATTGGGACATGCTGTTGTATATAGTCTATCAATAAATAAATAAGGCCATCGGCAAGTCGCGCCAGCCCCAACAAGAAAAGCGAATATAATAGTAATAATAATAAAAATAAGGCACAAATTCAGAAAAAAAAATACCGAGGGGGGAGCAAAAACGTCATAAAAAAGCCCCCCTCTTCAGGCCCTGTTAGAGTACAAACAACATCGCCTTGTTAAAACTAAATAAAAAAAAAAATCTTAACACACACACAGTGTGAAAACTCTTTTTAATTTTTTGTGTTTCTCTTTCCGAAAAAAAAAGAAACAAACGAAAATATTCAAATGCGTAGAGTGACGTACTATACTCTGTCGAAAAACAAGGAATAATAACACGCACTCTCTGACAAAAAAAAAGGAAAAGAACTCTCTTCGCTTCGTCGCACAACAACCAGAGCAATAACAACCAGATAGTTTTCTTTTAAAAGAAAAGAAACTTCATTTCGAATGATTGTCGTTTGAAATTGCGCAATAAATAAAACAACTCATTGCCTGTAATTATTTCGTCTTCGGCAAACTGATTGATCTTTGAAAGCACGCTCGTAAAGAGTGTCCTAATGAAATTCGGGTAAACGTTAAAACAATGTTATTTGGTCATCTCTCGCGATGCTTTATCCAATCCGCTTTCCCCAAAGTGGTCCGCAGCGAAGAAAAAGAGATTGGCGTTTGACTAGTACAACAACAACAACAACAACAACTTAAATAAGAAAAAAAAAAACACACCAAATTTTTCTTTTAACAACGAGCTGGCCACATGTGCCCAGCTGGCGAGAGAACTCGTCTTATTCGCTTCTCAGAGTTTTTAACAAGATCCTGGCGTCGCCCTACACACACACTCCGCCTCCTCACTCACACACACACACACACACACAGAAGAGAGAGAGGTTGTATATACATACAGCACTACGGCCATAAAACGATCGGAAAGAACAGCGCGTACCGCCAGTCTTGCCCACTCTGTCGAGTCGGACACATCACAGTATCGAAATTGAGACCGACGGGGTTTAACCTAATTTTTCTGTTGTGTCTCCTCGATAGAAAAGCAATCAAGAATTAAAAAAAAAAAACTATTGATTTAGTGTGACTGCAAGAGTTTTCATCGCAGTGATTGGTTTGCTCCTGTTCGTTTAGTGTGTGTGCGTGTGCCTCCGTGATAGAGCGCGATTAGCATGGCGCCACAGCAGGCCAACGCAACAGGTAAAACGAGTTCAGATTTGCATACGCCAGCAGTTCGAATCGAGTTGGGAGAAAAGAAAATGAACTATTTCTAACCGTTTCTTACAGTAAATCATTTCTCAAAACGAAACACGAGCCCCTCTTTTGTAGTTTTGTTTCTTTCATTTGGTCACTTCTCCCGAGGCTACATCTCTAATATACATAGAGTCATCAAGAGACCGTCAATCTGTACACATATCACAAGCGTGACCGGTTCGTGAGCGCTAACACGCGTTTGCCGCTAGCTCAAAAAGCTTTACCTTCTCCCTCCCCCTATTTGTTCCAGTCACTGTATTTTATTTTTTTTTTTTGGAAGAGAGAAGGGGGGAAAAAGAGAGAGAGAAAAACCTAACGAGCCGATATGTACATTTTTACAGCTGCTGGGCAACCATTAATAAATGACAAGTTACGCCCCGTAGCGTAATTAGTCGGTGCCAGTACACACACACACACACACACAAAACATTATAATACACACAACGAGGGTTTGGAACATTTAGAAAAAAAAGCTCGTTATTACACACGTAACTGACCGAAACTTGTTCTCGATATTGTTATGGTAGACCGTCTGATGTATGTCAGAGTTTTCAACGTTTTTAACGACACACCCCCGCAAAATCATTTTGAAAAAGTACCGAAAAATATTCAAAACTTGGGCGTCTTTCTTAACGTGATTAAAATGTAAAAATACGCAAAACCGTTCGCTATGCAAATCGAAAAAAAACGCATAAAGAATTGATCTATTTTTCTCTACGTTTTCTAATTTTCCTATTGGTACGCAAAAAAAAAACTAAAAACAAAACTTCATCTTTTCAAAAATAGGTCCCAAAGGAAGAACAGGTGCTGCAGATTGCGCATCAGCTCGTTGCGGGATGGACGCCGGCTGTCGTCACGAGCCCGACGGCTCTTGGATTTGCATCTGCACTCACGACTTGTCTCCCCAAAGACCCGATGGATCTTGCCCGCGCTTTGTCGGTCAGTTTCTTTTTTTCTTTTCATTTTGAACACAAACAAAAAAAAGAAAAGACCTTTAACAAAAAAAAAAGAGAAGTAGATAATGAACATGTTCACAACGTGATGGTTCGCTCCTATCTCTTTCTTGCCATCACAATGTGCGCGCATATCGAAGGTGCGCGCGCTCGCGCGGAACACATTAGCAGCGTCTGTCATTCAAATCGAAAAGGGTATTTTCTTTTTTTAAGTTATTCCCCCCTCACTTTTATTTTCCGGATAAGATAAGATAAGATCGCTATTCGATAATTGACACTTTGACGGGGCCTGATACAAAAACCTTTCTTTACAACATGCCTGGCGGCCACACAAACAGAACACACGAATAAAAAAGAATAATTTAAGAAAGCAAAGAAAATTCGATTTTTCTTATCGGAATGTTATTTGACGACTTTAATATTCTTATTGAATCAAAACGGCATTTTTCTTCGAATGGATCAAATCAGCCGCTGCTGGGCATTTCTTAACAAGTCCGTTTTTTTTTGTGTTATTGAAAGGTAATAACGATAAACCTTTCGACGAGGCCAATCATCTCGTTACATTCCTAAAATTCCTCCGCGTGACATGATATTGGGTAATAAAAAAAAACAAAAAAATTAACACCCCTTTTGCGTTTGTTATAGTTACGGGACAACATCATCCAATCACGCCAAACCGAAAGACTTTAATTAGCATCCAGCGCAAATCGGCCGCCGCAACCAACCAGACGGGACACGACACACAACAGCCGCTTATCGATCGACATCCCAATCTAATCCCCACATTACCTGGGGTAAAAAAAAAACAAATGCTAGTCTAAAAAAATAAAGAAAAAAAAAATATTAAAATTTGCATATTGCAATTGGAACAGTCACTTCCAGCGATGGATAGCGAATTGGAAACATCCGTCAGCGCGTCAACGACAGCCATGACGTGGCTCGTTCCAGCTCTGGGCATCGCCATGGTATTGACCATCGTCGTGTGGCTGAGACGTCGTATGCGCGATAAAAAGAAATCGAGACGGGCGAGCTCATCGACGGCCATCGCAGAGGCCCGAGACGCTCAGCACTACCCGTCGTCGATCGGCAAACCGGCGCCATTGATGACGGTCGGAGAGATGCCCGTCTGCCTGACCAAGAACGTCCTCCACCAGGAGCGCTTCACCAACAACCCGGAATACGACTGGAACGCGGATCGGGGCTCGACGGGAAGCGGGGCAGACACGAGCCACTTGCTGCAGCCGGATCAGTTCAAATCATTTGTCATCATCCGACCGGAGTGGATCGAATTGAAACAGGAAATTGGAGAAGGCTGCTTCGGCAAGGTCTTCCGCGGCTCGCTGAGGCGGCCGCCAAACGGCCAGCCGTCGGCGCAACAGTCCAATGATGAAGCGGTGGCTGTCAAAGTGTTGAAAGCCGCAGCTGGACCCACCGCCCAGGAAGATTTGCTCCAGGAAGCCGAAATTATGATTTCCTTTTCTCATCCCAACATCCTCTCACTCAAAGGCATCGTCATCAACGGTAAGCAAAGTTAAAACATCTTCATAAAGAATAGCCTACGCCCAGTCAAAACTTTCGGGACTTAAACGGACCCACGCATAAAAAAACGAAAACCCGAATGTCTTTAGACAAAACATAAAAATGAGGTTTTGAAAAAGAAAATCAATCTTTTCTCAACTGACGTCGAACATCTTGTTGGGATTACAGAACCAAATATTGGACCTTGGCTCGTGTTCGAGTACATGGCGCTGGGAGATTTGGCGCACCTACTGCGATCCGCCAATGGCAATCTCTTTGCCAAAACCAAGACTCCCTACTCCTTGAATCAGGTAAGATTTCAAACACTCCCCTCCCCCCCCCCACAAACAAATGTTTGAAGTGGATTTAATTCGAATTCGAAAAAAAAAAAAATAAAATTCGGATCGATACAGGACGACTTGCACTCGATTGCCGGCCAAATCGCAGACGGAATGGCGTACCTCTCATCGCAGCACTTTGTCCATCGAGACCTGGCCTGCCGCAATTGTTTGGTGGGCCAACGGCCTCAAGGAGGCGGACTGGCCGTCAAAATATCCGACTTCGGAATGAGCCGAGACGTTTACACTTGCGATTATTACAAGGTAAACATACCCCTAATATTTAATTTAAAAACAAAACATGTTCCTCAATGTCCGAAAAAAAACAAAATAGATCGGAGGTTCGCGGATGTTGCCAGTTCGCTGGATGGCCCCGGAATCGATTCTTTACGGTAAATTCACGCTCGAATCGGACGTTTGGAGTTTCGGTGTTGTTTTGTGGGAAGTGTTTGCCCTAGGAGTTCAGCCCTATTACGGCCATTCAAACGAACAGGTAAATTAAAGATAAAACAATTGAAGAACGCAAAAAGATTAACTTAAAAAAAAAAAAAAACAGGTGGTCAAATTGATCCTTCAGGGCATCCTATTAACACCTCCTAACTCGGCTCCACCACTCATTTGCCAATTACTCAATGGTTGCTGGAAAACGCAGCCGGCCGATCGACTGACGTTCGCCGAAATCCATTCCAAGTTGAAGCGTCACGCACGTTCAAACGATCGAGAAACTTGGACGCCGTCGACCGTCACCTACGTCCATTTGAGACACGACGACGACGACATCAATCAACCTGACCCTAACGTCGAATACCTCCAAACCCTGCCGGACCTGCCCGTCCACCACTACACCAACACGTGAAAAATGTTTTTTTCTTTTTCCAGTCCAAATTCGAAAACGCAGGACTTGCAGAAAAAGACTTCACAAAAAGAAAACCCAGTCATATCTTCAAAAAAACATAAAATTTTTACAGACGATCGACGAAAAAAGAAGAAAAAAAAACAAACTAATTATTTAATTATGTCTTACTGTTGTTCATACGTTATTTTTTACCTGGTGACGTTGTGTAATGTTTGGTGTTGTCGCGGAAAAAAGAAAAAAATATTTGAAAAAAAAAGGACGCACGACGTGCACAGTTTTATGTCGATTTGAAAGAGAAAAAAAAACCGAAAAGGTGATCAAAAACACGCAAATAATGGATAATCAAAAAATTATTGTTTTTTATGTTGTGAGATTTGGGGGGGGGGGGGCAAAAAGAAATTTGCATAAAGGGCTCCGGGAGTGAAAAAAAAAATCCTTTCTAACTTATTCGGCTGGTTCTGAATGCGTGTGGCTCCTTAATTGATGTAAATTGAGGTGAAGAAAATAGCATAATCAAATTTGTTTGTTACTTTAACACCACAAAAAAAAGGGATCCCGATTTCAAAATCAGGAAGGAGGAAAAGAAAAGCGACGATGACAAGACGGGCAAAAAAGAAAAAAAAAAGTTTGTCGAATTCGATCCTACCGCATAATCTTACGAGGATAGAGAGAGAGATGAGAAAAAAAACCCAAAAATCGATTACAAAAGAAAAGACGAATTAACGAAAAAACAAAAACATCGGCCTAATGTCTTCCTCTGGTTGTCATTTTTGAAGAATCTCCGGACAATTAAAAAAAGAAAAAGCACAAAAAGACTACATTTAAATCTGAATTCCGTTTTAAATAGCTTCCTTTTTTTTTCCTTGTTTCTAAGTTGTTTTCGTGTTGTGTATGTTTTTAAATATCGTTTCCCTGCCCTTCCTCCCCCCCCCCCCTTCTCATCGTCCATTTGTTGGTGAGTGTTTGTTTTGGTTTGTTTGTTTTTTTGAATGCTTTAGTTTTCATTTGAATTTGTCCTTCTTTTCTTGGTTTTCTAAAAGCGTTTGCCCATGCCATAATAGCCGCCCGGCTGTTGTTGTGACTGCATGGGCCGGTGAGAAGAGTCTTGCTGTTGTTGTCTGGCGCCTCCCGGTCCAGATTGGTTGTAATGTTTCAACATGTTGGGGCCGGTGGGTAAAAGGCCGTCGGCCAATCCGCCACCGCCTTTCTGTCCGTCAGGGTGGCCGGCAGAAATATCGTTGCCGGATCGCTGTTGCTGCTGTCCGGACGAGCTGACCTCGCCGCCCGCGTTCCACGACGCGTTCAGTGCCGACGAGTTGAGATGGGGAGCCGGGACGGGGGCAGGAACTGGACCGGCGCCCACAATGCCAGCCCCGACCCCGCCCGCGCTCGAATTCAAAATGCTTAATATCCTCTGTTGCAACTCCATCGGATTGTCTTGTCCGCCCCCGCCGGGCGCAGCTCCACCGGAAGAGTATCCGCCTGATGATTAAAAAAAAAATAAATTCCGACAAATGAATTGGGATGTCACGCAAGTTAGTCAAGCCACAAACAAACTGACATACCAAGGAGATAAGCCGGTTGGCTGCCGGCCAGACCGCCGCCGCCACCGCGGGCTTCTTCGGCCATCTGTCGGTCGCGTCTGTCGCTCAAGTAGCGGATGAGACGGTCGTATTCGACGACGGTCAACGGTCGGTTCTCGTGCAACAAGTTGATGAGCGTTTGCATGTTGGCGTGGTGCGGCTCTAGTCCGGCCTGCATCTGCATTCCGCCCCGGCCTCGGGCATCGGGGGCCACCGAGTCCATCAAACCTCCGCGCTGTTCCACTCCGCCGAGGCCTCCACGGCCTCCTCCTCCACCACCACCCTGTTGCTGTCGATAGCGCTGCAAGGACGACGACAACAGTGCGAAAGCATCCTCCACCGGAATATTCCGGTGCTCTGATACATCCCCACGCACACATTTTTATTTTGGTTTCACAAAAAAAGCTTGTTTGCAAAAATAAGGAATTTCTTTTCGCTGACACAAAAACATCGAAAAAAAGCTTCTTTAAAAAAAAAATAAACCCCTCGCAAATGCCTTCAAAATAAAAGTCCGGCCAAAAAAATTGGAAAAATTTGTTGAAAAACGAGTGGACACGTTGGCACGGCTCATTTGTGCCATGGAAAAAAAACGACGATGAAACACGACCCGATTCGGAGAGTTAAAAAACAAAAAACTCTGGTCCCCACTTAGGGGGGGAAATGACCCGAAAAAAAGAAGGTCTCGAATATCTCTGCCTGACCACAGCGAGCAGATTGAAACGAATCCCAGCAATACCAGAGAGAGAGAGAGGCAATAAGTACAGTCACAAAAACGAAAACACTCGAGTAATTTGAATAACGTCAACCTCTCTCTCTTGAGCTCTCTCTCGTAAAAAAAGCCTTTTTCACTCTCTTTTAAGAAAAAACTTCACATCATTCGTGGGCGTCTGTGTAAGTTGCACATAACGCTTAACCTGACGACCTCAACCGTCAAAAACGTTTAAAAGACCGTAGAGAAGTTCGGTAGTAAACGCCACCCTATCTCAAACCAAACAGCTCGTGTTCGACGACAACAACAGCTTTTGTTTTTAAAAAGATTCCCTGAGAAAAATTCGATGGTAGGCAAAATTCCGAAAGCTGGGGGGGTAGGATAAAATAAAACAAGGACTTACCTTCTGGCTGGCCGAATAGGATGTTGAGCGTGATGCTGCCGTGCTCCGGGTTGATGGGAGATAAGACGATGCCGTAGAGTGTGCCTCGAGAAGACAAGTCGGCTAGCACTTGCCGGAGGGGAATGTCCTCGTGAGGAAAGAGTACGTCGACGGCCAGTCCCTGAGCTCGGATGCGGCTCTCGATGCGTTCGGCGTACTGTCTCAGAGGGCCCGTTTTAGCGGTGACGACGATTTCGACTTCATTGGCCATGTTCATGCTCGGTTTCGGACCTGGGCCACCGCCACTATCGATTGAAATCAAAACGAGTGTGAAGAGAGGATTTAGAGCAAGATTGTTGGTAAGTAAAAATCAACTTACCCGAAATTTCCTCGGTGGTCTGGAGGCATAAACGAATCTCTGGGATGCATGTCTCGTTCACGTTCCATGCCATAGGGGTCTCCATGGTAGGGATCCATCATGTCCATTTGGTCTCTGCCCCAATCACGTTGTTCTCTACCGTCAAAGTCTCGAGATGGGCGATCCAAATCACGGTGAGGAGGACCTCCACGCATATGCATTTCGGGGTCTCGTCCTCTGGGAGGCATATCTGGCTCCCTTCCACGCATGGGCATATCAAATTCTCTTCGTCTGATTGGTGAACGATCTCGATAATTGCCAGGATCGGGGCCTCCGCCAACGCTTCCACCCCCAGCACTGCCAGGCATGGGAAGTCCATCTTTTCCAGATTTCACATTTTTCACGTCTAAGACAAACATATGCTAAGTAAGATGCAACTACGCTAACATGTTTACACTCTCGACTGCAATTTACCCATTCGGTGAGCAAGGATTTCCAAGTTCTGAGCTCCCCTAATGGCATTCTCTGCACTGATTTCATCAGCATATTGGATGAATCCAAAGCCTTTCAGAATGGATATGCCTAAGTCGAAAGATAACATGCATAATCTAACATGAACAGACAAGTCAAACAACAAATCTTACCCATTATGTGTCCAAATTGGCTGAAGTTTTCTTCAAGCAACTCCTTGGTGAGTCTAGGGTCATTGGTGGGTAGGTTTCCCACAAAAATACGGGCGCTGGCCATTGATGCATCCGAAGTGTGATTTGAAAGCCTGTCTGGTACTCTTGGTGGGCCACTGTCTCTGCCACCACCTCTTCCTCGTCCACTATCCATGTCTCGTCCACCAGCAAACCTTCCATTACCAACACCACGTCCACGCCGAAAGCTCATTTTGATTCTGATTTTCAAAAAAATGACAACTTGAATTAGCACATGTTTTTGTAAGAAAAATAACAATAATGGTGTCCAAACTATTTAGATTAATAGCCAGTAAGTCAAGGTACAAAATTATACAGCAAAATAATGGCATACCTGTTAATAAAATGGTAAGATGTTTCACTTTGAATGAAAAGCCGGGATCTTTTTTATGTTTACTGCTTAGCGCGAATGGCGTCCAAAAAAGCTAAATCTAACCAACGTTGCCGATTCTCACCAAAGAAATCTGGCAGCGTCTTTCCCATGGGAAATGCAATATGCAAATGCAATTGCAGACGCCACGACGCGTTCCGGCGCTCTTCCCGCTCTGCCTTATCAGTGAGCACAGTGCCTTAAGGGAGCAATATAATGAATAAACATACGCATTACTACTAATAAAACCAGCGTTTGGTATTTCCTCATCGAAATTTATTTTTTCCAAAACATCACGATAAAAAAATATATACGAATAAAAAGAAGATAAACAAAGGGCACGATTTAAAAAGTGAGCCCCATATCAGGTGAGGGAGGGCCCGAACTTTCGGAACTCAATGCCGTCACATCTTCCTTTTGTCGATCTTTATCGGCTTTTTCTTTTTCTTTTTTCTCGCGATGATGCTTGTGTTTGTGTTTATGCTTGTGCTTTTTCTTCTCCTTCTTTCGTTTCAACTAAAGAGAAATTCAACCAGTTTATTACGACATAACCACTTATTAATTAAAAATGCCAATAAAAGTGAAAATGTGAATACCTTTTTGAGGCTATCAACACCCAGTCCAGGCAGAGACTGCGATGTGTCCGAAAAGCCGCCAATATCCAACGTAGTGGACTCTGTGTCGGTAACTGTTTGTTGAACCAAGACTTCCTGTGATGGAACGTGCATTGCACAATTGTTAGAGTACTCATCAAAAACTGGAAAGAACGAATTACAGTCGCCACTCGAACCTTTGTTATGCCCGCCACAACTTCCACAGACGCGACAGACATTCCATCTTCGCCGAATCCCGAACCTGGAACACTAACTTCCATATCCATGTGAGATAAGCTATCCTGTTGTGACCGAAATAAAACACGTTCACTTTAGATGAACTGCCACAAGTAATATCAGTATGTTTAAAGAATCTTACGCGATGGGTCAATCCAGGTATTTCGGCACTCTCCAAGGCGGTTGGTGGAGCCTCGGCCACTCTTTGGTACATGGCACCGGACAGGCACGGTGGCTTTCGTCGGCCGTACAGGCAATTATAAAGGTCAACGACATCATTACGAAGCATAGCATCATGTGATAATTCGGTGCTAACCAACAATACCATGATTTGTTAATAGTTATTGAAAAAATTAAGTCCAACGTAAATACTTCATTAGTTTCCACAATCGTTCCATGACGGGGATCGTGTCCAAACGACTACCTCTACCACGTTCGAATGGTGGATTGCTGGCCAGCATTGTTAACAGTTCATGCCTAATTCTAGGTTCGGGGTCGTTTTCGATTATATCGAGAAGAAACTCCCAATCAGCCATGCGGGAATCGGCTTTAACCACCTCTACTAAAGCTTCCAGGGCTGCCACGCGAACATCTAATGATAACGTTTATAGAATTCAATCTGTCAAATGATCAATTTAAATTAAATAGTACCATGAAACTGTCCGTATTGGGCATAACTCTTGAACAGATCCGACTTGCTTGGCAATTGGCCACACTTTTGCAGCTTGCGGATGGTGCGTAAACATCCGACGGTCACCGCAAACTTGTAGGTGGGCAACAGCTTTTCCAAGTTTAGAGCTCGGGCTACCTCTTCCAGTACTTGATGCGTCTCCTTCGTCACAGATTCTGGCGTCAGCGCAGACCTTTAAAGCAACATGTCAAAGATGAATTCTAAGAATGCCATTTCGGAATGTTTGCTATTCTTACGCTGACTGGGCGACAACGGCAACAACAGGCGAGGCAGTGTTTCCCAAAGCTTCAATCAGAGCAGCTCGGTACCAACAATCCGACAAGCGATTTTTCGTGTTATCGTTGTACTTGAACAAATCTAAAAGGAAACGCAAGACTTCCTGTGGGCAGACACCCAGGGCATTTCTGAGTTGCGCCATCGCCACAGGGATAGTCTACCCGTCATGAAAGAATAGTTTATGATTTCTTATTTTTAAAATGTCAAGATCTGTTAATACCTTTTGTAAAAAGTAGTGCTGGAAGTTGGCAAAGTTGTTCTGGCGGACGATGTGCTGGCAGGAAAACGAACCGAAGAGTTTCCGAAAAATCATCAACATAGCAGGAGGTCCTGCCCAACTCGACACCATTCCATTTGCTACCTGTCAGAAAGCACGACACCGAACAAATGAAGAGATATGGAAACGATAATTGTAATAATAGAATTTACTTTTGCCAGACAGAATGCAGCATCACAGCGGACTTTGTAAAAACAATTTTCATTTTCGATTATGTCTGTCAGCGCCAGACGAGTGGCTGGGGTAGCAAAACGTTCAAGTGCTGTTACGGCTTCCATCTAAATAACAAACAAAGAACCTTTGAATATTACCGAATAGAAATAAATTCATGAGGTCCAACCTGAGCTGTTACATCTCTTTCATGACGAAGTTGGTACTGCCACTGATAATCAGGTTGTGAGATTTCAACCGCTCTCAATAAAGACATGTCGGGATCGAGACGTATCCATAAAACCGGTGAATCGGCGCTAGAATACAAGATAGATTAGAAATTACTACACAAATACGTTTAGAATTGAATTAGTAAGACGGAAAACTAACTCCATGGCGGAAAGATCCATATCGACTTCTTCTCCAGTGCATAATGGAATCTTTTTTTTCTTGTTTCGACGAGATTTCGAGTGGCATGTGAGGTCATTTTTGGCGACAGATGATTCGATTTGTAACGTGTGACGGAAGGTACCATCGAGTTCTTGTAAAGCCACGACAAGGGGACCGACGTATCTTCGCAAACCGCGAGCTGGTTGAGCTCCGCTGGCTGCGTCTTGTCGAATCTCTAATTCCACAGTGTTTCTACGTTAAAATAAAATGTTATTTTAAAAAAACAGAAGCAAAACAAACAATAGGCACTCGTTACGGACCTTTTACGGTTGAAGACAAAGCTCAGCTGAAATCGAGCATGACCTCCTTGGCGGACCCAAGTATCAACAAATACGCCAATGTCTTTTCCGGTCACAGTAAAAATAGCTTTTGCGAATGTGGCGGTCGATATCAACATGGCTCCCCATTGGTTGGCTTGGCATTTTTGTTGCGATGCCTGTACGGCAAGTGAGAGTTGTTTGTTGAACACCTATTAAACATAAAAATGTTAGGGAACACCTAAAAGAAAATGAGTTAACATCCCAACAAACCTGGATCAAAAGCGGCTGACCAATACGCAACTCCAGCATTCGCAAAACCAAGTGAGCTTTTTTACGCATGATCCTGGCGTGGCGCGGGGTTACAGTGTGAGCTGAATGAGGCCAAAAATGAAAGGAATCCGGACTGCGGATGGGCTGTTGACCACCTCCCGATGTGGGAACAGCACTTCCAGGCGGCTTGCTGGCATCGAGAATGATTCCGCCAACTTCTTCCTCGTATTTAATAACTTCATCAAGCTCCTATAAATCTAACGTTTAGTTGCCAGAAGATCGTACAATATCAAGAAAAAAACACTTTACCTGATGAATCCAGTGCCGGTATTCGTTGTTACCAAAGAGTTTCTTCATATGAAGGCCCGATAAATAAGACGAAATGCCTTGTGTTAGCCAAGCATCATTCCAACCCTGGCGGGACAGGAAACAAGTGTAGAACTGTTCTGCAACAGCAATTGAGATCACATTTCGTGAGGCGTACGTCTGCTCCAGGTAGGGTGTGGACTGCAAAAGTTCCATGTTCATGATCGATAGAGTGGAAAACGAACTGCAATCTCTGTTAGGCAAACCATACTTATTTAGTAACTGAAATAAAATTAAAATGAGTGTTTTGTTTCCTTACTTGGAGGCCACATCGACGTATACAGTCTTGCAGAATGAATAGGGGTATCGAGTTCCAAGAAGTTCTTCATAAAATTCGAAAGTCTCGTGTACGTATCGAGCTGTTGAACGAAGAAATGGCATCAGAGGAGGGAGGCAAAAATGCGTCAACTCTTGCATGTAAGGATCGACCAAAATTTCAAATGGCCTAGTATAAATGCGAACGTAAATTTGATTCTTCTTAAAGGAATAATTAAATGAATAGTTACCCGACAGCCAATCCAATGTTAGGTGCCGCTGTTGGCATGGATAGTACATAATGAAACGTTTTTCGTCGAAGGTCTTGCGTGTAAACTACTTCTGTTAGGTCACCACACGAGACAGCCGTCATGGACGCATCAACGGTGAATTCAAGTTTCCACGTACAGACCTGGTTTGTGTACGACAACCACGATATAACAAAAGACTTTTGATTTAGATGAAGCATCTACTGACCTCTGAGAATGAGTCGATGCAAGGAAACCAGAGGCGTGCCGAATTTTCCCAGCCATAGGAAAACATGTGAGCACATCTCTATAACAGATATGTTGGAATTTTTTTTTATTTGTGCAGTGAAATATTTCAATACCTCTGCCAATGTTCCTTCTCCAGGCGGCACAACAAAGTGAAGTCCACCTGCAGGTTGCTCCAGAGAGAATTCTATACCAATTCTCAGCGAACGGCCTTCAGTCATCAAATGTTGTGCTTCCGAAGGTATTCTGATAATAAGTTCACCCAAGTTTGCATCAGGATCAGTTGAAGAAACAGCTTCCTGATGTGCAGGTGTAAACACTTCAAGACTTTTTCTGCGTAAACAATATAAAGACAGTATGTTTAAAATTTGTGCTTTGCAAAGTCTGAAGCTGGTAATTTACGTTGATGAATCTGAGCAGATTTCTTGGGTCGGATCAAAATATTGGAATTGAAGCTCAAGATTGTCATTTAGGGTGATTTTGTATATTCTGCATTGTTTGGCATTTAAATATACTTGACGGAATTCTTTCTGTGGAAGTAGTGTCAATTCGACAAAGCCCTAAGAAAGAAAAATGTCAGCAAGGAGAAACCATCAAAATTTACCGTTCAACATACAATAACACTTTTTGTTTGAAGATTGATTCCCGTTAAGCTCAATATTTGATGTGCTGCAAAAAGAAGTTAACATATGATCATTTTTATTTGAAATAGAATAAATAAGTCGATTAAAATACCTAATTTGTAAGGCCGTTGAGGAATTGTCGGCGCAGAAACGCTAAGAGAACTTGAATTGGATACATCATTGTCTCTTTCCGGCACTTTTTCGCGTTTGATTTTGGGTATTTTTTTATCCATTTTTCGTCAAACTCTCAGACAATCAATGATTCGTTATAGTTTTCTCCATAACACAACAAATAGAGAAACACAGGTTCACAAAATTGAACAAGCCACAATTTCCATGACCGATCTCGAGCCGACAATGGCGCCACAACACAACATTCGTCTGCTAATGAATTCGAAGCTACCTGGTTTGACTTTCGAGTATCGTTTTCTGTCCTTTACCTTTACCAATACGAATAAAGATTATCAATTTTAAAAATAAAGCTTTACAAGTACGTAATCTGTTGCACAAATGGTACTCTAGATGTGTTACTTTGATTTTCAAGCCTGAAAAATGTCTTCCGGATGAAGCGTACATATATTTCGTTTGGTGCTGGAAAATAAATGTATTTGACCGTGTGCCTCTTATTCGTGTACTATTTCCTGGCACAGTGAAATTTCAGGGAATAGTCTTGATTCAAATAGAACACATTGATTAATATCGAATCAACCAGACCCATTTTATGCTCAAGCGCATAAGCCATCATTGTTTTTCGTCCCTGCTGGGCAGGCGGATCCAGCCGATCCTTGGGCATAAACGGGCCCATTAATAAAATTTCCCGAGGGTCCATAATTGCAGACGTAAAATTTATTATAGGGAAGTTTTAGCCCGAACAGCTGAAATCAAAATAATTTCAAAGAATAAAATAGTTAAATAATAATAATAAATTTCAAAAGACAATCAAAATTATGCTATTTAACTTAATCTCATACAGCCGTAGATTTATAGTAGGCGACTCCACATCCTATGGTGTAGGTGTTTGCCCATACAACTTGCGTGTAGTGACCAATAGCACCTGGTGGATTTGGTATCGGTGGATTAGGGCTCAACCTATCCAAAAACGATTAAAAAATGCTTAAAGTCATCACTTCATACACATAATTTGTGGTTTTACTTACGGGAAGTTCCTTACGTAAGCGCTTTTCATGTAAAGCACTTCGTCGTACCAAGCCTTGACCGCTGTTTTCCAGTCGGATGTTCCCAAATTGTCGACGGAAGATCCGGTAATGTAAATATTTTGGCCAACAACGAAGCGCGCTAAGCAAGATTTAGAAAAATTTATCATGTTCATTCAGTTTTGACAATATCTGGCAAGCGTCGTGATGCACTGATGCTTACCAACATTTCTGCAAGAGTCGTGCTTATAGACACATTGTTGGGCGTGCGTTTGAGCCATGACGGCGAGCTCATTATCCCATTTCTATCGAAAAACGGCATCCATAACGATATTTAAATGACACACAGAACCAAAATCGTATTGGGAAATTTAAGTACCAATTGTCTCATGTTGGAAGCTGGTAGCTGAGGGCCTGGATCTCCACGAACTTCCCGTCCCTTTGCTACCTGACGTCTGTAATTGTTATGCGCGTCCAAGATAGTGGTGATTTCTGCCGGGCTAATGGTAGATTTAGTTGGATATGCCGGTTGACAAGCCGCTCCCCAACTAGTATTCTAATTCGAAAGACGACAAAATCGCTTTTTATTATAGAAAATGTTGATTAACAATTATTATTTTCTGAATAGCACGTTACCGAAAACTTGCAGAGAGTGTTTTCTGTGCCCGGCACACGGCAAGTAGTGATGCGACAGTAGGGATTCTGTGCTTGGCTAACACCCGCCAGGACGAGTAAAACTGCGGCCACAAGAGTTAAAATCGCCATCATTTACCTGAAACAAAATGTCTTTTAAAAATACAAATGTACGGCGATTTAAATTTTTGAAGTTTATTATCTTACCAAAGCAATGACGAGCTATGTTTGGAGACAGATAATAAACAGTGGTGTTGATAGCTGCCTTATAAATGCGCTCAATAGCAACCAAGTCCTGGTTAATATCCATTTGCGATTCTGCCCAGCCGATTGAGTTGAATGAGAATGAACAGGTGTTGCAAGTGACAACAAACATGCGCTACAGGACGATAGAGGAAAAGTAATTTTCAATTTAGGTACTGCAACTTTTTGACAGTTGATCAAACACAGAGCGATTTGGTCTCTGGACGTCCAACAACTATTTAAACAATTCGTTTACAACGTACGTTGCTATTTCTGTGGCGATCATAGCGCCCGCCCTATATAGCAAATACCGGAATGGGCGAAGTGATTGTAGAACATAAATGGCTTTAGGTGAAAAATGTTTCTGACTAAGGTGATTTTAGATACATGAAAATATAGGACACAATAAGGGGAGATTCTATGACTGAGACGTGACCTTGTTGGCCTTTTTAACTCACTAGTAAAATTCAATCACGACGAGCTTAGATCCAAACATAGTCACTTCAATCGAAAAAAGCAAACGAGATTGTTTAGTGAACGGGCAAATCTTGCGCGTGCAAGAACGTTCACCCTTTGGATTATTACGCAATTTGTTTTTTAAATGACGTAAAAATGCAATTCAGGATAATTGAGTGAACATGCTGTCTCAAAGAGTCGTCGAATCGGTTAGATTGTAACGTTATAAAGAAATTGTGTACGGCAAATTAGCAGCCTCTCAAATATCAGATGAAGAACAAGTAGAACGCAACACTAGTAGGCTAATCGACACGCAGAAATGTTTGATTGGTTCCCCACAGAAATACGACGCCCTGAAAAACGACTCGATGTTCCTACACCACAGGCAACAAGCAAAATTCAAAGCAAAGCATATGGGCACTACCGATAAAAAAGTCAAAACAGTCAGCCAAGCACAGTCTATATGAAAAACCGATACACACCCAATCTTCATAGCGATAAAAAATCCGCATCCTGTGAAATGACGAAGAATAAACAAACATTCAAGCTCCAGTTTCCAGTTAGTGTTCACTGTTCAGTCGTTCGTTGCAGAAGTGTTCAGTCGTTCGTTGCAAAAGTGTTCCGTCGTCAGCGCCTTCATTTTGGGGGAAAAAACTGGTGAATGTGTTTCTACGTGACAATCAGAATCTTAAAAAGGGAAACGTAGAGGGAAATAAAAACTTAAAAATTTTGCAATTAAAGGTCATCTGAAACTGACGAAAAAAAGAGCAAATAAAAAAAATGATGTTTCATTTCGTGATAAAAGAGTGACATCGGTTATATCAGGCAAAGTCTAACCAATGCAATTTACGTGATTTTATCTAGGGCTATACGTATAAGACGCAGCCCGTGCACTGGCTATGACGACCAAACACTAGCAGAAACTGCAGCTCAAGTTTCACAATCAGGACAGTCGTATTTTTTAAGGACAACAGTTCGGTATTGAACCTTCGTTTTTTAAGAAAAAACTTTTGAATTTGTGTGAAACTGAAAAGTTTGGGTCATTGAATACCACCTGAAAATGACGAATAAAAGAGGTAATTTAAACAAAGATGCAGGGCGTGGCTCACCTGCCAAGAAAAATCGCAAAAACCTCGCAACCGCTGCATCGTTGGCCGACGCGTCGTCATCTGTTTCAGAGGAGGCCAAGGAAGTTGCTCAGGGATTGAGAAAAACCAATCACGGTGTTATTTTTCAATTGAAACTCCTGATGCTCTTCTTGATACGAGGAATCCGGGCCGGTCACGCATTCCGACTGGGAACCGAAATGGAAGATATCGGAGGTAAATTTGATGATATAATTTTCCAAGTCGACGATGGTGGCAAACGGCAAGTTAACAGATACCTGCAAGCAAAACACAAACAAAGCGAGTCGACTAAAATAACAGCAGCGCAGTTGTTCAACGAAACAGAAGGCGATTTCAGTCTGTTGAAATACTTTAGCTCGTATTGCGGCATACTATCACGAGGGGATGACATCCAGGACTGCATTATATGCACCAACATTGGCTTCAATTCGGACAATCTGCCAAGTAAGGGAATTGCATTGACCACCGTCAACACTGCCGATGAAATATTCCAGTTTACAGAACACCAAGTTGCCCGTTACAAGATCGAAATCGATCCAGGTCATGACTTTTGGGGAAAATTGCGACAAGTTAATTTAGAAGAACCTGTTACAAAGTTAAAAAGGAATGCAACGGACCAAGAGATTAACGGTTTCTTCGACAAACTCGTTTTTGTCGTCAACACGCCAAACGAAGTCATTTTAGGAAAGTTACTTACAAAAGAAATCGGAGAATATTACAAACTGGACGACGCAGATTTCCAGTCAGACTTCATTCTTAGAAATATGTTGGATTGGTTCAAGCAGAAACAATCTGATTTCATGACATCAGAGCAAGGAAAGCAGATATTAGAACAAGGCAAACAAAAATTGACGTCTTTACGTATGACGTCTGTTTCGATCGATTACCGAATGAAACTGCAAGAAAAGATAGAATTTAATGATGATGCAATTATAAAAATGAAAGAAAAATTGAGGACGCTGTTGGATTCACCAAACAAAATTGAACGAATTAGAACTGCGTTTCCCAAACGCACTGCAGTTAAAGTAAGCGCAGCGCTGAAAACACTCGAAAATTTCGAACGAGATGATAGCTACTTGATAACGTCAGCCAAAAGCATAAAAACAAACTCTACAAGCGTCAAGAATGCATTTAAATCAGAAACTTGTCATCAACTTCTCGTTGTTGTTTGCGATGACGGTCATGCGGAACATGACAGTTACTACGAAAAGCTAATCGGGGACAATCAAACGCGACGAACAAATAAAAAAGTGATCATTTTATGTCACGACGGCGTTGGAACACCAGACGATCTCAAGTTCACAGACTTAAGTTCCAACTGCATGGAAAAATTACTTGATAGGGAAGTACTATTTCAAGGAACAATTCAAACTGTACGTCGTTTAACTGAAAATGGTAACCGACAGGAGGTTATCAACGATAGTTCCATGGAGGAACTGCTAGTGGGCAAGAAAGTTGTCAACATTCCTTTACATGATTTCGTTCCAGCATTTGACGAAGAACTCTACATAGAAAGAGAAATCATCTTACCGTTTGACGACACATTTTTTGACGAACTAGTGGCTGAAACCAATTACACCGTGGACGAACTGATGAGAAAGTTACAGGTCACCGTGGGAAACAACATCGAATGGTTCGTCTACGATGATAGAGAAAAACAACAATTATGGAATAAAATAAAAAAAATTTTTGAGAAGAGACGTCAATCGACTGACTCTGCATGGCTGGATAACAGAATCCCCGAAAAAGATTTAACACCTTTAGAAGAGTGGGAGAATCAAGTAGTAGTTGTTTCGGATGTTGCCGGGACTGGCAAATCCACCATGTTGTCGAATTACTACCGGAAAATGAGAAGCGAGAAACCAGATAGCTGGATTGTCAAGATGGATTTGGTTGATCATATTGGAGCCCTGCATCAGTTCAATTTGGACGAGGTTGATCAGAAGTTAGAAGCAATCGAATTTTTTATTGCAAATATACCTCACGTGAAAGAGAGTCCATTTGCCCAGTCTTTGCTGAGGCACAGGTTGCAGACGGGAGATAGGATTGTTGTCATGCTGGACGGATTTGACGAGATCAACAGCCATTGTCAGGACAAATGCATTGCCCTAATCAAAGCAGTCAGATTAACGAAATTAAATGCATTTTACATAACCACCCGACCACACTTGAACGAAAAACTCCAAGATTCTTTGTTCCAGTTTGCCTATACCTTGAGAGATTTCAGTCAAGAAGATCAAATCAATTACCTTTCTCGATATTGGACGAAACAATTGAAAGTGGATGACGTTTTAAAAGTAAGGTCCATTGCAACATCCATCGTTGATCGTTTGTCGAAAAGCTTGAAAGGCAACCAGAGATCTTTCATCGGCATCCCGTTACAGTGCCACATTGTGGCAGACTGCTTCGAGTCGCAAGTTAACGACATCGTTCAAAAAGGATGCAATTTAGAGGCACTTCTTAAAGATCTCGACTCCAATTTAAACCTGGACACCTTGTACGAGCGACTGTTCAAGAAAAAGCGTGAAATTTATCGACAAGAAAAAGCCAAAGTGCAGCAAGTGGACAATCACATTCTTCAAAAGGCTCTAGAAGATCACATGGAATGTTTAGAGGTTTACCTGAGAGATTTGGCTGTAAAGACAATCGTGTCCGATCAGACGCACATTGATTGTCTTTTGGGTAAATCTAGCGAGTCGTCAGCCACAATCGAACAGCAACATAAGAAACGAGAAGAAGGTAGCGTTTGTTTTGGCTTGTTAACGCTAAATAGGAAAGGTGAATATCAATTTTTGCATCGAACTTACGCCGAGTATTTGATGGCCAATTACCTGTACGGAGGATTTCGTCTTGATGAGGATCTTCGCAACAAGCTACTGGATGAGAAACCAACCAGAGAGTTGATCGGTTCAGAAATCTTGGTTGGTTTGCAATACCAAGGTGTTCAACTCTTCATTGATTGCATGCTGCACGAGATAGTCAATCATGAAAAATGGCACGTCACATGGCGTGTGCAAGACGATCCAAATTGCAATTTCCCCAGTCAATTCACTGATTTCACGAATGAATTGTATAGCGTGTTCATCATACAGAAAGGTTCTGCCAACGCTTTGATAGTGGCTGTTGAAAGACATCACGCCAACATATTTGAATTGTTGTGCACATTTGCCGATGTGACGCTAGAAAAACATAAAATTCTAGAGCTGATGAGGCCTCTTTTCAAACACGTGGATTCGGCAATGAAATTTGAGTTTCATTTAGAGATGCAATTAGATTCAGCTAAGCGTAAGCGCAACTTGCTAGCGTTCTTTTGGGAACGGAAATTGGATGGGTTCCAGCGACTTCTTGGTTGGCACGATGGAAAACATGCAGATTACACAAGTCTCATCGCAAAAGCAATATACTTCTATACACCATACCTCTACATTCAAGACCCCCAATCAGAAAAGGACCCAGAAAAGCAGACGGAATTTCTTTCCCAATTACTCGAGTTCATGCTTCAAAACCGGAGCACTGTGGAAAACTACATTACATATGGGCACAAACAATATCGAATGTTCAGCCAATTTGAGAACTGGTACTCAGTGCTGACATATTTTCTTCGCCACGAGTACTACGACAGTCTTTTGGAACCACTCGTTCGACTTCTGTTACAAACAACCAGTGACAGCGCGCTAGTGACCCTTGTGATGGAGGCGTTTGGAAAACACAAAGATGTCTTCAAACTACCAAAAGTTGAGAAACTATTTAATATCTTAATAAAAATGAGGCGTACTGATGTTTTAGTTCAATTACCTCAGGAGATGATCATTTTGGCACCAAAGGCATTTAAGTTTGTTTACGAATATCACCAACTATGTGACAGAAAGAAGTGGCTGCCGGAAAACGATTCGGACGTGATGACCCAGTTGAACACGATGGCGTTCCAAGGAGAGACATCAGCTGTTCGAAATATACTTAGAAAAATCTCTGAAGATTTGAATTCCAACGTACCGGAAACCAGAAAGGTGGCGGAGGACATTGTTCGTTACATGACGTACAAATGTGGAACTAATCCTTACACGTTGACTTACCGAGCAGCAGTTTGCGGCCAAGTAGAAATGTTTCGTGTAATGCTGCGGTTTGTGAAAGAGGTTCTTCCTGACGACAAGCTGCAAACTGCATTAATCAGCAAAAATGGATTTCTTCACGGTGCCTTCTGGGACGCTATGAAAATTGGGAAAATTGAAACGTTACAATTAATCATGAAGGCTGTTAAAGAAATTATGGGACCAGAATCACAATTTTACCTCGTCAAATCCAAGCGTTTGATATTAATTGAATCACCTGATTTTATGATCAATGTCCTGGCTAAGGCAATGATTGAGAACGATCCTGAAGGTTATAAATACTTCCGCGATTTGATCTTCCACGACGAAAGAAACATTAGCACACTGAAGTATCTTGATCCCCAATATCTTTCTGGGTTGATGTCCGTCGAGGGGAGCCTAAATTGGGTGAAACGCTTCTTGGATGCCGCAATAAAATTCCAAAACGTCTTCACCAGTATGTTAATGGGCGATCTCTTTCTCTCGTTATGTTGTTGTATCGTTATATTCAATGACGAAGAGCTTCAGTGTTTTCTAACAGATATCACTTCAAATATTTATCAGCCGTCAAGATCCATTAGCGTATGGGCTAAGCTCGTCCGTGGTTTGTGCAAGTCCGATTCTAATCTTTGCGTACGTCATTTAAAACAAATGTTCAATCACATCTCGAATAAGTTCGGCGGAGGGACTGTCAAAAAGCTCATCTTCAGTGACAACGGCTCCATGGTCGAATGGGTCGCACTGCGAGGATATACAGCAATTTTGGACGTCATGTTGGATGCCTTACCACAAGCAGACCAAGAGCAGTTAACGCAACGTCTAACGAATAACGTACACCAAAAGATGTTCGAGAAATTCTTATCTGAAATACCGATGGACTGGGAAAGGCCTCAGAGTTATTCCAATGCGGTCCAGGTAATACGCCATTGCCTGAAAAATGGCAGCAGAGAACAACTGTCAAAATTTGCCAACTCTGCCACGTCCGTCTACGCAATCCAAAGAAAGAAATTTAGTATTTGGAATACCTACAACGACACAATTTTTGATAATCAACCTGGCTCTCCTGAAGGCCTACAGGTACTCATAGAATTAATGGCGGAGAAACTGGATGTAGGCGACATCGAAAACCTTATGCTTCACGATGACATAGGTAAAGGCCCCTTCTTTCTTCGCCTTATTCTTTGGAAAGGGATTCAGTTCGCCAGAAAGATGATAGACATTTTACCAGCAAATGTGCGAGAGCCGTTGGATATCTATTTGAAAACGAATGGACCTATAATTATTCGCAAAATATTTTTCTCGGACGCCATAGAAACGCTGCTAGCAAAAATGCGCCAACTAGGTCGGCAGTTTTCGATAAATATTTTGCAGTTTTACCTGGATAATGGAAACGAAGAGCAATTAGCACAATTTATGGAAACCATCACATCTAAACATACCGTTGGGAGCACCAAACGTAGTTTGTGGGGAACAGCAAGTCTGCACACATTTACAACAGACAACACCATCAACGAGTTTCTAGGATGCGTCTCCAAGAAGCTGGGCAAGAACGCCGTGAAGAAATTGGTGCTACACAGAGACAACAATGAGCTAGATGTCGTCATCATTTACGCATTGCGGAAAAGCTGGGCGGACATAAGCATTGGCATGTTTAACTATTTGGACGATGAAGGCTGCGATGAAGTTCGTCATTTGGTCGAATCACTTCCATCCCATACGGATGTGGAACGCTACGGACAACAATTGAAAGATAATTGGCACGAAGTGGTTAGTAATGCATCTCTTTCTCTAAATGTCAATACAATATAATAAAAATTTGTTTAAGTTTTAATTTGAATTGTAATAAATCACACTTCCCTGTGATTTATTGATCAATTTGGACTTGAATATAGTAAAAAGCATGGAAAAGATACTTTACTCACCAAAACATCAGGTATGGGCTACAATGGAGAGAACGGGGAATCCATTTGTAATTGTAGTTGTAGGGAAGAAAGCAAACAATCAGTAGATAGTCTGACACAAGCAAGTTCCAGAACATTTCAACAGGATGGATAAAATAAAATAAAATACCATCCAGAAAAATTGATAACTGAAAACATACCCTGGAACAATGATTGGAAACAGTCTCACATTAAGAGCACTGCACAGAAACATGAACTGTTGCTGTTACACAACTGGAAAGACAAAGAATGCAAAACAAATATAATTTTAACATAATTGTTACAGCAGATGAGAGTGGTTTTCTTTAAATAACAGACACGTCTTAGGAAAGACTAACAATATTTCTAATCCACTTTCAAGAATTTTTTTCTCCAGTTTAGCTGTTAATTTGTGATATGCCTAAAATCCCCTACAGTTTATTTCGTTTTTTATGCATAATATTTTAAATTGAATATCGAATTATAGTTGTCGTCAATTGTACGCTATTAGATATTACCTTGGATTTCACCCTAAAAGTCGTAATCGTTTCCTTCGCATCGCAGATGTCTGCAACTTCTCAGCCCAATAGTATTTTGAACACTGAGGCAGGGACGAGAAAATCCATGATGGCTGCCGTTTGCTGACCCCTCCTCCTAATGATGTCAATTTCAGGTCACACAAGTAGCCAAACAGAATGAACATTCATGCAAATCAGATGACGTAGCACCCATCAATAAATTTCCACTTTTAAAGTTTAGAATGTTCCAATCCAAACGCACCATGGCGGTATTAAGATTGATCTTTTGTTCTGATGTTCACTTCCTATTTCACAAGCCACTGGCCACTAGGGAATTTGGAAGCCTGAAGTAGACGTCGACCGGACGTTAAAGAGATCGAAAACAAAGGCAAATGTTTGTTCGGGATTGGTTGGCAAGAAATTGGTGGGAAAAACGCCAATTGGAAATTGTCTGACAGTAGCCAGCGAGCAGTGCTACACAACTACACTGGGCAAGATACAATCCGACGGGCCACCTAAACGCTCTCTTTATTTTTTACTGTTTATTTCGGGTATGTCAATCATAACAATTTTGTAAAAGCAAATGAGAACCTACTGAATTCAATGTTATATTTTTGAAAAGTTTGATAAGCCTTAAAGGTGATGAAGGCGTTGGCAAGTACTATCCACACTAGGATTATCATGCAAAATGTATTGAATTCCGTCACCATTGAAAAAAAAAATCAATTGAAACAAATTACTAATGGAAATAGTTTTCAGTAAATGTCAATCCACAAAACAGATTAAGACATTAGAAGAATAGGAAAGGATTTTCAAGCACACAACCCATTTTCAGCCGTCGTTGAAGGTGGGCAGGCAGTTCCAGGATCGCCCGCGGAATAAACAGAGGAGTTGACAATATTTCCAGCTGGCCCGTTATTGCAGACAAAAAGTCCATAGAAAAGAGGAGCGTCACCTCCCTATTTCACAAAAAACAAACAAATATCAGCATTTAAACGCTTTCAACCTAAGAAAACAGAGTTTCTTACTTCCGCCGCCTGATAAAAGGACACCCCACAACCTACGGTATACGTGGTCGCCCATACCATTTGTGTGAAACGGCTAATAAGCACAGGTGGGTTTGCTCTACCATCAGATTTACAAAAATAACCAATCGACTTATTGCGTACTTCGGTAAGTTAATACTCACGGAAAGCTAGAAAAATAAGCATCTTGCATGTTGTTGGCCTCTGTTACCCATAAATTTAAAGCTGCGTTGAAAATAAAGAACTCCTCAATGTCAGTGTCTGACGAGAAACGGTACATATTCTGACCTACTGAAAAGCGAGCTGTTGGAAACGGAAGGCAATATTAGATAGAAATCAAAGAGACATGGATGTACTAAACTCTTATACTTTCTAACTATCACTTACGGACATCTCGACAAGCATCTTGTTTAAACGCGCACTGCTGGGCGTGCGTCTGCGCCATAACGGCCAGCTCTTCATCCCACATCTAAATTTTAAAAAAAGATCTTCATTAAGGCTACGTTTAACGGTGAGATATAGACACGTGTCTTCTTACCATTTTTCTCATGTTGGACGCCTTTGGCGGAAATGTTGTTCCATCGTAAATTCACCAGTTGCAATCAAAATCCGTATGCTATTATGATTTTCAACGATATAGCTGATATTTTCATCGCTGATTGCTGATTTGGTTTTATCCGGTGTGCCGCAAGATGATCCCCAAGTACTATTCTATACGAAATTCAATTAACTCAAAATTCATCATCATGATCCTCATCCACAGTAAATCATTGTTCTTTTAACATTTACCGTATATTTGCAGAGGGTATTCTGGCTAGGCACAGGACACGTAGCAATGTTGCAGTATGAATTTGGGTTCGCAGTCGTCATAGTCGGCCTCGTAGTTGGCTTCGTTGTTGGCTTTGTTGTTGGTTTCGTTGTTGGCTTTGTTGTTGGTTTCGTTGTTGGCTTCGTTGTTGGTTTCGTTGTTGGTTTCGTTGTCGGCTTTGTTGTCGGCTTTGTTGTTGACTTCGTTGTCGGCTTTGTTGTTGGCTTCGTTGTCGGCTTCGTTGTCGGCTTCGTTGTTGGCTTCATTGTCGTCTTCACCGTCGTCTGGGAATCCTTTTCACACAAAGATTAGATTGTTGAGAATCAAATACAAAAGAGAGCAATAATGATTAACTGAATGCAAAGGTATTTAAAATACGAAGGAAACTTACCCCGCAGGCGCACAGGCAGACGACGATCAACACGGACACAGCGATGAATTTCATTCCGTCAAGTAGAGTACAGCACAAATGATGCTCTGCATTGCTCAAGCCCCCTAACCTCGGTATTTATGCTTGCATTTGATCGAAATCGTTAGCAACTGGTGCGCTGATAAAGTGTTTTTTTTAAATGGATGATGCAGCTGTAAAAAAAACATATGTGAGTGTTTTGACAGAGGCAAAGCCTGAATTCTAAAATGCTCTAATTATTGGTTGACTGAATTCGAATACGAATAAATAGGTGCAATAAACTTACAAGAGCCACGTGAAGCTGTTATCAAATAAATAAAAAAAACTGGTTGACGCTATCATGTCGATTCCATATTTTTGGTCGATGAACTTAACGAGGACACCATATGGTGCCTACTGCGTTCCAGTTACTGTCTATGAATCACACCATTGGTGCTCCCTGTGACACAAACAAACACACTGAGAGCATAGTATGGCGTTTCAATCGCAGGTAGTAACAAAACTTTAGGGCGGAGCTCGACAGACAGAAACGAAAACAAGCAAGATCAGCGCAAACCTGAAAAAAGGGTCAATCAACAAAGCTTATTACATTAAAGTTTTAATTGTGATTTTTTCATTCCTTTACTAATGAATTTGACGAATGATGCTGATGGAGAACAACGTTGCTGGGGTTTTAGCATTGACCCATAACGATGAACAATTAATGTGATAGGTGTAAACCCTAGTGTCTGGCTACACAGAAAGGCTTCGCAGAAATCTAACTGCAACAGAACCTGCAAGAATAATGAAACATAAAACGCAATTGAACGCTTCTTGGAAACATTTGTGACGCAACGTACCGTAGGTAAGGGTTGATTCGGGCGTGGAGTAGTGGTTACCTTTTGAGAAGCCCGCCGTGCTTGTGTAGGGGAAGGGTAATGTTATTTGTATTTCCTGTTCCTTTTCTTACAGGGCTAAGGAATGGTTTCAAAGATATGGTGGACCTCAATAACCATCAAATCTATCTTTCCTAAAAGCTTCGAAATTTACAAAATTATTAACAGGCTACATAAAGGTAACTTGAAAAACGCAAAATAAAACTCTTACCAAACAGATGAAGTAAAACCTGAGGCACGTTTCAAATTAAATCATTGAACTTTATCGTAAAAACAAACAAAACAACATATTTCCATGCACTATGTAATGGATCCAATCACCATTTCAAAAAGCAAGCAAAAACAAAATTGCTCTTGTCTACAGATTTTGAAAGTTCAGTACTCAAAGAGAACAAATCAAACAAATGTATTATAAGGCGCACAACCCATCAACGTTTGAAGTTGGAGCTGGACAAGCAGATCCAGGGGCACCTACAGAATAAACTGAGGAATTAATTACATTTCCTGCCGGCCCATAATTGCAGACGAAATGGAGATGGGACGGAGCATCCGCATTCTATTTAATTAAAAAAAGGCTATCAGTATAAACTTTATTTTACGACTGAAAACTGTATTCCTTACATTCGACAAATTGGAATAAGCTACACCACAACCTACGGTGTAAGTAGTCGCCCATGCCAATTGTGTGAATTGGTGAATATCCCTCGTTGGGTTCGCCCTAAATCATGAAGCACACAAAAATAGGTAGGCCGCCATGATTTTCAGGTACCTAATTAAACTTACGGGAAACTTGAAACATAAGCAGGCGACATGTTTCTAAACTCATAGAACCATACCGCAATAATTATGGCCCACGGATAGATGGAAGGAACGGGAGCAATGAAATCTATGGTTACATTATCGATGATGAAACGATTTTGACCCACTGGAAAACGAGCTATTGGGGAAAAGTAATCAATTCAGGTAAAAATAAAAGTCATTGATTACATCATAGTTTCTAAGTTTTTCTTACAGACATCGCGACAAGCGTCGTAATCGTAGACGCACTGCTGGGCATGCATTTGCGCTATAACGGCCAGCTCATCATCCCACATCTTAAATGAAAAAACAAGACACAAACGATCAATCAAAATTTCATTGACATAACAAGAGTATTTTTACGTACCAACTGCCTCATGTTAGACGCCGGTAGTTGAGTTCCTGTTTCATTGTAAAGTACCTCGCCATTGGCAATAATACGGCGGAATTGATTATGGATGCCCACGATGAATTCGATATCTTCAGCGCTGATGCTCGATTTAGTTGTATTGGGCAATCCGCAAGCTGCTCCCCAACTCGTATTCTGCAAGAAAAAGGAAAACCATGACATCAATTTTAATCAATCACTATTCTTTCAGAATATACCGAGTATACGCAAAGGATATGCTCGCTAGGCACAGGACACGTATCAATGTTGCAATATGAACTTGTGTTCGTGGGTTTCGTTGTCTTTGGCATTGTTGTCGTCTTCGTAGTCGTCTTGGTTGTCAGTTTCGGCGTCGTCTTAGTGGTTACTCTCGGCGTCGTCTTTGTCGTCAGTCTTGACGTCGTCTTTGTCGTCAGTCTTGGCGTCGTTTTTGTCGTCAGTCTCGTCGTCGTCTTGGTCGTCAGTCTCGGTGTCGTTTTTGTCGTCAATTTCGGCGTCGTTTTGGTTGTCGTCACCGCTGGCTTCGTCGTCGTTGTCTGCGATCCCTTTATACGCATTTATGCGTTTGAGAATCAAATACAAACGTGATCAATTAACAACTGAATACAATAAAATCTGAGCAAGAATAAAACTTACCACGTAAGCGGAAAAACAGACAACAACGAAAAAGGATAGAGCGACAAATTTCATTCTGGCAAGTTAGGTTAAGCACCGATGTTTTGTTAAAACTTCATTCAGGACTCGATATTTATGTTTGCTTTTCATGTAGACTGTAGGAGGGTTGCACGAAAACAAGTGTTCACTTCATAACGGAAGCAGCTGCACATGATCTGTGTGCACGTGCTGTCCAAGCACTCCTGTCCTTCAAAACACAAAAAAAAACTTAAATAGCGGTTTAAAAACTCCGAAAACGAGATAAGGGGCATTTAGACTTAATGGCAGGCTACGTCAGGAGAACCTACCAACCCCAACAACACTAGTGGAAAAAAAGTGTTGCTATAATTTCAAATTGCGTGTTTTCGGTGAATGAACGCAACAAGGCCACCAGATGTTGCATCGTGTGTGTCGTCACGTTTCCAATTCAAGTCTCGCCTTTTTCACCATATGAAATACATTTTTAAGACACATATTATGAGCTATATGTTCTGTATTTTAAACTATTAATGTTAAACAAAAATCCAAACAACACTCCCAATATACTACGGCTATCAACTATCGGCTATCTTGATGGACTTGAATAAAATAAAATATAATCATGAAAAGGATAGGTCACACCTATTGGCCCCCGGCGCTAGAGGGCCAATTAACATTGTAAGACTAAGACACAATACAAAGTTGAAGTTCCAGTAATACAAAGTTGAAGTTCCAGTATAAAGTTAAAGTAAAATTGAAAATTGACATTGAAATTAAAAATTGAAAATTGAAGTCGTTAAAATATATGGGAACTTAAAAAATTAAAAGACTAGAAATTGCAACGAAGGGTTATGTCAAATGGTAACTAGATAACTACAGTTAAAATAAGTATAAATTTTAAGTAACAACGGTTCGTCTGCAATATGAGAATGAATATCTGTATACTTGCTATGCCAAAGTGCCTATGCAGTGTATGCACCTTGTAGCAAGGAATAGCCTTGAAAGCGTCCCCTGGAACTTACTTCTTCAATGTTACTTTAAATTATTTTATGTCTTACAATGTTAATATTTACTGCTTTGTCCTTAAAATCTAAATAAATATAGAATTGTGAAACATGCCAAACGCTCGTCTCTCGAATAAGAGAAGTAGCCTTTAACAGCGTCCCCCTAGTGGCGGGGGCCAATAGATAAATTGTCTATTGGCCCCCGGATTCCAGGGGCCAATAGATTTTTCCAAAAGGATACTTTACTTACCAAAACATCAGGAAACGGCCACAAAGGAGAAAACAAGACATCAATTTGTAAAGGTAGGCCAACCAAATGAATATCCAGTAGAAAGTTGGAAACAGAGTTCAGCAACAGACTGGGTAAAAATAAAAGATGAACTACTGTCAAGCAAAATTGATAACTAATAACATACCTAGAAACAATGACTGGAAACGGTCTCACACTTAGATCACTGCACAGAAACACAACACATTGTAGAATCTGTAATTGAAGACTGGTAAGATCAATAACACAAGACAATTATGGTAAGAAAATAATTGTTATAACAGGAGGGAGTGGTTACCTATTAAGCTGCCCAGCCAGGTTTCGGGAAAGAGTAGCAACGTTTATCTATTTTCAATAATTTTCTCAAGTATGGTTGTTGATTTAAGCAACGCCTAACATCCCTACATTTCAATTCGTTCTCTTCAATAAATGATACTTTTAACTGAATATATAATTATATTAATCTAATTATACTTGTCGTCAATTAAATTAACAACGCTACAAGAGATTACCTCGGATTTCACCCTTAAAGTTGCAATCGTCTATCTTCTCACAGCAAATATTTCAGCTCGGTCGCGTTTGACAGTTTGTTGAAAACTGAGGCGGGGACGAGAGAACTCCATGATGGCCGCCGTTTGCTGACCCCTCCTCCTATGAATGCCAATTTCAGGTCACACAAGTAGCCAAGCCAAGCAGCATGAACATTCATTCAAATCAGATGACGTAACCCCCACCACGCCACCAGTAAAATTCCACTCTTGAAATTCATAGTGTTCCAAACGCACCATGGCGGTCTTAAGATTGAGCTTCCATTACCCCTGTTTACTTTCCTATATCATGAGTTACTTGCCGCTAGGGAAATTTGAAGCCTGAGGTAGACGTCGATCGGACGTTAAAGAGATAAAAAACAAAGGCAATTATTTGTTCGGGATTGGTTGGCAAGAAATTAGTGGGGAAAACGCCAATTGGACAGAGGGTGTACTGTCACCGTGATTGAAAATGACTGACAGTAGCCAGCGTGCAGTGCTACATAACTGCACTGGGAAATACACAATGCGACGGGCAACCTATACGCTCTCTTTTTTCTGTACAGTTTATTTAAGGGTATTTAAAACATAACAATTTGACGCGGGCCTTCGCCCAGGTGGGACATTGTTGTGATCACTTGGACCGGTGTTTGAAACTGAAGCGTAAAGCGTAACAATCTACAAGTAAAAATGGAATAGTACTAAAAGTTTAGTAAATCATCGTCACGTATAACATACAGCCACGTGACGTACTGCCCACTGGCTATTGTCCACGAAAACGTTCAATCCGTTGCTTACGCATTGTCTGTCCAATGGTCGTTTTTCCCACCATTTTCTAGGAAACCAATCCCAAACCAGCACATGCCTTGGTCTCTCGTGTCTCTTCAACGTCAGATACATCTGCTTCAGACTCTAAAATTCCCTAGCGGCGTGGCTCTTATCAAACTGGCAAACAAAAACGCTGCTGGTTAAGAAATCTCATGTTTACCGCCATGGTGCTGTATGCGTGAACACGTTCAGGCCTGCTGTACATCTCCTCAAGGAAAAAAAAAGAAAGACTTAAGTTGCAAACACTGATTATTTAGTTAAACTGAAAAACGAGTACCTATCATACTTGTCTTGAGAAGGCCATGAAATAATGAGTTCAGCTACATTTCGAATCTAAAGCAGAAAAACTAGAACACTATAGATTGAAATAGTAACAAAGTGAGGCGACACATTCTAGAACCCTTACTGCAACAGAATCGGCAAGAATAATAAAACATAAAAACGCAATTGAACTGCTCTAGAAAACATTGGTGACGCAACGTAGTAGGTAAGAGTTGATTCGGACGTGGAGTAGTTAGTGTTAGTTAGTGCTTGTGTAAGGGAAGGGTAATGATATTTGTATTTCCTGTTTCTTTTCTTACAGGGGTAAGAATGGTTTCCAAAATTTTGGACGCTGATTTACCATCAGAGATGTATATTTCCTAAAAGCTTCGCAATTTACAAAATTATTAATAGGCTTCAAGAACGTAACTTGAAATGCCCAACATTAAATTCTTACCAAATAGATTAAGTAAAACCTATGAGGCACGTTTCAAATTAAATTTTTGAACTCTATCGTAAAAACAAACGAACAATATATTTTCATGCATTATGTATTGGATCCAGTCACCATTTAAAACGCGAGCAAAAACAAAATTGCTCTTGTCTACAGATTTTGAAATTTCAGTACTCAAAGAGAACAAATCAAACAAATGTATTACAAGGCGCACAACCCATCAACGTTTGAAGTTGGAGCTGGACAAGCAGATCCAGGGGCACCTACAGAATAAACTGAGGAATTAATTACATTTCCTGCCGGCCCATAATTGCAGACGAAATGGTAACGGAACGGAGCCATCGAATTCTATTCCATTAAAAAAAGGCTATTAGTATAAACTTTATTTTACGACTGAAAACTGTATTCCTTACATTCGTCGAATAGTAACGAGCTACACCACAACCTACGGTGTAAGTAGTCGCCCATGCCAATTGTGTGTACCGGTCAATAGCCTTCGGTGGGTTCACCCTAAATCACAAAGCACACAAAAATAGGTAGGCCGCCATGATTTACAGATAACTAAGTTAGACGTACGGGAAGCTCGAAACATAAGCAGCCGACATGTTTAAATAGTCGAAGAACCATATCAGAACAACTGTGGCCCACTGGAAGATGGGAGGTACGAGACCATCACCAGAACCCATCATTAAGCTATTTTGACCCACTGGAAAACGAGCTGTTTGGGAAAAATAGTCTATTCAGGTAAAAATCTAAGTAAATGATTGCATAATATTCTAGTTTCTAAGTTTTCCTCCTTACAGACATCACGACAAGCATCGTATTCGTCGACGCACTGCTGGGCATGTGTTTGAGCTATAACGGCCAGCTCATCATCCCACATCTTAAATTTAAAAAAATAAAAACAAACGATCAATCAAAATTTCATTAACATAACAAGAGTATTTTCACGTACCAACTGCCTCATGTTAGACGCCGGTAGTTGAGTTCGTGTTTCACCGTAAGGTACCTCACCATAAGCAATAATGCGCCGAAATCGATTATGGATGCTCACGATGAACCGGATATCTTCAGCACTGATGCTCGATTTATTTGGATTGGGTATTCCGCAAGCTGCTCCCCAACTCGTATTCTGCAAGAAAAGGAAAACAATGAAATCAATTTTAATCAATCACTATTCTTTCAGAAATATACCAAGTATACGCAAAGGATATGCTCGCTAGGCACAGGACACGTATCAATGTTGCAATATGAACTTGTGTTCGTGGGTTTCGTTGTCTTTGGCATTGTTGTCGTCTTCGTAGTAGTCTTGGTTGTCAGTTTCGGCGTCGTCTTAGTGGTTACTCTCGGCGTCGTCTTTGTCGTCAGTCTTGGCGTCGTCTTTGTCGTCAGTCTCGTCGTCGTCTTGGTCGTCAGTCTCGGTGTCGTTTTTGTCGTCAATTTCGGCGTCGTTTTGGTTGTCGTCACCGCTGGCTTCGTCGTCGTTGTCTGCGATCCCTTTATACGCATTTATGCGTTTGAGAATCAAATACAAATGTGATCAATTAACAACTGAATACAATAAAATCTGAGCAAGAATAAAACTTACCACGTAAGCGGAAAAACAGACAACAACGAAAAAGGATAGAGCGACAAATTTCATTCTGGCAAGTTAGGTTAAGCACCGATGTTTTGTTAAAACTTCATTCAGGACTCGATATTTATGTTTGCTTTTCATGTAGACTGTAGGAGGGTTGCACGAAAACAAGTGTTCACTTCATAACGGAAGCAGCTGCACATGATCTGTGTGCACGTGCTGTCCAAGCACTCCTGTCCTTCAAAACACAAAAAAAACTTAAATAGCGGTTTAAAAACTCCGAAAACGAGATAAGGGGCATTTAGACTTAATGGCAGGCTACGTCAGGAGAACCTACCAACCCCAACAACACTAGTGGAAAAAAAGTGTTGCTATAATTTAAAATTGCGTGTTTTCGTGAATGAACGCAACAAGGCCACCAGATGTTGCATCGTGTGTGTCGTCACGTCTCCAATTCAAGTCCCGCCTTATTCACCATACGAAACAAATTTTTAGGACACGTGTTATTTCCTATGTTCTGTTAAACCTATACACCTTAACTGTTAAATGTTAAACAAAAATCCAACTAACACTCCCAATAGACTACGGCTATAAACTATCGGCTATCTTCATGCTACTAGATTTACCGTAGCTAACTTTCACCAAGCCGATCACAAACTTGGTGAGCTCTCCGGACAAATACATTGCCATGTTAGCCTTTTTCGACGACGAATGCCGCGATGAAGTTCGCCATTTGGTCGAATCACTTTCATTCCATACAGATGTCGAACGCTAAGGACAATTGAAAGATATAACTGGCACGATGTGGTTGGTGATACCTCTCTTTCTCAAATTTGCTGTAATGAAATTATTGAACCACTTCTCCATCCTTTTTTACTTAATATTGACTTGAACAAAATCAAATATAGACATGAAAAGGATACTTTACTTACCAAAACATCAGAAAACAGCCACAAAGGGGAAAACAAGACATCCATTTATAAAGGTAGGCCAACAAAACGAATGTCCAGCAGAAAGTTGGAAACAGTGTTCAGCAACAGGCTGAGGGAAACATAGAAGATAAAATACTGTCGAGCAAAATTGATAACTAATAACATACCTTGGAACACTCACATTTAGATCACTGCACAGAAACACAACACACTGTAAAACCTGTAATTGTAGACTGGTAAGATCAAAAGTACAAGACAATCATGATTATTATTTAATTGTTATAACAGGAGGGAGTGGTTACCTATTAAGGTGCTCAGCCAGGTTACGGAGAAGAGTAACAATGGTTATTATTCATTTTCAATAATTTTCTCAAGTATGGCTGTTGATTTAAGCAATGCCTAACATCCCCTACATTTAATTCGTTCTCTTAAATGCATAATACTTTAAATTAAATATGCTACTAGAGATTACCTGGGATTTCACCCTAAAAGTCGTAATCGTCAATTTCTCATGGCAGACTTTTCAGCTCCGCTGCGTTTGACTGTTTGTGGAAAACTATGGCGGGGACGAGAAAATCCATGATGGCCGCCGTTTTCTGACCCGTCCTCCTAGTTGTGTCGATTCTAGGTCACAAAAGTAGCCAATCAGAACATTCATGCAAATATGATGGCGAAATACCCATCAAGTAGAATTCCCTTTTTACAGTTCAAATTGTTTCAAAAGTACCATTGGCGGTATTAAGATTGATCTTTTGTTCTGTTGTTCACTTCCTATTTCATAAGCCACTGGCCGCTAGGGAATTTGGATGCCTGAAGTAGACGTCGATCGGACGTTAAAGAGATCGAAAACAAAGAAAAATAGTTGTTCAGGATTGGCTGGCAAGAAATTGGTGGGAAAAACGCCAATTGGGCAGAGGTTGTACTACCACCGTGATTGGAATTTCTGAGTGTATCCAGTGCTGGATTACATGCTGATGCTATTTCTAATTGCGACGGGCCACCGCAACATCAGTTCGATCTTGTCTTTGCAGTGAAACACTTCGAGCTCCTGAAACCAAGAACGGTTAGAAGATCCATTACGCTGCTGGCTCTGGCAGTTTCGGGCTCATCTTCGAAGAACCACCTGTTTAACTGGCAGTTTTCCTGGCATCTTTGGCGTCACTAGTACGATTGTAGACGCCGTAACCAATCGCCACGCCGCCATTACTTCTCGCAGTTAACCTCAACCGACGCAGACGCCGCTAACAACCAGAATCGACCCGTTCCAGATTCATCAAGACAGCAATTCAAACCACGTTTCGGTGCAACAAAATCGGTCCTTTTCAGGTCCAACAAAATCGCTAATCACGCTCCTGTTTAAAAATCGGACCTTTTCAGGTTCCAATCATCGGTACTTATAAGCACCACATGAATCGCTAATTACGCTTTGGTTTCAAACAACTGGACCTTCTCAGGTCCAAGAAGAATCGTTAACTTCGCTTAACTTTAAACAATTGGGTCTTTTCAGATCCACGGAATCGCTAACGCTTTATTCTAAACAAATGGATCTTTTCAGATCCACAAAAATCGCCAACTACGCTTGTCTCAACAATCGGTCCTTCTCAGGTCCTCGGGAATCGCTGAACGCAATCGGCTCTTATGAGGGCCACCAGAAGTTAGAGAATTTGAATCATCTAGCCTCTAAAATGATCTCGTTATAAAAGTATAAACACCTGAGACAATTTCTTTTCTATAGGATATCTAAATTTTTGACTGCTGACTATACTTCCCGAACACCTGTGCAGTTTGGATTGAAATGCTTCTCAGGGGAATGGTACTATATCAACTGCCTTATTCACATTTTTTTAGCAGATTAATGTAGCATGAGGATTTGCGGAAAAGGCCTGATAGAATGTGTAGGCTGCTTCGGTTAATATGTATTAGGTCTAGTGTAATGTTTATCAACTTAATAAAAAGCAAATAAAAAACTTAATTGTTTCTGGAAAAAGATAACTGTCATTTCAGAAGTAAATAAAGGCATGCGGGAATTATTAGTAATGCATTTTCAAGCGCACAACCCATTATTGTTTGAAGTTGGAGCTGCACAGGCAGAGCCAGCCGATCCTTGCGCGTAGACTGGTGAACTGAGAAAATTTCCAGCTGGACCGTAATTGCAAACGTACAGTCTATTGTACGGAAAACTGGGACCAAAAACCTGTCAATTAATGTAAATGTTGATTATTAACAGAAATAATTCTTGCGTGAGAAAAAAATTAATTCCTTACAGCTGTTGATTGGTAATAAGCCACTCCACAGCCTACAGTGTACGAAGTGGCCCATACAAGTTGCGTGTAATGACCAATCACGCTCGGAGGACTTGCTCTACCATCAAATACATAAAGAGTTCGTAATTTGCTACGATGTACACTTGAAAACTGTGTTACCTACGGGAAGCTGGTGACATAAGCAGCCGTCATGCCATCGACTTCATCATACCATGCAGTTACAGCTTCGTTCCAGTTGGATGTGCCCAGGTTATCGGCCGAAGATGCACCCACGTAAATATTCTGACCAACTCGGAATCGAACTATTAGAAAATAGCAGCCGTGTCAGTTATGGAATCCAAAGAGATTACGGATGGTTGCTTTCTTTTTTTTACTTACGGACATCACGGCAAGTATCATGTTGAAAAACGCACTGCTGGGCGTGCGTTTGTGCCATGACGGCCAGCTCGTCATCCCAGATCTTAATAAAAATACACCCAATTAAGATTTCACAATGTTTTAAAGACACGTGTTTTATGTTGAAAAATACACGAAATTTTTACTTACCAATTGCCTCATGTTAGACGCCGATGGTTGGGGACCTGGATTACCGCGAGTTTCGAGACCCTGGGCAACTTTACGTCTGTAATCATTATGCGCATTTAAAATGACTGTGATTTCATCAGCGCTGATGATTGACACTGTTGGATATGGTGGTTGGCAAGCTGCTCCCCAGGTGGTATTCTATATTAAATGAAAAATCCCCATCCCCAAATCCCCATGAATCCCCATCTTTAGGAAATTGTTTTATCTTTGTGCATTTACCGAATATTTGCAGAGTGTATTGTCGCTTGGCACACGGCACGTAGAAATGTTGCAGTAAGAAGTTGACGGTTTTGTTGTCGTCACAGTTGGTCTGGTTGTCGTCTCAGCTGGCTTGGTGGTTGTTGGCGGAAGCCTGGTGGTTGTTGGCGGGGTATTCGTAGTTGTTGGCGGAAGCCTGGTGGTTGTTGGCGGGAGCTTCGTAGTTGTTGGCGGTAGTTTGGTGGTTGTGGGTGGAAGTTTGGTGGTTGTTGATGGAAGCTTAGTGGTTGTTGGTGGAAGCTTGGTGGTTGTTGGTGGAAGCTTGGTGGTTGTTGGTGGAAGCTTGGTGGTTGTTGGTGGAAGCTTGGTGGTTGTTGGTGGAAGCTTGGTGGTTGTTGGTGGAAGCTTGGTGGTTGTTGGTGGAAGCTTGGTGGTTGTTGGTGGAAGCTTGGTGGTTGTTGGTGGAAGCTTGGTGGTTGTTGGCGGTAATTTTGTAGTTGTGGGTGGAAGCCTGCTGGTTGTGGGTGGAAGCTTAGTGGTTGTGGGTGGAAACTTAGTTGTTGTTGGCGGTAGTTTCGTGGTTGTTGGTGGGAGCTTGGTGGTTGTTGGTGGTGGCTTGGTAGTGGTTTTCACCGTCGACTGAGACTCCTGTTAAACAAGGATTCATTTATTAAGAATCAAATGTTCGAAAAAGCAATAATAAATATCTGAATACACTGAAATTTAAATACAGATTAAGGAACTTACCCCGCAAGAGAAAAGGCAAACGACGATCAACAACGACGCAGCAAAGAATTTCATTCTTACAGGAGCAGATTACTGCGATGCGGCTCTGGATCTCCAAACTGTTCCAATCGTCATGTTTAGGCGCGTCTTTTATTTGGATCGAACGCGACTCGCCACGTTGCAAACGCAAGTGTTCGAAACGGATCCAGCTGCATTCCAACTGCAAAAATGGGTCGTTGACTACCAAAGTCTGGTTTGGAAAAAACAAAATTCAATGAGCGGTAAAATGCTTCTGAATTCGACTATATAGATACAACAAAACAGATTTGTCAGCGGCTATCAATCTCTCACCGAGCGGTTCGGACTAAACCTAGCGCTTGCATTGTGGCATGCGTGCTCGATAAGCTGCAACAGAGGCACCATATGTTTCCATGTGCGTGTCAGTTGCGTGACAAACGTCATTTTTTTTCTGGCAGCAGATTTCTTTTTCCCGCGAAACATTTGTGAAACATAGGTACTGTAAAACCTAGTTTAAACTAGTTCTTCGTCGGCTAAAGGTATAAAATAAAGGTCTCTTATTATTCTAAAGATAAATAACGGCAATGACTTCACCATTAGAATAAATTGATTATTTACCAAAAAAATCACATCCCTCAGCAGGTGAACGTAACGTGTGAACGGCAGTTCTGCACTTAAGAGCGATTTCCAATTGGCAGGCACTGATCTGGAATCAATTGATTAAAAAGCACAGTCATTGGTTACGCCATTATGAACAAGTAAAATCAAGACACCAAATGCAAAAGAAATAAGCTTTCCAGGATTGACCGAATGTACTTACTGTGATATCCTAATCCCAAAGTAATATCAGTTCGTAAATGGCGTTGTAAAGAGCTGATGTTTCAATTTTGGCTTAAATGCTTGTTCAATAATTCTCACCTCCATCTGTTTTAATGCCAGTTCCCACCCAGTACGTTTCGCCATAACGTCATGCCTTTTATTATGCTATTGCGTGATATTCCATACTAAGGAGCTATGCATTTTCTGAAATTCCATTTGTTCTTGAGGAAAGTGCCTGTGATTGCCAAGAAATTTTGAAAGCGACTGGTGAACCATCAGTCTGAAAACATGGGCAACGTCAGAAAACCAACTGGCAACCGAAAAGTTAATCGATTATCCCCGCCAACCATTCGGGAAATACCCTATCTGCTTTAACTAAGAACATGTATGTAAATACCTCTTTGGTTTCTTACCGTCAAGGATGCTGGGTTCATCTGATTACATTCAAATGGTTGTCCTGAGTTTGTAGGCGACGGCTGAACGCAGTGAGTGTCCAATGTAAACGGGAATAGCTGAATACTTTCAAAGAATAATCGCTATTATTAACGTTTTAAAACAATGATAATGAAATTAAGATTACCAAGTTGACGAAAAGATGGGAATCCACGACGATACATGAGTGAAATCTCCATTGGTCAGTGCCATTTGGGGCCAGCCACCACAGATGAACGAGCCTTTTGACCTTCACACGCACGAAACAGACTCTGGAATTATGCGCTGAAGACAAGGCCTCCAATAGCTAAAAAACTTACGACGTCAACGGATGTGTGCGTAATCTATCACTCTACGAGTTTAATTTCGAATATTTCAGAGAGGGTCCATCCGTATTCTGGAACACGGCTGATGTCAAAATAGTCTGGGATTTCTCTGTCTGTAGCGAAATTTAACAATAAAATAATATTTAATTAGAAAATTAAAGAGGGATGAAATAGACTGAAACGTAAAGAAAAAATTCTAATAGTCTCTAATAAAATTAATGTATTATTTTAAATGAATGTCTTAATTCGTATCACGTCACCTATTTGGAACCGCGTCATAAGTCTTCAGTGGTCCTGCAATCTGTAAGATTAAAACTACAAGAATTATCATTATAGAAAGAAAGGTTTATACAATAATAAAGTTAAATACAGTTGTGTTTACCTTAAGGATTTCACAACTGGATCGATCGGTTCATTTCACAGCAGGACTTCCCACGCAAGAATACGCATTCAAACCTGGCAAGCGAAATGTAAGCGACAAGGTCAGTGTCTAGGTCAGTGAACTACAAGAGTGACATTGCACTTGTACAAAGCTAAACGCGGTGCACAAGAATGAAATGATTGTTGGTTGGCATGCGAATAAAAATATTTATGGATGTGATTGAAAGCAAATGCGTAGCTTCCCCTAGCAGAAGTGACAATGACGGAATACATCGAAAAAAAATTGATTTGCTAAGTAGTAGGTGAGAAAACAGTACTAGGTAGTCACAGTAGATCGTTGAACTTTTTCACATTCGTAACAATGGCACAGCAACTGAAATTTTTTTGTGTCCATGTGACTGTTTGCTGGCCATGATTACGCTTACGAATATGAAAAAGTGTCTGGTAGTGTAATTAATCCGTCATCTTCAACAACACGTCTTTTAATTTTTTTTTTGCTTTCCAACGGAGAAGATATGGTTGTGTTGCCCTTGAGACGCACCCAATAACTCTGTATGCAAATGTTGCTCACGTAGTAAAAAAAAAAGACAAGCACGGTATGATTCATTACAGGCCAAACAGTAGCGATGAAGAATCAACCCAAGATATGTTGGAAGTGTTTTCTTACCTGAATTAAATCAGCAGCGTCCTCATGTGTCGGTGCTAATCAGCAACGGAATAAGCTAAACACCTTCAAAACAAAAACGGAGAAGTATAAAAGGAGTAGCAACATCGAGAAGAAAAGCAGAGATCTACCAGCAAGCAACATGTTCTCTTCTTTGCTTTTCTGCAGTTGTCTCATCGCTTTCTTGTCCACTGGCTCCAACAGCCAGGGTCATGTAGACACTGCGTATTCCACCCTGTTGGCCCTTCTCACCGGAAACGCCGACCCAACAGCTGTTGATAGCCCATACATGAGAAGACTTCCATCGCCAGGTAATTTGAATTTATCCGCTTTAGTTGACTCAAAATTCGCGAATTCAAAACAGCAGACGATAACTTTTACAACTGAAGAATCATAAGATAACTCCTGTTAAATGTCAAACAATAAAAAATTATTAAACGCTTGTTTTGACATTCCAGCACGACTTTACCATGCCAAACCTATTGCTGATTACTCATCGTATTACCCAGTATATCCGCCGCAACCATATCCCGAAATGTTTCGCAAACAAGTATTTGATCGAAGATTCCATCCGGAAGACTCAGACGCTCAATTCTTCCGCTCTGATGCGGATCCTCGTTTTTTCGGATTGAAAGCCAACGCATTAAACGGATTGCTTACGTCTTTGCGAGGACCACCTGGTAAAAGAATTGTTATTTAAATTTTTTAAATATTCAAAAGGAAAAAGATAACTGTGTTTTAATTCTTGGTTTACTTTAGGCCCCCCTGGTCCCCCAGCTCCGCCAGCAATCCCAGCAGGTCCGCCAGGCCCTCCAGGCCCTCCCGGCCCTTCCGGTCCTGACGGTGCTCCTGGTCCGGATGGCGCTCCTGGTCCTGATGGCGCTCAAGGCCCCGATGGTAATCCCGGTCCTGACGGTAATCCCGGTCCTGATGGTAACCCCGGCCCCGATGGTAATACCGGCCCCGACGGTCCCGACGGTCCACCCGGACCACCTGGACCCGCAGCTGCACCATAAGCACCAGCTAGAAGTCCAAAATAGTTCCAAGAACATTACAGTTAACTAACAACGGTAATGAGGCGCCATGGTTGGGTTATGGAATTTCTGTTAACAGTTTAAAAGGGATAAGTGAACCAATGTGAATCAAGTTCGTCAAACATGAAATTGTCATTTTCAATTTTTACCAATAAACGATATCAAACACCATCTTTAGTAGTTGATTGTTGGCCACATTCCACGACGAGTACGGTAAATGGAAGTTTTTTCGGAAGACCGAGATGGAGAAGAAAACTGAAGACTGCTGGTTCTAATGATATGCTGGACATCGTCGACGTAGAATTATGCAGCAAAGCCCTGACCATACGACGATTATCTTTTTCTATTATTCGCCATTCGAATCTAAATGATGGGAAACAATTACAGTCTTATTAAAAACGATTAGAGTTACTGGCCAAAGAGTTCGATCATCAAGTTATCAGAAAACGTGCAAAATCTTGAGAAGGGGAATAAGGCAAGAAAACTAGAATAACGTAGTAAAACACTGTACCTTTTCTGATTGTTGCCCTCGCGTAGATTTAAGCGATATTTAATATTCGAAAGCTTACGTTATCAATTAAAGCTAGAAAGAGGTTTTAAGCACTGCATTACAAATGGTTCTCTCCAAAACATTCAACGACTACCGCATGCGACGTTCAACAGTTTCAATCTCACGCTATCTGGAGTAAGAGTATCGTTAACGTCACACCATTTTTTGACCAAACTATTTTCTGATTATGTAAGAATGAAATTTTGTGCTAAAAACAAAATATGAGGGAATAATCACCTAAGATCTCGCTATAAAAAAAAACTTAAGAAAAAACTGAGAAAACGTAAGGGTCAATAAACTATCTGGAAATGGATTAACTGAGATTCGTGCAAATGTTCCCTTTAGATCGATCATCCCCAAGGTAATAACCTGCTTAGGATTTACCTGTCCTTTTGTTGCCAATGGCTTTTTAACCATCAGTCTTGTTTTTTGTTGAAATCATGGAAACAGGATGAACGGGCAGCTATTCTGGTTGTTGTCTGGCGGGTTTATCCATTTGAGTGATATGATGGATTATACTGAAAGCAGACGTTGATTTCTCTTCTTTCAGCAAGGCCAATATCCATAACCTCATGAATGAAAAACTAATGCGATAGGCAGGGGAAGGCGGTACCCGTTTTCTTGGCACTAAAGCATTCATTAATAAATTAGATCATTACTTTAGAAACATTAGCCAATTCGCACCTGTCATGTGTTTATCGGTGTTTTGCTAGTTTTCAATTGTTGCTTTTGGCAGGAAAAACTGCCGCCTTGTCTCCAGAAGTACATGAATTAGTCGTATTGCGACTAAAAAACAAATAAATAAATAATAATTGTTTTGTTTTAATAGTTAATTACCATTCAAAAGATCTTCATTTAAAAAAACCGGCATGCTTGTAGAATCAATAAACTGAATTTCTGTGTCGAGTTACCAAAATACTGGAAGATTTTTGTTCTCCAAAGGATTTCAATTTTCGAGGTTGCTCACTTCATTATCGGATCTCAGACGTTTTCATCATTGTCGCACGTAGATTTCTGCTCCACTCATCCTCGATGTATATTTTGATTTGAATTTATTGCATCTGCGTAAACAAAAAAACGAGAGTTGGATTAGTCGCACAACACGGCAGAATTAATCTACATTGTAGCCACTAAACTGTATTACTACGTATCGTACCTTTAACATTGTTTTTGCTTTTTTTTTCCCTTGCCAGCTGACCGGATCCTATGTCGACATGGGGGGTCGTGCTCCGGCAATGGTTTCCATATGCGGCAAATTGCCAGACAGAACGAAACCTTTTGATCTTTTACTGGACAAGTAAATGAATTTCGATAAGGCCAGAGAAAACAGGCCTTCGGTAGCCAAGACTGACACGCATATGGACGTTTAGAGTAATCCATCAGCTCGTCATTGCCAAGGATGTTTGTTGAAGGTGTGTCATATTATTCGTCGGTCTTTCACGTACTCCATGACTTTTGTTTCTTATATCGGTTTTGAATGGATATTTTCAAAGAAACGGCGGAAATAGCTAAAATCAGGATTGTTTTTAAGTAAAATAAAAAAAAAAGAACCAAAATTTACAAAAGAAAGATGAAAAATAAATAAAATTCAGTTAACTCACGTACGATTTATGTAGCGATGTTTTCTCTGTTGACGTGATGACAAGGGAACACGTACAAAAAAAGATTTCCTTTCCAAATAGAAGGTGAGAAAACAGCACTTGGTAGCGCCTTTACAGCTCTCCAATCTGTATACCTATTCATTACAATGGAAAGGTGCCTGACATTATTCGTAACGTCTAGTAGCTGTTTGTGAATTCATTATGAATATTCAAATTCCCTGTAGTGTGAATCCGTCAACGTTAACGAATGTCTAAATTGCTTTTTTTTTTTACAGCAGAGAGGGTAAGGCGTAGTGCTGTCCTTGAACCTCACCCGCTTTGCATGTAAAAATTGGTATAGTCGGTACGAAAAAAAAACATCGCATGATTCATTACATGCAAACCAATGGCGAAGAGGAAAATATGGGGAAAATGTTTAAATTATAAAAGCTTTCTCACCTGAACGAAGCTGTGTCCTTGTGTGTCATTGGTGCGTGCCCACGTTGATAATCCACTGCATAAGCTATAACCACCTTCGAAATAGAAACGGAGAAGTATAAAAGGAGTAGCAACATCGAGAGGAAAAGCAGAGATCTACCAGCAAGCAACATGTTCTCTTCTTTGCTTTTCAGCAGTTGTCTCATCGCCTTCTTGTCCACTGGCTCCAGCAGCCAGGGACAAGTAGACTACACTCCGTATTCAACCCTGCTGGCCCTTCTCACCGGAAATGCCGACCCATCAGCTGTTGATAGCCCATACATGAGAAGACTCTCCACACCAGGTAATTCGATCTCATTCATTTTAATCATCAGTGGTTGTTATTCGAAACTGGCAACTTTACGGCACTAGGCCGTAACTTACAGTATCATAAGATGATCCCTGCAATTATTCGATGGAAAAATAATTAAGCGCTTGTTTTTTGCATTACAGTACGACCTTACTATACCAAACCTGTCGTCGATTACTCCTCATATTACCAAGTGTATCCGCCTCAACCATACCATGAAATGTTTCGCCAACAGCTATTCGATCGAAGATTTCTTCCAGAAGACCCAGAAGCTCAATTCTTCCGCTCCGAACCTGATTCCCGTTTTCTCGGATTGAAAGCCAACGCATTGAACGGATTGCTTTCGTCCTTGAGAGGACCACCTGGTAAAGAAATCGTTATTCAATTTCTTAGAAGATCCAAAAGAAAAAAGATAATGTTACGTTTTATTTCCTTGTTTTGCATTAGGGCCCCCCGGTCCCCCAGCTCCGCCAGCAATCCCAGCAGGTCCCCCTGGTCCTCCAGGCCCTCCAGGTGCGGCTGGTGCTCCTGGTCCGGATGGTGCCCCTGGTCCCGATGGCGCTGTAGGTCCCGATGGTAATCCCGGTCCGGACGGTAACCCCGGTCCTGACGGTAACCCCGGCCCCGATGGTAATCCCGGTCCTGACGGTGCACCCGGACCACTTGGACCACCTGGACCACCTGGACCATAAGCATCAATTGGAGTTGAAAATATTTTCAAGAACTTAGCAGTTAACTAACAAAGGTAATGAGGCGCCACGGTTGGGTTATGGAATTTTCTGTTAAGAGGTTAAAGGGGATTATTGAACCAATATTAATCAACATCAATTTTGATCGAATATGAAATTGTAATTTTTCAGTATTTACCAATAAACGATGTCATACAACGTGTTCGGTAGCTGATTGTTCTAGACGCTATCCTTTCAAGTTACATTTGGTGTTTGTTTTTATTCAGTTTAACAAATTTAAGAATCTGTTGGAAGGATACAAAAAGTAAAGATCCGTTTCTGACAGTCGACTCCAGACTGCAGTTGAGCAATAACAAATGGCCTGGAAAAAGAAAAAAAAAAATGATGTCACTTTATATAAGAAGTTACTGCACAGTGCATTTATGGTTAGAACAATCTCTTAAATCTATGTGCACGATTCTAATTTATCCTGGATATAACCAATCGAAAACGATAAATTTTCAAGAGACTATACCATCTGAATTCCACAAAGGGTTTGCTGATGGAAAAAGTTTTTAAAACAAAGATAAATAATAATAGTAAAAATCAATTAAGATAAATCTGTAAATAACAGTGCCGGAATTGATTTAGCATCAAAAACAAATTTCAATCTTACTAAAAAGAATTAATGGAACTATGAAAAGAATCCGACAGCTGCAAAAAAAAAACCAGCAGACTGTTGGCAAGAAAATTGCGAAAAGGTGGGAAGAATCTAAGAACGTTTTCTAGTGTTTACGCTGACTTTAGACTTTACCGAGACGTTACGGACGTTAATCTTTTACAGCTGGAAACAAGTTTTCAGCAAGAATACGCAAGCGATTCTCTTCAAGAGCATTGAACTTCTACCGTACGCGACCTTTTACTATTCTAAATCAAACAGTTTTCACGCTACCTGAAGTACACGTACCGTGCTTGATTTCGTAACGTCAAGCCATTTTCCAATGCGTAACAATTGTTATAGTATCAAACAAATTTTCTTATTATCTAGTAGTTGAATTTTGCACGAAACAAAATATAAGGGATCAATTGTTAAGGATCTGGCTATTGGATAGCGTGAAAGCCTATTTGAGAAAATGTAGGGGTCAATAGACTATCTGGAAATGGATTAACTGAAATTCGTGCAAATGTTCTCGTTTGATCGATCATTCTCCCCAAGGTAGTAACCGCTTCAGGATTTACCTTTGCTTTTGTTACCAATGGGTTTTTTTCCCCATCAGTCTTGTTTTTTCGTTATGGCAATAGGCAGAACGGGAAGCTATCCTGGTTGTCGTCCAACAGGTTTATCCTTCTGTACGATGTGATGGATTACTCTACAAGCAGGCGTTGATTTCTCCCCTTTCAAGGAAGGTCAGTGTCCAAAAACTCTTGTAGAAGAAGAAATTGAAGTGGTTGGAGGAGGCCGGCACCGTTTCCTTAGTACTAATGCAATCATTAAGAGATTAATGCGTACATTAGATGATTTAAAAGTAATAGACCATTTCGCACCTGTTGTCTTTATCGATGGTGTGTTGGTTTTGTTTTTATTATTATTGTAGCTATTTCTTGGCAGGAAAAACTACCGCCATATCCCAGCTCGCGAAATACCATTGCAAACAAAACAAAACCACGATAGAATAGGTATTTTTGCGATTTTAAAAAAATGTTAATTACCATGCATAACGTCTTCAGAAATACGATGCAGCAATGAGCATCAATGATCAATGCAATCAATGAGCTGAATCAATGTCCAAGTACCGAAATTTTGAAATGGCAGTTTTTTTTTCTGGAAGGGATCTCGTTTTGGAGATTAAACATTTCGTTTGCGAATCTTCAGATGTTTTCACTTGCTTTCGTCTCCATCTCACACGTCCATTTCCATTTCATCCATCTCGGATATATAAAGATTTAATTTAGTTGTTTCTGGATAGGCAGAATAGCAAAATGTCAATTAGTTTCACAATATCGAAGAATTTGTTAATTATGCAGCATCTGAATTGTTCTACAACTACAATGAACTACAATTCAATATTTTTTTATTTGAAACATACTTTATAAACCTTTAGTTTTTCAACTAAGTATGCCAGTTGATTGCAGTCTTTGCCGACACGGAGTTTGTTTTACCGCGGTCATTGACATCTGCGGAAAATCGAAAACAAAAAATTAATAAATAACTAAAGTAATAAGGCTTTAGATCTTTACTGTCCAAGGACTCCTCGCGAATGCACTTCGAAAACGTCAAGTAAGAAACAAGGCTTCGGTAGTCAAGACAGGCGAAGCATCTGGATATTAAATGTAATCCATCATTTCGTCATGGCCAAGGATGTTTGTTGTAGGTGTGCCGTATTATTCGTGGATCTTCCATCACGTACCCTAAAAGCAATGCCTCTTATCTGATTTGAATGACCAACTTCCCAGATGCTTTAGCTGTATACCTAAAAAATTACGGAGTTCGTTTGTATAACAAATGTTTTTAAAAAAACTTCGAAAATAAAGGATTTAAAAAAGAATTAATAAAAATACGTTGACATACGTGAATTTTCGGATACTGTTTTTCCCTGTGAGGTGACAATGACGGAAGATGAAGAAAAATATGATTTTTGAGTAAGAAAGGTGCACTTGGTAGCATCTTCCTTGGAGCCAAATCTGGCCTCTAACCTTCTCCCTATTCATTACAATAGAGGAGTACCTAATATTTTTTATGAAGTCCATGTGACTGTGTGTAAATCCATGTAGTACTTATGAATATTAAGATTTCCTGTTGAGCGGATCCGTCATCGTCAACGAACGTCCATAATCTTATGGAAGAGTAGAGCAGCGTTGTCCTTGAACCGCACCCGGTAGCTTTTCATGTACAAATCGGTCCATTCTCTACGAAAATATAAAAAAACACGGTACGGTTCATGTTCACCAGTGGCAAGACAGACAAATATGGAAATCGTAGGGGTTCTTCACCTGAACAAAACGTGTCCGTGTTGCATGGCCGTGTTGCTAATCCAAAGCAGAAATACAAACCTACGAAACGGGGACGAGGAAGTATAAAAGGAGGTGTAACATCGAAAAGGAAACCAGTGATCTACCAGCAAGCAACATGTTCTCTTCTCTGCTTTTCTGCAGTTGTCTCGTCGCCTCCCTGTCCATCGGTTCCAGCAGCCAGGGTCATGTAGATTACACCCCCTATTCCACCCTGCTGGCCCTTCTCACCGGAAACTCCGGAGCATCACCTGTCGAAAGCCCATACATGAGAAGACTTTCTTCGCAAGGTAAATGCATTTCGAAATCATCTCTTCTTAATATTCCTGTTTAAATTCAAAATTTACTAATGCAAACTCTAAAAATAAACTTGCACGGTTGTAGAATCAAGATAATTCCTACAATGATCCATTTACGAATATTAATTATGGACTTGATTTGTTATTTTTAGCGCGACCTTATTATGCACACCCTGTCGTCGAATACTCTCCATATTACCCAGTGTATCCGCCGCAACCCTATCCTGAAACGTTTAGCCAACAAGTATTCGATCGAAAATTGTACCTAGAAGATTTAGAAATTCCGCTACTTCGTTCTGATCAGGATCCTCGTTTCTTCGGATTGAAAGGCAACGCATTAAACGGGTTGCTTACGTCCTTGAGAGGACCACCTGGTAAAGAAAAATAAATCGTTATTCAAATTCTTTGAGGATCTCAAAAAAAAAGGGTTTACGTTTTCATCCCTTATTTCGTATAGGCCCCCCTGGACCTCCAGCTCCGCCAGCAATCCCAGCAGGTCCGCCGGGCCCTCCAGGCCCTCCCGGTCCTTCCGGTCCTGACGGTGCTCCTGGTCCGGATGGCGCTCCTGGTCCGGATGGCGCTCAAGGCCCCGATGGTAATCCCGGTCCTGACGGTAATCCCGGTCCTGACGGTAACCCCGGCCCCGATGGTAATACCGGCCCCGACGGTCCCGACGGTCCACCCGGACCACCTGGACCCGCAGCTGCACCATAAGCACCAGCTAGAGTTTTAAAAGTCCAAAATAGTTCCAAGAACATTACAGTTAACTAACAACGGTAATGAGGCGTCATGGTTGGGTTATGGAATTTATGTTAAAAGGGATTAGTGAACCATAAGAATCTATTTAAACTTTTCAAGTTGGGTAAAACATGAAGTTGTAACTGATCAACATTTACCAATAAACGATATGAAACAATATCCTCGTCCAGTTACGTCAACAATGCCAGCAGGTCGTCCAAGCCCTCCAGATGCTGTTGGCGCTCGCGGCTCTCCTGGTCTGCCTGGCACTGCAGGCCCTTGCGGTGCCCCTGGATCCGATGTTAAACTCGGTCTTGGCAGTAGTCCTGGCCCCAATGGTAATATCGATCCTGAAGGACCAGTTGTTTGTGATGTAGTCAAATCCTATTTTTTAAACACGGGATTTGTGTTAAATGTTCTAATGGATCTTAATTGATCATACCAATGTTGGTCAAACACACACTAGAAATTTAAAGGGAAAAAACATTACATCAAACAACCAAGTTGGCTATATGCTAGTTCTTCCTGCACTCCTTCCAATTGGGTTTGGATGTCTTCTCAACTTTGTAATCTTTGCCACTTTATGCAACTCCAACGTACCTAAAAGTCAAATTTTGAAACAGGTTTTCAATTTTTAGGCACTCGCTACTTTAAAACTTTAAAATAATACATTTGATATTGAAAACACTCCCATCTTTCACCAAATAATATTTTCATAGCTATTACTGCTATCATATTTTCATTGCTATTACTGCTATCTTTTAAAAATCAAACCACGGGACAACTTGAAAGGTCAAAGGTAGAACAGTGACAAATTGAAATCTTTGTACAATAATGGTACAATAATGAATTGAATTTGGAAGTAATGTGAAGGAAATGTTTCTCACTTATTTCTGTGTTATCCATATGAAACAATTTTAGGTAATTACAGTTATCAGACATAAATACCTCAGATATAAAATAACTTATTTCTTCCCGTTTTCTTCATCTGCCCTGTTGAATACCGTCAAGTCTGCTCTGGCATGGCGCTCGAACCTTTGTGCAATATGCACAGACAGCACAGTGCACTACTCTCACCACACCATGTCACCAATATTCGGCGGCCGGCGGAAGTCAATGGCCCCCTTCCTAATGGCGGGAAATTCTTCATACCGCTGTAATTTTTGTTTATGGTTAGTATTACTGCCAAGACGACAAAGGCTTGGAGACGAACTAATTTTTCTTGTTTGCAGGCGATATGAAAGAGGCTTCGCAAACATAACAACGGCACAAAAAATTTCCCGCCACTTGAAGGGGACGTCCGAGTCCGAGATGGCGACGATGACGAGATGCCGACATTGCCGAGATCGGAGATTTATTAATTTATGCAGAGCACTGCGCATTTATGTCGAATGACAAACGACAACGTTGTAAAATTTCAAAGGTATTCTGCTGGAGTTCTGTTTGGAGAATTGCATATTCATTTTCTTGCCGCCTTCTATATGATTTTGCATCATTGCTTGCTATTGCAATAGTTTAAAAAAGTTGAAGGCAATATATTTCAAGTTGTTGGTTGTGAAGTATGAATAAAAAGGTTGATAGTTATGCCGGTTCCGCACTCGTTTGTATAGTTGCTGTGTATGCTGGCGGCCTGTTGATAATATCTAGTCACATTAATGAAATCCAGCCCACCCCATACCTTGATGAGATCTATCATGTCCCACAAGCACAAGAATATTGCAATGGAAATTTTACATATGTAAGGTTAATATCTACGATTAGATTTTTGTAAAATTTTTATCAACGTTTTTCACAAACATCTACATAGTGGGATAATAGAATTACCACTCTACCTGGATTGTACTTAATCTCTGTGGGTGCCATAACACCTCTTTCCAAATGGTTTGGTGAGAACTTCTGTGAAACTCACCACCTACGACTCACCAATGTTGCACTCAGTTTAAGTAGTTTCGTTGTATATGTTTGGTTAACAAAAACCATTCATCAAACTTCTCGAGTAAGACAATTTATATGCACTTTTGTTTGAAGCCAAATTTATTTAAATTCTGTCTTAATCTAGGAATGCAGCACTTGGAAGAGTATAGCGTCTGCACTAAATCTTGCCATCTTCCCACCACTCTTCTTTTTTTCATTCCTGTACTACACTGATGTGGCTGCAGCCTTCCTTGTCTTTTTAATGTATGGCCTCCATTTGCGTGGATATAACATATTTGCGGCTATAGCGGGTATTATTCTTGAGTTTAGAAAGTAAATTTTTTTTCTTCAAATTTCATCTATGTACATTTTTTTTCAAAGGGGTTGCAGCGGTGACGGTTAGACAAACTTCTATCGTGTGGGTAATCTTAGTTGCCGTTGGGTGCTTTGATTTAGGTTTGCAGCAACTCCTGCTGAAAACTAAAGAACGTAAACGGAATGCTATATCAAGTTGGCATCAGGTCCAAGTAAGGAAATTACATAATGGTTCTTAGTTGGAAAAAAAATTACCTTGATATATTTTTACAGATGATATCAAAAAACTTCTTCCATTTGGCTCCTGCCTCTCGTAAAATTCAAGTTATCAGCCAGCTCGTTATGAAACTACTTCCGTACATTATTGTGGGACTTATTTTTGTCGCCTTCGTGGTACTCAATGACGGTCTGGTTGTCGGTGACCGTGCTGCCCATCAGGCAACGATTCACGTTCCACAACTTTTCTATTTGTTTGGTCTAGTCACGGTATTTGCCGCACCCCATTGGATTCCCTTGCTGCTTCCATTTTGCAAAACCTGCCTTAAAAAATGGTTTTTAATTTTAATTACCATGGGACTAGCTGGACTAGTTATCCGATATAACACTCTCGTACATCCATACCTCTTAGCTGATAATCGTCATTATACATTCTACATCTGGAAAAGGGTTTTTGAATATCAGCCTTGGGGGCGGTATGTCATTATTCCGCTGTACCTCTTCGGTGCGTTTGCAACGTTCCGGACTATGTCAACGGCCAAAAGTTTTATCTTTGCATTTGCATTTGTTATTTGTTGTTTTGTCGCCCTGGTACCGCAACGACTGCTAGAAGTACGCTATTTCTTGATTCCGTTCTTGTTTGTACGACTGCATATTCCACCTCGTTCATGGATATTCCTATTCATTGAATTTTCGATGTACTTGGCTGTGAATGCTGCCACGATCTATCTTTTTGCCACACGTCCATTCTTCTGGGCTGATTCTCCTTTGCCCCAACGTTTTATGTGGTGAAGAATGCCCAAATACACACTTTTGCTGTTAAGTAATGAATTATAAATTTTAAAATTATAACAACGAATATCGAAATCCGGAAACCGGAACCGGAATATACTTAATTTTCTGATCTTACTTTAAAATGGCTTGAAAATGAACTGGCAACATGGCTTTTCAGTTGTTTATGTCGCTAATGTCATTGAAAATCTCTTCGAATTCAATCCAGCAATTTTGGAGTAAAACAGATACATTTCATGACCTATAGTTAAAACAAAAATATAATGTCAACTTTTGAATATGGACCGGATTCAGGTGGTAGAACCAAAGTAAGCAGCCAATTAATTAAAAACACTAAACTTAAGCCTGTTTGAAATTAGCCTAAACAATTATGCAGTTACAAAGCTTTAGCTGTTGTAGTGGGAAAGGAATGATTTCAAATAAGAGGGTAGGGAAAATAGATCACAATTATAGTACAGTTAACTTGCTGTTTAAGATCTAAAATATCCCTGCATATCAATCCTACCTGTAGCTTTGAATTGTGTTTTCTTTTGTAAAAGGGTGTCATAATAAAACCGATAGTGTATGGAAATGTAGCCAAATATTTTGGCAAGAAAAGAGAAGAAGATGGTCACACACATCAATGGTAACTAGAAAGATTTTTCATTTACAGCTGTTGCCAAGTTACTTAATTTCTTGTTTTTAGGACTGTTTATGTCCGGCCGTTTGAGAATGAAGACATGTCAACTTATGTCAAAAAGATCAACTTCAAGTTACATGACAGCTACGCCAACCAAAACAGAGTGCTTACAAAACCTCCTTATGAAGTTACAGAAACTGGCTGGGGAGAATTTGAAATAGTCATCAAAATCTACTTTCAAGATCCTAATGAAAGACCTGTAAGTACAACCCATTTTCAGATAGTTCTATACCATCATAAGTTCTACAAATTTCATTTTCAGGTTACCTTGTACCACATATTGAAACTCTTCCAAAATTCTCCAGAAATTGTGGTAGGGAAAAAACCAGTGGTTTCTGAGTTTTATGAAGAAATTGTTTTTCAGGAACCAACTGTAATGATGCACCAGCTGTTAACTAATATTCCTCAACTTTCTACTTCACCTGTCAAGCATGATGCAGACTGTAAGGCACACTTTAAAAAATGTTTCTAAACAAAATTTTCATTTATGTTTAATATTTTAGTTGAAGAAAAGAAGGTGAGCACATTGGAAAGCATAGTTAAAGCAAAAACAAAAGTGAAAAATGAACTCACAGAATTGAAAGACCGCCTTCAGTTAGCGAAGGAAACCATTCAGAAATTCAGGGACGAGGTGCAAAACCTTCAACTGGGTAACCCTGCCTCCGCTCAAACATAGCGTTTCTCAATTGAAATAATTTTGTGCCCCAAGTTCACTATTTCTATTATATTGAATCAAAATACAAAAAAAAACCACAAATATCCATACAACTGTTGTACTAGAGTAAGATCCGTGCGCATTGAAATTTAAAAGTCGGCATGTTTTAAACGAGTCAAGGTGTGAAGATCTTAAAATCGCAAAATGGTTTTCAAGGCCCATTGAAACGAATAGCCAAACGCGATCCCGGTGGCTTAGACGAAGAGATGGGTCGGTTTTGAATTGGGGCACGTCCTATAGTTTCAGCTGAAGGTACAGATCCAAGCTGTTCGTCCTTGTCAACCGGAGAAACTTGCTCTGCTTGGGTCTTTGGCACTTCTTTCATCTCTTTCTTCTCCGAAGAACATGAAGAAGCAGGTGTCGGTGGATGAGTTTGTGCCCGAGGTTGGTGCTGAACGGATTGGCGAGTAACTTGCATTGGCACAAAACTGTTAGGCACTGGTCCTCGAACCGCTCCAAACGGTGGCGGATGAGGGACAAACATCACATTACCAGGATGATGAACAGCGGGAGGAACTACCATAGGCTGCATAACAATGGGATTGTGCAATGCCATTGCAGCTGCTTGTTCAGCGGCCTGTTAAAAATGGAAATACAGGATTTAAGTAAAGTTCATTTTTAGCTGCAACAACAATTGGTACCTCGTTCTTCGATTTTGCTGCACATCTTCCTACTACTCCTAGAGGTAGCACAGATACCTCTGCCATTATACTGCCATCTTGAAGTAGGAGATAGTTGTAAACAGGAAGGCCGAACCCTGTTGTAAGATAAAGATTTATCGGCAATTTCTAATGGATACAAATTAAGGTCCTCCGTACCTTTCTGTTGCATAACGTCCATTAGTTGGAGGCAAAAGCTGAAGACGGGAGGCGGCGGTTGTCGTGGTACGACATGATTGGTAATGGCGGATTGACTAGCCATATCAAACAGCTGTTGCACAGAGAGGGAAGGTCCAACGGGAACAGAGATTCCAGTTGGGAGTGGTGGAGGAGGTATGGCCTGTAAGGAAACTTCAGCCGGAGGTATCGGTTGCACGATAACTTCATGTGGATTTATGGGTTGTTCTGATGGAATGGGGGGAGCTGCAGTGGGTCCTTTTGGTAAATTGGTGATCTTTGGAAGATTTCGGGCAGCCTCCTGTAGCGAAGGTAGTTTCGGTGCCACTGGAACAGGGGGTTCTCTTTTCTTGGACTGAAACTGCGGTTTTTGTTTGGGCGCCTCTTGAGTATTCACTACACGCGTGGCAGCTGCACCTTGTTGCTGTTGTTGTTGTTGTTGCTGCTCATGCTGTTGAACCAAGGAGTTCCATATATCCATGAAAGGAGAGGGAAGACTGGAAGGGCTCGGTGCTGATTTAACTGGAATGCGATTGGCCGACGAAGCGGGTTTACTCCCAAGAGTCGGCGCAGGAGGATTTTCTACTTTCTTCCTCGTCAGCAGTTTAGGCTGAGGAACCTGTTTGGTCTGAGCTGGCTGGTGTTCTAATGAAGCTTTGTACGAACTATAATTTTGCTTTGGTTGGCTTCTGCTGGACCCTTCGGCGGCCTGGGGTTGTTTACCCAAACCGCTTCCAGAAGGCCGTACAACGGCTGTCGGTTTCCCTTGCCTTTCTCGTTCGGTATGTTGCCGTATACCATGAGTTAAATTGATCATTGCCCATACAGGTAGATGGTAGATCCTGTTGGGTGCATCCTGGATTCCTTTAACTGGCAACGCACCAGAAAATTCTTCGTCAAAAAGAATTTCGTAGATGACATCCATCGGTTTCGTAGCGTTCTTGATGCCAATGACAGTGCCACGAAGGCCTAGTGGCACCGAGTAACCTTGCCGAACATTAACAACTCGATCTAAAAGCTGATAATTGGCGCTGGGATCTGGCGGAGTAGAACCCGACATCAAATCCGGTTTGTAAAGTAGATGGGGACGGACCTGCATGACTAAAGGCTTTAGTTTCATAACCTTGGGTGGACCTTGTTTCACCAGGTACAATAATGTGTTGCTATCGATCCCATCTGATCCCCAGCCCTAAAGATACATAAAGATTAATGAAATGAACTTTTTTTTTTTTTAAATCATCGACTAAACAAGACTGATTTACCCTTCGTTCGGCATTTGTGCATGCGAGTGTCTGCACAAATTCATAGAGTTTGTGGGCTTTTTCTGTTCCACCTTTGCCAAACACCTGTTCATCGGTGAAGTCATCCGAGCCTGTGTGTTGTGACAAAAAGTCAAAGAAGTCGGGGAACTCATTGATGTAGCGTTCCAAAACTTTGATGGTGTTAACAGAGTAAAGCCAGCCACTGTCAGCTTTCTTGGACCATCCGGGTATTTCTTCCTTCGACTTGTTGAACTTTAAACTGAGCCCAACATTCACTTTCCTTGGTCTGCGAGGTTTACTCGAGCTTTGTTCTTCCTCCGTTGGACTTAAAAGAAGATAGATGGTTCCAGTGATGCGCGAAATCAAGTGCGTGCTGATACCAAGTCGCTTTGCCCCAACGTAGCCTGGCACGTATTGACACTGAGACGAACGTTTCCTTGCTTCTTCGTCATCTACCTCATGAATATTATCAAATTCAATACGGATTTTCCCTCTCAAGTTTTTGTCGGTTGACAGAACACGGCCCTTGAGACCGTAGCCAGGGTGTCCAAGCATGAAACATGTCGAGTTTGATGGGAAAACTTCGGCAAGGGTAGAAAACTGGTGTACACACGGCTCTTTGACCTGCAATTCTTTTACGGTGGCTTGCAGGGCATAGGGAATGGGTATTGGGCTCCACTGTTTCTCCAAAGTGACACGGCCATTTTGAGTGTACACATATTTTCGCCCAGTGATGGGAGCGGCGTAAATTAAAATATGTGTGGTGCCTATATCAACACCCCAACGGTTGGCGTATCTATTACCATTAGAAAAAATTAAGCAAGTATATGATAGTTATGTTAATTTGGAGGCATACCGTGTTCGAATTTCTTTTTCTTGCAATTGCCATTCATCAACATCTCTCGGAGTCATGGGCATTTTCTGGATTTCTCCATCAAGCTTATAGTTGACACTACCACCTTCGCCGTAAGACTCGATTTCGAAGCTGTACTTGCACTCGATACTGGCTACAGCCACGACGCGAGCTTCTTGTAAATGAGGCCAACTAACGAAAACCGTATTCCCACAATAGCGTTTCCCAATATCGTGGATGTCCGGAACAGAATCTTGCAACAGCGTTAATACCAGCGATTCGTTTAGTGTGTTCATGTTAAACACACAAATGGAAGACTTTTTCAGGGTCGCCTACATGGATACCAAGCATGATATTTAAATATCGAGCTTTCCCCATGTTTCTTTAAGAAGGATGCAGATTTCAAACGTCTTTCTTACCGTGAAAGATAAATTTTTCATGGACGGGAATCCGGGAATAAAACGATCTGGGTTAAAGCGAGGATGAAGAGCCTTCACAAGTCGCTCGGGTGGCATTACGAATGCATCACGCGTTATCTCTTTGCATAGAGCGTGGTTGTGCGCAACAGGAGGAAAATAAGCGGGTGCTTTATACTCGCCTGCATAAATCAAAAATTAAGATATACCGGCATTAATTTGAAATAATTCGTAACTTACCAAGATCTTCTTCGGTGTATACGTAGACTTGCATAGGGCCGTGTCGATTACGATTTCTTTCTTCTTCCGATAATCGTGAATCGCAATCTTTCATAGCAGAAATAAGCCTCTTCTCGTCAATAAAAGGAATCAACACTACTGCCTCCCATTCTTGTTGCTTTCCATTCTTGTCCGTCTGTAATATTGCAAAAAAAATCGGTCATTAATTTAAACAAATTGGTAAATAATGTTGGATAAATTTTTATAGTAGTACATACTTGAAAATTAGACGGGTAGTAATCAATAATTGGACTGTCGATCGACGACATTAAGCTGTGATGTGCGACAGGAAGAAGGGCTTTGCTAGCGGCAGGCAGCACACCTAACAGCTGCTCGTAGGGCAAGAAAGGCTGACCGAGATCGTATTTTAATTCGAGATGTGAGAAATTGCGGACATCCGATACGTAGGGTGCATAATGGTGAGGATAATACCACGACCACGAGCACACACCATTGTAGTAGTAATGCAGGATCCATTGTATGGCAAGAACATAGCCCTCGGCTTGATCACGAAGGACACCGCTAGAAAGAACGAAGTCTTTTGTCTTTTGAACGACATAAAAAAAAAATGACGAGTACCTGTCAACTTCACTATATTCCATTTTCTCCATATAGTAGTTCCTTTTGTGAGCTTTAAATTCAAGTTGGAACTGCTTGTCTTCGTCGGAAGAAGTGTAATCGTCGCCATCGGAAACGTAGCTTTCTCCTTCTTCGTCATTCTCTCCCTCCTCATCATCGATATCAGGTTCCATGTCTTCCCCAATTTTCATAATGCCAAGTGGTGTACTCAGCTTGTCGACACCACTTTCATCGGAATCGGCGCCATCCTCTCGCAACATGTCTTCCACTTCAGCAGCCTTGGCAAGTAAAAAGCTTGCCGTGTCAGAGGCCGGTGCAGGAGCAAGAGGCTTCATGTCAAATTCAGTCTAAGTGCAACATGGAACAAAATCAAATAAAACGAATAGAACTTAGAGATGCTTTAAAAAATGGACGTGGGGGAATACCTCGACTAGTTTCTTGCGACCGTGTCGACTCTCCAGCCATTTTACGTCCGCATAGATATCATTAAAATGCTCGTAGTCTATCAAAGTCAGACGTTCCATGAATTTTTCAAAACGCGGCAAGTTCAGCATGCCATCCTCATTAATGTACCCATCCAGTGTAGGTAATACTTCTATATAAGCTGAATAAAGCAGCGGTAATGCTCCTTTGTTGATGTGGAAATGGGGAAGATTAGGAATAAAATCATTCCCGACCAAGAAACCCATCAAAACCTTAAAAAAAACGAACATGTTAATTGTTTGCTGAAGTGCATACAATTAATGAAATTGCTTGTCTGTTGGACTCACCCAATCATCAATAATATGTTCCAGATCATATGGGAATTTCAGTTTAGGTTTCACAGAGGCAAATTCTAGATCTAAATATTCTCTAAACAATGATAAATGCAGCAAATGAAATGTGGTTTCTTCTGGTGTAGTGATCCTCTTCTCATTCTTCTTTCCACCGAATCTGACCTATAGTTTGGTAGGTGACATTAAAATTAACACAAACAAACTACAGTTTAAAGATAAAAACAGTTTACTTCTTCTCGGAGCAAGGAGAAATAAGGTTCGTGGGAACACAAACCCAGCATCATGAGATCGGCGTCTAACCCGTAGAGACAATGACGAGTCTCAGCGTTGTAGTCGGGTTGGCTTCTTTGAAAACGGATAAACTCCATTATTTTGTGTTCACCCTCTCCCGGAACCTAGGAAATTACTACGAGTTTAAGCAGTTTCCACATCAAGGAAATTTGTAAAAAAAAAATACCTGATGCCCTGACAAAATGACTTGAGTATTCTGCCAGAGGGGATCGGTGGATACTTTATTTGTGACAAAAAATTGCAACTGGTGGTGGAGACTTTCCATAAATTCTGTTCCAGGGGTGATGCAATTAGAATCGAATCTTTTTTCTTCTGGCAAAACTTCTCCCTACATGTCATTTTATTATTTTCAATCTGTCTTTAAGTACCATTGAATTTTTGTACTTTTCTGATAGCTTCCTTCTCCTTGTCCTCAGCTTCTTTTGCTGATCGAAACCTTCTGCCTCGTTGTTGGTTCATTTTGGCACGGGGAGCCACACCATCAATAGCCATGAAGAAGACCTTTTGGGGTCTAATTAGACGAAACAGCACCTACAAGCAATAAAAAAACAATGAGGATGTCAGAGACTGATGGCATCGAATATTACCTCTAAATAATGAAAAATATCTGAAAAGATTTTTTCTTCAGAAATCCTAAAGTGAACATCTTCATCGTTTGGATGAGAGCAGTTGTGAATAATCCCGTTCATGTCCAAGTATAAATTGTCAAACTCAGGTATCTAAATATGAAAAGATGTTTAATCAAAAGAACATAAGAATTCTACAGGTAAACTTGCCTGATATTCTTTTACTGTCTCACTGAGGCAAGGATAGCGTTCGCTAATCCATCTGTAAAACTTAGGGACACCCATGGCGAAAGCTTGCAGTAGCTGACTGTGAAAATTGTGACAGTGAGTACAATAGTTTTATTTTCTTCTCCTTTAATGATCTATGTCCCAAATTTCGTGATGGCTGTATATCGAGGCTTTGATCAAAGCTTACAAACAAGATGCAAAATTTTTATTCTTTTCCTCTCGTGCAAAATGCGACATTGCACGATCGTCGTTTCAGGTTTTTCACACCAAAAATCTATTTTGGCCAACCATTTGTTGTGGTTTGTGGAGCATATCTTTAGGAAAACACTGGAAAAATCATCAACTTTGTAGAATCGGAATTATTTCCAAAATATTGAAACCAAGAAGAAGTGTCACAATCGTCATCAACTAGCTCATGTGTTGTATGGGCAAATGACCATTCTTGGCTCTGTTTACTTCAGATGGCTGTTTTAACCAAATTTACTCAATTCAAATAGGTGGCATTCTGTTTAGATTAAACTATGTCAAACTTTCAGTATTCATCCGCCCACGAGCAACTTTTTCAAACATAACAAGACGCTTATGATTACAACGATAGCGAGAGACTGTGGGAGGTCTGTGACGTTTTGCGTTCCGGGTCTTAAGGGGGGGGTTGGGGGAAGGGGAAAGAAATCCAGAATGGCGTCTGCTTTACCTTAACTTTCGTATGGATGGAATTGGATGGTTGTGTTGGGTTGGCCGTGCAAGTTTGATGCCTGAGAGAGAAGTTTGGCTGTAAATGGTTGTGTGTGATGAACTCTAGAGTCAGTTTTTTGTAATTAGAAGGTGTGAAAAGTGTGGAATTGAGAGTGTGTGTGTGTTTTCTTTCCGAGTGAAGCGATCGGCTCCTTCTTCCTCTTCCTGGTCCCAGTTGTGTACAGCTCGAGTCGGCGTCGATGGAAACGATAGCATTCATTCCCTGTTTGCGATGATTATTTGTCCGTACGATTGAGTTGTTATAAAAGTCGTGAGTATCGGTCTATTTATCCATCTGAAAATGAGCTGCAGCTACATTCAAGTTGCTGAGGATGAGACTGAGGAGCCCATAGAACTCCCAACTGAAGATGACAGTGCGCTGCTGCTCAGCACACTGGCTGCCCAATTTCCAGGTGTTTCGGGGCTAAAGTACAGAGCTCCAGAATCTCGCTCAATGAGAGGTGTCAGGCTTCTAGAGGGAAGGTTTCAGCCACCGGAGGATGGTTGGGGGAACCACATCTACATCTGTGTTTTTCCTAAAGGTAACATTGCCTATTGCTCTTTATTTATGTTTTTGTCACACCTACAGAATTTCCCATGTGTTTCAAATAGAAAACAAACGAAAGTCAGACGACCATCCTGAAAACTCTACAGCCAAAACCAAACGGATGGAAATGAGGCTCAAGTGTTCTGACCTCATTGTGCTTGGATTACCGTGGAAAACATCTGAGCAAGACTTGAGAGTATATTTTGAAAACTTTGGTGAACTTTTGATGGCACAGGTACGTTCCAAACACATCAACTGTTTCTCTGCATCTGTTGTACAATGTTGACATGTGGATAGGTCAAGAAGGATGCAAAAACTGGCCAAAGCAAAGGTTTCGGCTTCATCCGTTTTGCCAATTACGATTCTCAAGTCCGCGTTCTTTCTCAGCGGCACCTAATTGACGGTCGATGGTGTGACGTAAAAATTCCCAACTCGAAAGCGGTGAGACTGTGAAACTACCTAACATTTATTAGGGATATATAATTTTATCTTTTCAAAAACCAAAAAGGGAGGCACCCCGCAAGTACCGTGTAAAGTATTCGTTGGCCGTTGCACCGAAGATATCACCGCCGATGATCTACGCGATTATTTTTGCAAGTTCGGAGAAGTGACGGACGTATTTATCCCGAAACCGTTCCGGGCGTTTTCGTTTGTCACCTTCTTGGATCCCGAAGTTGCCCAGTCGCTTTGCGGGGAGGATCATATCATCAAAGGTAGTAGATGTGCATTCCGATTTGGATGTTAGGTCAAGACGACCGTGCTTGAATATCTCTCTGTGATTCCCTTCGTTTCCGAGCAGGTACGTCGGTGCACGTAAGCAACGCCGCACCCAAGACGGACATTTCCTCGCGCTACACCACTTACCAGCAGCCTCCTGCCCATCACCACCATCATGCCCATCAACAGCAGCAACAGCAGCATCACCATCATCCGCAGCAACAGCACCACCATCACGCCCAGCAGCAGCAACAACAGCACCATCATCATCATCACCACCACGCCCAGCAGCAGCAGCAACAGCAACAGCAGCAGTATGGCCACCAGCAACATCACACTCCGCCACATAGTCACGGAATGGGCCCACCAGGTCCGTCTCGAGGACCGCCTGCCATTCCCTACACCGGAGTACTCCGCGGCCCAGGTCAGGGATATTCATCGTAAAAAAACAAACGCAAAAACAGTAACAAACCAAAATTTAGAGATAAAACGCAGAAGAAGGAAGGGGTATCTTTTTTTCTTTATTTAAATAGTTAACCCTACCTCTCCTTTTTTTTTCTTTGGTGTGACATGGGGGAGTGAGTGCGAGTGTGATTGTGTGTCTGGCTGTGTATCTGAGAATAGTGGCGATTTGAGTTCTGATATAGTTCTGACATCGGTAGAGATAATTCAGAAAGTTGTAAATTTTTTAAAAAATTAATTATTACTATTATTTTTTTTTATTATTATTATTTGATTTTTTTTTTCTAGTAGAATTATGATTTCTCTCCTCCCCTTTCCCAGTTTTTTCGTGGAGCCGAAATAAAGTTGTTTTTTTGGGCACTGTTAACGCCTTTTCTCTTTCTATTTTTATTCATTTTTTTTTCCTTTTTTCATTTTAATTTTACTGAAACAAATTTATTAGTCTCATTATGAAAATTAATTCATTTAAAGCGTCACATAAATTTTTATTCTTTTTTTTTTCTTTGCTTTTTCTTTTCTTGGCTTTTCTTGTCTCTGTGTTGTTTCTGCTCTCTAGGTCTCGGAGGAGATGGAATGACTTCGAAAGGTGGTCCATGGGGTGCAGCTGGAGGTCCGGGTGGAGCATCGGCTGGAGCGACGGCCAATCCGTACCACCACCAGGGACCGAATCCGTTTCACCAAGGTGCAGCACCCGGTACTAATTCGGACTGGTGGCATTCGAGTAGTTTACATTCCTCTTGTTCTATATTTTTAAAAATTTGAATCGACATCCGCAATTCACCTGAGGCATTTTTTTGGCATTACAGGTGGAGGTGGACCGTCTCCATACCAACCGTCGTCCGTCGGAGGGGCGTGGTCGGGTCAACCGCCCCCGCATCAACACAGCAATCGTCCCCATACGGACCTGCCTAATTTAGCCGCACTGGGGTCGTCTTTGGGTCTGACGGCAGCCACGGCGGGCAGTCCGGCTCCACCAGGTGCTGCGCAATTGACGAGCATGGGCGCCCTGAACTTGGGAGCCCTCCCAGTCGGATCAGCTTTAGTAGCGGCCGCTTTGAACCAGGCCGGATGGGGTGGATTGTTCAGTAGCTTGCAAGGACCGCAAGCTCCGCCTCCGCAACAACAACAGCAACAACAGCAGCCGCAAGATGGATCTGGAGGTCCCGGTAGCTACCCGACAGCGGCCCAACAGCATCAACAACATCAAGCCATGGCTTCGGTGGGCATGCCGTTACCGGCTCCGAACAACGGACCGGGTGGAGGAGCTTCGGGACTGTTAGGTTGGGGGGAAAGTCCCGGTCCAGTGACGGTGGCAACGGCGAGTGGCGTGCAACAACAACAGCAGCAGCCCCAACAGACGGGCACTCCCCAATCGCAACAACAACAGCAGCAACAGCAACAGGCTCCATGGGGCCAACGACAACAGCAGGAAGACCCCGGTCCTAAAGGACCTCCCTACACCATGAAATATAATTAGTGAGTAAGTGGACAACTCTAATTGTTTTTTTCTTTAATGACATGTTTAAAACGTCCATTTTCACCATATAGGACGGAAGAAAGGAAAACCAAAAGGGAACAGTGCGAATTAAGAGAAGGGGAATTCAAATGGCTTGATGCGCGCCAAAAATGTGATCGTGAAATCTGATTGTGCGAGATGAAATAAGAGTATAGTACGTGTCATGGCCGCCCGATTTTTTTTTTTTTTTTTGCGAATGGGCTGATTGATGAAAAATCTAAGACTGACTGGAGAAGCGTTTGATTGGTTGATTGTGGTCGTATCATGTGTGTGAATTTTTTTCATTCTTCTTTTCTTAGTAAGAAGATATTTCGTTTTTCCTTTTTACAAGTAACGAGTTTGTTGTGTGTCTTTTGTTTACATCTCCCTTTACACCTCCCGCTATCGTGTGTGTGTGTTTCCCCTGCGCTAATGTGTGTGGTCCACCTCCGTGTTTGACTATTAACATTAGAAACTGGATCCACGAGAGGATAAAAAAATCAAGGAGATATTATTTAGCCAGGTGTGTGTGTGCGTGTGTGTGTATTCTCTTTAGGGATATTTGTTTTTTTTTTTTCTTTAACGCGTTTGCTTGGGCTACTTTTTAATTGTTTTTTTTTTAATCAACATAAAATCAACACAAAAAAAAAGAATGTTTGTATTTTTCGTTTGGGGTTCAAGGGGAGGCTCTTCTGTCGTAAAGGTGGTTCAGTCACAAGGAATTGACTTCATTTGTTTTTAAGGGTGGAAAAGTCTCTTTTAAATCCTTCGAGGTTTTGCACGGCTCGATCCCCGCGTAGAAAATTAGGAGGGAAGGAAAGAATTAATTGACATTAGATTGTGACGTGTGTACTTGTGTAGAAAAATAAGCGAACCCTAGGCTACGGGGTTCACAATTCTTGTGCTTACAGGTGCATAGCTTATAGGAGAGAGAGAGATTTATTTATTCTGCGCAAATAACGAACGAAAGATTGAAAAAAACAATTTTAAGAGAGCATTTATTTAAACAGGTGTAAAGCTAAGAGAAAGGAATGAAAAAGAACCGAATGATTGTTGCGATCGTACCGACATTGCGGACTCGATCCGCAATAAAGGTAAACTCGAAACATTTCTTTCGTATTTTTCGCCGTGTGTGTTTGAATCGAGTCGTCGCTTATCGCCCAGAATATGTCATTAAAATTCTCTTTATTTTTTAATCCGTCACGTGTGTGTTGTGTGTGTGTTTTGCTGTGGCTCTCCTCTTTTAAATTACCAGTTGATTGGTTTAGTTTGTTTCACGTACCGCAGTGTGTGTGTGTGTTATCCATTTATGATTGTGTGTAAAAAAACAGATCCAACCCGCCACACCAAGATTTTTGTTCTTTCTAAATGTGGGAATTTGACAGGTGGAAGATTGTAACACAGAACAATTGATGTATGCGACAAACAGCTATATATGACCACCACCACCACATTATAACCTTCTCTTTCGTGTCACCATGTATATCTATATTGCAATACACACCATTTCGTCACACTGTCGGAATTTTGCCATTTTTTGATGAGCGATTGCCTCAAAGCCAGACTGGAACACTCCTGGCCGTCTATAGGGTCAACATCCATCGCCCCCAAAAAACGATCTTCTTATTCTTTCACGGGGCCAATAACGTTGAGGTTAAACCCATCCCTGTTCACCTTTTGATTTATTCATTTGTTTTTAAACGAAATTCATGTTATTCAAATCGTTTATTGGCTTAATCCCTACAAGGTCTTCATTCATCTTCATCGGTTTCCTATTTATTCCTCTTGTTTATTAAACATATTTATACTTGTTTCATAAAGTGAAATCAGTTGATGCGAAACATTAAACCTTGACCCTAGAGTTGTCTAGAAATTTTGCATTTCCAAGTCTATTGCAAAAAATGCCCTTCATGTTTTGAGTGTGTAGCCCCAAATGGCCAACATTGTTGATGTGTTGACCTTATAACTCCACTTGATTTAATCCGTCATCGTCAGCGATCGGCCGACCAACTGGAAGGCGCACCTTTAATGTCTTCATAAATCTAAAACGTGCGCTACGAATAATGGCGAAGCTTTCGTTCAACAGCCAATGAGAAATCGAGTATAGCGTGAAACAATTCACGTTGAACGATTCGACGTATATAAAAGGTGGTGGACCATCGAAGAACATCAGAAACAAACCAACAGCAAGGATGTTCTCTTCTCTTCTTTGTCTCGTCTCCTTGATGACCGTCGGCCATGTCCAGAGCCGAATGGACTTCACGACATACACCAATCTGTTAGCCCTGCTGGCCGGCAATGCCGAGCCGGTCACGGACAATCACGGTCAGTTTAAACATATCCTCTATTCGATTGATGTCCATACTAATTTGGGATGTTGTATGCAGCACGAACTTACAATGCCAGGCCCGCGTTTTATTATCCAGCTGCTTACGGCCCGTACGATTTCTATGGTCCAAATCAGCCGCAGATTATGTCGCCAACGAATCAACAAGATGATGAAACTGAACTTGATTTCTTCCGTTCGGGATCGGAGCCCCGATTCTTCGGGATCAAGAAACATTTGCTGTTGTCTGCTTTGAGAGGTCCACCAGGTCCTCCCGGCCCTCCTGGCGGTGAGGTTCCAGCTACTACCCCAGCTCCAACAAATGTTGGTCCCCCAGGCCCACCGGGACCACCAGGCCCTCCCGGTCCGGCTGGTACAGCTGGTAAAGTTGGCCCACCAGGCCCAGCTGGTGCTGACGGTCCTCCCGGCCCAGTAGGTCCTGCTGGTCCTGTCGGTCCGGCAGGTCCAGCTGGTCCTGCTGGCCCCCCAGGTCCCGCCGGCCCGGCTGGTGCCGCTGGTCCACCAGGTCCAGCAGGACCCACCGGCCGTTAAGCCATCTAATTCACTTAGCTTAATGTATGGCAAACGGGCAACGTCGAGCTGATGTTCTCTTCGGCTTTCGGTTAAACGTGAATGGGCTTTTGAGGGAATGGTGAACTCTTAGCATAGCATGAAAAAATCAATAGTTTGAATTATGTATCCACTTGTCTAATTGCAATGAATAAACAGAGCAAAACAAAATTTTCGTTTCGATTAATTAGAGTGAATGATGGAGTTAATTACTATCAGGGCATTCTCTTGATGTTCTACGTTCTAACAGAAGACTTCACTCGCATTCGTTATTCAGTTGGATGATCTCTTCCAATTAATTCATTGACGTCATTCCCTATTGTATTGAATTTCCTTCATGAACTGTTTCGGTATTGTTGACAAGACCAATCACAGAAATCAAACTGATACACGACGCTGTATTATGCCCAGCTCCGTCATAACAATTGATACGAGTCTAATTGAAACGGTGTTTTGAACGACATTCGGCTATTAACGAGATCATGTACCTGTACATAGGTAAAATGAAACCCTCATTAAATAGGGTTAAAAAAATCAAACGTTTTCAAATGTCAGTTCGTTGAGGACGTCCCAGAGAAATGGGATATACTCGTAATCGAATTACCTTTAATTGTATAGATGCATTATTTGAAAGTGTTAAAGCATTCGCTTTGTTCTTTCTGGAAATCAAAAAATGATTCGGTCGAGAGTGGCGAAACCACCAACCGTTCGCGTCTGCAACGATCAAGTGAACGATCCATCAGCGTCAACGCGATCCTCATGAATACGGAAACGGTTGAACGCACCCATCAAATAAATCTTTTTCGTGAATTCACGGCACACGACGTAGCAATTGTCGGAATTCTACGGTAAAACAAAGCCACACGGGGGATCGGAAAACGCGGCAATGACCGTGCGTTCGATGCTGGACGTCCAACCGGCGGGATTACACCTTCCAGGTAGACGTATAAAAGGAGGCAGATCATCGAGGAAGAACATCAAACAACAACCAGCAATCAACATGGTAACTTCACTCCTCTTCTGCAGTTGTTTGGTGGCTTGCTTGGCCATCGGCTCAGTTAGCTCTGATGGCCCGGTAGAGCCTTACTCGGCCGCTTTGCTGGCCCTGCTCACCGGCAATCCGGAATTCTATCCGGCCCCATATCAGAGGAGAACTGCCCAACAAGGTAATTATATTCAACTATAGGATTAACTTTAATGTTTGGATTTGTTATTTTCATGTGTTTGTTATTGGACAGGACGGCCTTACTATACGAATGTCCAGTACCCGCCTTACTATCCGGCCTACCCATCATATCCATTGGCATCTGATGCGGATTTCTTGCGTTATCCGCAGCTTTATGATCAACGTATCATCCAAGATGATGAGTCTGAAATGAATTCGTTTCGTTCGGGATCTGCTCCCCGTTTCTTCGGGAAGAAAGTTCCACTATCGGGACTCTTATCTGCATTGAGGGGACCACCAGGTAATTTGATTATTCATTAATTCACTTTGATTTTCATAATTCATTTGATAATTTATTACGCAGGTCCACCAGGCCCTGCTGGAACTCCACCACCTCCACCAGGCCCTCCAGGACCACCAGGACCACCTGGCCCAGCTGGCCCAGCCGGTGCTATTGGCCCCGCAGGACCCGCTGGTGCTGATGGCCCTCCTGGTCCTGCCGGCCCAGCAGGCCCCGCAGGTGCTGATGGTCCTCCTGGCCCTGCTGGCCCACCCGGCCCAGCTGGTCCTGCAGGTCCAGCAGGCCCAGCAGGCCCAACCGGCCCTGCCGGACCTGCTGCTGCCCTTTAAGAAAATGCCTTAATCAAAGTGAACTGTTAATTAACTCTATTAGGGGATTGGGGTTCTCGGGGATCAGACAAGGATCGGGTTATTAACCACTAAAATTGTTCCCATTTCAAATGTAGTAGAATTATTGTATTTGCTGAACATGTTGCATTGGAACTCAATAAACAATAATCCAGTATTTCACGTGTCTATCGTTTCTATCGCCGGACTTTGGTTCGTTCGTTTACAGCAAAAGACTTTGATGTATGAAGGTATAATACGACAAGATTAGAAATTCAAATTAACCGCACAGAACATGATTAACTGTCGGCTAAGACGAAGGCGGTGTTTTTTGCCAATGTTTACTTTGGCCCGTTCACGAAGGTGGACATAATAATAAAGAACTCTCTCATCAACTCGTTTTGTTTTTGCCGACAGGTTTATGCAAACGATATACCGCACGCTAAGTGTGGAACATTTAAGGCACTCCATATCCTGACAAATTTTATTTCTTAATGAATTGCTATAAATTGCAACGTTAACGGAGGCGTTTTAATTCCACACAACTTGTTCCACAATAATAAAAGACTGAGAAACCTGGAAAACTTAAATGTCGAAGAAAACCACGTTGAAATGATTTAACTTTGATCCCTTTGGATTGCTTAATGGCCTTGGCTATAGGAAAGCATTATTCAGATATAACCCTTTCGGGCAGTTTCGAAAGTCATATCCAAAAAGAAAATACTATGCGCCCTTGGAACGTCGGCTGGAACAGATCGGCTAAAGGTCAACATCCGCTTTCGTTTTAGCCTTCCGCCGGTCAAAGCTCCGCAATTGTTTTTCCCTAGTCATGTATAGTTTTATTTCAAGGGTATATCCATCTGTTTAAGGGCCGATTCGTTATATACAAGAGATTGATACATACGCCCGTGATTCTTTGATTGTATAACTTATAGGCCGGACCATACGTTGCCGGTCTAAAACATCGTCCCATCCGCCTTTTTGGATAGGCTGAAATGGACCTCACGCTGGGCTGTGTGGGAGAAGTCCGTTCAATCACTTGCGTCAAACTTGTGTTCCAGGCTAAACTTTAACACGAACTTTTTTCCGCAAACTTTGAATTTCAGATTTCTTTGGTTATAAACCTAAAGATCCGTGTTTATAGATAAACCCAATCATTTGAAGCGTATATAGAATATCCGATATACTTGTATGGAAGCCAATCTAGTTCTTTCTATACTATCAAGGTAGAAGGTCAGTGTCGGGGACCGTATTCTGCGTGAATCCAGCATAGATAGCAACATGAATAAAAAGATTGCGTTTCTCCATCAGTGAATGATCCGTCATCGTCAAAGAACACCCACCAACTATTAAAGAAAACGAAATCAAAGACGCGCTATGCCTTTCGGTATATGTAAATCACATCGTGAAACAAAACGCTTTGCAAATCAAAAACAAAAAGATAAATAATTCTTGTGTAATGCGCTTCCTCACAGACGGGGCATAGCGTGTCAATGTCATCCGCCTCACCTGTACATATCCAAATTGAGAAAGGAGTATAAAAGGAGGGCACATCATCGACGAAGAGCATCAAACAACAACCAACAATCAACATGGTAACTTCACTCCTCTTCTGCAGTTGTTTGGTGGCTTGCTTGACCATCGGTTCAGTCAGCACCAATGGCCAGGTAGAGTATTCACCGTACACAGCCGCTCTGCTGGCCCTGCTCACCGGCAATCCGGAATTCTATCCGGCCGAAAGCCAGTACCAATTCAAGTATCCCAACTACGGTAATCTTTTTTTTAATTAATAACTTCTTCTTGAAATCGTAAATGTTTTAATTGGTATGTACAGCACGGACTTACAATGCCAGACCTGCGCTGTATTACCCAACGGCGTACGGACCAGTGTATCCATCAGCATCGCAATACGATTTCTACCGGCCCAATCAGCCGCAGATTATGTCGCCAACGAATCAACAAGATGATGAAACTGAACTTGATTTCTTCCGTTCGGGATCGGAGCCCCGATTCTTCGGGATCAAGAAACATTTGCTGTTGTCTGCTTTGAGAGGCCCACCAGGTCCTCCCGGCCCCCCTGGAGGTGCGGCTCCGGCACCAGCACCAGCTCCAGCTCCTGCTCCTGCTCCTGCTCCAGCTCCGACCAATGTTGGTCCTCCAGGCCCACCTGGACCACCAGGCCCTCCCGGCCCTGCTGGCACAGTTGGTTTGGCAGGCCCACCAGGCCCAGCTGGTGCTGACGGTCCTCCAGGTCCAGCCGGCCCTGCTGGTGCTGACGGCCCTCCAGGCCCAGCTGGTCCCGCTGGTCCTCCAGGTCCCGCCGGCCCTGCAGGTGCTGCTGGCCCACCAGGTCCCACTGGCCCTACTGGCCGTTAAGCCTTAAGTTTAATGGCAACGTCGATGTTCTCCGCGTTTCTTGGTTATTGGTAACATTATCTTTTACGTGAATGGGCTTTTGAGGGAATGGTGTTATCTTATAGTAAACATGTCATCAATTTCTATCCATTTGGCAATGTAATTGCAATGAATAAACGATGCAATCTCACAAGGGTTTTCGAATCATTTTTCTTCCATCATTACGTTTTACCCCCCGATGGACGGGCCTGTGTTTTACACATTAACTTGATTCGAGTGAGAGACATTGTTAGAGTCATCGATGTGTAACTAATTTTCCAAAAGAACTTGGAAGAAAATGTCCGTACGAACAAGAAAGTTTGGTGTGCACATCTCGAGTAATTGAACAAAGTTAGCATGTACTACTTTATGTGTATGTAGGTGTAACATATGAAAAATGTATTCGCTTGAAACTTGAGAGATTTCACGAAGCAACTAATCTCTTTTAGCTTCAACGACATGATGTTAATGGTATATACTTGAGACTAACGGCTTCAGGATAAAAAACTGCTTTGGGCTTTGTACGTCATCAATCCTACGTGTATATTTAATCCATCAGGTGCAAAAGAAATGCACATTTTCGTGTATTCAATAAGACATCGAAATCAAACAGACTGGCACATATTAATCGAGCAATACGATTCAGGAATGACAACTCACTCAATGCCTCAGGACGTGATCAGATTCGGTCGTTGGAGCTTTGATGCACATTAATTCACCGGGTTTGTATAATGCGGGCCAAATAGACGTGAGTTAAACGTGTATAGACAGTGCAACATCAACACGCACAATGAGCACATGCTGCCTCGTATAACGAATGCTTGTGTATAGGAAATTGAAATCGATAAAAGAGCTGTGCTGCGGTCGTTGTTGCTAAGCAAGTCGACAGGTTTATATATACGTTACGTTATGCACATGCTGTGTTACCCAGCAATAACTAACCAAACGCAATTTCCTTCACGTCAAAAAAAAAAAGACATTTTTCAATTATATGTAAAATCTCTTTGACCTCGGGATCCTAATTGTTTTTTTAATATTTTATTCTTGTTGACGTAACAACTGGATCCGATGCACGCCTGGATTGTTGAGAAACCTAACAATCTCCAACGAGACGGGCTCTTCTTGCCCCGTTGGAATCAAAGGATTCGATTCGATTGTTCTTTCTGGAACAACAGGTGAGCATTCTTTCACGTCACTGACGATCGTTTCTCCAGGACAGCATAGACTTGTCTGTTGGATACATTCAGATGGCAAAGCCAGGCTTTGCGTCATCATTTTGGTCAGCTGGCCAGCGGCCGACAAGTCCAGCAATTCTCTCGGTTGTTCGTTACTCGATGTTCCAGCCACCATCCCGTGATTGTAAGCATGTGCTTGCCTCCCAAGAAATCGGACCGAGAATTTCTCCCAGGCCACTCGAAACTGAAATTCAGATTATAAATTTTATTGAATCGTATATAAGCTCAGATTTTATTACCTGAGTATTTAGAAATCCGTAAATAATTGGGTTGAGAACGGCCGATGTTTTGGCAAAGAGGCAGGGTATAGTTGCTAACGCAGGTGAGCTCGTTACGCTGTCGTTACGTCTACCGCTAAACACCTCAACGAGTGCCAATATGGAATAGGGTGTCCAGGCTATCATGAAGGCACCGATCATGACGGCCACCATGACGGTCGATCGTTTCTCGGCCGCGTCGCTCCGTCGGTTTTTCTCCTTTTGCGGTTGAACGCGAATTTGCATAATCGCTCGTTGATTGATTTCTCGTTTCACTTTGCGCACGACGCGTAGAATGCTCGAATAGGACGCGATAATGGCCACCATCGGAAGAAACAATCCCATGGTAAACATGTAGAAAATGTAGGATCGATTGCCGTCCATCTTTAATTCCCAGTTTACCGAACAGCTGATTTGCATAACATATTATTTTTGGTTTTTAATGATTTGGAGGTAAAATGATTTGGAATTTATATACCTGATGTGGGCGGCTTCGCGGCCGTAATGGCCCCAGCCGAGCAACGGAGGGCAAGTGACGGCCAACGCGTACATCCAGATGCTGGCCAAGAGAAGGGCAGCTTGGCGATGGCCAAGACGGACACTGCGATTAGTAAATGCGCTGACGCGATTCGGTGGATGCAGGTGTTTCTGAACGACCAGTTTGCATCGAAAAATGGCCAATGCCGATAGCGTTGTAATCGATCCAATACCTTTTTACACATTGACCCATCAAAGCCAATTGTCTTTGCAACATGTTTTCGCCTGATTTATGGTATACCTGCCGTCGATGTAATCATAGCGTAGGCCGTGCATAATTCTTTCCCGAAAGGCCATCCTGAATGTAGGGCAGCGACAATAGAGACCGGTGCACTATCGTTGATTGTATGTTTTTCCCCATCCCAAAAGAAATGTGGCCGTTACAAATCAATCAATAACAGCTGTATGGTTTTCTTTATATACGTACTATATAAGAAATACAACTAACCCGAAGCCTGCGATGATCCCATCGGAGCAAGCCAAATTAAGGAGCATCCAATTTAAGGGCGTCATTTTCTGCGATGTATTCCGTACGAATGAATTCAAAAAACAAAAAGGTAACGCCATAAAAAGTTAAAATAAAAATGGGAATTATATAAAAAATACCTTTGGATCATTCAAAAGAACAATGATGACGATAATATTGAGAACGACTCCGAGGACGCTAATGAAAAACAAATAAGCGGCCGATGCCTTATAAGCCCAGGTGGGCATTAATTGAAGGCCGGAGACGGTCATCAGACCGTCGGAAATGTTGCTAGTCGTAATGATAATTAAATGCTGACGTGGCACGTAGTCGGATACCGTTACGGAAGTCTTCCGGCTGCCAACGCACAGGGCCAAACTCATCAAAACGATGAGCGTTACGCTGCCCGCCTTTATGACGGACGCCATGGCGATGCGTCAACTCTATTCTACAAGGATGGCCACAAAAAAATCAGCGTTCGATGCTTTTATATCTTCGTACGGCACGCACCAAGCGGGAGAAAAAATAATGTCTGTATACAACGTCTTTATAAAGCGCAATCGATCGATATGTAAAGGTGTCCGCAGACGTCGTGTGACGTAAATTCGATAATTCATCGATATAACACACACGTTCGAATTTCACAAAGCAAAATTAGGGATGATGGGCGTTGGTTTGAAAGATGTATCCATTTTCCTGAATGTCGAGAGAGCAATAACTGTTAATCTGTTCTTCACGACATCGTGATTGCAACTGGTGTGGACCTGTGAACCACCACACGCGTCCGAAGTTTTGAACCTGCGCACCAATTGATAAAGTATGTAGAGATGGCCGAATATGTTCAACGTTAATTTTCATTTTAGTTCGGCATGTAATAGGATTAACAATAGCCGCGGCGTGATTGAATTATAATTACTTGCCTATTATGACTTATATGAAAAGAATTTCACGATTGGATCATCAAAGACCTCGGACTATTCTTTTGTTATACCTTTCATCTGTTAACAAGTTTGATGGCTTCGACAACGTCTTATTAATTCTTTTGTTAATTTTCTGATGGCTTGATGTAGCTGAATCAGAAGGAATCCATAACGATGTAACTAGTTGGATTGCATATTCTGCAACAGTTGTCATATATACGTTTATACAGAAAGGTATTCCAATATTGAATTCTGAGAAGTAATTTGCCATACCAGCCGAACCAGACAAGTTTTGAATTACCAAATAAGCCGACGAGGCTATTGCTTTCCTTTGATTCAGGGCTTTTCCTTGCATATTCATATGCTCATTTGCATTTCGAATGCGGTTTTTTTAATGGCATTTTCGATGAACGGCTATTACCCCATCATATAACGGCCTTTAGAGGATGAATTCTCAAAACACCCACCGCAAGTGAGCTAGAAAATCGGGCTGTTAAAGTATATAGCGACAGAAATCAATACTCGTTCGACATCCACGACGACGACCTCCTTTTGTTCCAGCTAATCAGGTATTTGTTTAGAGCCTGCTACAAGTTTTCTCTCTTGTGATTATTGAGCAAACATCCGTCAACTTTCTTCCATCATTTAGTGGTTCACGTGAAGTTCATTCTTTTTATTCACGGGTTGATGATTTCTGTCAAACAAAGGGATTCGGCAGATTTTTTTTATAGATACAAGTATTTTTGGGGGGGAAGGGAGGGCAATAAGAACGATGATCCAGCAAATGGGAAGGATCATAGACATGATAATACGCCAAACATTGTGGGTTTTCATCCGATCCATCCGGATGATGTTCATAGTCATGACAACAATCGTTTTGCTAACAGAATTGACAGCCACCTGCGCTAGTTATAACTGAATTTGCTTTTAGGTTGTTATTACTTTCCTCCACAGCGTTTTGCAATCCCCCTCCCCCCCCAAAAAACTTCTGCGAAAATGTCATATTGAAATTGTTGATATACGCCCACTGCTTAAGGGTCCCCCCCCTTATTTTTTCCATTGCATCCATTCAACCGAAAAGACCCGTCAGTGCAAGATTATCCCGAGAAGGCAACGTGAAAAAAAAAAGGTAAAAATATTTTTAAAAGTTATTGATCCCCTCCCCCTTCTTTCTTTCATTTTTCTTTGCCGCGGTGCAGTTCGACATTCAGGTTTTTTCTTTTGTGTAGACACAGTTTCGATTGACCCTTTTTTTGTATGACTGGGCATGGCTGGGAGAAAGTTTGTCTGAGCGTGTGCACAGTGGGGTAAGGGTTTAGTCGGCCATTTCTTACATAACGAAGAACTCCGGAAAATGGAGTGATGTGCGACAAATTCTCTTGTCTACACTCGTCAAGTAAAAGAACCAGGTGAACTCCCATTTTTGATTTGTTTGTTTAGCTTTGCTTAACTTATACTCAACTACTCCAATTAAACCAAGTTTTACGTTGAGTTGAGAACGCCCTTAAGTGTTTTTACTTAATCACTTGATATATTACGAGTTATGTTTAAAAATGATTAGCGACTGTAGTGCTCCGAACAATACTCATTAGCTCCCAAGAGTACAAAAATCGAACTTTAGCTAATTTGTAGCTAGCTACCAGTTAGCTGAACGTTAGCGTTTGAATTAAAGAATTAAGATATTTCAAATCCATTTGTTGGTTTGTATTGGCTTCTTCTTTATACAGGCCATTTTTAACAATTTGCTCAAGACAACATGTAGGTCACTCTAAATTGAAGTTTATAGCTGTAACCTTATCAACTCTATTTCAATCCTAGTATATATACCGTCTATAACACCACTAGACAATGGATATATTGTCTGTGTCACGTACGCTTCAGGTGCGGATTTAATTGGAAACGAACCTGAAACGTCAAAGCTCTCGGTGACATTGTAGAATGGGACCAAGTGGTACTCAAAGAAAACTATTGTCCTACGTATAGCCTAGTTGTTGCGCACACCTGGAATTCCTGACAATCTGAACTAACTTTCATGTCTACGTGACTTGTACCTTGGCCTATAGTTTCTTTGTTTTAGAAAATTCACCTGTACTTATGCATGTCTGTTCAGATGAAAAGAACATCCTTCAATCCAGGACGTTTTAAATAATTTAAAATAAGAAGCTTATACGATTTACCTCAGGAGAATGGCCGTGGGCTTAACAAACAAAAAGAAGATGAAGGACCGGATATATGCTGCACGTTCAGATGGAAAACTTATGGACAAAGTTTTGACATAAACTTTTGGTGGATGGTAAGAAATGAATTTTTCTTTCTTCAAAGGGAATGCACAAAACTTTGTTCTTAACTGAATGTTGCGTGGTCTCATATACAGTTTTAAATGCAGTCAGATTGCTAATTGGATATTGATGAGAACTATACCTACAGTTCAGTTTCAGTTACGTAGGATATGGCGTCACTAACAAGACCATCGGGAAAAGCTCGCATTCAGCAGGTTACGGAATACGATTCTCATTCAGGTGTGCATAACAACGTAAGTTTTTATCGTTTTTCAATGTTTTTGACTTCTATGTCTCCCTGGCCCCCAAAGTTTTTCTCCTTGACTAAGTCGAGAGGGTTCGGAAAGTTTAAAAAACGCCTCTGTAGGGATGGGTACGGACGGACCACAAAATGCTATGCCCATCCTTTCTCAGTTTGCATACAGCAGTAGACACCTCATTGTTATTATCTCAGTGTGAATAATCATTGTGTCGTGTTACATTTGTAATCTAGCCCAGTCGATGTTATTCTGCGTGTCTTAGAGTGTAAAGGAGCGTGATGTCCAGCTAATGCGCAAATTTCCGTACAGCTGGGCAGTAACAACGCGGATACAAAGCCAGAGGATTGTACGTACCCTGAAATTTCCAGTTTGATCAGGATGCTAAATTTTTAACAAGACACGCTTTGGATTGAATTTGGAAAAATGGGAAATTCCATATCGAAATCGCTGTATGTACCTGGCGTCATTGATGCTGAGTATACGGATTCAATTGTTTGTTAAGGATATTTACTATTTACATCAATTTTCCCACTTGTCACGTGTTACAGATAAGAATGTGTTTTATTACAACTTGCATTTATGTTTGTCGGCCAGTGTTTTACATTTACCTGTTGATAGGTGGTCTCTAGCCTACTTGCAGGTGGTGTAATGTATCTCTTATCACATGTACATAGTCATGTGCAGAAAGATAACATTAATCCCATTTATGTACACCGTCTGTGCTGAATAGGGCGCAGTTTTTGTGTTGTTGTTTCGATTTGATTTCCATTTTGCTCACGGCCTCGTTAAGGTGTTGGAATGTGGCCATGTCCGCATCCATTTCAGAAATTGACTTCTACCCTCAATGTCACTGGAATTCGTTTATGCATCCGAGGTTTGTACCCTGCTACTTTAATTAATAAGACGTATCGTATTTCATTTTTATTTCTTAATTAGGGATGCGAGGAATGTGTTGCCTTGTGCGCCAATCCCGCCGTGATTGAGGATCGAAACGACCGCTCACGTCACCGCAACAAAAGTGAAGTGTCTTCCATTCGTCTGAACTGCAAATATCGAGTCTACGCATCCTTCGAAATCCTGCTGCAAAACTCTGCCGATCCTAACGTTGACGCCATTTTTGTGTTGTGCCGTCATTTGACGTACGACCAGCTCATCGAATTGATCGGATTCTTCGTTCAATCTGGTGTTGAAATTCATCACGCGAGCACGGGATCTGCCTCGGTTTCATTCCTCTGCCGATATGAGATTAACAATGTGATTAACTTGATTCAAACGCTCGTTCAACACGACTGTATCTCTTCGCGGATTTGTGACGCACTTGTCCAGTTGTGTCGCAATGGCGTCGGTGACCTGATTCAACGAATCCGAACGCTCATCAGCCACGGCATTGAAAACGTTCGGCTCGATTGTGATTCCGTGAACGGCAACGTTGCCGAAGATGTGAAAACTATTTTATTAGAATTAGACGATGATGTCATTAATTCACGAACTGGAAAATGCCAATTGAAATCCGTTTTCAAAGCGTGCCGGGCAACGGTGCACGTCAAAATCCATTCGCCGTTACATCAGCGGATGATCTACAATCATCAGGTCGATCACGTTGATGAATCTGGATTGTTAAAATTTAACACGAGAGAAAATAGCATTTTCCTTCCGGCTTTCAGAGACTGGCAAACCATTCACGGTGCGTGGCATTGCACTGATTTCGTTGCTGGACAACTGGATCGGCTCATTTTCAGTTACCTGGACAAACATTCGCACCGGCGTGAATTGTGCGATAAATCGGCTGGCGCTTGCGATTGGTGTCGCGTTGGATCTGACGTCGATGATTACCTCAACAGGTTGATGGACAAGGTGGAAGAAATGTGTTCCCTTTTCGCAGCTGAAAGACTCATTCATTACGGCAGTTCGGCAGAGAAGACCAACATTTTTCGGGCCAGTGAATTCGATCGTGGGGTCGTCCTCAACAATTTCGGCCAATCACCTTCAGATCCTAATCAAATCGTTTACACGGGCAACGATCCAGCTTACGTGGCCTTAAAAGACGGTGAATATCCAATCAATTCGAGCAGTTTACTCATGTTATTCATGAAATCGATCACGGACGCGGTGGAACGCGTTCACAGCGTGCACGTCTTCGCACCGACAGTGGCCTTCGGTGAAACTTGCGTCACGGTGTATTTCCTCTATCGTGGAAGACATCCTTCGGCTGCGGTGAAAGTTAGCGTCGACATCACCATCGCTGTCAAAGCGGCCGAACAGCCGGCCATGATCTCCAACGGCTGGTTTGTTTCGGACGACGTCGACGGCGTCGTCCTCTTAGTGCCTCATCGTCGTGGAGTCGGTAGCCAATGGCGTTTATCTTATCCGACTTTAGAGAGGGACATGTTGCTTCACGCGGGCGAACAGGTATCGAGAGTGTATCAATTGCTTAAATTTCTGGCTGCTCTTCATCACGCCAAAGATAATTTGAAGCGTGAAATTCCGAGGAAATCGAGTTTGTCATCGTACGCGTTGAAGACGTGCTTGTTTCGTTACATGCGACATCACTATCGACCACCTCCGTGGCAGCCGGAAGATGCACTACGTCACGCCGTGGGCATTTTGCGTCAGTTTCCCATCCACTCGTGTGAGATGACGTCGTATTTCAACAAAGAGATTGTGGTGTTCAATGTCACGCCGAAGAGTAGGAAAGCTGTGGCGGAAATCATTTCTGTATTAAATAAATTGCTGTAATTATAAGCTCTTGTTATACTTGATTTTTGTTAAGTGCTTTATCGTGAGTTTATTGCGTCATTGCTTGTTAACTGGCTTTTATTGTGTATGAATTTTAATCTGAGGTTTATTGCGTTGCTGTTTGTTTATCAAATAGATTGACTAATAATCGTAACAAGTGTCGGTTTAATCAATCGAAATTTAAGGTTAACAGTTTTTACCAGTAATTTCTGCTCTACCTAAGAAAATGGCTGAATGTTGAGAAATCCGAGTGTAGTGTTACATTTGCGTTGTTCCACGATCTTGACATCACGTACAAAGTGACGTCAACTTGTACAAGTCCTTGAATGTGCGCATGTTATCCGACAACGATTGACGTGCTTTCAAAACACTGAAGAAACAAATTTCTTCCTGCTTAATCTGGAGTTCTAAGTTAACATGAAGGTAATTAATAGAAAATCCTAACTTGTATTCATTTAATACTTACTGTAGATTCTTTGAATTTTTTAGGTGTTGGTGATGTTAGCGATTTCCGTTGTCTTGCTGGCCTTTCTCATCGAGGCCAAGCCGGTGGACACTTCCAGCAATCCCTGCCACACAACAAACGTAGAGAAGAAATGGAATGAAGGACCACTTAAGCACAAAAGAGTGATAATTACGAATGGGACTGAGGTGTTGAATCTCTGTAATTTCAACACGACAGAGAAAAACATTTGTTTACCCGATTTCGAAGAGTGGAAAAGCATTCACGCAGCTTGGCATTGTCAAGGTAAGAGTGTCATCACTCTTGGCCAGTCGATTTTTCATTACCTGGACAAACATTCCCATTCACGTGAGCAATGCGATAAATCGCCATCCACCTGTAATTGGTGTCGTGTTGGAAAAGATGTCGAAGACTACCTGAATCTGTTGATGGACAACGTAGCAGAGCTATGCCCGTTGTTTACTACCGATCAGCTAGTTCAGACTGGTAGCTCGGCTGAAAAAACCAACATTTTTCGAGCTAGTGAATTCGATCATTTAGCCATTTTGAAGCATTTCAGTCAATCGCCATCAGATCCCAACGAAATTATTTACACCGGCAGTGATCCTGTTACTCTAAAATACGCAAATGGACCAGTTAACGCCAGTGAATTATTAAATCTCTTCAGAAAGTGCATCACCGAAGCAGTGGAACTTGTCCAGAATGATGTGTTATCTTCCCCCAAGATCATCCTCGGGAGAACTGGTGTCACCATCTATTTCATTCACGGTGGAAGATATCCTTTGGAACCAATGAAAATCAGCGTCGATTTATCAATTGGCGTTAAAATTGCTCAACAGCCACCTGTAATTTGGTTCATGAAGAATAATAGCAACAATGACGTCATACTTGTCCCTCAACGTCCTGATGCCGGGAGTCAGTGGCGTCTGACTTATCCCACGCTGGAGAGAGATATGTTGCTGCGTGCAGATGCTTCAGTTGGCCGTGTCTATCAATTACTCAAATTTCTGGCAGCCCTTCATCACAGCAAAGATAATATCGAACGAGAAATTCCGAGGAAATCTAGCTTGACGTCGTATGTCTTGAAGACATGTTTGTTCAGTTATATGCGTCGGAATTATCGGCCAGAGGAAGCGACGTGGTATGCAAAAGATGCACTCCATCACGCAGTGGGTGTCTTGGGGCATTTCCCATTAAACGCGACTGAGATGACGTCATTCTTTTTTAAAGATCGAGTCGAATTTAACATCACTTTGGAGAGCAAGCAGGCTGCGACTGAAATCATCGCCATGTTGAACAGAATCAATCCGTAAAATCTTTCAAAGTCAACCTGCGTCAAAGGAAATTAATTACACACAGTTGTTCGTACCTGTATTCGTTTTTATTTTGATTACAAAATGCACGCTAATCACTGGCTTTAGGGCTTTCAAGTTGGATCGTAAAAGAACAGTAAAATTGAACTAAAACGTACCTTTAGTCTTGACTCAGCAGGTTTAGTTTTTGATCGTAACAAAGGGAATTGCTTCTCGTGATAAGATGATGTATCCTTTATTATGTCGGTAAAATCCCCATTAAACTGGATTGCCACTCAGGCATTGTACGCGTCCCTAATAGCAATAGAGTCCCAATTAACTCACCAGTTAATCATTGCCTTCTGAAATTGTGGTGTAGTTACATCGAGAATTTTTAATTACGTAATCGGTACTCTCCTTTCTAGGAGAATTACACCAAAACCTAAAAGGTTTCTGTCGGTGTGCGTCAGGCTCGAATGTGACATCGTATTTGTCAAACATATTGATAGATTTGTCATTCCCATCTAATTTATTAATTTATGCCCTGAGCTTTTGGATCATTCTGGCTACGAATACGTGAGATGCCAGTTGACGTGAGTGTCGTACTGCAGATTTGCTTAGACGGTATTAAACAACGAATTGTATCTTTTAAAGTAACAGATCCTTTGGGGAAGGGTCAATCCTATTTGTTTTTGTTTTTTTCTGGTTCTGGAGGTGTTTTATGAAATAAGAGGATTTATGCCTACGTGTTTCGTGTCACGGAATTTTTCATATCCTTGCATACATTTCCAGGTGCTGTTTAGCCTTCATTTTGGGTGAAAGAAACATATGATCAGTACCTTGGGGGTCCTAGATAATTCAAAACATATGACCGTTTGGACTTGAGACGTGCGCTATATTCTAGTTTGCCCTACCCTTTTTGATTCCCCTTTGACTATTATTTATTTATTCCCTTATCTGGAGTTGTGTTGTATTCAACAGTGAGAATTAGTGCCTTTCACAGTGCGTAAAATGCACGAAAACATTGAAGACTTGACACACCTACAGAAACTAGAAACGAGCACAGGTACGTTATTTGCATGAAACACGATTTAAAACTTTCACCGAAATTGTGCAAGCTGCTGTAAAATATAATTTGCTTTTAGTCCTACAATGCCTACGATCACGCTACAAACAGAAACAGTTTTACACATGGGCAGGGCCAACTTTAGTAGCACTAAATCCTCTGAAGGATGTGCCAGGGCTTTATTCAAAAAGAATGATGGAGCTGTTTGCCCACGAATCATTCACTTACAAAACACCTCACGTCTTTGCACTTGGCCAGCGTACTTTGAGACACTTGCAGTGGGGATTAGGGAAAACACACCAAGCTATTGTTGTCAATGGTGAGAGTGGTGCCGGAAAGGTAATGAAATCTCAAGGTATGCTTAATTTGACATTTATCTCAAAACCTTTTCATTTGTAGACATGTAATGCCCTTTACTTACTGTCCTTCTTTGCTGCGATGGAGACCAACAATAATGAAGTACCAAACTCAGATAATATTGAGGTGCTGCTTTGCAGATCTAATCCATTGCTAGAAGCTTTGGGAAATGCTCAAACTTTAAGAAACGAAAACAGCAGCCGTTTTGGCAAGTTGATTCGGTTGGTGTATATCGGCGAAGGTGCTAACACGCAGCTAGTAAGTGCTCACATCGAAACCTACCTGTTGGAATCAACACGCGTTGCCCGACAAGCAGCTGGAGAAAGAAACTTCCACATATTTTATCAGGTTGAATTAGAAACATAAACACCACATGCCAAACAAGTTGCTAATAATTCCGACACGATGCTTCAGATGCTGGCTGGCTTACCAGAGAGCACAAAAGCAGAACTGGATCTACTAAATGTTCCGAAATGGTCGATTGCATCCGAAAGAGATTGTAATGCGATGGATGAAGCTCATTTTCACGTGACAGTGGCAGCTTTGGAGCAATTGAGTCTCGAGGATACAACGCAACAGCTGTGGAAACTCTTGGCAGCTTTGTTACATTTGGGTAACGTCGAATTCGTAGTCAACAAAGAGGCCAACAGTTGGACGACGGATCAGCAAAACCATTTAGAATCTGCCGCTCGTCTTCTCGGTCTGAACAGCAACGAACTATTTCAACTGTTTACAGTGCGGCACTTTCAAGCTGGAAGCAAATCACCTGCTGTTGTGCGGCCTTGCAGCTCTCAAAATGAATGTGCAACTCGTCGCGATACGTTAATCAAACTCTTGTACCGTATGACGTTCGACACGGTGCTTGAAAACATTAATCGAAAACTACAACACGCCGTAGATTCGACATTTACCATACCAAAATATCTTTGTAATAACTTATTTCTGTTTTATGCTTTTCATGTTACTACATGTTTTCTGCAACAGGTATTTTGGATTTGTACGGGTTTGAGTCGTTCGAATATGGCAATAGTCTGGAGCAGCTTTGCATTAATTATGCCAACGAAAGATTGCAGTACTATTTCACAGTCAACTATCTGAAAGAACAACAGCTACATTTAGCTAACGAAGGTAAATAAAACAAACCAAAATCAATTATCCGTTAAAGTTAATTTTACTTTGTTTCAATGGCTAAGGTCTGACAGCAATTAAATTGGACGAAAACGCGTTGGACAAGCAAAATTTAATAAGCTTTCTCGATGGGCCAGTTTCTGTCTTTGGAGTCCTAAACGAAGTATAAACTAACGTTTGTAATTTATGTAAAAACTTACCATTGAATTACTTCTCCACGAGCAGGAATGTTATCTTAATCGGGGATGCGATGACTCGCAAGTGTGCATCAGGATCCAGTCAAGTTTGAATGAAAGAACTAGAGGGGTCAAAAGCATGCCACCGAGCCCCCGTATGCCTCGCTCGTCAAAGATTAAAGCTCCGCCCGTCGAATTTGCTATTAGTCATTATGCTGGGCTCGTATCTTATTCCACCGTCGCAATGTTGGACAAAAATCGCGATTACGTAAAAGCAATTATGTTTACCTTTCAATTTTTCCAAGTACTAATGATATTTTTAATTTTGTTTACTAGATTCCTACAGAGATGGTGTCTGCACTTTCCAAAAGCAGAAATTATTTTGTTAAACTTTTATTGGGAAAAGACGCGTTAATAGTCAATGCAACGCATACGATGAATGGCCGAAGACACACCGTTCTAGCTAAATTTAAAGTAACTAACATAAAAATCAAATAGTTACTGGAACGGGATGACTCAATTCATTACTGCCTTAGAATTCCTTGGACAACTTGATGAGGATTCTTAATGTCTGTGATGTCCACTACATCCGTTGCATCCGACCGTCATTGAGCGCTCCGTATTATACCACGTCGCCTAGTCAACGATGGGACGAGGATTACGTCGATGCACAGTTAAATGCTTGTGGTGTCATCGATACGATCAAAGTATCTTCCTTTGGCTATCCAATCAGGTGGGCTTAATTTCTATCGTAAGAGAATCAATCTAGAGATTATCAATCGATTATTTTCAACGTACAGAATGAGTCATGAGGAATTTGCCTCTCGCTATAAATACCTGTCCACCAAACGACCAAAGGAATCCATCGAAGCCATAGAAATATGCCGTGAAATTACCGAATCTTATGTACAGTTGCAAAATGAAATACGTGTCGGAAAATCTCAGATGTATGCCACGGAGAAGGGCATTGAGTTAGCTGAACGATGGAAGTTTCGCATTCGTCATCAGGCGGCCAGCGTAATACAGCGTTGGTGGCGTGAAAGACTTCGTAGACAAAGAGCTGCCGTGACACTGCAAAATTGGTGGAGAACGGTCGTTCGTACGCGTGCAGTAAACAGAGTGAAGCGTTGGTGGAAGAGGAAGCGTTCCACTGCCCAAATGCTTTCCAAAGTCCGACAGATATGTGTGTCCGTCCGCATCGTTCAACGAACCGTCCGTCGCTGGCTAATCCGGACCAGAGCTATCAGGCAAAAGAGTGCTCAAATTTCTTTGCCTTCTACAGACTCTGTTGCTCAAGTTGTTGCAGATGAAAGTTGTGACCACGATGTTAAGTTACAAGTCAGCCCCAAGTGGGCAGAAAACAATAATTGTGCCAAATTGACCCAATCGCCGAATCTAATCTCCTTACAACTTTCCCGCACCAACTTCTTTTACAGCGTTGGAGTCATCTCGATACGACGGCCTCCGACGGTATTATTTAAATGTTTAATTCTCTATTAGTTGTTTCCTAATTTTTGTATTCTTGATTTTTAAAAAGGTCCGAGCTCGTTTTATTACCCGGAAAACGTGCCTTCCATTTTCTTTCATTCCGCCTAGATCACAACTGCCTTCCGGACTTACCGACGCCTACTTATAAAATTTATGTATAAAAAATTAATATGTTTAACACAACACATCGAAGGGACCACAAAACGCCCTAGTCTTAATATGGTGTAGGACGAGTGAGTGAAATTAAATTATGAATACCAGTTAATTGTCATTGGTTCCATCGGACTATACCGAGGACATGGAACGAAACATTGTCTATTTGTAGGAAAGAAATTATGTCACGATTAACAATTCACATACGCGCGGAAAACAAATAATCGATGATAATTCTTAATTGTTTCATGGAGCTTTCCGGCCAAGTGTGTATTTCCCTCGACAGAGCTGCCAAATGGAAATCTTTACTTTTCCGCCGTCAGCTGGGCGACGCACCCAAATCTATGGAACAGGAAGAACATAATAAGTCAAGAACGAAAAACTAATAATGGACATTTTTACCGCTTCAGTGCCGATTGCCGAAATAACTCCTGCAAAACGGGCTTTCTTGCCCTCAACTTGGACTGTCTGCCCCCGGTGGTACCTGTTACAATATAACGGGTTTATTGAATTGGGTAACTATGAGGACAGCAATGAAGCGAGTTACCATCGTTTTTCATAGAACAGTTTCCCATCTTCTACGCGAGCCTCGTATGTCGCTTGGTTCTCACCGCTATTCCAACCAGAATAGCCGTAAGACTGGCCTTGTACTGGGGACCTGTTTGAAACTATTAAGTTACACAGCATTAAAAGTGTAAGAGCAGTCAAATTACCTGGATGGTGACTGGTCTGATTGTCTTGCTGGGGAACTGTAGTTACTCCGTCGATTGGGGATGCCATTATTGGAACCTCGAATAGCCGACGGACCATTGCCTCCCGAGGGTTTGGTTGGCGGAGGGCCAGATGTACCACGTTCAATAGCTCTTAAATCCTCAGCTACATCGTTCTCATCAAGTAGGTAAGCTAACTGGGCTGGGGCCATCTTTCTTCTTTTGTCAGAAGGGCCTGACGAAGAATTAACATTGATGGGATCGTTGGGACGACGGCGTAATTTTCTTGTTGTTGGCGCTTTGATCTGTATTTGGATGCGATAAGTAATCAAAAGGGAAATATAGTTACAGGTATAAAACTCACCTCCATGGAATCTCCGGTGAGTTCTATCGTAACTCGTTCGGTTTCCACGTGGCGTTTCTTCTCTTCCAACTCAGAAATGAGATTTTCTTGTAATTCAATCTTCTTTTCCTCTAATTCTCTTGAAGCTGATTGCTTTTCATTGATATATTCTTCTTCTGCTCTTTGCATTTCATAGTCCTTCCATACTTCATTTAATAGTAGCCTAGATTACAATAAAAAAAAGGAAGTGAGTAATTATTACGGAAGGGATGTACTTGGTGGGTTATTTACCTATCTTTGTAAACAGTTTCTAGTTTTTTCAACTTCCTTAGATAATCAGGATGAAGACCTTGTTCAAGCTGTTCTAGTTGCTGTTTCAAATAGGCTAACTTATCCCGGTAAATCCTACAAATGCAATAGAATAACAGCAAGTTTTTATTAGAACAAGTAAACTGAAAACCTACTGTTCTCTCATTTCTGTGTATTCATCTTCCTTTTTCTGCTGATCTGTTTCACTGGCATCCTCTGTATCTAAACTCATAAATATGGCCTAATTATGAAAAAATCATAAAAGAAACAACAGAAGAGGTTTAGACTCACCTTCATCACTTGGTTGTAATAGTTGTGCTTGCTCTCCTTGTCTGATGAGAGCCAAATCTTCTTCAATACCTCTCACATTTGAATTGGAAAACTGGGCAGCACTGATTTCTTCAACTAGGCTTGGAGCTGTGCGACTGTAAGGGAAACTGGACGATCCCCGAGAAGGAGACCCTACGTAAGCCATTTCGCCCATAACAGTCTTTAGCTCCCACTACGAAACAAAACGTCCTCTTTGTTGATCGTTCAACTTAAACAAGACCTGTGGTTTCTACAGCTCACAAAAACCACCGCACGAAACACCTTCAGATACTATAAATGCTTTTTCCTGGATAAAACAAGAAAACTGTGCCTCTGCTGAACTTACAACACGGTGCAGGATACGAATGTACACATACGCGCTAAATTTTCACAGCTGTGCTTTTTCTGGCTTCACGACTACAAACTTTCAAAATCGTATCGAAACGCTATCTATCGATATTTGGTATCGTTGAAATTGATAAACGATTTATTGATTGTCAGGCTTTATTTACGATTTATTCATGCGTTGCTAATCATGCCCGCTCGTAGTCTTTGTTAACTTTTCCGATTAAGTATATTGTAACGTTTTCAAATATTTTAAGTGCTCATAATTACATCGCTCTGTGGAAACGACTGCCAGTAGTTCCGTTGTAGAAATCGATGCCCGATGGTACACGTGTTGATATAAAATGTCTTCATTCCGGAAATGTTAAAATCAGTTTTAAAACATTATTGGTTTACTGGGGCTGCCACAGTAGCAGTGGTTGCATCAGCTGCATATTTTGTCACCGTAGGAGACACAGATGGTGAAAAAACTCAGAAAAATCCGAAGAACAAACCAAAAAACAAATTGTCTGGCCTAACAAATGAAGGAAATACCTGCTTTATCAATGCCACCTTGCAGGCCTTGGCCTCATGCCCCATCTTCTTTAACTGGATCGATTCAGTCTTGACGAGAAAGACATCAGATGTTAGTGAACATTATCTCAGAACCACCTGCAGTCTTAACTTGACGATGGCTGGTAAGCTGTCTTTTTTCCAGTTTTAGTGCCCAAAAGCATTCACATTTTATTTTTCAGTTATAAACAATCAGCACCCTACCATTGATGTACATACATTTAATTCAAGACAACTAATTCAGTCATTGGAAAAACATGGTTGGAATCTTAAGTCTGAGGAACAAGATGCACATGAGTTTTTCAACATGCTATCCACCACTTTAGATGAAGAAATCAACAAGAACAATAAAACTTGTAAAGGCATATCAATTGAAGAGCAAGCAACTACCAGTGTTTGTCAACCAAACTCTTCTTCGCCATTTAGAGGCTATTTAGCTAGTCAGCTTTGTTGTTTATCATGTGGCCACAAAGTAGGAACTTTAAAGTATTTCGTTATCATTCTGCTAAATTTGTGTTTGTTTCTATTTAGTCTGTCCGATACGATGCATTCGAATGTTTATCAATTCCGTTGCCAAAGTTGGACGTGCGAAACGCTTTCACAATGCTTAATGTGGAAGGTTTGTTGAAACAGTTTCTGGCTGCAGAAACAGTGGGTGAAGTAAAATGTGATAGCTGTTCGTTGAAGAACGGAAAGAGCGTATTCCTGAAGCAGCTTAGCCTCGGCAAGGTATGACTCACTTTAAATTCTGACATTCTAAAAAAATTCTCTAAAAATAGTCTTGTGTGTATTGAAATATTAGCTACCGCAATGTCTGTGTCTTCACATTCAGCGATGTGACTGGACCAATGCCGGCCAATTGACAAAACGTCAAGATTTAGTCAAATTTAGCGAAGAATTGAATGTTGGTAATTTTGTTTACACCAATCGACTTTCCGGAAACTTCAAACCCGTTACTTACCGATTACGGGCCGTTGTCGAACATCTGGGAATGGCCGATTCTGGTCATTTTGTCACCTTTAGGCGAAATGTCGTCGACGGCCGCACAAGGTGGTTCTACACCTCGGACACGTTTACAAGGACGGCCACATTCGAAGAAGTTCTCAAGTCAAGCCCCTACATGCTATTTTATGAGAGGTGTACATAGGTATCGTCTTAATACATTATTTGTATTGGTAATTCACGAAATTTTTTTAGGTTTAATGAGAAATGCAAATGATTTTGATCATCGGAGTTTATTGAAAACTTAGCAGTTTGAAGGGAAAAGCAAGGAGACAAGAAGAAAGATTCAGAAAGCTCATGACTTCGAAGTGAGAACAGTTGTGGGTATTTCTTGTGATTCAGGTTCTTCCAAGTATCCATGGATGACAGTCATGTTTAGCTGAAGTGGTTCTTTTGACGTCTTTTGCGCTTGGTGTTTCTTTTGTTTCTTGTTTGGTCTGCCCTTTTTCGCTCCCATTGACAGAATGTTGTAGGCGTTCACCACCAACTTGAATTTCTCTTCGTGCCATTTTTTTACCTCTTCGGATGCATTGCTATGCCGATCAGGATGATGCTCGATGGTTTTTTTCAAATAACTTTCTCTGATTTCCCTCAGAGTTGCATTGTTACGAACACCCAATATCTTGTTTAGAGATTCTTCTGGATTTGGAGTCTTAGGCGATTGGTGGGCGTTAGGTTTTTGACGGTCATCATCGGATTTGGATTTTTTGTTTCCTCTGGAACGGAAGAGTTTAAGTAAGCATTTCTTGCAAGCTTTGAAAAAAGACTTAACGAATCCCATGGTTTGGTTTTTGATGAAGGTCTGTATCAGTTTATTTGTATGGTAACATCATATAAGTTTACAGGGACTATTGATCAATCAGCAAACAAGTATTGCACATGTTTGTCTTTGATATCGAACATACTTTGCAGAAAGAAATTGCAAATGGAAGGAGTTTTGATTGTTTAAATGGTTTCACACGTTGTTCACTAAGGTTGGAAACCCCTCGGCTTTTGAGGAAATGTCAGCCACCACATTTAGAGTCTCAGGTAATCAGGTTTTCAGGTATCCTGTATATGGTTTAAAAATCGGATTAATCCTCGATGCAAATGATAGGATAAATGACTTCAAAGTTCAAATTTTAAAATGCATTTTTCCAAATGGCAGGCATGTTGTATAAGATGGCAACCGTGGATCCCTAGCAGACCCCAATATCTGTAATGTGGGAAAGCTTTGTCAGTTTCTGAAAAGCAAAACACTCGGTTTCCTGTTCCAGCCATTTTCATAAACGTTTTCCCGCCGCAACTTTAGCCCAATTTTTTGGCGCGCTAATTACGCGCGTTTTATGCTAATTTGTTAGATATCCACCTCATACCGTTGATTGTCCCATATCAGGTGGACGTGTCCTGTAACAGCCCCTACTAGTTTGCCATGGATCCCAACAACAAGAAGTAGGAAACTGAGTATTCTATTCTTCTGAATCAAACTGACCTAGCCTTTTTTCTTCAAACAAATGTGAATAGTTCAATAAATTTAAATCACTTGTGTTATTTCTGATTATGAGTGCGAGAGTGGTTATGCAACAAAAGATTTTGTTGCAATGGATCTACATTCTCTTTCTTCAATGTGGTGCTAAATTAATTTTATTGAACCTGTTATTTTAGATATGGTTTGATTATACCATCCAAAAACAAAGGAATAAAATCATCCTTTTTGTCAAATGTAAATGAGTTGAAAAGACCTGGCAAAGTTTTTGAAGGTGATGGCAGTTCAAGTGATGACAATCTTGAAGAAGATGAGGAAGAGGGAAGCAAAGTGTTGGACTGGAGAAGTCGTGCAGTTTCTGTAAGTTTTCAATATATTTGTTTCATTCTCAAAACATTGTGTTTAAAACGAAAAGGAATCTTGATTTTCCCTAGAAAGCGGCAGAAAAAAGCATGCAGAGAAATCAAGCCAGACAGGTAGCACTCAAAGCACTAGCGGAGGATCCAACTGTGTATCAATACGATGAGGTATATGATGAAATGCAACAGAAAAAAGAAGAAAGCAAACCACCAAAAGAAGAAAGAAAAGTAAGTATCAGTTAGATTTAATATTGAAAATGATACCTCTAATTGCCCTATTTTTAACTTTATTCCTCTATAGCCCAAGTATATTGGCAACCTCCTCAAAACAGCTGAATTGCGCAAGGTAGAATTGGAGAGACGGGTAGAGAGAAAGGTCCAAAAGGAGCGAGAAACTGAGGGTGACATGTTCAACGACAAAGAATCCTTCGTGACACCCGCATACCGAGCTAAATTAGCAGAGCTAAAAAAATTGGAAGAAGAAGAAAGGTTACGTGAACTCAACGAAGGTAAATCTTGCATGCGTATACTGTGTTTAGAATTAATCCTATTGTTTTAGCATGACACATTTTCTTTTCTCGAATTACAGCTAATTTAGACGTGACCAAACAGCGGGATCTCAGTGGCTTTTATCGCCACCTATACAAACAGACTTTCTCAGAAGACCAACCCAAGAAAATCGAAAAACCGGAAGAACCTGTGACGTTCAAGAAAGAACCCGTCGAGTCGGATACAAAGTCCCGGCGCCAGTACCGTTCACGAAGGGAAGAGGAAGCAGAAGAAGAAGAAGTACCTTCACCCGAACCTGGTCCGGAACAAGTTGAACTAGAAACATCCGGTGACCAGAAAATACCCGACGGTAAATCTCACATGGACAGTAGACCTGCTGCGTCTGCTTCTTTGGTTTCGGCCGCTGCCACTGACCGCGCTGCCACAGCCGATCGTGCTGCCAAGAAAACCGCTGCTTCCGATGCCATGGCAGAACCTATCATCTCTTCCCACCATTCAAACGTTAAAAAGGAGGAGGACTCTGAATCGGATAATGACAGTGAAAAAGGTTCGAGTCATTCACCGCCCCCCGAAGAGGTCACCGCCCCACCGAAAATCAAGATAGACATATGGAAAAAGCGTACCACGGGCCAGCTGCTCGAAGAGGCCATTCAACGATATTTGGCACGAAAAGAAGCCAGAGAAATGGATTAATTGTCCAACGCAATTTTTCATTTCTTTATTTCATACATATAACGGCTATTTACAAATAACGTTTTGTTACTTCTGTACAAGAAAATACCGACCAACAAACACAAGCGGAGCTCAAGTTCTTGAACTCAATACGAAGAACAAGTAATAATAATTTAATTTGCTATTAATCTTCCATTGTTAGATAGCGTAGGACTGATGGGGGAAGTCCCATCTGTTGTAATTCTCTTGCCCAGCTTTTGACGGGTGAAGAGTGTCGGCGGATAACCGTCCAGGCGGCGTAGCGTAACGGTTGCGGCTGTCTCCAATAGGGCGATAAAATGGATTTGAGCTGAACAAAAACGGGTCCGAGGACGCGGATAAAACGTCCGTGACGCAACATGGAGCGCAGAACAAGTGCTTTGAACGCTTCCGGACGGCTGCCCATAGTACGACCGAGTAAATCGGCAGTGATTGTAGCCCCAGTAACGCATCGACATCTTACAATGGCCTGCAAGAAAGACCCAAATGGACTGTCGCCTCCGGTTGCGTTGCGGTGCCAAACATCCGCCCCGCGGTTGAGCAGCAAACGCGTTAAATCGGAAGCTCCATCCAGGGCTGCCACGGAATGCGACAATAAAGTTTGTTGGCCGTTGTCTTCAGCGTCGATTAGAGCGCCATGATCCAGCAGGTGGGACGCAATCTGATGTGCCAGCCGGAAGCATCCTTTTCTCAATAGAATTTTGACGTAAGACAGAGCTGTTTCACCCCTTTCGTCCGTCACATTGACGTCTATCCCGCTGCGCAGGATATCATCGATCCGAGCGACGAGTATAATAGCCGCCCGCTGTTCGTCGGCATGTCGGTCAGCGGCTTCTGTTTGTAACAAGAAAGAGGACAAACATTGATGAGTTTGATGACTCGACGAAAATATGTGGACAGAACATCAAAGGCCAAAAGATAGGAAGACACTGAGGTCAATGACTCGACAAATCGATACAGCCTGGATTGTAGGGCAAAATAGTCATCCCTGCACTACTGCAAAAAGGATATGTATGGACAACAGTTCGCTCTGTGTGTCAGCAAGATGTTGGTTGAAAAAGACCCAGTTCATTCAACTCTCCCCTATGTGTGTGTGTGTTCGAATCTAATGACTGCAAATGACGATGACCCGAGCCCGATCGGGGGTCCTTTTTCCTTCTTCGCAGCGAACAAGAGAAGGTATTAATCGTTTGATTTTTATTTTTTAACGTTTAACACGCCACTAGTATCTTTTGTTGTGTTTTCTTTTAGAGAGGATGAGAAGCCAGTAATTTACCAAGAAGAGCTGCGTGTAAAGCCGAGAGATTGTTGGTGCTACTAGAACTGTCCGTCTGCGATTTGGTTCGATTCCTGGAGCACTCGGGCGGGCACGGCAGCAAACAGCAACACGAATGTAATTCTCCGGCTGAGATGACCGCGTCATCGGTCGATGCACTACCATCACCATCTGATGCACCGATGGGCTTCGTAGCCGAGCTCGATTCCAACGCCAACACCAACTGAAGCTTTTCCAAAGTGGCGTATCGATCACCGTCTCTATTTCCAGAAAAAGAAAACGATGTTAATTATATTCTCCGCCGGATTAAGAGAAACCGGTTCAATGTAAACCGGAAAGAGGTCATTTTTCGTCTAATGGATTCCTGCGATTATGTAAATCAAAGAGAGGAAAACTAACGGTAACTTGAATTAGAACCAAAAACAAATATTTGTTCAAGAAATTTATCCAGTTTCCTGATTTGCATTTCTAGATCAACATCCGGTCATCGTCCTTCCGTCTATTATGGTTGCGCGTGAAGATTGGTCGTTACACGTTGTTACACGCTACGCAGAACAATTGGGTAAGTTCAAAAAAATCAACACCCAACAGCTTAAGGTGTTCGCCCGACACGACGAACGCACGAACATAGTGTCATTAGCCTCCCGAAAATTGTTGAGCAGGGATTTTTCTTCTCTCTCTCTTTGCTTTGGCTCAAAGAGAGAGAAGTACAATGCGCCTAACGGAATGTTGCAGCTCGACAATTTTTTTCTTCTCTCTTTCTCGCTGCTAGGTATGTTGTTCCTCTAGTGTTATGTAAGAATGACTCCTCCCTCAGGTACGCAACCAAACACGTCGTCGATGACGTCACGGATGGGTCGTTGCCTATGACGCTTTACTATATACACACTGTACATACTACGTCGAATGTAGAAGAGCGCACGCGCGTTCATTGACCATCTTCCTTTATCAGGTCGTCCAATGCCCGAGATTCTTATGATTCTCGTGATTCGTTCTTTCTCAGACATGAATTCAAACATCGATGCGTTAGAATCGTAATTCAATTAGCCGTAAAAATGGAATTTATCTTAAATTTGACGTAGCTTTTTAATTTTTTAAACAGTACCTGTGGCCAAAATCGTTCTTGACGTGCATTCTGGTAGTGTTTATGTTTTTTGCGATTTCTCCGAATTCACTCGATTTCACAAACTTCACTTTGAAAAACTACACTTGCAAATTAAAGCAGTTGAAATCTGATTTCCAACTGACGTATTGAAATCGGACTACCATGAGAAAACACAAACAACAACAGTGAAAACTAGAAAGAAAAAACGTGTTGCGTAGAAAGCTGAGGAACGTGTTTGCACTCTTGAGAGCAGCAACTAGCGATGTCGGCCGACCGGAGGCGACTGAAAGATCACTGACTCGGTCCTCTTCGCTATATACGGCTAGGAGTGAGACGATAGGCAAACAGCACACACACACGCGGTTCAAAGGAACTCAGAAAAGTGGGCGGAGAAAAAGAAGAAACAACAGTTTCCAAGAGTTCGTCAGCAGCGAAAGTGGCCGATAGGACATCGACCGAACTGGTCGGTATACATTTCGGTTAGACTGTTATACACACGTACTACAGGCATTGCTGTGTGTAAGCACAAGCAACTCTATCCAAGTTGATAGAACTGTACCGTTCAGTCCTGCCTTTTTTTTTTCATGATTATGTGACCGATCCACGGTACCGTTTTTCTATTCTATCAAAGATGTAGAGTTAGATACGATTATTATTATTTCATTGCACTCGGCTACCGACCGCTCATGACCGAACCCAGTCAGCTACCCCGAGAGATATTTGAAATGAAAGCAGAACAATTTCTTTTCCCTTAAAAAGACTGAGGGTATCATACCCCCGAATGACTAGTCTCTCATTGTCTTCCTAAATACTGGCCAACTCTAAAGCGCATTGAACTCGAAATCAATCTGATTGCCAATACGTTTTCCGTTTTTTTTTCCTGAGGGTTCATTGAATTTCGTGCTGACGCAATTGAATGGTAAACAAAGATGGCAATAAAAGTTGTAGTAATTTAAGGACGGAAGAGAGGGATGCGTAGAGATTCTGCCAAAAAAAAAAATGAGACTGACTCGACCCAACACGATTTTTTGTTTCCCTCCTTCTGTATTCGTCTTTTGAACTCTTGAACGCATATTGCGGTGAGATGGCGGCCGGGGACGTGACCGGGCGTTCATTCACACGACACGCACGCTCACATTTTGAACGAAAAATAGGAAGAAGAAAATAGAAAATGACAAGATTTTTCTCATCGTTATCAATACAATAATAATAATATGCCGTGTATGTAAGTACAGTAAACGTAACAGCCAGTTTGTCCGGGCACAATGTCCATCATACTTTTGGGTTGCTTTTCAAACTACCGGGAACCTGACCGTAAAATGCGAGCGAGACATGCGTACGTAAACAAATGTATACATTCATATTTACTTTTATTTTATTTACAGGTGCGCACAGTACTGTACACAAACGGTTGACTACCCCGTTGGAACTTGGACAAAAATTACACCATCACACGGCCGAATAGCTCGGGTTCGACGACAGGGAAGCACATCGGTTATCACCATATAATCACCTAACTTACTCCACTACCGTATGTGCATTCATGATGTACACATGTGGGTATGGTAAGCGGCTTTTTTCTTTTCCTTTTGTTAAGAAATAATTTATAATAATAATAACAAACAACACGCGCGCCATATGTCCCGTTGAAAAAAGCCTTTTCGTAAAGTTCTTTTTAACTCGTTATGTCCAGTTACAAGGCGTCGCGATTTTCTTCTATTTACAGGAGAAATAATGACCTTAATTAACCATACAGCAAGTTCCGGTATTTCCTTTTTTTGCTGTACGTTTTCCAAGCCACTCGCTGTGAGACATCGTTATTTCCTCTCATTACTAGAGCCATAGTTTCTTATTTTATGTTAAAGATAATTAATATTTTTGATTTTTAATTGGGTATTAATAATTAAAGAGGATTTCTTAATATTTAGCTGCATTTTCCGGTTGAAATTTCACTAACCCCTTAACAATAATTTAAGTAGACAAATATTTACATTTGAAATCGATTTCCCAAAATGTCTAATCAAACAAATCAAAACAATTACCAATTTCCCTAATTTAATGCATACCAGATGAATCGTTGGACAATGTGATTTGAAAATATTCCCGCAAGGCAAGAAGGAAAAAAAGAACGCAAGAAAAAACTTTGGAAAAGGCAAACGACCTCCAGGCCGTCGGGTGAACAGTCGGCATTGGCCCTCTCTCTCTCCCACCAGGTATAAAGTATACATTTTAGTTCGTTGGTTCGCTTGGTGTAGTGCTTGTATACGTTATGCATTTGTTTGTTGTCCCGTGTGATGAATACGGACAAATGGATGCAAATGTGTTCTGGACAAAATGTTTGGAATGGACGAAGAAGACCATCGTTGAAAAGCAAACGTGACTAGTTTATGAATTTACCGAAAGATTTGAAGTATTTTTATTGATTTTTTAATCTCGTTGATGATTTATAAATGTTCTTTTTATCAGGCTTAAAACAGGAAGGGACGAGTGAACTTAGATGAATGAATTTTTTAAAACGAGCAAGTCCAAAAATGGAGGAAAAAGGTATTTGCACTGTTTTAGCACATAAAATTTTCAAATTTGATGCTTTCCTTTGCGTATAACTTTTGTTTTAGGGGAATTTTTCAAATGAACAAACTCAATCACTCAAATGTCATGGTATGGTACTAGGCAGGATGGATAATACAGCAGGTAATAGAGAGGCACATGTTGGTTTGGGGCAATAAACTCGTGTCTTGTTGTCCGTTAAATTCCGGGTTGGCGGGCAGTGGCTTTAGACGGATTGGTTTTGTGGCCGTTCAAAAAAGACAAGAAAAAAAAAGGGATAGTTGCTCGATGGTTGATTGGCTTTTTTTGGTTTTAAGAAGTTGATGGATTTTCTTTTTTGTTTTCTTTTCACTCAACGCGGCGGTGGGAAGTGGTCGACCCAGAGGAAGTTGATGGCAATCGCAGCGGCCATGAGAGCGACATATACGGCGAAGCAGATCCACCAGGCGACCTTCTCCCACCTTTCGACTTGCAAATTTCTTAGGACGTTGACGCCGACGAGAAGACCCGCAATGGCACCAGCAAAATGCGCAGCGTAACCCACCTTTGTGTCGACATTTTCAACGTAGCGGTAGTAAACGGCCGTGCCCACGTCGACGCCCACCAAGATGACGAAAAACAACAAACGCCAAATGGCAAATTCCATTTCTTTCCAGTTCTGTTTGAAAGATTCACGAAAAGAAGATGCAGAGAATGAATGATTGGATGTGATTGATGACTTCAAACAAATCGAGATGAAGAGATACATACCAAAATGAGGCTAGCCAGATGGGCAAGCAGCAAAGCGTAGACCCCTCCAGAAGCACCGGCGAGATAAACGGTCGGATCGACTACGGAAGTACCGAGTGAACCCGCAATTACGCCAGCCACGTAAATAATGAGCACTCTCCACCACGAATGGACCATTTCAAGGGGAATCCCGAGAACTACTTGAACCAGTATATTGGTACCAATATGGATAAATCTGTGGGATTTTCAATGCTTAATAAATTGTTATCTTAAATTTACAGAATGCTTTGATGTACCCAGAATGTATGAGCATATAGGAGCCGAAACGCCATGCTTCGTATCTCTTGTATGGATCGTATATGAGAGGAGATTTGAACGGAACAGGTCCATTCGGTCCAACACCGCCCATTTCAATAGCGTAGTAGATAAAGACGCCTAACTGGATTGAGGAGTGATAAGAGATGTTAATGAAAATGTTGGGGAATGTGAATGATGAAAGACATTTCGAGATGAATTTACTTCGATAAGGCTAAGTAGCGGCATCAGTAAAGGCGGTGGGCAGCATTTGTATTCTTCTAAACCGCTTCTTACGACGTCATTTCGCTCGCCTCTTGGCACAACGACGTAAGCAGCCGTCCTCATCATCATATTTAGCTTCGGGTAAAGTATTGCCAAATCGTGGGTACGGACGAGAGTCATAAACTCACGAAAATCCAATACACCGTTACGATCTCTGTCGGCCATGGAAACAATTTCGTTAATCACGGACGACGGAATACTGTTGTCAGCTCGTTTTAATACAGAAGACAGCTCTGCTAATGGAATGGCACCATCATGGTCTACATCAAACTAGAAACAGAGGAATAAAAATATCTTAGGATGTTCGAAGGTAATTACAAATGGAGAGTGAATTGTTACTTACTCGGTCAAAAATAGGTTTCCATTTCTGCAACAACGCCTAAGCATTAAACAAAGAAAAATATGTTGTCTTAATCAAACAATTAATTTTTAAAGAATATTTACCCTATCTTCCTCGAGATTGCTCATTTCAATGTCCATTCCAGTTAAATTCGGGTATAGCTGGTTTTCACTTTGTTCACTCCTTGAGCTGGCCTGCCTGCCGTACAAATGCCTCCCTGTAGTAGGCATGATTTGGGGTGTTGCTGCTTTCTATGGTCTGAAACAATATCCTGTTTAGGCTCTGAAGTGACAAAGGCTATTAGAAGTAATGGGAAAGAAAAGTACAAGCTGCACGCCTCAAGGACTTCCGTAGCGTGAATAACACGAAACTCAGCGGATATCCGACTGTGGTGCCTATAGCTTGTAATCAATGAGTCACCACACATTTCGGAAACAAACATACACAAAGCCCTTTTCTTTTTCGTAAACAACTAGAAAAAATCTTGACATCATCGACAGAATTGAGTTATTTACACTAAACGGATCGAGAATCCGTAAAAAAAAAGAGATTTATTACCAAATGATAAAGAAAGGCAGTAAATATTTCCAGTGCCTTTTTCTTTTAACTCCCAATCCCAAGCCCAAAGCCACAACCTCACCCCTATTGCAACAATACAGCAGACAGAATCTGTCAAAGTTTCTATGGAAACGCTGTAGGCGGTGCAGGTGCAGCCCAAGCGACTACAGGTGATAAGCTTTGTTTTCCCGTGTGCTAATCATAAAGATTGCTAGAACCTTAACAACTTGAGGTTCTATGACTCTGATATTAAAGTTAAGCGCTTTTTTATTCGCCTACCAGTTTTGATCGTGAACGTTTCTACTTTCTACCATGTTTCTAGCTTTCTACCAAAAACCGTGATAAACAATGGCGGCCCAGTTGCAATGCTGTAAATGCATGCAAACGCTGTAGATGCCAAAGCAAATTTAGATTTTGAAAATTGAAAGTTTAAAACGAATAACTCTTTGAAAAATGCAAATCAATCAAATCTGCGAACTGTGATTTTCCTACAGAATTGATGATCACAAATATCAGATGGCAACGCAGCTTAAATCGTCTGAACCGAGGTGATTTCTGCCATTGAAAACGTTTTGCTTCTCATTCGTTTAATTTTATCTCACATCTGCTCATTCACGTCGCTTCGTCTTTATAAATATTCTTTTGCTGAAATCTTATTGGATTTATTTCATTATCTCTGGTATAGTTTAACAAATCATTATAATTTGCTATTCTGTATTGTTTTCTTGTTTAGAGTTTCTTTTCTCTTAACAAAATGACGTCGAATTATTTCAACGTCTACGTGACGCACGTGGTTGAGGTCATCGACTGCCAAGAGAAACCCAACTACTGCAATTTGATCTTCTGGGGTCAGAAAGATCGCATCTTAGCAACTAAAATGGAAGAACAGATTATTGCATGCAAGTTTGATTCCTGCCCTCGGCCCATGATGAGTGATTTCAAGAAAGAAAAGGTTTTCTGTGTGCGAGTGAACAATGTTTGGCTGAGAGCAACAATCAGTGATTACACTGTAGATAGAAATGGAGAACTTGAAGTTTTCTGCATAGATTATGGCTACACTGTTATGGTTCCAATGGCTGGCATTAAAGTTGTCCCCCCAACTTCAACCTACATCAGCAGCTGCCATCCTTTGGCCACGAAATTTCTTTTAGCTGATGTGGTGATTCAGAAGGGGCCACGAGGGAAGGAACCAGTACTTCAATACTTGAAAAGAAATGTGGAAAATAAGAATGTCAAAGCAGTGGCATTAGGCATACACAATGACTTTGAAGGAGTAAGAGTCTATTTGAATGATCAGCTTTTGGCAAAACTGTTGGTGGAAAAACACCTGGGAACCTCCGCCACAACATATTTTGATGCTCTCAAAGAACCAGTCCCCACTCAACGCTATTTCTCTGTTGCTTCCCTCTCACCTCCTTCAATGGTGAAGAACACACGGATCTCTCTGGGAAATGAGGCAAAGCCAATCACCAACGGTGTGCCAACTGCCTTAAACAAGCCGAATGCAGGAAAATCCTATACAGCTTCTTGCCTGGAGGTGAATGTGGCTCATTCAGTCGTGGTGACTTTTGTGCAGAATGGACCTCAGAAGTTTGTCGTTCAACGCAACTCTCCAGAAGCAGTTCGAAAACTGAACGATATTTCGCGGCAATTGTCCAGTTACGCTGCTCGCAACTCACAAACACTTGCCAAACCTGAACGTGGTGACGCTTGTATTGCCATCTCCTGTCGAGATAGATTGTTCCATCGTGGCGTCGTTATACAGGTAGAAGATATCAAATTCGCTCAAGTGTACTTTGTCGACTATGGATATACGGAATTAGTTGACCTTCGTTCAATGTTCGAAATTCCATCTGAGTTGGTCGCCATTAACCTTCTAGCTTTCCGCGTTACGCTCGAAGAATCTGCTGCCTTGATGACGCATGACGGAATTTCAGAAGCCTTCACTCGACTGGTTTTATATCGAAACTTTAAATGCCACGTTTCAGGAGAAACAATACCACAGTCAGTAATTCTTGTGGACGAGGCCGGACGGAGCGTCAAGGATTTAGTCCTAGCAGCTTTGGTAGAATCTCAGAAAGCTTTGAATGTATCCGAACTACTGAAAACAACTTCATTGTCACCCATACTTCCTGGGGCAAATATTAAAGTATTAACCCTTTTGTAATAGTTAAAACTCTTAATTTTACATTAATTTTCTTTCCTTTTGTTGTAGATTGCTGCAGTGGAAGTCGGGGACGAAGAAAACCTTTTCGTTACTTACGCCGGGCCTCCTGGACAGTTTTTCGGCCAGTTTGAAAGACGACCTGTGAATGAGCTGGAAGCTTTGAAAAATGAACTTCGGTCTGCCTATTCCAGCTGTGGCATTCCGGGACAAATTGCTCAAGTTCCTTTGCTCTATTCTGACCTCAAAAGCCACGTGGGAGATTATGCCGTAATTAGATGGTCAGCCGACAAACTTCTTTATCGAGTTAAAATTATTAACGAATATGGCAATGAAGTAAGTTCTACTATTGGGTCGATGATGGATTTGTAATAATCCTAAATTTATTTAGGTGGCCGTCTCCTTTGTGGACTACGGGAACAGTATAAAAGTTTCCCGCCAAGAAATCTGGGCTCCAATGAAAAGCCTCAAGTTGTTTTCCATACAACCTTTTGGCATTTATTGCTTTGTTTCCGGAATTAAAGTATCAGAAAACGAATGGGCTCTCCAAGTTAGTGACAAGTCAGTCCGCGTAAAGCTCGGCCAGCCTATTAATGGAGTTTATCCTGCCACATTCGACAATCCTGTCACAAATGACATTAATCGGCCGTTGAGTGCATGCTCTAATCCATCACCAGTAGATAAGGAATGGGGCCCTTCAGGTGAATCGATATCTGGTTTAAAGAGTATCAAATTAACACCATTTTAAATCTTCGTTTTGTAGTCGACACCGCCAAACCAGTGACGAATCGTAAACTCGAATTTGATGCTCCTCAAGAATCCGGATTTGTTCGAAATCCAATGCCCAATATTGCCTTTGATCAGGCTGCGATTATCAACGATAACGAGCTGGATGATTCGTGGGCCCCTCCCAAGCCTGGTGGAAAGGTACCAAATAGACCAAAAACGCGGAGCATTTCTTCGATGAGCTCAAATGCCAGTCAAGGTCAAGTAGAGCAAATGGATTGGGAAAGCACTGAACCTAAGCAGCTTCCCAGCCAGCCGATTCCCAAATCTCAGCCTGTTGAACTCTCTAAGCGAGTAATGCCAATTTCTCTTCCTAATTCGCTCTTCTATCCACCTCAAAAAGGATTGGAAGGTACAACCACGAGCGTCGAAATTGTGTTTGTCGACAATCCCAACAGCTTTTATTGCCATCTGGCTGAAACGGGCCCTCTTCTTGAAGATTTGATGGATAAATTGGCCATAGCCTACACTGGTAATCGATGTAACTGTATAGTTTAAATCCTTGATCCGTTCATTAGTATTTTGTCTTTTTTTTTTCAGATACATCAAAAGAATCTATTAAAAGCGTGAGTGTAGGTGTAGCCTGCGTTGCTCAATATACCGATGATGGTGGCTGGTACCGTGGCCAAGTTTTAAACGTGGAAGGAAGTGAAGTCGAAGTGCTATTTGTAGACTACGGCAATAAACAACGAACTCCTACGAGTTTGGTAAAGGATATTCAGGAAGAATTTGTGAAATTGCCGCCACAGGCTTATCATTGTTCCTTGGCTGGCGTTCAAGATTCGACGCGTTCCTGGACTTCCGAAGATAAGGCCCGTTTCGAACAAGTTGGCATGGGCAAACGTGTCACTGCGATATTTTCTGATCGACTTGAAAATGCTAAGTACCCAGTTCGTTTAATGTTGGAGACAGTAGAGCAGAATGGTGCCTCGCCCGTCGTAATCAACGACCTTTTTGCTCCGACCCGCAAAATTCTGCCGGTGCCTGATGTTGCCAACTACCCAGCCCTACCAACTTCTTTTGATGCAACCGAAGTTAACATCGCTTGGTTTCATAATATTGGCAAATTCTTCCTCAGTCCTGCCAATCTTGTTCCATATCAGGTATTTTTATTCACCGATTTATAATTCAGGTTTTTGTTAATGGTTGAAAATTGTAGAAAGAATTAGACCAATTGGGAGAGTACTACACCGCGTTATCTAGTAATGAATTGGTTGAAGATTCACCAGCCGTCGGCTTACCCTGCGTGGTGCGGTTCAAGGATGATGACCGTTTTTACCGTTCTCAAATATTGTCGATTTGTGGGAACTTCGCACAAGTGCTCTTTGTGGATTATGGCAACGAACAAGAGACACCTCTGAGGGAGCTTAAACGCATCCATCCTCGCTTCATGAAATGTCCTCAACTGGTATACCGGGTTTAGCAATGTCTTGGTTTTCGTACTTAATTCTTATTTATATTTACACAGACTTGGCAATGCAAGTTGAATAATGTTGTTATGCCTGATTCCGAAATCCATTACTCCGAAGATTTGAGGATGCACATTAAAGCATGTTTTCCGCATGGGCCAACTCTTAGAGCTCGATTTCACCCACCTACAGGTTTGCAAATGTTAAATAGGTGTAATCGTATCGTTTAACGTATTCATTGGTTTGACGTAGATGGCATTTATAATGTTGATTTGAATGTACCGGAAATTGGAGACGTCGCTCAATATCTAGTGAAAAACAAGGTTCTCTGTTTTCACAACATCTGTTCTGGAAAGGAGGTGAAATTGCCGCCACAGAATCTCGATTTCGCTCCAGATCAAATTATCTCTACCGGTGCCTTCGTGTCATTCGCCAAAACACCACTAGAGTTCTGGATGCAGTTAGAGCCAGACGCGGTCGATGTTCTAATGGAGCAGTCGGATGCAATCGTCACTCAACCCGAGTTCCTCAACGACAAAACGAATTTTGTTCCAGTTGCGGGGGTGTTCTGTCTGGCTTTCTTTTCCGACGATAGACGTTGGTACCGAGCCATCGTAGAAACGGTTGAGCAAAACCGTATCACCGTCAATTACATCGACTACGGAAACTCCTGTACTGTAGCTGTGGATCATCTTCGAGCTCTTCCAGCCTCACTTGCGGATAAACCTGCCATGGTTTTCAAATGCTGTCTGGATGGAATTGAATCCCCCGTTTCGAAGGATGTTACAGAAGCTTTCCTGGGTCAAGTCTTAGACCTTGTAGCTACTGTGAAATTTGTCAAGATCGTCAATGGAGTTTTGCATGTCCGTCTGTACAACACGGCAGACGGGAAGGATATGACAGAGAAGATAGGTCTCCCTGTAAAACCGATTGAATTGGATGTTTACGTCGCTTATTGTATTTCACCAGATAATTTCTGGATCCAACGGAAGGAAGATGAGGACAAGGTGACTGAAATTCAAGATCAACTGTATCGAGAACTGGAAGGGTCGAACGCTGGTTCATACCGAATGCAAGGACAGCCGATTGCTGGGCAGATTTACGCCGTTAACCATCCCGTGTATCACACCTGGTACAGAGCTCAAGTGGAGTATCTCGATGGACATTCGGGAATGGCTGAAGTTCGGTTTATCGATTATGGAGACCGCCACAAAGTTTCCTTGTCCGATTTCCGCAATTTGCCTAACAACCTGAAAGATTTTCCAACGATGGCCGTTGAATCTTCTTTAAATTTTCAATCAAGACCGAAACACTGGCCTGAACAGGCTTTGAAATATTTTAGCTCGATCTGCTCGCCAGAAGTCGTGTTTCGTGTAACACTCGGGGCTAAAAATGGCAACGTCCAACAAATCGATTGCATGGAAACTCCTTCAGAGAACGTCATCGAAATGCTAAACTCGAAAATCAAACAATCCTTATTGGAAGACACTGGAAGAGTTTTAGAACTGCTGGATTCAGTTTCTAAATCCTACAAGCAAATTGAATCACATCCAATAATTCGTCCAAGTACGGAGTTAATCAGGGAACTCAATTGCGTTCCGGGACAATTGATTTCTTCCAAGGCTGTTGCTGTTTGCCTGACGTCACCATCTGCTGTTTGGCTTCACTTAGATCCGTCAATAGCTAACACACTAATGGAATCTATTCAACAACACGTCAAGAGTCCGGAATTCTCCAAAAATGGACCAGTTGAGCCACTCGTCGGACTTTCTTGCTTGGCTTTGTTTCCCGAAGATCAGCGTTGGTACCGTGCTATAATTGAAAATGTAGAGCGAAATTTGGCCACCGTTAATTACGTCGACTATGGAAATTCATCTACGATAGGTCAGGATTTACTCCGGCCTTTGCCACCATCGCTAGTGGTACAGCCTGCGTTGGCTTTGAAGTGTGCCCTAGATGGAGTTGATAGATGTCCCAACGAATTGCCAAGCACCAGCAAATGCCAGTCGGTTATCTTCGATCAAACAATGCTCGTTACCTTCATTGAGAAAACAGAGAAACACATTTTTGTGAGATTACGAGATACTGCTGGAAACGACCTAAACGAGAAACTCGGTCTCCCTGCCTCAATCACTGCAACTAAGAATGTTAAACTGGGCAATCAGACGAGCAATGCAACTTCAACTCAGTCTCACAATGGAGTCATTCCGGGTGCAGTAGATGTCAGAGTGTCTTACGTCAAGTCAGCTGGAATGTTTTGGATCCAATACGAGAGCAACATCGAAGAAATCGAACAAATCAGAGACAATCTCCGGCCGCTAGACGCCAATGATGCGCCTAATGTTCCACCCATCAGCGTAAAAGAAAATGTCCTTTACGCAGTCATGCATCCGGAATACAACCGTTTCTTCCGCGCTCGAGCCAATCAAGTAAATGGCGACATGGTTGAGGCATTTTTCTTGGATATTGGTTATACAGATTGGGTCCCACTGTCCAGCGTCCGTCCATGTCCTGCAATTTTGAAGTACATTCCACCGATGGCAAATGAATGTACGTTCCGGACTCCTGTCTATCCGGATCAGTATTGCGAAGAAATACAGAAGGCGTTTAGTGATGCCACAGAAGGCGTCGTTTGTCAAGCTGTTTTCAGCGGCCCACAGCCGGCCCAAGGCGTTAAGTGCATCGAATCGCTATTTGCAAAAGGCGTCAATGTGGGCAATCTCCTTTATAATTTGGTTTCATCGTCCGCCCCTCAATCAGGAACAGCAGGCGGATTTCGCAAGTAAGTTTTCTCATTGTTCGATGCAACTTAAATGGAAAACTGTATTATTTTTTAAATAAGTTCTTTTTGTGTGTTCTAGTTTCCCATTATTTCCCAGCAAACAGCAAAGAGGGCTGTGAAAAATTGAATAATTTAAGAAGTTTTATGTTCGTTTTGTAAAGTAACAGATATGATGTTTATTCTCATTGTGATTCTTTTTTGAACTTCTTCCATTCCAATTCTGTGTTGAATCTAGATTTTTTAAATGCATCATTTCCGTTTTTGAAGCGTTTTTTTAGTGCTGTCGGCTACGTATTTATTTTTCAAATTCCTCGCTGTGCATGAATGGCCTGTCCTTTTAACGAGAGAGATGCCAGTCCCATTCGACATAGTTTAAAAGAAAAGCAGACGCATTCTTTTTGAATTTGAGGCTAGGATTTGGATTTTGGAACCTCGGCTAAATCTGGAATGCCTCCATCACCGGCCAACGTGTCGGTGTGAAAAGCAAGTGTCCGTGAAAAGAAAGGAAATGAATATTCCTGAAAGAAAGCTGAGTGTGTAGAGAGACAAAGGAAAGCAATGGCGACGTAGTCTGGAAGTGAAAGACGTCCATTGTGCTCGTTCTGTGTATTCGGTAGATGTCCAAAAGGAAAGGTAAATTTGACGTTTCTTCCATAAAATCTCAGTATCTCACTGTACCATTCTGAAAACGTTTCACAGCTGACTGTGTTGTGACAATATTTGATTGAAAATTAGGTTGTCGTGTAAAATAGAGCGAATCCTACTCTTCCCATTTCCACGTTTATCTTTTGTTTTTTGTTTTTTTTTCGAAACACGCCCTTAGGTAGTGTGCTACCGACCGCCATCTATCAAACCAAATGTTAAGTCGGCCTAGCAGTCGAATAAGTCATTCCTTTCGCAGCACACGCATATTAAGTTTTCTCTGTTGTAAACCGTAATTCTTTCCAAATTCGTTTCACAAGAGGAAAGAAAATACTGTCCAAATCTATTGGACTTAAGTTCCTATTCGATATTGTTGAACAGTGTCTCATACTAGCTTTTAAACTGTAAAACATCACTACAATTTCCCCCTTAATTACGTTGTCAATCGTGACGGCCATTTAAGAAGTTAGTGTCCGTCATCCTGTGTTGTAAATCTTACTAAACCACACATACTTGGAGACCCAGTTGTCGTGAAGACCTGGTAGAAATGAAACTCACAATGTCAAGTCTTCCAAGAGATTTTTAAATGGTTGTCCTAAGGTAAAGCTGCTTGCCAACTTAATTTCTTTATCTTACTTATGAGATGTTTTTGTTCCAAGCAATCTATAACCATACTGGCTATAATTGCTTTCGCTTATAAAAAGGTGTACGTTTTTCATTGCAGTAGACTTATTATCATACCTAAAGGGTATTCAAGTGTGCTAGTGTCACTGAGGTCCAGTTGTCATCTTCATATTTTGAACAATTAGAAAGAATTCTACCTCTCTATTTTAGTTAATTGTATGTTAACTCAGCTTTGGTCACTAGCCAAATCATGTTCCGATTTCCTTGTTATAGCACATGCCTTCATTCCGTTTCAGCTAATTCTCTTTTTCAGTGAAACAAGATATGCCTTGAGGTTTATCAAGTTATCTGTAATAGATAATGGAATACTATTGTTCATAATCCCCCTTCAGTTTGTGAGCCATCAACCCTTGCCAAGTATTGATCGCCCAGTGGGGACGACGATGCGCCTGCCCTATGCACACCATTTCACTCCACCCTCATCTGTACGAACCCGTAACACTCCCTCCCTTACACGATTCTATTTTTTTCCCCACATTAATATCTATAAATTTTTTTACCCCTCTGGTATGTTTTTTTCATGAACCCCACCCATACCGTCATGTAGGGTTTCATTCTGAGTAGTGTCCTGTTTTGTGACGAAGTGCAGTAGTTGACTTGTGAGTCTCGCCCATAGATCGTGTTAAAACAAGGACAGCACACTGAGGAAAGCAAAGGACCATGGCAGCCGGTGCCAACAATGCGGAAGCTGAACGGGCATTCAGTCGAGCTCAGTTAAAACTGAATCTTAACCTTCCATCCATTGACACTCCTCGAAGTCTAAGCGATCTCCAGTCAATTGCCCAAGAGATCCAACGCCAAAAGTAAGTTTATCGATTCTCAACCCTTTGCCTTTCTGACACTAATCTTTGTTTCTTTAATGAAGGAATGAAGTTCTCTGCCAGTTAAAACATGAAGACAAAGACCGTCACAGTTACTTCACGCAGTTAGAGCTTCTGGCTCGGCAAATGAGGGAATTACCATTGCCAACCGACTCGGTATACCATCGATCAATGTCATTGATTTAGAGCTCCTACGCGTTAACACACTTCTTCTATGTTTATTTTTTTTATTTTATGTCTATGCGTTCGTGTGGGCCTGCAGCCAACGCTAGAATACGAACTAGAACGGACGCGACTGGAGTTGGAGACCCAACGGATGCAAGATCGGATGCTGAAAACGTTGGGTCCCACGAGTGAAGTGGTACGCCGCAGGGAAGAGCGTATTCTTCATCTTCGAAAATTAGACCAGAAATTGGCTGAAATTAATACGCTTATCGTCAATCACGTTGGCAAAAGCGAAGCTGCAGCCAGTGATCTTTGCCATACGACATCAACTTCTCCCGCATTGCCTGGAGATTGGACAAATGACAAAGATATTTGGCTCAGTGGTTCCAGTCTCGATCTTCATCATGAAGAAAAAAACGGACATTCGGTAATTCAATTACGTTTGGAACTTGTCCAGCTTACACAGATGTTGTAGCTTTTATTTTCTTTTTTGTTATTTCTAAGGATACCGCAAGCGTTATGAGTTTCACGTCGAGCATCCATTCGAGCCATGGTATTTCGGGTAGTGGTGGCAGCGGAAGTTTGCTCTCAGACAGGACGCAAAAGCCCCCCATGGGTCCAAAAGTAGAAGTAGTCTACAATTTGTTAACAATGCTTTTCTCCCACGATCGTCACAACGTTAGTCAGAAGCTGTTACATATGTCAGCCAACCCAGAAACACGAAGTACACTCCACCAAGTCGGTAAGTTTACGTGGATTACATTTGACATAGTTCCGCTGTTTTGACGTGTATTTTAATCTTCCAGGCTGTATTCCGCTGCTGGTTCAGCTTATTTATAATCAGGATGGTGGAGGCGAATCGAGTAATCAAGAAAGGGCCAACCTTGCTAATGCTACAGCTAATAGTTGGATGTTGACAGAAGCTGATAAAGAAACGAGAGCAAGTGCGGCGCAAGCTCTTCACAATTTAGTGTACAACAGCACCGACGATCGTAAAGTCAAAAGAGAAATCAGAATCCTTAAACTACTTGAACTCATTCGTTCCTACGCCGATCGACTGAGAGATGCCATCATGCATCAACTGCATCATCACGACCAAGAGATTGATAATCGCCTTCCGTTGCTCCTAGATGGTATACATCGATAACTACCCTTGTTTGGCAATAAATAATAAATTCATTTCTTGACAGATGACATGGATAGCCATCCATGCGCTGTGGTGACGAATCTGATGAAGCTGTCGTTTGATGATGATCATCGTCAAGCCATGAGCCACCTGGGAGCTCTTCAGGGTCTGTCGGAATTGCTACATCTGGACCAGTTGGCGCACGGGTCGCTGTGTGACGATGCACAGTGCACCACGTTGCGTCGCTACGCCAGCATGACGTTGACCAATCTCACCTTTGGTCACGGTCCCAACAAAACCCTGCTCTGTTCCACGCGACCGCTTTTAGCCGTCCTTTCTCACCAGTTAGCCTCGCCTAACGATGATTTGAGACAAGTAAGTCAAGTTCGACTTAGATGTAAGAATAGTAGACAATTATATGTTTGGTTTGTGTAGGTGACAGCCAGCGTGTTGCGTAATCTTTCGTGGAGAGCCGACAGTGCCAGCAAGGATGCACTACAGCAAACGAACGTTGTTCAATCGCTGATCACAATGTCGATGGAGACGCATCGAGAATCGACCTTAAAATCAATGCTGTCAGCTCTGTGGAACTTATCATCGCATTCCAGCTGCAATAAGGCCACCATTTGCGCCACGCCGGGATCTTTAGAATTCCTTGTCCGTACGCTGACTTACAAGTCAGAGTCTAAAACCTTGTCCATCGTCGAATCCGGCGGAGGCATTGTCAGAAACATCTCCAGCCACATCGCAACTCGCGATGACTATCGAGCTTCATTAAGACGGCATGGATGTTTCCAAATTCTTCTCCATCACTTACGTTCACCTAGCTTGACTGTAGTCAGCAATGCCTGCGGAACCCTCTGGAACTTGTCCGCACGTTGCAAAGAGGATCAAGCGACTCTGCGAGATCTTGGCGCGATTCCCATGTTGCGCAGTTTAGTCCATTCGAGACACAAGATGATTGCGACTGCTTCATCAGCTGCCCTCAAAAACCTGGAATCGGCTGGATTCGGCAGTAGCAATGGCTCTCTGAGTAACAGCGGAAACGCAACGACCCATAACACTTCACTACAAGCTCGTAAGCAGAAAGCTCTGGAACAAGAGATTGATCAAACGCTAACGGAAATGTGTGACAACATCGATCCGCTCAGTCCACTAGATGAACCTACTGGCGTTAGTCCCTTTGACAGGCGGATGTATCGCTCTCTGGGTGGCCACAATACCACCAGCCTTTATGGCAGGTCGTCCACAGCACCGACGCTGGTACCCAAAAGTGGATCGACACCCATCCGACCTGTCCGTTCATCAAGCTTGGAGCGAAAGAATGGAGACGTAATCGCTTCCGTCGGGGGTACGGTCCGCCCAAGAACAATGGCAGCACCCCCATCGGCCAGCCCAGCAGTAGCAATGGGATCACGTTTACAAGCAACTCGAACAGTCTGGCATTCACACGAGAATGAAATCAGTTATACATCACTCAACTACGAAGAAGATGATCAACCAGTCAACTACAGCCTCAAATACACAGAAGAAGTGGTTTCCGTCCCCGTGGCAGCTCACTGGACACCATCCAGGCCACCTAAACCTCTCGTAGATGGAGACAACAATCCTGAAGGATCAGATTCGGTACTTCAAACAGCAGATCCGATGGATTCGAGTACCGTCAAGAAAGCTATGGTCTTGTCTGCGTACCGCGAAACGGACTTGGACGAACCTGAACGCCCGACAGATTTTAGTTTGCGCTATCCTGATGAAGAAGAAGATTATGCCGCCGATAACGATACGATGCAAACTTATTGTATGGAAGGTACTCCCTATGAAACGCCGTTCACAAGGTCCAGCGCAGCGTCGCTTACTGATCTCCGAGAAGCCGGGCTGGAAAGCCCAAAGATGGAGCAAGATGACACGGCTGAAAAAATCATAGGACTGGAAAGCAAACCTAAAGAAGAAGACAATGATGAAGAAGAAGTTGACGGAGATAAAGTTGAAGGGAAAACACCACCGATGCCCCGTCGTTCACAGCCGACGAACAAGGAGAGCAAAACGGTCACGTTCAACACGACGGCTGATTGCGAAATCAACTATTCCGAACAGCAAACGCCGCTCATGTTCTCTCGATCCAGTTCTCTGGAATCGTTGGATAGCTTAGATCAACAGCAAAATTGCCACGATGAAGGCTCGGTTGTTAGTGAGTTTAGCCGATTAACAAGTCGTGCTGTCTCGCCCAGCGAATTACCCGATTCGCCGGGCCAGACGATGCCATCAAGCCCACGTCGAACGCAAGCTCATCATCCGCAGCAGCAAGATCAGCAAAAGCAACAACAACAACAGCCGAAACCTCTGCAACGTGTCCAGCATGTTGATGGTGTGTTTGATGACTCTACAAATAATTTTGGAATGGAAGGCACGCCTGCTTTCACTCGAGCGGCTAGCCCACTGAGTCAGCTCTCCTTTGATGATGAACCTTCATCGCCAACAGACCCGACTCCAATGCCTCCTCCTCCTCCGCCAGTGGTTACCGCAAGTCGACCTCCTTTGCCTCTTCCGTCATCTGTGCAGGCCACTGCGCCTTTAACTGCCCAGCTTGTTAATCCTACTTTTAACCGGGTCGTTCGTTCAGCCTCGGAAGTCAATTTCCGCAGTACTTTTGATTACGACGAGGTATAAAACATATTGAATTTTATTGTTTCGAACTCATTAGCATTTTTTTTTTCTTTTTGTATAGCCTCGACGTTTCAATGAAGAAGACAGTCCCGCACTCACACGATGGACTAGTCTGAGTTCGTTGCATATCGACGGTGAAGTCATTAGTACGGCGAAATTATTACCACTCAGTCACGGAGTTGGAAATCTCAATTCTGCGCACTTAACCGAAAGAAAATTGGAGCAAACCGTCAAAGTTGAAGTTGTATCAATGGCCGCTGCTTCCGACCCTGTCCCAATCGAATCTAATGAATGGAGTGAAGAGAGTGGCAGCGAAGATGATTTGTTATTGGAAATTATTACGCAAGGAAAACCAACAAGTCGTCAGCCTGTACCTCAAACACCAAAAACCAGTAAACCTCCAGTGCCGGATATAGTTGCACCACCTGAGGTCCGTCCATCAATTCCGAAATCAGTTAGTGTTCAGGATTTCTCCGAACCCAGTCGTGTGTCAGGCATCCCTCCGAGCCAGAGCGTCGATTCTTCCTTGTCTAAAACTAACATCCGCGACACTGGGAGTGATATCGAGGACGACGATGATGACGATGACGATGAAATGCTCTACGCCTGTATCAGGTCAGCCAAACCAACAGCCAAACCTGTGCCTCCCCCAAGAACATCCAGCATATCCGCCAAGTCAACGTCAACAGTGCCTGCGCCCTCAATGTCTAATGGTCTTCAAAAGAGCCGGCCATCTCGCCCACCAATGGAACTACCAAAATCGTCAACATCCTTTAAAGAAGTATAATTCAATTACCAAACTTCAATAATATTGGCGTAATTTGACTTTTTTTTTCCGATCAGAGAGTGCCACCGCTTCATGGCCCATTTTCCAACGTCCGGCAAATGGGAATGCGGGTTAAAAGCACCTCCGAAGTACCACGGCCGTCTGGCCGTCGTTCTCGACATTCAAGTCAAGGCTCTAGTCGCATGGGAGCTAGCGGATGCAGTAATAACACGAGCGTTGATTTGGACTATCGCTATTCTTACAAGGTTGAGGATACACCCGTCACGTTTTCCCGCAACAGCTCGTTAAGTTCACTCAGCGTGAACTCCAACGATGACGAACCATCGGCGGAAGATCAAGCACTCTTGGACAGTTGCATTAGCTGGGGAATGCCGAAATCAAAAAGCGATTATCTTGATGGCCGTACAGACCAAAATAAGAAATCCAAATCGACCAAGACTTCAGGGGCCAAAATTCCGACCAGTCAAAGCTGGACCGGTGGAATAAGACGGGCTGGTGATGGCCAAGCCAGTGCTTCCCCATCAACTGTAACTGTCACGACCAGCAGTTCATTTTCTGCTTTCTCTTCATCAGCCGGAAATTTTACGGGAAATGTGATCGATCCATCAGACATTGCAATCAAATTAGAAGAGCCGGACCCAAATAGTTCTCCATCCATGACGCATTCGTCGCTCATTCGTCTGGAAGCGAATCAGATCGCAGCCCATATCCAAAGTCAAGATTCTTTGGATGGATCGTCACAATCCAACGATCTCGAACACTTCCCATCTTTGACGTCTAGTTTCATCGATGGAGCCGCAAGCTGGACAGATACTTCTAAAAAATCACCTTCTTTAACAAGAAAATCCTTAACTTGTCAAACGGACAGTAACCGTGGACGAACTCCAGTTAATGGAGCTAATCCTCTATTAAAACAAGCTCTCTCTTCGGGCTTGGTGATATCTACGGAACAGTCCAACATGACCACCAGCTCCAGTGCCTCAACTTCCTTCCGCATCGAAAATACGAAACCACCCGCAGAACTGTTGACATCCAGGGTGACAGATTCGTTTGCCAGTTTGACTTGCAGCGTCTTAGATCCCACTTATTTTGACGATGAACAACGTCGAGAAGGGTTACTGACTCAGCTTGCCATTATGGAACACACTGTCGATGAAAATGCCAACACTGACGACAGTGTGTCTTCGTCGCCAACAGGAGAGAGGCGTAAGCTGACGCCACGTGATAGACGTCAAACTGATAAAGAACGTTATCAGACGTACACTCTCAACGCGAATTCGGTGGAAGAGAGTGTGGAAAACGGGTTCCGCGATACCATACAGAACAACTGTGAAGAAACGAAGAAGACGGCCAAACAACGTCGTTCGTCGGAACGCGAACGTTTCATGACGCAGACTATAAGTTCTTCCACCACTGGATCTGAGGGCGATGTGGGAAAGACAGATGTCGAATCGTCCAACCAGAAAAGTATGAGTGCCTCAGAATTGTCCGCCTTAGAAATGGATGCCAAAGCCGTGATTCGCACCCTGAAAGAAGAGGTGAAACTCAGCCGGAAGAATAGCAATTCTTCGGAATTGATAAGCGAAGAATGCATGCTGGATTGCGAAACTCTCAGCCTAGTGTCCAACGAATCAGAATCGGATAGGTACGTTTTGAAGACAAACTTACAAAGTCTTTAAGTAATCAATATTTCTATTCCTAGATCCCTTTGTCTTCGAGTTAAGCAGATGGCATTGCATCAAGAAGGACTGGAGAACAATGAAGGAGGAGATGTACGAAAGACCAAGATCGTCCGACCGGAAGATCAGAAATTCTTGGAAGACCCTATGGCAATCAAAGGAATTCGTGGCCGTCGTCGAGTCTTGTGTCCAGTCCGTGTCATTCCGACTAATGGACCCAACAAGCCCGTGATGAATACATCACCCCCGCAGCAACAACAACAGGCACAAACAACGATCATTTCTCCAGCAAAAATCAATGGAAATAAATCCACTCCTGTGTCACGAGCAGCTCAGTCTCGTGGGCGAAGCGCCAGTCCAGCTAGTCCAAGTCCAGTCCGTCCTAATCGGACATCAGCATTACGCCAGAATACTACACAGTCACAAAAATCAAAATACCCTTCAGTTCCTGTTCTCGAGTCTCAAGTCCGAATGCGTTCAAATAGTAAAAGCCCACGTGTCAGCAGTGCTCCCTGCAGCCCACGGCAGCTTCCAGTAGTGGAACAAGATGCAAAACAGCTCAAGAGACGCTCGTTGGAAATGGCTTCAAAGGCTTCAGTCGCTTCCCTCAAATTGACCCCGCCGAAATCGGAAAGTGTACCCGTCATTGATCCCCAACATCCACCACTTTCAAGTCTGGGCAAACAGGGAACGTTCACCAAGGAGAAGTCGTCATCCCCGGAAAGTGTAGCTGCTAAAGAAGAAGAACAATCTATCAAAATTCCTCCAAAGGTTCCACCTAAACCGAAAATCACTCAAGTAGCCAAACCAGCTCTACCGAAAAAGCCCAGTCGATTTAATAACGGGCCGAGTCCACTCTCTTCGCCACGGTCTAAAGGCAGTCCAGCTTTGAGTAGGCGTTCGGTTAGCAGCGCCAGCATCGGTTCCGATTCCACATCGGCGACGACCACCTGGAGCGGCATGGATGATCAAACGTCCTCGACGCCCCCGCAAAAGCGTACTCCACCGAAAAAAGTTGTGACCAGCAAAATTGCTAGTTTGTGGAAGCAAGTGGAAGAGAGCCGTAGCAAGCAGAAAGCTGAACAGCCGGATGTGAGGAAATGGATCAGCCGGGGAGATAGTGCCAAGCCAAGCACGGAAGATAAATCTGTTGGCACCGGGTGTAGTCCCGATCAAACGCCAAGACCTATCGTGTCAAGTGGAACGTTCGAGAAATTGAGTTCCTTCTCCAATACTCAGCAGGTGCCGGTCATCTCACCGGTCACCGTGAATTGCCCGTCTAGTGATAAGCGATCCCCACCCAGTCGGCTACCATTCCGGCTACCGCGTTTCGGACGATCCAGCAGCCAGTCGAGTACACCAACTACCCCAACCCTTCCTACTCCCCCATCTCCAGGTTTTGATGTCGCAAACTCTTCTAGTGCCGAAACGGAAGACAAGAGAAAATTCCGCGTTACCGCCCTTTAAAGCTTCCATAATATGGAGAATTCACGTTAATCATCTACCCAATACTCCGTGTCTTCAACTTTAGCTGTTTTACTTAATAGTCTCTGTTTTCGTTTATTTTTTTCTCTTGCCATCTCGATACAATACAAAATGAAACAAGTGGTTTTCAAACCATATTTGTCTTTAAAAAATTTGCCCACCATAGCTTTTAGTACAAAACTTTTCGTACAAAAAGCCTACTTAGAGTTTAAAACGACTAGACCTGAAGGGCCTGAAAAAAGTGGGACTGCGGACTGCGGACTGGACAAACTGCGGAATTGTTTGTGATCATACATGTGATAGTGATGTGAGCAGTGAAACCTGTGTCCTGTGTTTGAAAGTTTCTTTTAAATATGTTAAATTCCAGTGGATTAAAAAACTAACTACATTCAAGTGTTCTACTCCCAGTGTAGTTTTTAGAAGTGAAGCACACCAGATAGTTAATGTTTCATGTGACTGGTAATCTTCTAAGTCATGCAAGCTGCCAAATCCAAACAGTCAAAGCAAGATTAACCTGTCAACAAATTTTGACCTTAGCATTCCGTCATGCTACTCTGTTCTTCATTGAGAAGTATTTACTTTGTACTTTGGCAATAAGTACACCAACTGGCATGCTTCTGCTTTTAGATCTTGCTCGTGACACTTACAACAAAGAATGCTAACTGGGAGGAAGATCAACAAAGCTGTGAATTCTTGGAATCAAAATATCACTGTTTCATTCTACTACCCTTTGCCTAGCCACCAGATTCTGTTTTTGTCGGAAAAGTGCATCATGTTCCTCATTGTTTTGTTGTCAACAAAAAAGCACCACCAACCAGCACACATAGACATGGACATCAAAACCAGTCCCTTGGTATTTTAAGTTTTAGGCTTTTCTAGTATTTCTTATTTTAAAATTCAATATCCGATCACAGTGTTCAATCCTCCACCTTCCTCAGCAAAATTGATATAAACCATACAGTTTCTGCAGTCTTCGGACAACAGAAGTAGGTAAATTGCCTTCATTTTTCTCCATTATAATTGCATCAAAAATCTTACGTTCCTCATGTAGTGATATATTTTCTTAAAATTTATCATTTAGAAAAATGCCATCTTCTGCCCTACGAAAAACTGAAAATCAAAATTTTCAGTTTTGCCCGTTTCCGTCCGTCGTCATCTCGCCCGTCTCCCCGTCATCTCGCCCGTCTCCCCGTCATCTCGCCCGTCATCGCCTCGCCCGTCGCCCCGTCATCGTCTCGCCTGTCGCCCCGTCATCGCCTCGCCCGTCATCCCGTCTTCGCCTCGCACGTCACCCCGTCATCGCCTCGTGGTCGCCCCGTCATCACCTCGTCCGCCGGCCCGTGGTCGCCCCATCGTCGCCGTCATCATCATGGTATCGTTGTATTGTGTTGTGTGTTGCTAATTAACCCATTGGCTGCCACGCCCTTGCATCCACTTTTTTTTTAGCTTTGCTAGGGACGGGCCGCGCTGTTCTGTCCCATGGTCTCTGCCATGGGATGGGACAGTCGCCACTGCCCAAGATTCGCCTTCGGGCGCCTAGGCAATGCACCATAGGGACTCCCCTTTGTTGACAAGTTCATGGAGACCTGGGGTGTGCATTCCCGTAACGGTCTCCTTGAACTTGTCGGCCCGGACTTGTCTTCGGACAAGTTCCCCTTGGCGCCACCCCTTCCGAGTGGCGCGTAGCAAATGTAGAAACGCAACCTACGGGTTGCATGGCGTGGCAGCCAACGGGTTAATTATGTTTGTATATGTATGTGTTGTATATTGTATTGTGTAATGTAAAACAGTGGTGGAATTGTGGGTGGTTGGTGGGACAATAAAAACTATTTATTTACTTTATTTTGTTATTATTTATTTATTGTTACATTTGCTGGATGGAATGGGATTCGAACCCAAGGTAAACAGTATTGCAGACTCACGCTCTACCACTGAGCTATTACAGTTACTCTAATGAAAACTAAGTCTTCTACACATTAAGGTAGCTGTGCAAGGTAGTCAATAGACTACCTAATGTCATTGGGGGGGATAATAGGGGGGGTGGCCAGGAAGGTATCGCACTCGCCTACTAACTCGAAGGCTCCTGGTTCGAATCCTCCAACCTTCCACGTCTGCCAGTCGAGTCGAGAAACTTCCCCGTTACGAAGTAACGGGACGGATATTTTGGCAAAGAATACTATTACATATTATAATACATTTTAATAAATAATTGATTCTTGGTCATAGTGATTAATGTTTCACTGAAACATTTTGCAACGGAGATTAACCATTGGCAACCCAAATTCAATTTTAACATTTATATCATATTTATAATTACATTCGACTCTCTAGGGGTTTGAACCCTAAACCTTCGGAGTCACTTGCCGGTGCTCTACCACTGAGCCATGAGTCATATACACTTCCTGTTTAAACTTTTGTGTTATTGAGTTCAATAAATTTGGACTTAGAATAATTTTTGTCATGATTCAAGATAGTTTCGTTTAGGCAAAGGTATGCATATACCCTACTTTAGCATTTTCCATCATTTAAACAGGAATATAAATAAAACTACAATTTGTACGTACGTAGGAATAGAACCTCAGACCTTCGACTTCATAAGCCGATGCTCTAACACTGAGCTATTTCCGATATTCAAGTTTCGTTATTACTTATAGTGATTTTAGGAATGAATTCTGGATTTTAAAAAACATTCATTTTCCCGTCATGTTGTAAAAATTGTACGTCATTCCGGTAATGGAAGAGTAGCCCTCTGTTGAACGGCTAAACATCGTTGCGATTCCAGCAAAGACAGCTATCCACAAACATGCGGTCACCGTTCATCAAGCTCAGGGTCGTCTCTTATTCGTTCGAGTTCATGTTCAAGTGCGGCTGCTGGCCTGGTGACTGGTTGGAGAAATCAGCGTCGTATCACGGTGCCCCTTGAATAGTGGTGGCAGTGTCAAATTGGTTGACAAGTGTGTCTCAGAATTGGGCAATAAGTAGACCGTCCACTGAAAACCTCAAACCTTCAGCCAGAGCTGGATGGAGAAATGGATGGAGAACTGGACGGAGATTTTTCTTTCCACGACGTTGGTTTACACTTCTAATTGCTTGCCGTTGTTCCTGGGCAAACGCTTAATGTTGCTGCTGCAGTTGTATTTATTGACAGGGCCAATAATCATTTGTTCGGAGCTCCCATTGCCAGTAACAGTGCGTACAATTTGTTCTAACGACATCAAAGCAAGAAATCGACACATTAATTTGCCACATCAGAAACCTTTTCTGTCGGAATGAGAAATATAATAAATCACCTCTATTTCGTGAGTTGAGTTGACCGCTGGTTACTGCTTCAACGGGGTGAGTGCTAGATCGCAATCCGCTGTCTTGGTGCTATTGGGCCGCATGTTACTGTTGTTGTTGCTGGCCATTCAAAATGATTGTTGGAGGAACGGCATTAAAAGAGTGGCAGAAGAGGCATGGCAAAAAAATCTTTGCGAGATTGTTATGTCACGAATGCAGGTAAGAAAAGTAGGTCGTAATCAGACTATCTGGCCACCGGTAATTTTCACCAAAACCGATCATCAATTTCTGGATGACTTCTTCCATTTGATGTGGGTGACATAGTTAATTGACGTCGACTGTTTATGAACGCAACTGGACACATCATTCAAGTGGAACGCGCCGCCAATCACAGAAACAACTGGAACGATATATGAAATCTATTAACAGACAACGGATCCATTAAACATGTACTGCATTCGAATTTTATGCAATTATACCTGATCTTGTTATCGATCGATGATGAATAACGCCATGAAATTACATAGCAGCTCATCCTGCCAGTTCAAGCATACGAGGTTTAACAAGAAATGCACAAACAGCTGATGCAAAACGTATGAAGAATCTAGAATCTTTAAGGTAACGAGAAGTATAAGGCTCATTTGTTGTGCAACCAGTCAACAAAATGTGCACTAATATAACTTCAGTTATATATAGAGGCTAGCCATCCCAGAAACTCTAAAGCCAAACAGAAAAATGTACGTAAATTTTCACTTAGAATTAATGAGAACACTAAACAAATACCTGTGCGGGATTTAGATGCTGGTGAAATGACAAATTCCAATGTAGTAGCTCCAACCAAATTCATTTCTTCCAGAATGATCTGTCATTATTTATTCTTACATACATTATTTCACTCCTTTGAAAATAAGCTTATTAGCATTTGCAACTAGGCAAATAAGCTATCAGCACTATGTTATTTTTCCACTTAACACCTGTTGGATAAAATCAATGAAAAATTACATCAGATTTCCATCCTTTAATTACTGTTCACTTTTTGGTTATTCTGATCACTCTGTAAGAAAGTGCTTGCATTGTCATACCAGAATTCCATCACACGGATTCCAGAACAGATAGTGGCTATTGAATTGCCTCATGATTTTGGATCTTCAAATAATCTTATGATGTCCTGCTTGCCATTATCCCACTTATTTTTCAGCAAAGCTCTGCCTAATACCACAAATGTTTGATTAATATTTAAAAGCTAACCTAATTTTGCATTACCATGTGTAACATCCCTAAAGCAAATGGAAAATCCTGATTCCATTTTGTACATGTAATAGGAAGCTACATGGCCAAGCCTGGATGGCAAAATCCTATCCACCAGATTCCTACTTCGGGGATCTATGCGAACCAGTTGCCTGTCAAGCATTTTACGCTACATATGTGATCGGGGCTGTTCACAGCTGTACAAACTCTGCTGTGCTGCATCTTGAATATGGGCTCGTCGCTGTAATTGCCGAGGGCTCCCAATCCCCAAGCTAATTCTTTTTCGCAGATGTGTAAATCTAATATAACGATAAGAATTTTAATTGATGAGGGGTGCAGGATGTCGTTTAAAAACACGGCATGCGGACAGTGGACCCCCCGACACCAGCCCCCCCCGACACCAGACCCCCACGACACCAGACCCCCCCGACATTGTTCCCCCACTATTTAGTGTGGGGGGTTGGTGTCGCACAGGAAGGCGACACCAGCCCCCCCCCCAAAAAAATGCGCAGGGGGGCCAGTGTCGGTGAAGCACACGACACCAGCCCCCCCTCGTGAAATCCGTTCAAGTTAAGGGGGGCTGGTGTCGTGTGCTTCACCGACACCAGCCCCCCCTCGTTTTAAAATTCGTTCAAGTTAAGGGGGGGGCTGGTGTCGTGCTGCTACACGACACCAGCCCCCCCCCCACTCCTCCTTCTAAAATTCGTAAACTACAGTAGATATGGTAAATTGGCAACCGGTTTGCCCTCAATTTAATTTGTTCCTCAAAGTAAAAAAAAAAGAACCTCCCATTCGCCATCTAGCGGTCAATTATGAATTAGGTTTCCTAATTGAATTTGTTCTGAATATATCTAATACAATTTGTTACAGAGTTATTACGGTCGTACATCACGGATGAACAATCGACTTGGTAGTTATTTTATATTGAACTAAAAATTGTCTTTTATAATCTAGTATTACTAAGCGTCATGGACCAATTTGTGTTACAGGAGCTGGTCGTGACTTAAAAGAACACACCTCGCCTGAAAATGAAATGAAACAAAAGCGTCAGGTAGAACATCTATTACTCATACCTATCCTGATATTCATTATGCTTCCTTCTTACAATTATGCATTATATTATAACTTACAATTATTATACACGTATTTACTTTACAAACTCAATTGGGAAACTTAGTTCATAATTGACCGCTAGATGGCGAATGGGAGAATTTTTCTTTTACTTAAAGAACAGAATTAAATTGAGAGCAAACCGGTCGCCAACTTACCATATCTACTGTAGTTTACGAATTTTAGAAGGAGGAGTGGGGGGGGGGCTGGTGTCGTGTAGCAGCACGACACCAGCCCCCCCTTAACTTGAACGAATTTTAAAACGAGGGGGGGCTGGTGTCGGTGAAGCACACGACACCAGCCCCCCTTAACTTGAACGGATTTCACGAGGGGGGGCTGGTGTCGTGTGCTTCACCGACACTGGCCCCCCTGCGCATTTTTTTGGGGGGGGGGGGCTGGTGTCGCCTTCCTGTGCGACACCAGCCCCCCACACTAAATAGTGGGGGAACAATGTCGGGGGGGTCTGGTGTCGTGGGGGGCTGGTGTCGTGGGGGGCTGGTGTCGGGGGGGGGGCTGGTGTCGGGGGGGTCTGGTGTCGGGGTAGGGCTGGGGGCTGGTGTCGGGGGGTCCACTGTCCGCATGCCGCACGACACCAGCCCCCCTTAACTTGAACGAATTTTAAAACAAGGGGGGGGGCTGGTGTCGGTGAAGCACACGACACCAGCCCCCCTTAACTTGAACGGATTTCACGAGGGGGGGCTGGTGTCGTGTGCTTCACCGACACTGGCCCCCCTGCGCATTTTTTTGGGGGGGGGGGGCTGGTGTCGCCTTCCTGTGCGACACCAGCCCCCCACACTAAATAGTGGGGGAACAATGTCGTGGGGGGCTGGTGTCGGGGGGGGGGCTGGTGTCGGGGGGGGGCTAGTGTCGGGGTAGGGGTGGGGGCTGGTGTCGGGGGGTCCACTGTCGCATTCCCTAAAAACACATAAGAGATGGTACCGAACGTCGAGTATCTAGAATTCTGCTTCAACAATGCAAATCCCACATTTGCACGCCCTAGAGTTGGTTGTTTGCTTTTTCCAGCCTTAAGTTAGAACCGATAATATTTTCAGTTCTGAAGCAGCCAAAAATGGACAGTAGGTAGCCTAAGAAATAAAAAGTAATTTCAATTACTTCAGAACAGCTTATCTTTTGAACTTTCAACATTAATATGAAACATCTCCTGATTCATTATTATTCATTACCTCGCCTATATAATAAAAAAAAAATCTAAAGCAGTATTGAAAAATTTTGCTTATGAAAGTTACCTTTAATGTATTGATAAAATCCATGTTATTCCTGGTGTGCTTCTGACTGGATATTCAAACTTGCGCGAACAAAACCAATGGTAATTCCTTTAAGAACCTCTTGAATTGGTTTTGGGTGTTCCAGACTGTTATGAAGGTTTTGGTTCACTAGAATATCTTCCTAATGAATAACAAAAGAAAGTGTATAAATTAACCAGTTAAAAATGAGTTGATATAAAAGAAGAGAAGTTAGAGCTTTAAGTTAAAAGAAGTAATTTTGAAATACTACAAATCAAATTTCAGAAGTTACTGGCACAATTGATTTGTTAGAAACTCTCAATTGCCTGTTTGAATAACAAAAAAATAATAAACTTCAACAAATTCTTCCACTGTAAATCAGCTTACTGCTTCAGCAAAATGTTCATTTGTACACAAGTAGTATCTTGTTAATCACCATTAAGTTAAGAATGATATCCTTTTCCCTACATACACATTTTTTATGGAACTATTGTATCATACATACCAACCTTTAAACTTACAGTTCAGTACCCTGACAACACCCTCTATCTTCTATTTTTGCTTTCCATCGACATGTAATGATATATACTTCTTTCTGCATCATGTAGTATAACCAGTACTTACCACACGCCATCTTCCAGTGTCAGTTCACCACTTTCAAGTTTCATTGCCATCCTCCAGTGTCGAATGTCGATTCACGGCTTTCAACGCCATCCTCCAGTGTCGATTCACGGCTTTCAACGCCATCTTCCAGTGTCGATTCACCGCTTTCAACGCCATCTTCCAATGTCGATTCACCGCTTTCAACGCCATCTTCCAGTGTCGATTCACCGCTTTCAACGCCATCTTCCAGTGTCGATTCACCGCTTTCAACGCCATCTTCAGTGCCAGTAAATGCCATCTTGCGTAGCATCTCACCATTTTCAACGCCATCTAGCGAGGTAGAAGTTCTCTTCTATTGTCTTTCAGCAGCTAGCTTGGTTTATGTTTACCAATTACCACTTTTAACGCCATCAATGATGTATTCTGCCAGTTGAAGTACCTTCATCTGGTTTTGCAACCAACTATACCACCAATTCACGAAGCTGCCTCCAAAAACTCGTTGAAGCACTGTGGCGGGTTAAACTTCAGACACGGGAGCAGGGCGTATGGTTCATTGGTTAACAAATATCGTCGCTCGCAACTGCCATTTTTGCACTAAGTGAAGCTCAACAGGTTTTCCAGCCTTGACCATTACTGGTTAAAGCATGCCATTCTTCATGAGAAAATGTTAATTTTTAGTTCGAACATCTAACATCTTAAGTTGATGTAAATAGTAGGTGAAGAAAACTAAAACTGCTATACCTTACATAAGTGATTGCACACCAGTATTGAAGCACATGGGGAACACAAGTTGATAGCAACACAACCGAAAACCACCAGAAATCTGGATAATTTTCTCAATCAAAGTGTTAATCACATTGTGTTGTTCAACATCTATAACTTTTCATGATTTTCTGTGAGAACAAATAAAAAAATTTATACGAACAAAAAAAAAGAAAACTAAATACCATATCTCAGCTTCAATACCTATGTAATTTCAGCAGATTAGAGGAAACAACCAAACTGCATTATTATCAGTAGATTTCCACTTCAAATTTTTATACTTTTTTTGTTGGACAGGTTGAACGAGTAGGACCATTAACATGATTGGTGCTTTGAAAATATATCCACTCCTTACACGAAAAATCTGCACTGCTGTAACCAAAGAGAGACTAGTTAAAATTACCAAAAAAATTCCTGAATACCAAATCAAGTCTTCATTACCTTTGACATGCGGCAGAACATTACCTAGAATAAGAAAAGAGCATGCTATGAAATCAATCATAATTGATGAAGCTTAAAAGCAAATATCAGAGAATCAAACTAACTCCTATTTTTCACCTTCTTTCTTACATAGAAGTTCGTCCACCACTGTCTTTTAAAGCCTTCGGCTTTCACATGTTTAAAATCTTTTCGTTCAAATTGTGTTCCTATTTTCTCGGAATACGGATGCAGTTGCTAAATTCCGATTTTTGGTATTAATAACTCTTCTTCGTCCTGTCCTAGAATCTTATCGTTTACGTTCGACGCATGGTTCAAAGTAATACGATAGGGGATGAGGAAGAGCGTGGTGTGGCCTTAAAGTTGAACCGGTAGAACTGATGAACTCCAAAGAAATGAACATGTTGTACGTACGCCATTTGTGAACTAGGACTCTAGGAGTAGGAGTCTGTAACCCACCAGTGACGCGCGCAGGCGTACCATGCGGGTGTGTCGTGGAAAAGAACCAATCACCGATGACATTCAATGACGAAGTAATGAACCGAGTTCATAAGCTGCTCTGTGATTGGTTCACTTTGCCCGCTTGGCGTCGTCGAGATCGGGAAGCTGGTTATATAAGGGGCGAAAATCTAAAGTTTTTCGAATATTACAAATGCAATCAAGGAAACCTAAGATGTAGAATAAGGACTGTTGTTAAAACCCAAAGAACGTTAAACATTGATTAACTAAATAAACCTTTGTGCCAGAGACATGGCAGTCTCTTTCCTTCTGGCAACTTCTTAGTCCAAAGACTTGAGTCTTACTCCGTTCATATCGGTCAGGTCGTGAATCACCATATCCCCGTGTACGGTAACATCGTCGGCGAACTGCACTTCAACGTTGGTTGGCTCTCGTCAAGAAGAAATCACGATCGTGGAAGCGTTCCATGAAGGTCCGAATAATATTTTCTTTCATTTCAACTTCAAAAGGGCATCCGCACCGTTTGCGTGAACGTTCGAGTCTATCCGCAAAGATGGTGGATCCAATAACGTGATGATATTGAACGTGAAATATAAATCGAAACCACCAGAGCCAGTAGAGTAAGGGCCCATGTTCCATGAGTCTTCTTGGTCTTGAGAGCGCCAACTGTTCCATTGCAAAAACAGGATTGAACTAATTGTTGCGGTGGTACATATAACCCAGCACAGGCTACGGTCTGAAATCCAATCACGATAACAGTACACCCTCTGCCCAATTGGCGTTTTTCCCACCAAATTCTTGCCAACCAATCCCGAACAAATATTTGCCTTTATTTTCGATCTCTTTAAGGTCCGATCGACGTCTAGATCAAGCTTCCAAATTCCTTAGGGGCAAGTGGCTTATTATGATACAGGCAGTCATGCAGGCACCAGCACCAGACAGTGACCAAGGAGATGCTGGTAATAAATCGTTATGCCGCCACCCCGCCAGCCCGCCATTGTGCGTTTGGAACAATTTGAACTGTAAAAATGGAATTTTACTTGATGGGTGTTGTGCCATCATATTTGCATGAATTTCTTTCTGATTGCCTACTTTTGTGACCTAGAATCGACACAACTAGTAGGAGGGGTCAGTAACGGCGGCCGTCATTGATTTTTTCCATCCCCGACTTGGTTTGAAACAAATTACAAATGACGGCCGAACTGGAAATGTGAAGGCAGACGCAAGTAAATGGATGGATGGACGGAGGAGTAATAAAATTGTTTTAATATATGCATTAGTACTAAAATATTTATTTTTACATATAGTGATGATGTAGTTGGGACTTGGAAGTTGGACGTTTAAGTTTTAACGCACTTAAAAAAAATCGATCGATTGTATTTGGCATAATCGATTACGTTTCCCGATTAAAACCCCGACAGGATTCGGGTCGAAAATTTGCCCATCTCGAGCCCCGATGCCCCGCAATGCGATCCCCGATTTGACAACTGGTGCAGGTATGTTTGACTTTGATCGCATCTCCATGGTTACTGTCCCTTGACAGAGACAAGTGTCTATTTGTATTCAAACGGAAACTTGTAAAGTACAAGAAGATGTTTGTCTACCTTAGTAAAAAAATAGCCATACCGAATGGTATTCCTCTGAAATGTATCGCTTGGGATAAAGAAAATGGCTATTTAGCATGTGGTGGCGATGATGGCCTTCTTAAAATCGTTCGATTGGATTCAAATAAAAATGCAGTTAATTCAAGTGGCCAGGTTCAATCCAATCTTTCCGCCAATCAAACATTGGAAGGCCATAATGGATCTGTTAGCATAGCGGTGTGGAACGAAACCAGCCAAAAATTGACAACCAGTGATCAGAATGGGTTGATCATTGTCTGGGTGTTTTTTAAAGGTAAGGCTTCCTAGTGAACTAGATTTTTAAATATGGAAGTATACTAAAGGCTTATTTTTGTTTGAAAAGGAACATGGCATGAAGAGATGATTAACAACAGGAACAAATCTGTAGTAACGGGAATGACATGGAATGGAGATGGTCAGAAGATTTGCATTGTATATGAAGATGGAGCTGTCATTGTTGGCAGTGTTGATGGTAATCGTTTATGGGGACGTGACCTGAAAAATGTGCAACTGAGCCATGTTGACTGGTCACCAGACTCAAAAATGATATTATTTGGCTTGATGAATGGGGAAGTCCACATATATGACAGTGGAGGAACATTCATAGTATGTATTAACTTTAAAAGCCAAGACATTACAAAGCTAATGTCTTTTGGTTTTTCTGTGAACTGCAGATGAAACTAAATGTGGAAGCACCATGCAGCTTGATTGCTTTGAAATGGTTCAAATATTCAATCTATCCAGAAAATCCATCTCTGGCAATTCTGTTTAGTAACGGCAAGCTACAATTGATGAAAAGCGACCAAGATGAGAACCCAATTGTAGTTGAAACTCAACTAAAACCAGTAGACTGCCAGTGGAATCATGATGGCACAATTCTGGCTATTGCTGGTCACTCTTCAGATACCAATCCTAGCCCAACCCAAAACACCATAAATTTCTACTCTCCACAAGGAAAATTGATTCGAACCATGAAGTTGCCAGGACATCAAATCACTGGGTTAAGCTGGGAAGGTTTCTCTCTCCGTCTAGCATTTGCCATAGACTCCTTCATTTACCTAGCACAGGTCAAGCATGATTACATGTGGACCTGCTTTTCCAATACTTTAGTTTATCACTTTCACAAGCGGAATAAGCCAGAAAGTTATGTCATGTTTTGGGATACAAAAAACAATGAGGTAATTAGTGGGCTAGTATTTTTTTCTTTTTGGAAAGTAATATATTTTTTATTTATATTTTTTATTTATATTTTTTTTCATATGTACGTATTGTAGCGATATGTGAAACAAGTTCGGCAATTTATTGGGACTGCTTCCTGTGGAGATCATTGTGTGCTAGCTACCAGACTTGATGACGAAGAGATCCAAATAAGCACTCAATGTGACTTTGGACTTATTCTTTGCAATGCCTTAGGAACCCCAGTAGACAGCAAATATGTAAGCCTGGAACCACGCCTAGTGGCTATGACTTCCAGTCACGTCGTCACTGCTTCTGGAAAGAGTTTCATGCTCTGGCATTATCGAACACCTCGATCCCAAACCACAATTGATATTACAGGTAGTTAAAATAAAGTAAGATTTAATGGAGGACTTAAAAAATAACAGCTTAAATATCGTTTTAGGAATTAAACGAGAAAACAAAGAAAAAATTTATAGCATAGAAACTTTCTTGAGCGGTGAACATTCACTGTCCTGCGTTACAGCACGGGATAACGTCTTAATTTTTGGAACAGACACCCGCAATCTGCTTGGATTTAATCTTAGTTCCTCAGCTGTTCAGTACGTTGGTGATATTCAACTTAGCTTTGAACCAACAAAGATGTCTCTGAATTCGAACTGCACGTATGTTGTACTTTTCGTTTAATGGATTGGAGCAATCTAGAGAACACCGATAAAACAAAACTTTTCAAACACTATAGGAAATTGGCAATTCTAGATCAAAATGGGGTGTTGCACATACTTCAGCTTGAAGTCGATGGAGCCTCGTTCACACTTGGCAGTATTTTGTCGTAAGCATTTTCTTAAATAGTTTAATTTGCCGTGCCGTCTAATCAGTGATTATGTTTTTCAGGTTTGAACGCCGAGACGTGTGGGACTTATGTTGGGCCATGGACAACCCAGAACTATTTGCGTTGATGGAGAAAACTCGCATGTACATATTTCGAAGTCTGGAACCAGAAGAACCAGTTGTATGTTCCGCATATCTTTGCCATTTCAAGGTGAGTATTTCCTCGAGCCTCTAGCGTTCGAAGTCTTTTGAGGGAAATCTAAATGATTTTTTTCTGTCTTACATGCTGTCTTCAGGATTTAGAAATTTTTGCTGTCTCGCTTGGCGATGTTCTGAAAGACCCTGAAAATCCATCGAAAGAAGATTTGGTAGCTATGGAGACTAAATCTTTAAGGGATACTCGTCATCTTTTAGAAAAGGTTGGAACAAATGAAGCGTATCAGTTCGTGGAAGAAAATTCACATCCGCGTTTGTGGAGGCTACTTGCTGAATCGGCTCTTCAGCAATACGGTTAGATTCATTTGTTGCTGATTGGAGTTCTTTTTAATGGCTATTTCCGTTTTTTACATTAAGATTTACAAGCAGCTGAGTCAGCTTTTGTCCGATGCGCTGATTTTGCGTCGTTACAATTGTTGCATCGATTAAAAAATCTTCCTGCTGGATCGGGAATAATTAAAGCGGAAGTAGCTGCTTATTTTCACAAATTTGACGAAGCTGAAAGCATCTACTTGGAAAATGATAGAAGGTAAGATTGTGCTTTGACTCTAAGTGACAAGTGACTTCAAACGGATAAATGTATAGGGATTTGGCTATGGCTCTCCGACGCAAACTTGGAGACTGGGCTCGAGTTTCCGAGTTACAGAATGTAGCCACAACGACCGATATGGAGAACAAGTCTACGTACAATCAAATGGGCAACTTCTTCTGTGATAGACATCAGTACGCCCAAGCCTCCCGCTACTACAAGCAAGCGGAAAACAACGAAAAGCTGGTCGATTGCTATTACAACATGGAAGACTATGAAAATTTGGAGAAATTGATCGACCTGTTGGACGAGAGAGATCCTCTTATACCGAAAATTGCCGCAATGTTCACTTCGGTTGGACTTTGCCAACAGGCTGTCCAGTGCTACCTGAAAGTAAGTTACCTCCAAAACCTTCGTTTGTCTTTTTTATCCTATATTGTTTTCCCTGTGTATGATCTTAAGTGTAACCAGATGAAGTCAGCACTGGATACTTGTGTTACTCTGCACCAATGGAACATGGCAGTTGAACTTTCGCGACAGATTCAAGCTCCGGAAATCGCTTCAAGGTTGGTGTCTCATGCCGATCGACTCCTGGAGCACGGCAAAATTTCTGACGCCGTAGAATTATTCCGCAAAGCCAACTGCCACAGAGAGGCTGCCAACTTACTGTTTCAAGTAATTGTTTGTTATGTTTAATTTTTACAATAAGCTTTAATGACTTTTCGCATTTTACAGGTTGGAGAACAAGCAATAAAAAAGTGGAATGACCCTTTAAAAATTAAAAAACTGTTCGTCTTGGCTGCCCTTCTTACTGAAGAAGCCAAAAATGTTACGACTCAAAACTCTCTGACTATGGAACGAGTTTCGAAATTTTTAGACGCGCCTTGGCGTCCTGCAGAAGCTTGGCATTACTTCATTTTAGCTCAGCAACAGTTTCAACAAGGCAAACTTGTCGCTGTTATGGCTACTACCATCAAATTGCAGGACTATACCGATATCCTCGATGAAGAGACTGTCTTCTCCATGTTGGCATTGGCTAGCGCTCTCAATAAGTGCTTTAACGTCTGTTCGAAAGCATTTACTTGCCTGGAATCTATTCCTTCCGTAAGTTATGGTAGAAAGCATCATTTCCAAGTGTTGACTTATCGTTAGATTTTCCTGTATTAGCTTAATCCTGCGGACCGTGAAAACTACAGCCTTCTAGCGCTGGAGATTTTTACGAAATATCCACCAAAAGATGGCCGTTCTAGCAAGATTGAGTGCCCACACTGCAGTACGGACATCCAAGATTGGTAAACGAAAGAAAAATAAGCAGATCATTGCCACGTTAATCAGCAAAGTTTCATGCCGTTAAAGGTCGAACAGCTGCCCAGAGTGCAACAATCGATTCGCGAGTTGCGTGGCTACCGGAAGGCCTTTGATGGATACTTCGTTAATTTGGAGTTGCAGAGTTTGTAAGCACAGTGCTGCCGAGCACGACGTTGTTACGAGAAATTCGTGCCCCCTTTGCCATTCTTCAATTTAATACTACTAATTCCCACCTTACACTTTGAGGTTTCTAATCCGTCCAGATATTTATATCACCTGTTTCTCAGATCTCAGAAATGGAACGTACCGTTTCCATTACTCCTGTAATGATTTCGGTTGTAGTAATCGTTGCAAAGGAAAAACACACACTATTCCGTCCATACCGTTGGTTTCTGGTTTTCCATCGAAATAGAACATGTAACTATTTTTTTATCAATACCATTCACTTAATGTTCTTCCCTTTAGATTATCAAGATGTTCCTTGTCTGAATATCACAAGAATTTCGAAGTCATTTCAAGAGAAATGAATGAAACAAGGGTGTTATGCTTGTTAACGCGTTCGTACAATTTTTATTGTTTAACATAATTTGTATTTCAAGCTCCGTTCGGTTTATGGTATCCACCAGCATAAACCCAACACAGAAAAGTAGAGAAGGCTGGAAACGAAAGAGAAGGAATCAAGAGGGATAAAAAAGCAAAAAAGAAAAGAATCAAGCGGAAAAGGAAGAGGAAGAGAAAAAATGTAGGAACGATTGTCTGTACACTTTTCAGCATCGTTTATCGGTTAAATGAATTGGCTGCAGTTCCGTTTTAAGTCCGTTGGGGAGTCGGGGTTGATGGATTGGCCGATCCTGCACTACCAGTCATCGTAATCGGAATAACGCGTTCATTGGACCCTGCAATGTCAGTAAGATAATCATCGTTGTTTTTATATATTTTTTTTAGTGATTTACTACACAGGTTTACCTTCCAGCATCATTTTAGGTGCCATAATGGTCAAAATACCGTCAGGAGACATGGTTGACGTTACCGACTCGGGATTGACTCCTTGAGGAATGGAGACTCGGCGGCGGAACCTGTAGTCGTAAGTGAAATTCAGTTTGGTTTCAATAACATAACATGTTAACGGACATACTCTCGCGAAACAGTGCCATATTGGTCGTTGCGTTCTTCATGCTTGGCTACGTAAAACGGAGAAATAATCGTAAGTTAACAGTACAAGGATGAGCTTTCCACAACTTAAATGTGTCAGGTAGACAAACTTACCATGAACAATGATATTATTGTCAGTTGTTTTGACGGAGATTTCACTGGGATCGAAGTGAGATACATCAACCATGACCTGCACCGGAAAGCCAGGTCAGTAAGATAATTAACATTTTCAAAATTAATGCCATAACCTGAAACGATTTGTCGTCTTCCTTGACACTAGACAGCAGTCTTCCAAGTTCACGATCCATGCGACGGAACGTTTGTCTCATCGACCGCGGAATAATATTTCGTCTATTGAAGAAGGGATCAAACGTTTGGAGCGACTGGAATGGGTCCATCATCGTATCGAAATCGGTAAACGGTAAGAGCGACATTTTTTTCTAAAGGTACAAATGTAAGAAATATTTTTTTGAAATGTCGTTGCTCGACACAATGTCGGAAAAAGAAAGAACAAAATCCAAAAAAGAATCGCCGAACTACCGTTAAAAAAAAAACTGGAGTGAACTTTTACAGAAAAAAGGAACAGAGAATCAAACCCAAGAACTCACTGACAGCCTAGTATGGTCACAGCATATTTATACGTTCCACCAACTGGCCAAAGAGAGTTCGACGTCATCTTTACGCGATGTATAGTTTGCGAATATGGGAAGGCTCCAACGAATGTTTTCGTGGAAAGATTCAACGTTCCACTGAAGTGGAGACTTAATTAGCGCTTTTCATTTCCCTACCCCGAAAATAGTTGTAGTACTCCAACGCTCTTTACTATAGCCATAATTCTGGAAGTTGCCAGAATTATTCAGAATCTTGGTCGAGCAAATGCTTATATTAGTATTCAATCATTCCATCTCTTCGCCGTCATGTAAATCACGCTCTAACTGAACTTTCAGCCAAGAAGAATGTTCTCCCATGTGAATTTCGTTCTATTGCAAATGCCCTTTCCAAAAAAACCGACTATGTTGAGCCTGGATTAGCAATTAACGTTTGATTTGCGATACTTTTTTCTAGAAAGTTCGACGTTTCGTTTGTTTCAATGTTCCACCTCCCATGAGGATCGTTCTGGATCGGATATAAGGCTCCCTGCAAACCAATTGAGCCTCAGTCGAGAAGATTGACAGATCGAATTCACAGTTTTTCGAAGAAAGTACATTCCCTTCTTTGTGATAGTAAACATGGCTCTCTGGAGTTACGATCCTTTCTCCGACTACTATTCTACCCCTTACCCTCGTGATACGTGGTCACTTCTTCAACAAGATCCACTGTCACGTTGGATAGAATCGCCTTTTTCTTCGTTCTGGCCGAGAGATTTGTTCAACGTACCGTCCCTCACGACACGGCCCTTTCAACAAGCTAGAGAAGTTGTCAGCGACAAGGATAAATATCAGGTATATATGTTTGTTTAATTGGTTATATACATGCATTAATTTTTGCACATTTATTTATATTAGGTTACGTTAAACCTTGGAGATTTTAAATCGAACGAGATCAATGTGAAGCTGGTGGACAGAAATCTGATGATCTGTGCGGAACACGAAGAAAAGCCTGATGACTATGGCCGTATTTATCGTCACATTAGGCGCCGATACCTTCTCCCACCGAATGTCGACGTCGACAACTTGAACGCCACTTTGTCAGACAATGGTACTCTGATCGTCTCTGCACAAAAGAAGGCCATCGAAGCGGTTAGTAAATACTTGAAAATTGCTATTAATTTTGCATTCTAATTCGTAACAATCTTGTTTAGGGGAAGGAGCGCGAAATCGAAGTGAAGCAGTTGCCGCCGCAACAAACTTCGCAGTCCACTCCGCAGGTGACTCAAAAGGCGGAGCAAGGGAACGTTAACATACCAGTTACGCGCGAAACGGGCAAAAGTTAAGATCCTAGGACCTCAGAATTGCTAGAAAATCCATTGTCGTGGAGCGAAGCTGTTATTTGTTGTGAGAGTTGATACTACTAACCTTCATTTTATACTTACATTTTATTACTTTTTCTCATTACTAGATAATACATGACGGATTGACGGGTTAGAAGTAAAAGGAGCCGCCGAATTATTGTCTATTCCTATTTCCTTCTTATTCCTTTTATTTTCTTGTTATTGGTTAGAAATTTGACAGTTTTGGCCGTCATGCAACGACATCTTTCTATGATTGTCAAATGAACCTGAATACTGTCGTAAGGCCTCCCAAATGCTAAGGCAACTACAGTTATTGTTTTTGTCAGGTTTTTGGAGGGACATTATGCATTTAAGGCAATCTCATATTGCAATTAGGCGTATACGAAATTGTGATATCAGAGCAAATCCTTATGGCCACAGAAAAGGGGGTGACACAAAAGAAATAAGTCGAAAGTCAACCGAACCGACCGAACTAACGAGCGAACTAAACAGAGCAAACATCATTCCCCTCAGTTCCTGGACGAGCATAAGTACTATTTTACAGAGAAATTCAGGTTACTACCTATAAATAAGCTACAACATTACTTTTACCAGAATTTTACTGAAGCATTTTATTGAATTTCCAGCATTGTTGAACGTCCCTCTTCCAATTGAACAAGTAAATGGCTCTTGTTGAAATCTGCTGTTTGAGGCCAGAAAAGTATAGCATCGCTGAAGAAGAGCTGCTGTTTGTTACAGGCTAAACCTTAAAGTCAGGCACTGTTGGCTAGATTTTTATCATAAGACGCTAACAATAATTTTCTTTTTCGAATTGGCAGGTGTTATGGTAGCATCTTAATCAGTTGCTGAATTTCGTACCCATGTGGAATGACATTATCAAAGTATTTATTATTATACGAAATACTTGAAAAAGGCCTCTGATGTCACGTGTGTGAGCAGCGTTTCCGGAGGTTAAGAGGAACATCAGTAATAAGGTAAGACCACCTACGACATATTCGATCTCGAAATCACTGTAGATGCTGTACGTTGAAATCGATGTTGCGTCAGTGACCCCATTCTAAGCTCAGCTGGCAGTGAGATTATCGTTGGGCTAACCTATTCAGGTCAAGACCTTTTCAGATTAGGTTGGGTAAAATGTTTTTTTCGTTTGGTTCAACGTAGGAGTTGGTTTATTGAAATGTAAAGAATTTCGTACACGAACTGTCGTGATCTGGCAATGTAATGATACTAAAATTGAAAGAAGCATGCTTAAAAGAATCGTAATAAAGGATGTCGACATCAAAATGAAAACTAAAGTATAAAGAGCATAGGCATCTTGATCAAAATGGCTGTCAAAGGCGATGGAAATCTAGGGTCATTTTGTAGCTGCGAAATAACCATGAAGACATTTCGGGACAGGGCTTGGAGCATGAAATTCCGTTCGACCCAATTCTTTGAACGTAGCTGCGTCGAGCACTAGAAGACCTGTTCGCTTTTCGTTATTCCCGCCCCATATCAGTGATGATAAAAGAACTCCATCGTCCTCTGCCTGTCAGTATTATCGAAATTTTAAGGGAAACGCAATCGTAGGCCATTTTTTTTTTCAATTTTACCCTAGCCTCAGGATGTGGGATAAATATGGGCTCCGAAGCGTAAACGTTAGGTTCAGCTAATAGTCATTACCGTTCAATTAATTAATAATCAATTGCAACTTTATGTTGTAACTCACCCCAAGTCCGACATTTCTTCTCAATTGTATCAACTTTGATTAGCTGTTTAATTATTGATGAGTGAATCAAGGAGGTTAGTGAAGCAAACAAAACGAAACTGAGAAAATTGTCTTACAGTGCCTGGATTATCCGCATCGACGTCGGATGAAATTGCGTAAAAGTAACGATATGGTTTTCCTATTCAAGAAAATTGTTGTAATTTGCGCATTAAGGAAAGCTTTCAATTGAAAAATACCATTGTAAACATTGTAGTTGATGGTTGGTGTTTCGCATCCCAAGGAGCAAAGTTCGTCTGATTGAACGTACACCGCCGAACTGCCATTAATCCAGTGAGCTTCCGACAATGAATCAGCGTATGTGTTCAGATTTCCTTTGATTCCTCGTTTCGGGTTCAGCGGCAGAACAAACCGTTTCGGTCTGCCTCTGAACATAGAAGCGTAGTTTGGGTCGCTTTGAGCATTCTATTTTGAAATGTACTCACTGATAGAATTCAGTTTTCTCGGCGACCAAGAGTTTTTAAACATTGAAATTTAAAATACTTGAAATTTACCTTTAAAGCTTCGATGTACATGCAATCCAACATTTCGGCGTTTGCATAACAGCAAATGTCAACAATCAGGTGATTGTCAGCTTCGAAGGCATTTACTGTATGCAAAAAGAAAAAAGCTTCCGTCACGTATTGCGTCTGTACTTCCATTCCAGTTGTGCGAGATATTAGCCGAATTCTCGTTTTCTATAAGCAATTAACTGTACAAATTAGTTTATCTTTTTCGATCGTATGCAATCGACGTACCTTCTCGGGCCGCCATTTCAGTGCGTGAACGATTGGTTTTCCTTTCAGCAAACTTCCCAAAATCGTCTTAAAAGAGACGGTCAATGGCTGTTCGATCAGAACAAAGTAGGAACTCGTGATAGAGAAACTGTGCATGTAACTTGGCTCTTTGACTGAACGGCACGGAATAGTTGCAACGATTCTTGCTCTTTCGACTGCATTCAAAACCGATTTCTCATTGTCTGCAAGGAGTGGGTAATGGATGATGGCGTAGTTTGGCCCCTTCGATCCAATTTTCTGGCCCAGCTGAAAAGCTTCCCCTTTCTGAGTAAAATGCGGATGAGACGATTGATTGATGACTTTCATCCTGTCGTGAAGGTTTTCCTGTATCGAATGACACGGAAAAGATTTTTGCGTTACCGTTAACCTATTAATCGTAAATTAATATTCTCAACAACTTACACGCCCTGTAGTTTCAAGGGTAACAGGGTCAATTCGGTGAATAAAAGGCGTTTCAGCGAAAGCGTATAGTTCGTCCCCCAACGGGTAAACACTAATCATTGCATTATCCGACACCACTTGATCCAAAACGAATAGTGAGCTAATCCTGTTGATTTCGATGTAAGCATATAAAGGTATAGTAAAAATTGAAGTTAAAATTTTGTGTAACGGCAAACTCTACCTGTGGAATATGGTTTTACAGGGATCGGGAGCTGCTGGTGTAGTAAATTCGGGGACTAACAACTTCTGTGCAGCAGTATTTTGTACGTAAGACGTAGAGTTGACGTAACGTGTCTGATAGGTTACGCGTCCATCGCGGACTTTAAACCTTTAAATGCATAATAACGTATTCAAGAAACATGGCAAATGTGATCAATTACGCGTACGTACAGATGCAATAGACCAGCAGCGTCAAAAAGGTGATTGACTGTTTGACGCCCAAAATTTTGTTTTCCAGGTCCGTTTCTGTATAAACTGCCTGCAAAGGTAGCCATTAAATTAGAGTAGTACAACTGCATTATTTTTGATAGTCAAACGAGTTACCATTGATCCAAGTAGGAATAGCTCCGGTAGAAATACCCTCGAGTGGTGTGATGATTTCCGTTTGACAAGTCCTCAACCAAATATTCAAATCGCAATTGGGGTAGGCAAGTGGGGGATTTGACTTGATTTCGGCTACTGTGCTGTCGTCGGAGATGACAGCAACTCCATTGGACTCTTTCTTGTCAAGATAATCAGCCTCATTGGCTGCCTTCTTCCGTTCTGCGATCGACCAAAAATGAAATTTTGCACAAATAGATTTCATTGCTCCGTCACACAAACTCGTTTTAGTAGTTGCTGCTTCCATCGTCGGTTTGACTTGAACGATTGCTGACACCGTAATGCCTTGCTGTCCGACCGATCACGACTTTTATATTGTTGTCCATGTGGGACGCGCCTCCTTCTGAAACGAGATTTGTTTTTAGTTTTTTTTTTTTTTATTACTTGTCCAGGCACCCAAAGGGAAGAGTCTGGCGTAAGTCTTGCACGTGATCATCGCACTCGTTTTTCTCTAGGCGGAAACCGTTCTTCGTTCAGCTCTCCATAATATTGACATCAAGGACACTCTGTGCGAGGAGCTCTGCACGTAGCCAAGATCTCGTGTTCGTGATCTCTGGGCGCACGTTGTCCGACACCTGACACTACGCCCTGTCGAAAAGGAACAATCGGCCAGGCACTTCCACCACTTGCACGGCGGGAAGCACACAGATGCGATTGTTTTGGCTCCGGTTACATCAGTACTTACGCGTCTAATGAGTTGCATCCTCATAAGATCACTGCTGACAAAAAGTAGGAACCTTCGTCATGGGGAAAGAGAACTTTTTCTTTTTTTCAGGATTGAAAAATTCATGTCTCAGAGAAAAAACTAGTATGGCAATGTTGCCCACTGCTTTTCCGTGGCTTTCTTCTCATTAAAAACTGATTTGTTTGTGGCTTAAACTGAAAGCAAGTCTTTTGTGTCAGCTGTAGCTTAGCAAAAAATAGTATGTATTCAGTAGATACACGGTGGTTCAATCTCATCTTTGTTTCTAACTCTACATCCTACTAATTTTTTTTGTTCTATTTACTGTGCATTTTTAACTGTTGAAATCAAAGTCTTTCACATAATAGTTAACTCGAATGCATCCATTTTTCGTGAAGCTGAATAAACAGATGCATCTTAAGGTTTCCATTTTGACTCTGGATTATTGAATTGAACCAACGTCATTGTTCTATTTACACGGCATAGGAAGACTTTTCTTAACTATTTGGTGGCCCTGAAAAGGGCCGATTGGTATGACAAAATTTATGTTCGCTTATGCACGTTCACCGCGAATACGACGGGCCAGTTGGATGTCCTTGGGCATGATGGTAACTCGCTTGGCATGGATGGCACACAAGTTGGTATCTTCGAAAAGACCAACCAAGTATGCCTCGCTAGCCTCCTGCAAAGCCATAACGGCCGAACTCTGGAAACGCAAGTCGGTCTTGAAATCCTGGGCGATTTCTCTGACCAATCGTTGGAATGGCAACTTGCGGATCAGTAATTCGGTAGACTTTTGGTAACGGCGAATCTCACGAAGGGCAACTGTGCCAGGCCTGTAGCGATGGGGCTTCTTGACACCACCAGTGGCTGGGGCACTCTTACGAGCCGCCTTAGTGGCCAACTGTTTGCGGGGGGCCTTGCCACCGGTAGATTTACGAGCAGTTTGCTTAGTACGAGCCATTTCGACAGTTAGAACTCCAAATGCAGAAGCGGCAAACACTGTGCTTATTTATTGTCAGATTACGGACGTTCAAGAGTAGACCTTGTGTTACTATTCGCTATTGGTTGGCAGTGAAAACCGAATGAAAAGAGCCGTTTCTTTGTTGTACTTCTCCAGCATCAGCCAATGAGCGTAGAGAGTCTCGGATATAAGTAAGGTTAACCGATTGGCATCCCAATATCCAGATTTCAGTTCGTATTCTAACACTCTGAAGCTACAACAATGACCGGTCGTGGTAAAGGTGGTAAAGGCCTTGGTAAAGGAGGTGCCAAGCGTCATCGTAAAGTTTTACGAGACAACATCCAGGGTATTACTAAGCCGGCCATCCGTCGTCTTGCCCGTCGT